>CM036620.1:31182028-32382124 GCA_020746105.1 Trogon surrucura
ACAGGGAGGCCACTCTGTGTCTCCATGCTCCCTACCACCCAAAAGCAGGCTGTTTGTACAGATGTTTTCGGTCTCATAACAATCCCTAACTTTTAGACAAACCTCACTTAATTCTCATGATTCCCAGAAAAAAATGCATTTGAGGAAGTGAACCTCTATTTATCCAGAGAAAACCTGCACTTTATTTGTACGGTAAAAACCTAACCCCCTGCTGTTCTAACACATCTGTATTATCTTCTTATTGAACAGGCTGCAAGCAGAATCACACCTCACACAGACACACTTTAGCACTTGCATTCCATTTGGATACCAGAAGCATGGTCAGAAGGAGAAGCCTGGACAGGATGTTTTGCCCTGTGCAGCTAGTCATCATCAAGACTAAGGCGAGCTGCTTAGCAGTTCACTTTGCAAATTTTCAAGCTATAAGGTATTGGGTTTGTGTGGCCAGACACGTGGGGTTTTTTTGGGGGGGGCGAGCGGGACTATACTTGCAGCTTCTGCAAGAAGCTGCCAGAAGCTTCCCCTGGGTCTGACAGAGCCAGTGCCAGTCGGCTCCAAAGACAGACACGTCGCTGGCCAAGGCTGAGCCTATCAATGATGATGGTAATGCCTCTGTGATAATATATTTAAGAAGTGGGGGGTAAAATAAAAAACTACTGCACTCACAGAGCGAAAGAAGTCAGAATACGTGAAAAAACTCTGCAGATGACAAAGTCAGTGAAGAGGGAAGGAGAGGATGTACTCCAGGCACCAGAGCAGAGATTCCCGAGTCATGGTAAAGACCCTGGTGAGACAGGGTGTCCCCCGGCAGCCCATGGAGGTGATGGGGGTGTAGATGTCCACCTGTGGCCCATGAGGGACCCCACAAGGAAGCAGGCAGATGCCCAAAGGAGGCTGTGACCCCGTGGGAAGCCCATGCTGGAGCAGGTTCCTGGCAGGATCTGTGAATCCCTGGAGACAGGAGCCCACGCTGGATCAGGTTTGCTGGTGGGACTTGTGACCCTGTGGGGGACTCACACTGGAGCAGTCTGCTCCTGAAGGGCTGCACGCCATGGAACGGACTCATGCTGGGGTAGTTCATGAAGAACTGTCTCTCCTAGGAAGGACTCACACTGGAGAAGGCTCGTGAAGAACAGTCGCCTGTGAGAGGAACCCCACACTGCAGTGTTTTGCCCGTGACAGTAATTACTGAGTGACCTCCCTCTCCTTAACTCAATCCATGAGCCCTTAGGTATATTTTTCTCTCCTCAGTCTAGTTGAGAAGGGGGAGTGACAGAGTAGCTATGGTAGTTACCTGCCTTCCAGCCAGGGTCAAAACACTACAAGGGTGAAACCTAATCATTCATATTAGGCAACAAACCCTGGAAGTAACCCAGTTATAAGTGACAAAACACTGGAAATATACAGCCCTATTCAGAATGCAACATAATGCCTGCAAATATAAAAGGAACAAACACTTTCAACAAGTAAAATAGCAGTGTGCTAGATCATCTGAGTAGGTAAATACGCACTATCACACAGGAGATAAGCCTGTAATTTTAAGAGGTCACTCCGAGGCAATTCTGTTTCGGAAGTCGAAAGATTTTCTGCATGGCACGCTCTCTTGAAAATCCAAGTGAACTTTTCAAAAGCATAGTGTGAAAGCACATATGCCCTCCTTGAAGGAAGGACCAGATTTAAACACAAATAAACAATCAGTTTTGCTTCTTTGCTGTTTGCTTCTTCTCAGGTGGCCTAAACTCAGGTACCGTTCTACTGTGCATGTTGCTGACATAACTTGCATTAATAAAGAATAAAAATACTTGCCATGGATTTTCTGAGCTTCTGGGTCATCTGCACTGATAGCAATTATTTTCCAATCCGTCTCTCCTTCATCAACAAGAGCTAAAACACCCAAGACCTTCACCTGGACAATCTCACCAGAAGAATGAATCTGAAATGGAACATAATCTCACAAAGATTTGGAAACCACTGCATAGAATTTCTCTTTTACCTTACAGACAAAATACTTTTACTGCATTTTTGACCAGCAGCTAACAGAATTGGAAGATAGATCTGTAACCCCCATACACGTTTAACATTACTAGCCTTTCTGCCACCACTGCAACTCTTTAACTCTCAATTATCCAGCTGGCATTTATTCAAGTAGAAAACAAGGTAGGAAGTTTTTCCTTCTCTTTTACCCAACTTCCCCCTTCAAACACCTTCTTGATCTTCATCTCAAAATGCAAGCCAAAAGCATCTCATGTTCAAAAAACTTTTAACTGCTTCCTGCCTCTCTACTCTCTCAACTCCTGGTCTTAATCTATCTCTTGTTCCTTCCACTAGACTAGATTCATATAAACACACACCCCTTCCACAGAAATATCAGCACAACTTTCCTTTGCATTTTCTTGGATTCTTCTCCCTACCAGGTAATACTTCTTTTATAACTCTTTCTGCATCCCTTGAAATTCAGCTTTAGGCTCCTGTCCTCAAATAAGGCCACCTTTGCTAAGGTCATCAATTAAATTTCCCCTTACCTAAACTATCAGAGATCCCTCTTCCAAACTCATCTATTTCATAACCCCATCTTTGATACCACAGACGACTGATCCATTCTTTGCTGTCTCTAGATATACAGAGCTTTCTTTTACTGGGCTAAACTTTTTCTATATACCTACTAATGATTTCTGCTGCACCTATTTTCATCAGCCCACTCTGTATCTCATAACTTCCCAACACTGCAACAGGTTTCCGTCTTTTCCTCTAGAGAAGGGGAATCTCCTTCTGTTTGCACCCATGAGAAAACTCAAATCTACATCTTTTGTGGGTCTGCCTAATTTATATGCACAATGCTGCAATACTTCCTCATCCTTCAGAAACCTATTCCTAGCTCCAGTACTGCTAACAGGTGAAAAAGAAGAAATCTTCTTCCTTCCCAAAAAATCTTAACTCCTCCTCCTTCACCCAAAACTCACTGTCCAGCCACAGAGCTTCAGGGTGGTGCTCTTCTTTTCCCTTTTAGTGAGTACTCAGACTTCACCAAGTCCTACTGTTTTTCCCCTTTTTAAAAATCCATCACTTCTTTACCTATTCCCTCCTCAGGTCCTCTATTCATATTTTTGTCATCCCCTGAGACTATTACCATCTTTCCTCATTTTCCATCTGCCCTCCTCTTCCAAAAGGTATCAACTTAATAAATTAATAAAATTAATCCTAATAAAGACAAACCTTTGAACCTATTTCACAAACGTCAATAGGATCATTATCCCCACGACATCCTGTAACCTTATCTTTATGGTTTGGATCTTCCCAGGTCTGTCAAAAGAAAGAGAATTATCAGTTACCAGCTGATCTGCAATTACAGTTTCCCTAGCTATGAAATTACTGAGAAAAATAAAAAAAAAACCACTGAAAGTATTAGCTTTCTGAGAACAGGCTTGCTCAATGGGAAAAGAAAAAACAAACAAACAGCCAATGGACTGGCACTGCGTAACATCCTCATCTCAGGACAAACAACATGAGGATTACTTGAGGACATCGTAAGCATTAACTGCAACCCTGACTCAGATACCCTTTATCAAATTGCAGTGATTAAGGCATCAGAGGACCCTGAATATGTATTTTTATGGTTACTAGTGGTTGTGGGATTAAGCTAGGTCATCATACAACTACATTCTTCTTATACTCTTTAAATACCATGGCACTAATTTAAGTTGCTTTCAAAAACATCTAGGCTTTGAGCAAACCAAGCTCCTAGGTATGGATTTGTCAGCACACAATTAGATTTTTAAAGCTTTCACGTTTAGCTATGAAATATTTCTGAGTACTCTGAGATGTATACGTTTTCAAGAACAGCCAAGAGCTTAAGACCAAAGAAGCTTCTCCAGGAGGAAAGTTAAAATCCCTGCTCTGAGCTTTGTACAGGCAAGAAATTACGGCCAAGTTATATAACTTAATTACTAGACCAATACTTGGTTTGTCTCTTACTGGCTAGTAATGAGTAACTCATTCTCAAGTTGAGAAGTTTTCCTGGTAAGAATTTTGAGCCCAATGAAGTTTTGCAAAGAAATTAGAGAACTTTTTTCAAAGCAGCTATACTGTTAGCTCCAGCTGTCCGTTGTCAAATCTCCACCTCAAACTTGTTCTTGAGGACTTGAATGATACTAAAAGGCAGTGAAAAGCAAGTGCTCAGGTGTTTAGATAGCAGAACCACTATCAAAAAAATGCTGAATTGGAGTCAAGAGAGAATTTCAACTTAAAACTTATTTTTTCAATGCACTTCTGAGGTACTTTTTATTTAAGGCTGCATTACACCACTACTGTTCTGCTGCACAGCCTCACCTCCTCCACCTTCCCCCAGGAAGGAAAGCTCTCTAGGAATGATACTGTTCTCTGGACAGTACAGCAGCTCCTACAATAGTGACAGTCCTGTCATTTTTTTTCCCTCTTCTGCTCCACAGCATAAAACAGCAGCCACAAATACACATCTTTACGCCATATACTAAGGTTGAATTTCTGGCAACTGCTGATCCCAATTAAAGTTCTCTTGTGATAACGGAGACACTGAATTGGATTTTGTTTGTTACAGCTGCTAGTAGGAATCTGGAGTATCATTTAGACTTCAGCAATGGGATGTGTAATGGTCCATCTGGTATTTTAAAGTTACTACAGAAAATAAAACTGACTATTATCCCCAGCCCTCTCTGACTCACAAGGTGACAAGGGGAGCCAAACATTTCTCCTGGGGCAAGTGTCATCAGTCCAAAATAACACAATTTGCAAGAAAATATTCACATTTAATTTCAGTTTTGTACTAAGGCACACATGCATTTCAGAACCATAATGGAATAGATGGTTCCCAACTACATCTACTTGGAAGCTTTGTCTATTGGGAGTGCTGACTGGATAAGAGCTTCACTGCTATACTTCAACACCTGCCTAGTATCTCCTTTTCAGGAATCAAATATATAAGCAGTTTTCAGGAGCAAACCTTCATTGCTTACACAGTTAAGTGTAAAGAAAAGAAATTACTCTCTTCTAGCTCCATCGTGTCCTTCAGTACTCATTTAATGGGTTATTCACAGAAATGAAAAAAAAGTTTAAAAACTTTACGTTATGTGCCAAATTTCAGTCATTAGTTGGGTCTTTTCAAGTCTCAATGTTTTGAATGCGTCATGATCAGTAAAGTCTCATAGTTCAGAGAAAAGTTAACTAAGACAGTTGAGGTTTAATCTGAAAAAAAAAACCACACCAAAAAAACCAACCCAGCTCTTATGTTCCTCTTTGTTGAAGATATTAAGAAATCTCAATTAAAATTTATGCTGCAATACTTGAAAATCCTAAATTAGGTTGTTGGGTTTTGTTGTTTTTTTTTTTAAATGAGCCTTGTTTAAGCAGAAAAGGGCTACTTTACAGAATATTCTTGAATGGCAGACCATGACAGTTGAATTCTGTCACAGTACAGAAACGCAGACTAAAAATTCAGGATTTTTTAATCATTTAACGCCTTCCAGAAACACAGCCTGTGTTTACACCCATACCCAAATTGTGACCAAAATTTATGGACACAATAAAGCTCAACATAAAAAAATAAAATCCTAATATACAAATGTATCAAAGAGAAACCTCCCTCTTGCAACTGATTTGCATTCAGACAGTAATCAGGATTTACAATGCAATTTACACAGAAGACAGAAAACTTCCACCATTATAACAAAAATGTTACCTGTGGGAGGGCACCATAATTCCATATATAACCCTTGTGAGGAAAGATATTTGCCACATATCGAAGCTTGCCTTTCTTTGTATCTTGTTTAATGGGATTCAACGGCTCCTCGGTGGCAATCTAAGGAGATCATGAAAAAGAGACAGAGACAAAGAGAACGGTAAAACAGAAAACAATTCATTCTGTATCCAACCAGTTAGGAAGATCCATCAGGGAGCACATGCTTGTGGTCTGAGAAGTATTCAAATTACGATGGCCTCACTCTAAATCTCAAGAGTCATGTTCAAAAAGCAGCTCATTAAGGTTTTAAATAACATTGTGAAGTATGCAGGAAATTTCAAGTATATTAAAAGTTAGAGAACCACACTTGGTCTCCTCTATCAAGCCAAAAAAGTCTAAACCCACTGATTTCTGAACCTAATATAAAATTCGTAAGGTTCATAAAGATTCATAAAGATTACCTTTTGGGCAGAAATTGGGGCATTTCAGGGCCCTTCTACCATTTCTACCCTTGACATAATGTGCCAAGAGAAGGGGGTAGAAAGCAAGGCAGAGTTGCAATACAGAGCTTTATGCAGAGTTTAAATAGTGCTGTCAAAGGGAAACGGCAAAAGAGAACCCAGCTTCCACAATAAATCATCACCTTAAAATACAAGGTAAATATCCAAGGTAACCCTCCTTGCAGAATAATAGCTGTGGTGATAAGCACAGTTCAAATGATTTTCCAGCATCAGGGAAAGGACAAAACAGAATTCTGAAATAGCAGGCTGGGGAAGTTCTTTGGTGTTATTTTTTAATAATGGAAACAGTTCAAATCAAAACAGCTCAACCACAAACTTCCTTAAAAGCATCCATGAAGAATCCCTAAAATTAATACAAAAGTTAAGGAAGACAGGACATATCCTGGTGAGATCCGTTGTTTCATGAGCAGTATACTTTCAATCAGTGAGGTCCCCAAGAATTACTTTTGTGTCACAAGGAAATATTTTTTCATTTGCAAGTCAAATTTTCAGGAGTAATCCACACCGATTAAACTCTGACTGATTGGAAGCCACTGCATTGTCATATAAATACCTATATAACCAGGATATTTTTCTCAATTACCTCCATTTTTGCATTCGTCCAACGAGGCACTTCTACAATCATATTAAACAGGACCTAAAACAAGAAAAAAATGACAGAAATGAGAATAAAATCTGCTTGTCAATATTTTACAGTAAGGAAAATCCTCTCCCTTGTATTCAGCAGGAACACATATCACATCCTTGTTCCAGCTTGTATGTTAAGTAGAATTTGTTTAGTTCTGAACAACAATACTCAAGACTCCTCGGTTCATCCTTTCCCCACTTAATTCCCTTTGAGGATATGAACTACAGGTACTGGAAATCCATATGATTGTGTTTTACTTCCATATCAATACTACCCCTTCACAAAATGGAAGTCCATGGAATAGTTTGCCACAAGGCAGTGGTTCAGTCTACCAGTCAAAGAGGACTGGACATTTCTACAGGACAGAGTTGGCTTCCTTCAAGCACCAGAAAGGACAATGTTTTGCTTTTTTCCCCCTCCTAAGGATTTATTTCTTCAAGCCCTCTTCTTTTGTCTCATTCATTTTTTCAAAAACCCATGCAAATGCAACAGCCACTGACAAGTCTGATTCTCAGTCAAATCTGGTTGCATTGAGGCGAAAAGAATCCAAAAGTGATGGCAGAGGAAGGACTTGGGCACAAATGTCTCATGTTTCTGTCAGCCTTCTTCCTAACAGAAACAAAGTGAAAGTTGTTGAGGTGAGAAACAAAGTGAAAGTTGAGGGGTGAGAGAGGAATAAATCTAACACATGTAAATTTTCATGCTTTTAGAAGAAAAGTAATCTACACCCTTCTAACTGAGGATGTTAAAGCGGCATTTTCCAGAGAGAAAAACTCTGGATAACTACCGTAACATTTCTTCTTCTGAAGCTGTCTGAGTTAAGCACTACCAAGGAAAAGAGTGTTACTCGAAACAGGTAACCAAACCACCCAGCAATGTCTGCAACCTATTTTCTCCCAGACTACCAAAACAACTCCAAAATATGACATATGTGGGACATCCTCTTCACAGCCAAAAGAAAATTTGCAATGGTATAAAAAAAAAAAAAAATCACAAAAGTTCAGGAAGGAAAAAATATGCTTTTGTAGAAATTTGTAGGAAAAAAATACAAAGTCAAACCAACTGAAAACTTGCACTGACCACTACACTAAGGCTCCAGTAGCTCCTAAATATTTGTATTTTCGCTCCCAGTATTATGCAGCTGCAACACACAGATACCATTACCAGGGTCAATGTCATAGCCTGATTAAAGTAATTTCAATGATTCTGTGATCTTTCTTTCCCAAGCAAACCTGGAATGGGGAAACCAAGAAAGCAACAGAAAATCTCAACTGTCACTCAGCACTTTTCTCCCAGGAGATCACAAGTTCTGTAAAATTCTGACAGGAAATTCCCAGTAAATTTAAATAAAATTTGCCCACAAATTCTGTGCCTATACTGCAATCAGTGACATGTCAGATGGATTCACTTTTCCAGATCAGGTCACAACCAAATAAAACAGTGGGGGGCGGGGGGGGGGGAGGTGAGGAGGAGGGGAAAGGAGAAACAAGAAAACAACAGTTGAAACAGAGAAGTAATCAGGAGGAGAGCCCAAAGATATCAACAGTAAGGAAGCAGACAGAACAAAGCAACATACACGCAGCAGCAGGTAAGGAAAGGGTTGGAAGGGAGCCAAATAAAGTCTGCGCTTCCATCTGGAAAACACTTGGAAAAAAAAAAAAATGCACAGTATGAAAGGCAGTGCTGACAAAAAACTGAGGAACTGCCAAGCAGGTCAAAGAACTGTTCCGACCGGCAGGTAACAACAGAAAACTTACAAACTACTCCTGGAATTATATGCAATGTGTTCATCACAATCTTGTATTTTTGTCATTTAGATGCCACACCACCTTTTCCTGACCGTGACTAATACAATGGTTTCGGTAGCCTGCGAATCCTGGCTTTGAGCTTTAATCAGTTAAGAACTATTCTAGGTCTTCACCAAAACAACTCTCAGGGCCGGACAACTGGGCTGAAGTGAATACAATGCTACCCTCAAAAGCAAAAAAATTACTCAGCTCTGAGATCAGGTCTTCATAATTTGTGGTCTCAGTCAAATGTGAATTGTCAAGAGTCTTAAACGTGATAGCCTGACAGATTAATCTCTATGCAAAAAAAATCCCCAAAAGTACTCTCTCCAATGCTAAGCTGCCACAAGCATTTACAAGAGATTAATAGCTTCATGCAGTGCTTACATTTAAAAATGAAAAGAAAAAGTTTTATTTATAGGGCAATCACATTTTCTCTGATGAGAATTCACTGGTGTGGAAATAAGAGCACATACTACGTAGTTTGACAGATAGAGAGAAGACCAAGCACCTATTCCTCCTAACCATTTGAATGCTCTCCCCCATCCCTTGCTGCAAAACCATCTCTGCCTCAGTTGCAAACAAATGCAAGTGTCAGACACCACCTGTCCTCACAGCTTATTATCTGCATATGCCATTCAGTGGTTAGTTTTGGACAGTGAGCGCATCTGGTAATTGATACATTTATCTCTATTTTTAATCAGTAAAACAAAAAACTCCACCTCACCAAAAGCCCAAGTGAGCACTTCTAACCTCTCCAGCAAGGGTGAGACTGTTTCAACAGTCCATTTGACACACCTTCTAGTGACAGAAAAAAAAAAAAAAGAAAAAAAAAGACCTCTCATGAAACAAAAACTATTGCTTGGAAAAGTTCCTGTTTAACTGCCTTAGTTAAGGGGTCCACTGGTCTGCGTATAAGATTGCTGCCTGCTGCAGTTCAGATTTAATCCAATTCTGTAAGCACCTAATGTAGAAGAGATTCCACAAGAGCAGACTTTACAACAGGTCAGATGGAGTAGCTCCTACAGGCTAACCTCATGCCAACTGATGGCTTCTTCAGAAGGCCAGTCTCCTGGAGTGTGCAAGAAAAGAGGAGGAAACAGTTTTCCAGACTCACAAAAAAGGACAGAACCAGTCTGCTAGAGGAAGTGACCTGACAGCCCAGAGGGACTTTCAACCCAGGATATTACATAGCTTGTTTGACTTTGGGTTAATGTGAACACAAGACAGACATTTGTACTTACGTTCTACTATACCTTGAAGGGGTGATTGGGGGTAGGGGGGGGGAAATCCATTTGCTCAACACAGAGGGGTCAAAAATGTATTTCCTAACTCCTAAAACCAACTAAGCAAATCAGCAGAAAATGACATCAGAAGGAAAAACCACATGTCTAAATCACGTCCTTTATTTCCGAAGAACTACACGCTAAGTTCATTACATGGGAACTCACGTAGGACGTAAATAAGTGTTTGTTTCATTAGTTTGTTTTCTTTTAACACTGCTTGGCAACTTACTGCATTCCATTTCAGTTGAACATAATTTTTAATGTATCATATCATTTTTGCTGAGACAAGCTAAAGTGTCGCTTGGAGGACAGGAACAGTTTTTGGGTCTTGAAGTAATAAAACCACAAAAAAAGATAAGGACACAAATATACCTCAGCATTCACACAGCAAGTGTAGAGAAAGGCAATGAAAGCACAGACCCTTCTACCCAGGTAAACTGTGAGTAAGCATTCTCTCTGGCAAGACTGATGGCCAAATATAACTGCTAGTTCTGGCTGTACAGCTTCTTATAGAAAATAACTCATCTTGATCAGAATTTGTTATTACAAACCTGAATATCACAAGAAGGAAAAAAAAAAACAAACGACCATTTCTGGCATTATTTTTACAAATTCTGCCTTACCTAACTAACTTTCCCTTTCTTGTTCAACTACTTTGTTTCCCAGTCTTCCAGAGTTCCTTAGCTGGTGCGTTTAAGGGGAGGGTTTTGAACAGGTATGATTTTGTCCAAGGGTTGCAACACTTCATGCTCAACTCTGAACATTCAGCTAATTTTAAGGAGCAATCTATGCAGAATGAGGAAAGTGACAGAACAAGTGAGATAGAGAGGAACAGAAACTCAGTAAAATGACAAACACCACCACTTTTTATGGCCTCATTGCCCTTCACCATCACCCTTGCATGACAGGGAAAAGAGATATGCTGAAGCTTACAATTACTTTAATCATTTTTATGGTAGAGTGCTTGAAAAAAAAGAACCTGAAAGTATTAAAGGCAGCACTTGGGGGCTGCTGACCCTTCCAGAGGAGTTCTGAGTTCAAAAGACAGAGAAGAAAAAGCAGCTACCATTTCTATCTGTTCATTTGCAATCTTGCAGCAATTCTCATTACCCATCACCTGAACATGACAGCATGCACCTGCAGACTAACAAGAATGAAAAAGATGAGCTGCAGTCCAGCAGCCGTGTGAAGAATGGAGAATGTTTAGAAGTAAAAAAAAAAAAAAAAACGTAAAAAAGGATAAGGAAAATAAGGACTGTCATGAAATACACCCAGAAAAAAGGAAAAAAAGGGAAAAATGGGATGGAGAGAGGCCTGCTAATAAAATGAGTACAGAGCATTTCCAGTGTAACACTCGCTACAAGGTATTTGCCAATGAAAACAAGAAACCAGATGCCAGCAACATCTGGAGACCAAATATACTGTATCTAAATGAAAAGTCAATGGAACTTTCCCAATTTAAATTAACATGCCACATAGCAAAAAAAGAATGCAGTGCCCAGCATAAACACAAAGTGCCTGCAGCCTCTTCATAGCGTACCTCCCTCATGTTACAGTGAAAGGGGAGTCATGAACAATACGTAAGTGTTCTTTTACCCACAAGCATCCCAAAAGTGGAGCCAGACATATTCACTGATAAACTAGCTACTGGACACATTCACCCGCAAAACCACCCAGTGTACAATCACGACATGAATTAAAATTGAACACTGACTTTCTCAAGTTTAAAATTTTAAACTTCATTTATTTGAAGTTAAGCTTGATCAAATCACTGATGCAACTTTCTCACTAAACCAATTCTACTCCAGTAGATTTTAACTAGACTGCTGAGTGAAGATAATTTTTATTCTCAGTATTTGTTAATCCTCAAGAACACAAAGCAAGGCTGGTAGCTATTGGACACATCCACAGAAAAAGGCTGGGCAAATTCAAACACCAGGATGAAAGCTCCACCGATAATCTGAAATTTAGAACACGCATAACAGACACACCACAACCTAGGTTACAAATACTGAAAAAAATGTCAAACGGGTCCAAAGAAGCTTATGGAGGCTGTAGTCGAGACAGAACACAAAGTCAGTGCCTGTATTGCATGGGAAATGATGACAGCTTTTCCTTCCTTACGAAATGCACCAACTTTATCGTAAGACAACTCTTGACACTACCTTTGAACACTACTTCAAGCTTGAGGCCCTCTGTCAGATCACCTATTCAGGCTGCAGGACCACTCTGATGACCTCTTACAGCTCACCTGACTGGTTAATTATCAGAAGTTTTTCCCTGAAAGAGACATTCCAGCGCCGTGCAGCCCACAGGATGCAACAAGAAACAGCTCTTTTTTTGTTTCTATGTTGTTTCATTGTGTTTTGTTCTTTTTTTTTTAAATGCCCGTAGGGGTGTGTCTGCAAGTCAGAGGACTATCATCTCTACATACTTGGACACATTCTTTACCAGGGCCAACATTTTAAATAAAACCTTGTATTCAAGAACACCCGAGTCCTCTGAATGAGATGACATGTGAATACTTTACTGAAGACATAAAATGACAACTAGATCAGAAACCCCTTCACTACAGCAGGGAAGAAACGTGTCTCACTTGTCTTGAAAATAAAATGATGACCTCTTCAAGCCTTCCTCCTGCTAGACTTGGAAGACCATGTTCAACGATCAGTCTCTGACAGTTCTGACTGTAACCACAGCACAAACACCTGCTTTTCCAGACAGAAATGTGAAACTTCTGATACCTTTCACACATACTTGAGCAGGAGTGGATTCCAAATGTTTGCAATGCTTACAACAAAGCAGAGGTTCATATTGCAAGCTGGTAATAATTTTGAGACTGATGCTAAGTATGACTTCTTTCAACATAGTTTCTCCCTCAAAATAACTTGTCTCTAGCAAACAGCAAAAAAAAAAAACCTGCGAGAGCAAAAAGATCAGTTGTCAACAGTGGCTGCAACGCTAAACTTAACAGACATTTAGGAAGGTCTAAAATATTGCAAGAAATGGCTGCTTTACTGACAACCATTCACATAGAAACACCACAGCATTTCTCTTAGAACTACAAGCCAAGACTGCAAAAGAGCTAAAAAGACTTGGAATAATGCACATTCCCCTGTCCTGTGAATGTTGCAAGCTGAAACTCCTCTATTCTGAGACCTTGGTTTTGGGCATCAGGAATGCCCAGAACAATTTAACGTAGATTAGACAGACTGAAGAGACTCATGCAGAATTACATTCATTTTCCAAAGCTAAACTGCCACCTAACGAACACCAGTTCAGCATAATTTAACACACACTCTTAAGAGGGCTTGCCCTTGTCGATAGTAACAAAGAACTGTAACCTTAAAAGCACAAGTTTTAAAGATGCCACCCTGTTTTCAGGGCAAGAGGAACTATCACCTTGGAATTCTGGCCAAATTCAGCACGAGGATCCGCTGAACACCAGGTATCGATAGTAGCCTTTGCACCCCTAGACAAGAGTAAGGAGTACAGCGTTTCAAAGGTCTTCAGAAATCAGTACATGGCATTAAATTCCTTGTTTTCTCTTTATTCTCCTGATTAAGGTATGCTTTCCTTACATACAAGCACAGAGGGTTGCATTTCTCACCAGGCCAAGGTGAAAAGACCTGCTGACAATCCCAGTTTAAAATGAAACTGCTTTCCTGCACAAAGGTCCCTCCACTTTCTCTCTTCTCCCCAACTCTCAAAGCTGATGAAGAAAAAGAGTTTTAGAAATTATTTGCATTCTCACATTTCACCACCTAAGTAAAGGCCAAGAGTGCTTGGGAATCTTACAGCCTGCACGTTTGTTTGCTTATTCACAAGAGAAGCTCATGAGGACTGGAATGTACATTTGCCTTAGCTCATTTTCTGTAGTTCTCTTAAACCACAGCCCATAGCAGCAGTTAAGTGAAAGAGTCTGGCATCTACACTAGCCCAGGAGGCAAGAGATGCTCAGTCTCACCAACCCTTTCCCCGTCCCTGCTCTATAGGCTGATCCAGAGATCACAGAATCATAGAATGGCTCAAGCTGGAAGGGACCTTAAAGATCATCTGGTTCCAACCACCCCGCCATGGGCAGGGACACTTCCCACTAGACCAGGTTGCTCGAAGTCTCATCCAGCCTGTCCTTGAACACTTCCAGGGAGGAGGCAGCCACAACTTCTCTGGGCAACCTGTTTCAGTGTCTCACCATCCCCATCGTAAAGAACATCTTCCTAATGTCTAAAGTAAATCTACCCTGCTCTAGTTTAAAATGATTATCGCTTGCCCTATCACCACATGCCCTTGTAAGAAGTCGTTCCCCAGCTTTCCTGTAGGCCCCCTTCAGGTACTGGAAGGCTGCTATAAGGTCTCCCTGGAGCCTTCTCTTCTCCAGGTCAGATGATCAGAAAAAGGGTACTAGAAATGTGGTTTTCAACAAGCTATCATGTTTCCCACTACACAGGCAAATGCAGTTTTGAACAGTTTTAGACACTGCATAAAACAGGATTTGCATTTTCACAACAGGCAAGTACTGTCACAGTATTCATAAGGAGGTAAGAAACAGAATGCTTGACTTCCAGAAAGAGAGCAGTTAAGAACTCGTGTCGCAAGGTAACGATTTTTGAGAAAGGCTACTCGTACATACTTCTCAACAATGTGTCTTTCAGGCACGATTCTACAGCTATTAAGTAGTACTTACATGGGCATCAAGCAGCAGGAAATCTAAAAAGTGTTACCAAGGCATTGTAGCTTGAATGAATCACGGGGCAAAGGGAGAGGAAATACATAGTACAGGATTGTGTGGGTACTGTAGAACTAGTGTGCCACACACTAGTTGCAAAACTACGAGAACTCAAGACGGTTACGGCAGTTCTTGCACAGTAGTTACAGTTTTGCAATATGACTGGCCAAACAGATATGAGAAGATAAAGATTGGGACACACACCCACACACTATGGACTTAAAGCACAATTTGTTTATTTCTTTCTCTTTTTTCACTTTCTTACTACCAAGTTTTAAGTACTCCTAAGCCAGGGAATGCACTGCAAAAAAATGCTACATTTTGGAAGAGACACTTGCATAAACAAATCCAGTTTTACAGAAAAAGCCTGAGCAGACCTTGTGTGCTTTTTCAGGCTTCTGTTAGGCGTAATTTCAGTGCCGGTTAATGCTGAACCATTAGCAGATGTGATTTTTCTCTTTGGGCTTCCTAGATTAATAGAGAAAACACCAAGTCTTCAGTTCTAAAAAGCAGATAGATACTAAGTTAAATTTCTGCTGTAACATACTTAGGATTTCTAAAGTTTTGTATATATACCAAAGATTATCCACAGTCAGAATACAATGAATATTTCATTAACAGAGGCTTTATTGACAATGTTTCCGAATGCAATAGCAGAAAACATGCCTATGCTGCAATAGTCACAGTGAACCTTTCGAATGGTGGTGTAAACCTGTTTGCCTTTGAGAACATACTGATGAATGAAAGAACACTGACATTTCTGGCCCATTCAAAGAGGAGAATATTAAAGTCCTTTATGCCCCCTCCTGAAAGACTTGCATTTGAAGACATGTCAACTACACTGAGGGAGAGCAAGTTCACTTTGCAGAATAGCAAAGTGATGTTGGAAAGGAAATAGGAAGAATAGTTAAATAAATAGAGTAAATAAATAAAAAAGTACGTAAGTTTAGCAGTACCTCAGTTCCAGTAGTCTTTGACCTCTTTGCAGGAATCTCTTTATCCTATAAGGAAAGAGTGAAGTAAATAACTGTAGAAAGAACATCAGAGAGCAATACTGTGTTCACATAAATACAGAAAACAGTAGTTTTCAACGCAATTGAAATACAGCTTTCTGATCACACGGGCCTAAACTGTAACTTTTAAAAGTAATAAGTTCTGTTCTGTTTGGAAATTAGAACCTTCCAGATGTTAACAGAGGAAGACAAAAACATACAAGGACACAGGCACTTTCTCCTAGCTACTAAAAAAATTAAGCAGTAATTTAGGCCAACTGATTAAAAACAGAGCCATGCTTCCATTCAGCTGAAAACGAACAAAAACAACCAACCAAACAAAACCTGTACGAAAAATAAGGCTGGAGTTATCCATCATGAAATAAAGTTCACAAAACTTAGACCAGGTGAAGGAAAGAATCTAACATATAGCTCCTTATGTCCTCCTCTTGGAAAGAGGGCAAAATTAAGAGAGACCTTCACAATGACTCCCCCTTTCTTGCTCCTCCCTCAGGTTCACATATCCTGTGGAATGCTCTTTCCTTGCTCACACAACAAAACGAAAGCCTCTCCACATTGATAAGACACTGTTGTACTGTAATTTAACCTACAGAAAAAACATCCCTCCAAACCTTAAATTCCAGATGCAGGGACAAGAAGGCCCCCAGGGAACATGTGATGAGAATGCCCGTTGCTCAATGCAGCAACGGCACCCACTGAGCAAAACATCTTAGTTATGACTCTCTGAATGAGATTCACCTCTTCTATTGACTAGCGTATTTAGGGTCTGCTGATCAGAAAGCTTTCATGCATGTTCTTAATCTCTCAGTTTAAATAATTCAAGAGATTGGTTCATTAGTTCAGAAGTCTCAATCTGAGTATGTTACAACTGCCGACCTTTCTCACCAGTCTTGTCATCCACAGAGACCCAGCAACAAATCAAAAAAACGGCTGAAACCCTCCCAACTTGTTTGTGTAAGAAGCATACCACAACAAACAAACTTAAATCTAAACCAAAGACTGGCATTTCCCACCGGTGATACATAAAACAGGCATTTCATTATTGCTGTAATGAAACTCCAGGGAGTGTGGCTAACAAGACGTGAAAGTGCTCAGACGCACCTCACGCCTTGTAATTCTCCAAAGGTGTGATTACCACTTCCCTCTTGGGCATTGGTGTTGGCTTCCAATTATAATGCTCCTTTGGGGAATTCAAGAAATACACCCTAAGTTACACGTGTGCTGTACATCTCCTACTGCACGAAAACGCACACTTTTAACTGCAGATGTAGAAAACTGCCAATTTAAAAAGACTAATAGTAGAAAATGAATTCAAGTGCACACAAACTCAAACCTTACACACAGAGAATTAATACAAGATAGAGTGAGGGTTCCCTCTGCCCTCAATCACCCGGAAATATAAAGAGAGACCAGGCTTGTCTATGCAGTAATCATTATGTTTCACTGCAAGTTCCTGAATTCAGCAGAGTTATTGCTCCTGTACTACACACGAAGCCATCCTGGCTTAAAGCGGTCCTTTCTGGTGCTATAAAGTTGTCTGTTAATTACTAAATTGAAAACAAAAGCAAACTTGTAAAAACTTTGGTTTTAACCAACAAAACCGCTCTTATTTTGAAATTAATAGTGATTCAAGGCATAAATACATACCTCTTTAGATCCAGCAAACAGCGGAATGTCATGAAATGGGGAAATATATTTACCGTCTGCATTCTCTGCAAAACAAAACAAAAAAGTAGCACTACAAATCTAAAGACATGCCATAAGATGTTGATATTGCTAACTGTTACGTGTTATAGGAACGTATGGTATGCCACTCTGAAGTTTAATTCCAAGGACTAAAAAATAACCTACATGCAGGACAAAGAATTTGATCATTTAACAAGGATTCATTAGAATAAAAATTACTGCTTTAATATTCAATACTACAGTTTTCTTCTGACTACCAGACAATACAAGCTATGTAAAAAGATCCTTTCACTCCCTTTTCTCCTCCACTCTGGCAATATACAACTATTAATGGAGAAAAAAAAAAAAAACCACCAAGGTAACCTTATTATCATGAGTGACTACTAAATTCACCTGGGTTTCTAGTAATACTAGAAATATATTTCTAATAAACTGGGTTTCATGATCACAAAGAGAAACAGTAGGCCAAAGTCTGACCAAAGGCTTAAGCGAGGGATGGGATAATTCCTCAAGCCCTAGACATGAAGCACTAATCATGCCTTGAAACTAGCGGAAACTGACACTAACTTAAGGGAGCCCAATCCCACCTCAGCCCTGCTTGCACTACAGAAAAGAAAAAAATTAACTGGAGTGGATGTTTAAACTTTTCAATATACTAAAAGCTCAATACTGCACCGAAAGGATAACATCAACAACAATGTAAGATGCCAACACAAATTCCTTGGGATTTCCCCTCTGCCAGCAGCCCTATTCAGAGCACCACAGAATGTTAGGGGTTGGAAGGGACCTCGAAAGATCCAACCTCCCTGCCAAAGCAGGATCACCTTGAGTAAGTCACAAGGGAACGAGTCCACGCTGGTTTTGAACGTCTCTAGAGAATGGAATGTCTCCAGTAAAGGGAAAAATAAACAAGCTAACAAAAAGCTAAGCTTCGTTTAGCTGAACTTTGTTTAGCTTTGCTCTGTACTTCGACCACCTCAGGGAAGAGGAGTAAACGGTAGCTGCTTCTGCAATGCCTGGAAGCCTCCCAGATGCTCCTCTCAAATAAAACAAAGTTTAGTGCCATACTGCCTATTCCCACTAACTAAAGCAACTTTCTCTAGATGAGCTCCCATGCTGGCAGCCCTCTGGGGACTGAGGACAAGGGAGCTCTGGCAGGGTACTGTCAACAGGGTACACGATGCCTCTGTTTCTCTCAAACCAGCAGACGTCAGAACTAACTGCTTGTAACTCAACGAACCAAAACCACACAAAAGTGGTGCCACACGAAACAACGTCACTAAAACTGGTCATACTGAGACTGCATGCCACCAGCTCCACTGGGGCTTGAGAAGTCTCCTGGAGCACTGCCCGTACCCTCCCGTTGCCACTTGCTGCTGCTCTGACCCCTCGGCGCTGGAGCCCCGCCGTTTGGATTCCAGCCTGCCCTCGGCGTGACGTTTCTGGAGGCAGGGCTGGCCGGTTCACAGGGGACAGGCCACGCTCCCGCTGGGCTGTCCTACCGCAGAGGAAAGGGAAGACGAAGCGAGGCTCCCACGGCCAAGGCTGCCCTCGGGGTCCCAGAGCGCCCCGTGGCCTCCGCCCCACAACAGTGCTTCGCCCCGGCCACCTCTTGCCCTCCGAGGGCACGGCTGTGCGGCGCACACCAGCCCCCAGGCCTGAGCAGGCCCAGCAGCCCCTCCAAAAAGCGGATCTGTCAGGAAATCGCCTCGCTCTCCACAAAAACCTTCCCTCCTGAAGCCAGAGGGGACGGGAGGGACTCTGGCGACACCTCAGCCAGCCCGAAGGGTCTCGGCGGGAGCGCGGAGCCGCCACTGCCGCCTCTCCCCACCGTACACCCCGGCGAGGCGGGGGAAAGAAGGGGTATTATCGAGCCCGGGGGCTGCTACTTACTAAAATAGAGGCGGTAATCGGGAGTGTTGGGCCGCCCCCGCTGCTCCGTGCCGTACCGGGCCATGGCGCCGAGGCAGCGGCGCGGCGGCTGCCCCCACCCCCGCACCCACAGCAGCCGCAAAAGAACCGGCGGCGCGCGCATGATGGTGGCCTCCGCCTTCCCTCCCCTTCCTGCGGCTGCCGGGCCTGCGCCGCGCTTCCCCCCGCCCTCCCCCACCTCCTGCCGCGACGGGACACCTCGCAACGGCGGCGCAGGGCGCTGCTGGCAGCGGGTGGGGACGCTCTTTCCTGCCTCCTGCCTCACCGGCGAAGAGGGAGAGAGGAGCGCCTCGCTCCCAGCTGCGGCTGCCCCCTGGGGGAAGGCGCGGCCGTTAGCCCCTAGAGGCCCAAGATGGCGGCACGGCTGGCACCTGCTCCATTGGGAAGGCGCCGGGGATGTGGACGAGTGTTTTGCTGCCGGACTCGGGCTCTGTCCCGTTTTCCTTACGGGCTCCGGGGGGGTGGCTGCTTCCCCCTGCTGAGGCCAGGGTCAGCACCTCTGAGGAAGGAGGAGACTGTAGGGCGCCTGCATGGGCCCAGCCTTCAGGGAGGGTTCCACCGACTTGAAAAAAAATAATAATAAAAAAAAACCCACCCACTTGAGGTGGCAGGTGTCACCCCAGTGGGCAACCCTGGGCAGGGGGTACCCCAGCTGTGCTCTCACTGAGGTGCTTTCATGTCATGAGCACTGCCAAAAGTGTGGATGCAAGATCAGGTAGTGGGGTTGCTATCCTTACCTGAGGCCCACCTTGGTGTGAAGACCCCACCCTGCTCCTCCCTAGGGAGGGAAGCATTTACTTCTTTTTGGCACCTGCAGGTCTATGTCACACAAGCCAGTCTGCCTGCGCTGCTTACAGGCGGGCTGTTTGCATGGGTTCCCAATGGTAGATGTGCTTTTGCGTTGAACCATACCGATGTTAGAATCTTATCTGCATTCGGGTTGTGCTGTTTCTGAAGCTTACTACCCTTGCATATCATCTGGTTCCTTTGAATTCTCTTTTCATGGGCCCTTGAGGAGGATTTCAAATTAATTTTATCTGCCAATATGTGTGGTAATTCTTGCAGTAGTGCTTCTTATTCGTGAGTGTTTCAAAAATTCCTGAAAAGAGGCAGATACCACTACTTGCAATTTATCAATGGAGAAACTGAGGCAGAACAGCTTCTGTTGCTGTTGTCACTCTTAAATCCCAAGCCGATCATCTTGTATGTTCACCTTTGAAGGCAGTCAATATTAGCTTTGAATTGTAACTCTGATTTGAATTACCCTGAAAGATTTCTGCAGGGTAACTCCATGTTACCGTGATTACTTGTACAGTATTTTAAATGTTACTGAGAATGATTCACTTGCAGCAGAAAGGCTAAGTCAATGTCTTCCATCAGATATAGACAAGCATGTAACTTCTTCCCTTTATTTGTCCCCTATACTGTTTGGTACATTGGGCTTGCATCAGGATTGTCTGTTTGATGTTTGCAGTAAGGACCCAGCATTATTTTACACCAAAGTGAGCGATTTTCATGATGGCCTCATTCAGTGTGTGCTCCTCTGAAATGTGTTCACTGCTGCTCTGGATCTTGGAGGGAGCTGTATCATAGCGTGTGGATTGTCCATGACAATGAAGGCTCTGGGGAAAGAAAAAACCTGCGGTCTCCTCTGATTTGTGCCACTGCTTGCTATGTTTGTCACAAAAGATTTATCTCCAGGAGAACAGAGAGGCTATTTTGCAGGCCTATTACCTCCGCAGAAGCTGCAAAATAGTAGTTGCGTTTCACAGAATGGTAGGCGTTGGAAGGGACCTCTGAAGATCACCTAGTCCAACACCCAGGTCATCTAGTCCAACCCCCAACAACAGAGGGGTTGGTGTCTTCACTGAGTTCACCAAACGCAAGGTTTTCGGGGGTAACCTTCTCAACTGCACATGTGGGGCTGAAATTCTTCATGTACGATCTCTGAAGTTTTTCATTTTTCAAGTTTGTCAAGGGGGACAAATAATCCTTTTTTCATGTGTAATAATAAAAAAAATAGATTTTTTTTTTTCCGATTAGAATACAATGTATTCTGCACTTTCTTTGAGTTGGCCTGCTGCTGTAACAGGCAAGGTTAAAACCAAACATATGCCATAGGCCTAGCCTTCCACCTCTGCTTAGTTCTGAGGACCCTCAATTTCATTGATGGAAGGTCAGAGCCTTTGCAAATCACTCGCTGAGCACACACACAGTATTTTTATACTTGCAAAGTTGGCAGTTGAGTGTAAGGTTATTCTACAAGGAGTCCAGTATGTATTTATTACGCAAGCTGAGAAATTAAATACACCGCTGTGGCCAGGAGTCCCTGTAAGATGCACAAAGTCTGAGTGCAGAGTTCTCCATTGCCTTATGTTGTGCATGTGATCTTGTCGAAAGCTTTCTCATCTGTAATAGGAAATCAGCTGTGAAACACTTGGAATCTATAATTTCTGTACAGGCACTTTTTGGATGTATAGATAGATGACATCGTGTTACCTAGCGAGGGTGGATGATGCAGCAGAAAAACACACAGAAATGCTGTAATGCTGCCAGAGCAGAGAACATGATGTTTTAGTACTCTAAGGTATCAAAAATTCTCTTAGTAGTGCAGAAATAATAAAGCTTTAAATAGGTTTGACTGTATTTCTCAGAATTCTACCTTACGTTACACAGACCTTGGCAGAAGTATGCACGGTACTCCTCAAGTCAGATTTGGGTAAGATCAGCTGCTGCTTAGAATAAATTTACCTAATACTCTGAATCTTTGAAACAAATGAATGTTTTGGTTCCAGTATCTGCTTTAAGAAAGTTCCCCGGAATTACTAAGAGTTTTACTACCAAGGTGTTATTTCACCTCTTTTTATTCTCAAGCATTTTATATCCAGCTCCTTCAAGTATCATTCCACCTGGGTCAGCAAATGTCACGTATAGCAGTGATACCATTTGTTGACCTTGAAAAAACTCCTCATTAAAGACAATGAAAATATTGCTATTTATTTTGATGGTATTAGAACCAGGTCCTTAAGACTTAAGTAGGACTTACATGGTACTTAGGTTTTATGCTTGCCCTCTGCACAGGGGTGAATCTCATTCCAGCAGAATGCCACTGGAGTATAGCAAAAAAACTCAGCAGCAGTATAATCACCTAAGCCTGAAGGACACAGTTACTTTAAAAGTTTATACACTACAGTGTGCATTTACATTTATATTATGGGGTTTTTTATATATGTATACACAGACGCATGTATATGAATGTTTTGCCCATGAAAATGCTGTGAAAATTAAATGCAGAAAGCATTATCTACATTATGATTTTAAAAAGGGAAAAAGTTTCCCTTCCTCATGGATGAAAAAAATTGTAATCTTTTCATCTAATAAGGCTTTGAAGAATTTCATTAGTACCACTCTGCGCCACTGCAGTGCGTTTGCTCTTGACCAGTGATCACATCATTATCGTTAACTTCTGCTGTAATATAACTTCTATCTCCATGGCTTATACAAGACCATTAACCTGAGGGAATCAGTTCTTCCCAGCCTTCTGGCTCATCGCTACCCGCGTGCCAGAGGTCAGCGCTCACGGGCAGGCAGCCGTGAGTGGAACCGGTCACTGCCTGCGCTCGCTTGCCAGCGCTCGCTCATTCAACCGTCACCATCTCACCACCGTGCCGAAGGATTTAGCTCGTGTAGGTGCTCCCTAGCTCAGATCAAGCCGGGCAGGGCTAGCCAGGGCAGTTTAGAGAGCCAACTAGGGAGTTAGCTAATTGAGACAGGCTGCTTTTCAGCCAGAGCGAGTTCAGGTGTGTGAAGAAATCCTTCTGCAGATCTTTGTGCTGAGGATCTGCAGAAGGAGAGGGATGACGAGTCAACGGGGCTGGTAACCTTTCTCTCTAGTGCAGCTGCATTTGGGAGAGGATGTCTACATGCGGCCAGCTCCCACACATATTTGCATTTTACACACTGATGAATGCCTGGTGGCAGGTAAAGATTATATCATCTAACTGAAAGGAACAAATTGTGTATTTTGGTAGCTAGAGCATTTTTTTTCAAGTTATATTATTTTCTATCTCAATGTGAAATAGAGCTCAGGACACTGTGGTCAAGTCAAGCTTTGTAGTATCTGCCCATTTCTTCCTTCCTGGGCATCTGTACCGAGTTCGTTTTTAAACCCTGTGAAACGAGGATTTTCAGCCTATCCTAACTCCCTCCAAAACTTGTTCATGAGTATGAACTGAAACTTAATTTTTTTTAAGAGTCCTACTTTTGTTACTCCTTTGTTACTTCGCCATCACAAAATACAAACCGCCAAATAATTTTTTCGTGTTCATTCTTTCGCTCATTCTTTCACATATGTGCACATACACAAAAAGAGAGAGAGAAAACAGGTTCCAGTTCAGCTATAAAAATCCTGTCCAGAAACATAAAGTTTTAGTGTGAAGCTGCAAATGTATAATCATTCAAAACAGAGACCTAGCAGGAAAATCTCACCTATTGCTCATGATAGTCTGTTTTAGGCTCCCCTCTTGATTTGTGAATTGCCAGTCTTAAGGTTCACAAAGAATCCCACAGAAAATATTTCTTCTTTGGTAATTTCTAAAGCCCCTATTTTACACTGAAATACAACAATATCCTTTTATCTTTGCCTCGCTCACTTGCTTGTCTTTCCTCATTAGCTTTGATATGACAGTGCCATCTACTTGATCAACAGAGTCAGCTTATTTTTCATTAGAAAATACCTCTGTGGCTGTAACCCTGAAGAAATCAAAGGGCTGCTCGATTTCTTCACCAGTTCCCCTCCCCTCTGTGCCTCCTTGCCCTTCCAAAGCATCACTGCCCTTAGGTGTGCACCTCTTGGGAGCCAGCCTGGCTCCCGGACAAATGTTTCACAGGCTGACATAAAGCCCCGGCCCGACAAGGATGGATCCACTGGCGCTGCGAGGACAACTCAAGTCCTTGCTGACCCTTCTCTCAGCATCTCCTCTCTTCTCCGGCAGGTGTTTTGTCTGAGAGCTGGGTTCTTCTCGGTAGGCAGAAAAAGTGTCAGCCTTTTGTGTGTGTAAGCGGGGCAGAGGCTTTGTTTAGAGTAAGAAAGCAACACAGCAGTCAGAGGAGAGGGATCGCATAACCTGATAGCTTGAGCCATCCCTTCTCACAAATAGTCACAGCATAGCCTGAGCCCCAGCAGGCACATGCTTTATTAATTTTGCCTACAAATATTTAGACAAGAAACACTACAGACAGGGCTAAAAGAAATTATCGCTCTACCCTTGCTTCTAAAGACCTGTTTCTCTACAGGAATCACCAGTCTGGCAAGATCAACAGTAGGAGTGAAGGTGACACTGCCACACTCAGTCAGTTTTCATCTACTAGACAGGCTTTTTTGTCTTCTTTTACTATTGCAAGGTGCTTGAAGTTAGGTTGTTTTTTTCTTTTGCTGTATATATTTCAAAGTAATTTTGATTCATTCATTCTGAAAAATTAACGTGTGGGCTCCAGTTTTACCGGTTCTTAAGCCTTCCCTTTTTATTGCTTTTATCTTCACCCGTCACTCTGTTCTTATCTTACCACTATAGCTGCAAACAGGTAAGGTGTCCGTACTAGCAGCTTTCCAGTGCTCAAAGTCCTCAGTGGGCCTTACATGTGATTGTTCTTATCGAAGCGTCGACATTTTGACCCTCAGAAGACATCTGTGCTATGACTCGTGTACCCAGGCAGAGTGACAAGAGCTATAGGGTTGCTTTTACACACACCCAGGCTTCCTTGTATGGAGGCAGGGAGCTGTAGAGATGTCTGTGCTCTCTGCTGTCATGCCCCACCCGTGAGGAGGGTAGGACAGCTTTCTGCAGCAGTATCGTGGTACCTTTCTGCTTCTCCACTGCCTGATGTGTATAATTGCTTTACACGCACGAAATTGGTGCTGGCTGGTTAAGTCACTCTGTAGCTGCACATTGAGGCTGTCTTTTCGCTTAGTGGCTGTGCTGGCCATTGCAGTGAAGAAACTTGAAAATGGCAATCTCAGTCTGGTGTCATTGCTGCAGGAGTCCAGCAGCGGTCTGTGCTCAAAGTGAACAGGCGTGGTAGTCAACCCCACACCAGCATTTTTCGTGTGTGCTCTGGGATACTAAGTTATAAAGAAATCTTCTGTAACAGCTGTGAGGTATTACAAGAAAACAAATAACTCTTTGCTTACTTAATGGTCATCAGTCTTGATGGTGCTCCCAGTTCATTTACAGCTTAGGACTGAGATAAAGGTTAGCATTGACCGTACAACAATCAGCTTTTATATGTGTCTATTACAGTTGCTTGGGAACACAATGCCAGTATTTTCCACGTTGACACCAGCACCTGTTCTATCTCTTAAGCAGGGTGGCTTCCGTGCAAATAACTCCTATGTGAGTGCTCACATCAACTGGATTCCCATTTGCTTTTGTAGAATTAAATGAGCACAGCATAAAGTGGTTAAAGAGATTTTCACATTAATTGTAAAAATTGTGTTTTGTCCGTGTAGATTCCCTGCCATTTTATGGGTTAGTGACTTGGATACTACTTGACTAACAGTTATTACCAGGTCCAGAAGGGAGTGAGAATAATCTGGAAATTGAGAGGGTTGCTCATGCTATTGCAAGCAGCAGCTGAAGTCAAGTACTTCACATGAAGTTCTGGCTGCTTTCTGTGGCATTTTGTTGTAGTCCAGGTAAAGTGCAGTAAACAGTAGTAAGAGTTTGTAGGGATATCTCACTCAAATGTGCATCTGATTGTTTTTACATATTCCTCCTACTGACTGCACTGGCATGGACCATGAGTGTAAAATAATATTTGGATTTAGTGAGACAATGGATAAACCAGGATGTGTCCCAAACCTCCCTCCCTCCAGAGGGGATAGGGAAGCCACCGGTCCTGAATGCAACCCCTCACTTGGAGTATTAGGAAAGATGATATTTTCAGTCTTCTCCATGCTGAGTGGTACAAAGGAGATATTTTGAGGTTGCAGAAAGTACTCATCAAACATTTCCCAACTGCGATGTAGGCTAGCTCTGGGCTCCTGGCTGCCTCAGAAATAGTGCCGCCAGCTAAGCCAGGTAAACCATTGCAAGCACACAGGCAGCAGCTTTCATGCAACTGTTTCCCTGCTGAAGGAACACATACCTTTTCACACCCTGTGACTGAGCTGAGGAGGAAGAGGAAGACAGATTTGCATGTGGGTAGATTGCTGTCGTAATAAACACCTGAGCAAACTTTACTATATCCTATCTTGGCTGTAACTCTGTGTATGAGGCAGAGAGCCTGCAAACCCAAGAATTTTGTAAAGTTTGTTCTTCTACCTCTACCTAGCCAAAATATATTCCCCAGTTCTCCTTCAAACCATATTAATTTAAATAAATATAATGAATACTCATATAAATGATGGGACCTGTGTCTTCCAAAAAGCACAATGCCTGAAAATCCTGGCTGGGGGAAGTACCTTCTCTGGGCAATGCTGGCTTAAGCAACGATAAACCTTACCCCCAGCTGCTCACATGCACCCCTGCATTATTCCCTGCCTCTTGCTGCCGCAACTGCTGGCGTAGCTGGGTGATGAACTACAAGGGAGCAGAGATCCACATGGAAAATAGCCCGGGGGAAAGAGGAAAGGGAGATTTCAGCCAGATCAGCTCCTCCATCTCCTTTCAAATATGGGTGTTTACACCCTGCAGCAATAGTGGGAAAAGAATTATCCAGGGAGGGGGGGCAGTCAGGGTGGTGACTCTTTAAACCAGTTTTACCACCCTCACTGAATGCCAAGCCATTGCTTAAAAAAAAACCCAAAACAAAACACAATGAAACAACCCAGGAAGTCCCCAGTGTAAGGAGACTGGGTGGTTGATGTCCCTCAACTCCCACCTTAATCTGTTTACTTGTTGCTGGGGCTTTGATGCTTGTCACAATGGTGTCACCCATCTGTCCCTGCTGTCACCACTGCTCTGCCTTTCAAGGAACTTTTGTGGTCTGAATTGCAAAACAAAGAGTTTCTTGGGGAATATCAAAGAGGAGGCAAGACGTAACACATGAATTGCCTACATAATACGTGACTTCTCTGTGTGAGCACAAAGTCTTCCCAGTATTCCTCTTGTTGCTTTATTCCTCTGCCAGGCTGTGTTTGGGCTGGACACTTTGTGCAGTGCTGGCACAGCACTGCAAATTTGACGTAGCAAATTGCTTAATATTTTCACAACGTTTTCCTTTCATTGCAGGGTAGGAATGAGGGGCTTTGATTAGGAGGTTGCATCACAGGACCAGCTTCTTAAAGAAAAACAAAAGTTGGAAATGAGCTTACATTATTACATGGCATTCCCGCTTGTTTTGTACTACGGAGTCCTTCGGGGACGCAGTGTGGCAACGCTAAAGCAATACGCTCCGCCAGCGTATGTCAGAGGCACTTTAGTTGTGTCCCCCGGCAGATGCTGTGGCAATGAGCTTACGTGAGGCTGACACCGATTAGGCTGCACCACGGGGCTCCCGCCAGGCGTTTCCTAGGGCAGGGAGGGCAGGGGGTGGTTATCACAGCAGCAGCAGTGATTGCTCCTGATGGCTGTTGGGGCTCTTCCCAGGATAAGTCCGGTCCAAGCTTAGATGCCAGCAGCTCCTGCTGTTTTAACATGAGCTTGATTAGACCAGCGCTACGGAGGATCACTAAACAGTGTGTGTGTGCCAGAGGCCATTGCTGGCAGACAGGATAGTAAGATCTCTTCCAGAGGCCAGTCCAGAGGTATTACAAGCAGGTGTTTTGGTGTCCACTTCCTTGGCCATCAGAGCACGGTGATTTGTTACAACAGTCTCCACAGGTCCTCGGCAGACTTTTGTGTCACCTGTGTGTAGTGCACAGCAGGACAGAGCCTGGTTTGAAATAAGTGTCAGCTCCACACTGCTTCCCGCCTCCCAGAGGGGTTTTCATCCCTTTCTCAGCACTTTTCTTCATGGTCCCCAGGGATCTGTCTCCCTTCAAACCTGTAGATCAGGAGTTTCCAGCCTAAAGGCTACACCTCTTGGTGGGGTTGGGACCTCACAGGTGCAATTTGATACCTGAGGAGTTGGGGTCCTGACCAGGCTGCCAGTTGGGCACTAGCCTTGGGGAAGGAGAAGGAGCGAGGTTCAAGAGGGTGGCTGACCTCTGCTTCCCGTTCTTCTTGCCTCCTGCTTCCTCGCTGCCCCGGGCAGCGCAGAGAGGGAAGGGGTTGGGTGGAAGCGTGGCAGTGCCCTGCTGAACATACCCATCTCCCTGCTCAGGGCGGCCCACGCAAAGCCCGGAGGATGCGATTCCGCTTCGGGGTGCGGCACCCCCGGCCCCGCGGCAGGGTGAAGAGCATACCCCGAAGCAGGGAAAGGGGCCGTGAATGGCTGCAGTTTGGGGCTGGCTCTGAAACTGGCCCCGCCAGGCGTGCTTGCACATAAGGCAGGTGAATGCAAACACTGCCTGGGGCGTCAGCTTCCCGGGGGTGGAGCTGCTCCAGTACAGGTGGCAGGGCTGAGCCCCGGGCCCTGCGGAGCTCAAGGAGCCCTGCTCCAACACTGAGCCCAAAGCAACCGGCCTTCTCGCCGGGGCGCCGAGTTCACCTCCCTAAAAATCAAGTTATTGCCTCCCTCTGCCTCCACCACCACCAAGCAAGACTGGCCATGGCGAGCATGGACTGTCTGGGGAAGCAAGGTGTAGGGGTCAAGAGGAGTAATCTGTCCCTGCTGAGGAACAAGCTGTACATGGGGGAGAGGAGGAGGACGGAGCCTGTGGTGGAGAGCACCACTGCTGCTGGGGACCATGGCACCTTGAGGAGGAGTCAGTCTGACAGGACAGAGTACAGCCAGAAGCTACAAGGTACCGGGGAAAGTTTGCTTGGTGCTCTGCTGCTCAGGATGCTCTGGGCTGGGGTGGCATCTCGAAGCCCTCCAGCCTCAAGATAAAGAAGGGAATGGCAGTTTCTGCCCCCACGCACTCGCAGGTGGAGGGACCAGTTGCCCCCTCTTGCCTTTACCCCCCACTCCCAGGGTGTGAAATGTTTCCCCTAATTTTTTTAAGTAATGTCACATGGATAGGATGCAAAATGCAATCAAAGGGTTTGGTGTGTTCCTGCAAAGTGTATGCGATACCGGGATCTTTCTCATTCAGCACCAGAACACATTTGGAGCACAAACAGTAATGTGAAAATATGATAGCTCCATCCTATGTCTTTGGCTGTCATATCGAGTAGAGTATATGCTAGGTAGTTAGAAGCATCGAGGGCAGTTTTTTTCTTTCAGTTAAAAATTCCAAGATCTATAATGTGTTTATCTGTTATTCGAATTGCACAAGCCTGAACTGAAGTATATCCAAATACATGTTTTGATGGACATGCCGTTTCAAATGATACCATTATGGAGAGGGGTTTTCAAATAACCAAATTGCATCTGGACCAGAAATTGGCAAAATATGTGAGTATTTGGTTTGTCAATCAAAAATTATATGTAGTGCCACAAATTGAGGAAAAGCATGAAGAATGTGTATGGCTATTTTTGGGTGTGCTCTGGACCAGAAACTGCTGAATTTCTGTGAATTTCCAGGTTCTCGAACAACAGGGTCTCATCAAAAATGCAGGTTTTGAGTATTATTATAATATAAGCATGTATTACTGATGGTAATATAACTGCTTAGTGACAGTCACTCTTGTGGCAATAATCCCTTATGGGGAAATAAAATAAGAAAATACTTTGGGTTGCTGTATTGTGGTTTTGATGCACTTAATTAGGAAGTAGCATTCCTTCAGAGAGACAATAAAAGCAGGAAATAAAATAATAAACCCCAAAATAATAGGATTTCTATGGAGGCTGCATACACTGAGAACAACAGAGCGGTTCATCGATAATGCTGTTCCCTCCTCATGATAGCTAATCAATGAGAAGATGAAAAATTTTTAGTTAAGTCAGGCACACGCTGCAGGGATCTGGCAGGGGTGTTTCAGGGTACAAGCACGGATTGCTATGGCTGGGCAGGCAAGCTCCTGGCACGCATCCCACCAAAACAGCAATTCTTTATTCATGAAGGGGGTTGCCCAGGTGAGTTCAAAGTTATCAGAGTGATATCCAGAAAAAAAGTGTGAGATCTTTCTGTCCTGCATTGGGCGTATTTTTGCTATGAACGTCTCCTGTTTAAAATCTGGAGCAAAGGAAGGTGGGGAAGCCTCGGTAGTCATGGCAGAGCATGAGGTTATGTTTATGGCAGCAGTCCAAGGAGACAGTAAATCCAGCTTTACAGCTCCTGCCACCAGCTGCGACTGTTGCAGCCACCTATTGCAAAGCACGAGTCTGGTATCAGCTCACCTGCTCTCTTGTGTTTGGTCAAGTAAAACAGTGATGAGTTAACAAGGTACCTGCAGGCTTTACGTTGGATAGAAGTTGCCTGTCCCCAGAAAATACAAAGTCGGTAGAAATTCCTATGAAGTGTATTTACAGTTGCAATAGAAAGAAAGGCAGTTGTTTGTCAAGGCCTGATCTGGATCAAATTTTGCTGAGCTAGATGTGTCTGAATCTGATAATGATCATGGATCCCAGGCCTAATGTGCTACCTGACAGCGCTGATGGTGTGCCATGATTGAACACCGTTATGTTCTTCATTTTTCTCACTGGTGCTTGGATGTGAAGCAGCTTACTCCAAGGTGAGAGAAGTGGTTTTGTTGGCACAAAGCTTTTGAGTTTTCCACACTTGGTAAGAAAACCCAGCAGCTCTGTTGGTGACATAAAAGGCCTGTTGTTTATCACCAGGTCTAGTACTCCCTGATCACCCTGAAATGGTAAATGCTTTGCAAAAAGATATAAAAGATTTGCACTTGCTTCCCATATGAAAGAAAGCTCTGCGTTTAGTTGCATCTCCCTTGTTTAGTCCCCCATTACTATGTTTTCTAACACACAGTCTGCAGAACTGTGGCAGGTATTGGCACAGATAAAGATCACAGAATCACAGAATGTTAGAGGTTGGAAGGGACCTCAAAAATCATCCAGTCCAACCCCCCTGCCAGAGCAGGATCACCTAGAGGAGGTCACACAGGAACGCGTCCAGGCAGGTTCTGAATGTCTCCAGAGAAGGAGACTCCACAAGCTCCCTGGGCAGCCTGTGCCAGTGCTCTGTCACCCTCACAGTAAAAAAGTTTTTCCTCATATTTTTATGGAACCTCCTATGTTCCAGCTTCCACCCATTGCCCTTTGTCCTGTCAATGGACACTGCTGAAAAGAGCCTGGCTCCGTCCTCCTGACACTCCCCCTTGACATATTTATAAACATTAATGAAATATGTAAGACGAGGTTATATAATGAGATATGTAAGACGAGATATATAAGACAAGATATATAATGACAAGATATGATATATGATATATGATGAGATGTATAAGACGAGATATATAATGACATATATAAGATGAGGAGATACAACAAAAGCAAACCCTGCCGAGGGAATCTCCAATGAGTGCGGCTGGTTTCCACAGCTAAGAGTCAGAGGCTGCAGGACCCCCATCTCTGCTAGTGGCTGGGAACCTGGGCAAAGCGCAGTGACGAAGGTATCTTTATGCTCTGGTGCCTATGTCAGCACTGCAGGATGTTTGCAGAAGGCGAAGCACGGCTGAGACATCTCCCAGGGCCCTTCCAGCCCTTTGTACGCTTTAAATGGATCCCCGAGTAGCAATCAGGCTGTTTCCCCCCAGTGCCATTTCCAGCAGCTCTGAAGTATATGCTCAAAGTGCAGCTCAGTGTGCTAGAAATATAGGTCCCCAAATAAAAGTCTATAAACAGAAAAAAAACCTAACCTAAACGAAGTAAGCAAGCAGTCAGGCATAAAAGCTCCTGATAATTCAGTTTCTGCCCTTGGATTTCTCTCAGGTTTTGCTGATTTATACAGAATCCAAAATGTTTTCTATAAATATGGAGACAGGGAGCCTACCCCCCCCTAGATCTCCAGCGCAATCACAGTGGTTTGCTCTGTAAGTCTACAAACATGAGCACAATAGCATTGTCAAAGTTGCAAACTCCTGCACGTGTTTTTAACTTTAAAATGACGGATTCATTAAAAACACAAGAAAGCATTTTCATGGTTAATTATTACACTGGACACATCTATTCAATACCTTATCTGGTGTGAATGGACATGCAACACCTCCTGGCTTGACTCTTTTTAAAAAGGAAATAAGATGCAAAGTGACCATTATATTCTCAAAGAGCTTGGCAAGCATTAGTGCATCTATTTCAACTCACCCTGTGAGATAACTAAACCCTGCAGCCCCAGCTTAGGGGAAAATAAGGTGATTGCTATCAAAGAGCAAGTTTGTGATACAACCACACAGTCATCTAGAACTCGGGTTGTAGTTGAATTTTTGGATGAGTCCAGAAATACCTTGATCAAGCCATGTATAGATTATTTTTTCCATAGTTCTCCATCAACTGGGCAGAAGCATCACTTTTCGAAAGAGGGAAGAATGGAGTTAAGGAAGATATATTAACTAGCATTTGTGGTGGATGCAGAAAAGTATCAAGGGTCGTTATAAGAGTTAAGACAGAGCTCCTGTGATATTTCTGTGCAGTGTCGTGCTCTATGTTCACTAGAAAATCCTGCACATGTGTCCTTTCAAGAGGAATGAATGCTACTGTCCTTAAGCAATGTCACAAAATGGTATTTAGCACCTCTGTTTTCAAATGTATTATCCATAGCTGGTAGGAGCTGGCCTCTTACACAGTGAAAATCTATCAGGTAGCATCTATAAAAGTAACTATATTAATATCTATGCCTTGCATTAATGTTGGGATCAGTCTTTGAATTAACCCAAAGCTACCATTCTGTGCGTACCTATGTATTTCAGCGAGTTTTCTCCATGTTATTGGCACTATGCAAACTATGTTTGCAAGATAAGGCCAGACTAAGATATAATATAACATGGGGATAGATAGTACTAACCAAAAAAGGGCAGACCATGAAAAAAAATTTAAAACATAGTTCATTGTCTCTTAGGTTTTGGACAGATTGATGTTTTTTTGTTAATAATCATATACAAAACTTGTGCTTGGTGCGAAAAATGAGCTATAGAAAGTGATGGATTTCCAGAAGGAATCAGAGATCACATTTGCAGGGTTCAGTGAGACAGTGCACGCTTTGAAAATACTCCTTGTTTAACAGATCTATGACATATTAACTCCCTTGTAATTTTAGCTGTGAATGGATCAACTGCACTGCTAAATGTTTTGCACATGCTTTAATTTAAAACACATCAGTGACATACTTGTAATAGATACAGTGGTTCAGATCACACAGCTACCACAATATACTGACTCAGAGCTTGTATCTGAACTCTAAATTCCATGTTCTGATGGTGTCTAATGTAGTTACGAGAAATTACCAACACCAGAAGTGATGCAGAAACCTGCAAACTTATACAAATTCCTGGAAAGTTGGCATCCCTTGGTATACGAAAGACCAGTCAGAGGCAACTCACCCCTCTTCACCCCATCCCATCCCATCCCATCCCATCCCATCCCATCCCATCCCATCCCATCCCATCCCATCCATCCTCCTCCCTGCCTGCAGAGGACACCTTCCTGCAGGGGCTGCCCGTGCACACAGCTTCTCAGCAACTCCTGCCATAAGTAAAGATTCTCTTTGCCTCTCCCCAGTTCCTTATTTGCTTTGCAATCTACTTACTGATTAACTTTCTCCGGGTGACAATGCAGATAATATCCTATTTCACTGCAAAATGTATTGATCTTTGGAGTGGCTGCTTTGCTGAAATACAGTAAGGAGTAAAAGTGTGCAATGTTTCCTGAAGTGCAGGAGACGGCTTCATGGAAATACCCTCTATGCCCTGTGATGAGAAATCACAATCTAACAAATACCTTTATTTTCTCCTGTGCAAATTTAAGCTCAGAGGATCTAATTCTGTTAACTTGCACTGCAGTGAAGCTGGAGTTATTCCTTGAACTTATTGCTGTTGGCAGCCAGGCTGGGATGCGAGCTCATCTTTTCAGAGGAGAATCCATTTTGTGCTGCTGTGTTTGCACAGCACTTGGCACAATCAAGTCCTGCCGTGTGGCTTAGGACTCTCAGGAGTTAAACACTACAGTAACTAGTAACAGCGACCGGGGTAAAGGAGTGAGGAAGACTAGGGCCCAAGGTGGTTTACAGATCCTTCTCTGAGCATATTAGCAGCCACTTTATTAATTGGGATACTTTGCATTGTGGGTCACACATCTCGTAGTTCGTACAGCTAATTCCGTGCCAAATTTTGAGACGCGTATGTCCAAAAGGAAGCGGTTCAAATGCATCCCTTCCTTGGTTCTTACTTTATTAACATATTAGCTCAATGCCACAGAAATAGTATATTTGTACTGGTATATGATACATTGGAAAGGTTTATTTGTGAATATTGGTGCTAACAATAAGGGCATTCTTCTGTCACCTGATGATAAGCTTTCTTCCCTTCCGCTGTGGTCACATGGGATCTCTCTGTACTCCTGTCAGCAGATATATAATTAAAGTGGTCTGCTGTCAAGGAATCGAGGAAAGCGCTTGTGTGTTGAATATAAATATTTTCTGTACCTTATGGAACAGAAATATGATCAAAGGTCAAATGACCTAATTGCAAAGAAGTCTCTGATGGAGATTTTATGAGCAAACCTGTTGCCCAGGAAGACTGGTGCAAGGTCATTCTGGACCTGTTCTCCTCCTATGTTCAGAAAAGAGGCTTTTTCCATGTGTAACTCACAGTTCATGTGCAACAAACCCGCTCCCGAACAATGCTGCTGCTATGTGTATCTGTGAGCAAAAGATGAAATGGCCTTTTCTACAACACTTTCCCAATCTTTTGTATTTCAAAGCCCAGCTTTGAGTTCAGTAGATGTAATTCGTACCATGTTTGCACTATATTGTTGTACTGTAACAACTCAGGTGCAAAACTATAGTGACACCCCTATGAAGTGATCCCTCACAAGGGGAGGGGGATCTGGAGTAAAATTCCTGTGTGTTAGCTCCTGCTATATACTTTTCCTGCATGCAGTGGGACATTCCATCTTTTCCCATTTCAGGCTCCCTCATTTCCTAGGATTCCAGTGTCCCTGTGCCCCGCAGCCCTCCTGGCACCTGCAGTGGAAGCAGCGGTGTAAAGGGGCAGAGCTGGGGACGTGGTGTGAGGGAAGATATGAGGAGGGAGATTAAAACTGCCGCAGCAGTAGTCTGTGAACCTGGCTGCCTGTGTTTCATTCCCAAATCCAGCTGATAAAGGCTGGTGTACACTCCCTCGTGCAATAGCTAGATTATCTGAGGGTACAGGCTATCTAAGGACTTGCTTCCCCAGAGGTGTAATTTTATCCAGGGTGGTGCGAGACTGAGATTTTACATGTGAAAACACAGTAATGCTGTACCTTGTTTGTTATACACTGATAACTTATGCCTTCGCTGCTCCCTTGTGCCAGGCAAGATCCCTGTATTTGCACTGCGTGAGTGGAGAACTGCATTCCTTTGGTGTCCTCCAAATGCCGCCTAAGTAATGGAAAGGCCTGTTACTCCGTGCACCGACACCAGGGCACTTGTTGCTGTATTCTTTGCCAGTACCTTCACTTCCAGATGTACAGCACTGGATGGGGACATGGGTCCCATCCCCAAGGGCAAACACAATATCCAACCTGAGCATCTTTCCTGAGAGGAAGGATGGATAGAGCAGACGTCTCGGAGCTGCCTACTCTGTAGGTGGGAAAGCCAGGGAAATTTGCATGCATAGGTCCTGCAAACCTGCAATGGCTGCTCCTCCAGACCCTTGCTGTGGATTCCCCAATAACTCCCCTGGGCCTAGAAAAGAGCTGCTGCATTTGCACATTGCAAGCTCTGTTCCTCCATGCTCTCACTGCATTGCTGGATGTCTCCATCTGGAGGATATTCTTAGATTTCACACTTGCAAGAAACTTTTTGTTTCTGTGGCTGCTTTGTCCATGTCATGTTCACATAATGAACTTCTTGTTTCATTCAACTAGAACTGTGGACTTCAAAACACAGCTGGAAAACCAGTCATCACCTTCCTCTCCAAAGCAAAGTCCTCCAGAAAGGCAACTGCTGTGGATAACCGATATCACAAAGCAACAATTGCAAATATTACCTTCTACTTTACATTTTTATGCCTACAAGAAGTACTGATACTGGTCTTAAGATGCAGCTGCCTAATGAACCATTCAATGAACAGGTTTTTCTTCTTTCTAAATCTGGCATCTCCAAAGATGAATGAGCCAAATTCTTACTGTAACAGTTAATCCTCAGAAATGTCTCTTCCTGCTAATCCTCTCTCTTGATTCGTTCCGGGGCTGGTACACACTACCAGGTAGAAATGAGTCTGCTTATATTTCAGATATGCATTTGCTGTTTGTGCATTCATTAAACTTTCACTTATCCACAAGGATTTCAGCAAGCTACTAATGTTCTCCGACTGGTCAAAAGCAATCAGCTGAACATGAAATCACAGGTTTTGGCTGTAATCATCATGTCAGGATCTTGCTGTTGCATTCTATAGAGACAGACATGCCTGAAATGAAAATGTGAACATATTGAGTGAAAATGGAAAATTATATTACTTTTAACAAATGGATACATTTATTAAAAAACATGTTTTCTACAAGAAAACAGCATCTACCTGATATTTCTCACGGTTATTTCTTCCTGTTGAGAACAGTTTTTCTTTCCTGGCATTATTATCTATCATGCAATAAGGATAATAGATGAGCCCTGACATAATTCAAGAATCAAATCTGATCAGGGCAATCTAATGACATAAAATGAAAGAACAGCCTCTCAAGGGATTGTGACATCAAGCCTGAAGAGGGATACAGTGGCTTTATTTTGTTCATATAATGCCCTCTCCTGCCACCAGTGTAAAAGATTGGAAAGCTCTCTTGCACGGCATCTTTTGTTTACCTTCAAATTCCACCTGATATTATAACAGTACTGCACCTGAGATGAAGCGATGCTTCTGAGATCTTCCAGGATGTCTGGTCCCCTCTGCACTTTCTCAGAGAAGTCACCCTGAACTCTCACATACAGCCACACACACATAAGTAAACATTTTCACACCCGATCTCAAGAAAAATGCTGATTTTGTTGCAGAACTGGAAAAGAAATGCTGTTCATGTGAATTTATAAGTGTGGTTACATACTGTAAGTTTCTAGAGGAAAAAGTACCTGCCGTTTTAGCACATAAGCAGTAGACGAGGTGGTCTTGTTATGCAGCTACAGCCGAAAATTAATCAGAAGGAGCCATGGAACAGTACCCATACCAATTTTGCTTTTCTCCTAGCTAGAGTAAGTTAAGTTTGTTACATCCAGCACACAGCACCTGGGGTGGATGGGCTCTGCAACAGTGTGAGCTCCTGTTTGGTCCATACACTCACAGCATGGATTCACCTGTGCAGGATTCAGCTTAAAATTCTTTTGATGGCCCAAGCCTTGTGGAGGGGAGACATCCTCATCATGTTTCAATTTTATTGTCTGTGTACACACTTGAGGACAAAATGTTCATACCTGTGTTATACACAGACTTCAAAGCTACAAATGCAAAGGTAAAAAGTGCATCTACATACAAAAAAAAGAGTCTGAAAAAAAATGCCCCCCCTTCTCTGGTTTGTTTGGGTCCCTTGTCCTCACTATTTAAAACTAAACAGTTCAGTGAGAGATGTGCAGTCCCAAATGCAGCTATTTAAAACAATTACTCTGGTCATATCAGTCTTACTAGAAAACCGGATAGTAGAAGCATTAATAAGAAAATTGTCCTTTCTGAATACCAGTGGTCAGCATAATTGTAGGATGGGTTGGGGATGCCGATATGCTGAATTTATAACATTTTACACCTCTCCGTGGAAGACTGCTCAAAGCCCTCCCTCCTGAAAGCTACTTCATTTTCCCACAAGTTTGGCTCCAGGTTATCTTCTGCGGCCTTGGCCAGCGTTGTATGGGTGAGCTGCACATTGTTCGACGCTCACTTGAGCGCTCCTGACCTCGCCCTTGACAATCAATTCAAACGACTGCAATACATTCAGCACTGGCTGTCAGCAAGCAAAGCATCAGATAGTGCTTGCTATTGCCTCATTATACAGTACCCTCCCTGCAAGAAGTTGATACGAAGGCGTAGCAGTCTGATCCTCAACAGAGATCCCCGTCCTTTGCCGCTGAGCAATAAAACCCCCTGCTGTCAAAGCATGACCTGCAGAGATGGGTACGGTAATGATATGTCCATCTTTGTTGGTACTCTGCACCATCTTGTGGCTAGCAGAAAAACACCAGAACAGCCTCTGGATTATTTCACTTGTTTTTTACGTGTTTTTCCTAATGAAAAATACAGATTGTCAGTGCACACAGATAAAATCTGGTGCTCTTTGTACAGCTGAAATGGATGTCTGCAGGCTAGCTTATGAACCAGCAAAAGGGAAGACTATCATTACTTATAAGTAGGTTGTGTGCAGGTCCTGTAGGACACATAAATTACCTATCTGTAGAAGACTTGCTTGCATTTCCATGTATTTGGAACAAATCAGATATTTCAGGTCTAAAGTATGGAAAAATAGTTAAGAACATCTTGATCCAAATGATCTCTGTTGGTCCAAGAAATATTTATTATTGGTCATTAAAGCTTTTTGCCATACTCTCCTGCAATTCCTTTGCCTCTTTCAAAGAAATCTTTTTAAGCAGAGTTACAGGTTTCATTGTCGTTGTTAGTAACATTGTCTTCATTTGAAAGTTCATTTGCCAAACCCATATCTGCTTTTAGAGGAGAGAGATGGGATCATGCTTGGTCTGATTTGGGATTGCCATTTCTTATGCTCCTTTTCCTGTTCCCAGTTGCGATTCAGCAGTTTCCAACAGGCACTGGTCACATTCCCCCACGGTCACACGGGGCAAGCCGGGTGAGCACCAAGGATTGCGATGCTCCTCACAAGTCTCCCTTTTTTAAATAGAAAAAATGGCCCCGCAGGCGGAGTCCTCAACCCTTGCCACTTCACTGCAGGAGGACGACGAACAAGTTAGCAGACGCATGACAGCCAAGAGGGTGAAAATCATCGCAGAACTCGTGCAGACTGAGAAAGACTATATCAGCGACCTGGATCTCTGCATCAAGGAAGTGATTCAGCCCCTGAGGAACCAGCAGGTGAGCACTGGTGGCGGAGAATGAGGTGGTGACATAAATGTCTCAATGTACTCACGTTCTGCTTGCAGGTAATCTTGATGCAAGCACAAGTGTCAGCATGAGAGTGACATGGTCCTGGGCACGGGTCCAGAGCTAGCTTTCAGAAAAGAGATGTGTCAGTGCTCTGATGAGGAGAGTGAGAAGTCAGATATGCTCCTGACGCTTGTGCTGCACTTGCATAAAGTCTGCATCAAGGTACTCACCCAGCGGGCCGCTTGAATGCTGTATCCCTGCTCATGGGCTGCAATAGCAGCTTCCACCTCTCCATACTGCTCTGTAATTATAACCCCTGGTACGTGCCCTGGCAGACCTTTACTGGCACCTCCAAAACTAGTAAAAACCAATAAAGCCATGTATTTTCCATGATAACAACCTCAATTTGCATGAATCTCCCCATCAAGGTTAAATCTGGTCATAAAGATACTTTATCCAGCCTCTCACACAGATGTGGTGGAGAAATACCATGCCTGACAGACCAGCAAGAACTTCAATTTGCATTCTACACAGAAAAGGTACATCTAAGAAGGAAGGCTCATGAACTATATTTCAGGCAAAAGATCTTATTAGGCCAGTGATACCCATTTTCTTTTTCAGCTGAGACTTCAAAGAGCACCTTTTCCTCAACATTATTCCAATTTGTAGAAAAATTGTGCAGCCAAAGGCTGGGAATAAAAGAGGTCATCTAGAGAAAAATTAGTATTTTGGGGGCCTGCAACGTAGCATTCATAGACGCTGCACATTGTCACTGCCTCTTCAGGAAACGCTGTGGCCAGCTGAAGCCTGTGCTGCTTAAGCTCCTGCAGGACACCTTTTCTTTATTTAAACTCTGTTAGAGTTTGGTCCAACCCATTTTCAGAAGAGCTAGGATCTGCTGGCATAACTTTAAGGGGTTCTTGACTTTTTCTTCCTCTTCACTTGTTCAGCTGCATAGTAGTGGTCTCCACTTGACTCCCTCCCCAGCCTGGCCAGCACTGAGCAAGAGTATCCCCTAGTGGAACTCACTGAAGTTTTTGACAAGTGTGCTGGATTCCTTTGCTCTTTTCCAGTCAACTGAAAACAAACATTTCAATTCTGTCCTTTGTCATTGCATTAATGTGTGTAAGTCTCCATGCACAACGTAGTTCCAAATACTGTGTAGGCATTGTGCTGGGGCAGGGTTCAGAAGTCCTGTGTTAGATGTATACAGGAAAAGTAATTTAGAGATTATAACTGTCTTAATTTAATAACCTCTGCATTTTTGAAAGGCTTTCAAGAATGTTATATGGTTTTAAGGCTAGTTCTCAGATAACTACCATACTGAAAGTTTGTAATGTGTTTAGAGAAGGATAGCATTTAGCAAATTGACCTAGCAATGAATCCATTTCATATTTCCAAATGGATAAAACATGTTTTAGCCCCTACAATACTTATAAAGAAATTAACTGCATTAGTACTGAAAGTGTGTTTCTGATTCTGTTACAAAAGCATGCAATTTGATCCTCCTGGCATCTGGTAAGATGCTATGGAAGTCAGCAATTCTGTTTCTACTGGAGAGACAGGTTCAGAGGGTATCAGTATGGATGCCAAAATCAGTCTTACCTTTGTTCTCAGAATTAGCACACGACCACTGGCTATCTCCAATTATCCCTGAATATTAGCTATTGCCCTGCTGTGCGAGAAAATGAGTAACTACTGCACGAAATGTATGTGTCTTGGAAATTTTTTATTTGCTCTAAAATGAGTTAGGAACACGGAACCAAATTTTCTATTGTTGTAAATTGATGCAGTTCACTGAAGTCAATGTTGTGCAACCAGGTTCTGTAGGAATTTCTTTAAGTTCTATTAATATATAAGGTAAATGTGTTTGGTTTAGTGGAGATTATATGATCTTGATTGTATTTTTGGATTTACGGGCCAACTAACTTAAAACAGTACCACCATCTGGAAGTCTTTGAACCTGGTGGTCAGCACCAGATCACCAAGCTCTCACTTTATGTAATGGCCTCTGTTAGCAACTGGTCATCAGGGAACCAAACCCACTGGCAAATATTCTTTTGCTCAGTGGGAAAGTAAACAAACATTTTAAAGCCAGCTAAGGATCTTTTCTTTATTTAGATGATGATAATATTTATTTCCTTCCTAGGTAAACACTTTCAGATCAGAAGTAGTTCAAAATAAGATTAAAAGCACTTGATAACATGCCCTTTTTTAACTGCTTCAACCATATTATACTAATATGAAAACTGTATATGTGTCCTTGAAGTCACAAGGAGGATGTTTACAAGAGTTTTTGCAGAAGCAGTGCTTCCTGGAGTGTTGAACACTCAGGGTATAGCAAGAGAAGGTCCGTAATACACAATGTCCTTCTTCATCCTTTCTCAGTAGATGCTTAATATTTGTATTCCATTAGATTGCTCGCTTTGACGTGGATGGCTTGTTTAGCAACATTGAATTGGTCCATCAAGTATCAGCCAAACTGCTGTCATTGTTGGAAGAAGCCACGACAGATGTGGAACCACCCATGCAAATAATCGGTATGTTTACTGTCCTCTTGAGTTCTACAAAAGTATGTGAAAGAATAAACAGAACACTCTCCTGTCCCCTATCCCCATCAGACTTAACTGGTACCACTCCCAGAGGCTAACGTGCTACAAGCTGGCTGTGATGACACAGGAAAAATGACATGTGAAACCTGTCCAATTGCTCTACTGTACCTGTATGATCATGGTGCTCTTTTTCCATACATCTCGATGTTCTGGGAAAGGAAGGAAAGAGGGGATGAGTTTAGCATGAGTAAAAACTGCAGCACTGAGTTATGCCACATACTGACAATATGCTTTTTATGTAGTTTGATATTGCCAGCTTAACTCTGCTCGCCCTTACACCAGCTCTTATATTGGGTGCTCATAATTATGCCATTCAAGCAAAGCATTAAAAATGATTGGATTAATAAACATGTCACAATCGCACCCCGCTCCCAAACATTGTAAACGGGTATCTACTTGTGATACAATTCATGTAAGAGGTGGTTGGGAATGCTTAGTGGGGACATGGTTAGTAAAGGCAAGAAAGTTATAATTGATACAAAGTTTGGGAGCATTAATGCAGGAATGTCTGTAGGAATCATGGGTATTTTCAGCAAATTGGATGGTCCTGGATATGTCGTAACAGTCACACGTTCTGCAGGTCAGGCCATGAATGTTAAGGCTGTTATCTATTCACCTGACATCTGGCACAGCTGGAGAGATTTAAGAAATTACCACTTATCAGCTCTCCCAGGACTGCTTCTTCAGTGCAGAGGCAGTAGGTGATCCACCTTAAGGCATCAAGTGAGAATTCTTATTTTGCTTCAGTGCAAAGTCAGTCAGTGTAGTTTAAAAAACTTCCAGCCATGATCCAAAAGTCAGCGAGGTTCTTTCTTTCCTAAACTGACCATATACCACGGGTAACATGCTACAGAAAGGACCCCTCTTCTCACAAATAATGAGGTAAAAAATTGTGGGTTGAATTTTGACTAAGAAACATGATATTAAAGCATATGAGTCTTGGGGAAAGTATTAATCCTAGCACGTCTCCGTCTGGTTTGCCAAGGCAACAGCTTAACGTAGTTTGATGCGTCTGTGTTGTTTGGTGGTATTTCAAAAAAAGTGCATCATGATGAGTCATACCCTTAATAAGCAATGTTCTATTCTAGCAGGAAGCGCCTTTCTCACAGCCAAGAGAATCATCCTTTTAGTTCCCTGCCACATCCAGAAGTAAAGACAAACAATTTCATCCATTAGAGTGTAGTTTTCCAGAATCAGAAATTTTAGGATTGTGGATCACAGAGTTGGATAACTTATGGCAGGGAAAAAGATGGCAAGTAAGGTGTGAGATGTTCTTGCAAAGGCTGAGACAAAAGCAGGGAGAATAATTACATCGTTATAAGCAATAACTTAGTAAGTTTGTCATCCTCTAAAAGGACATCAAGGTGATAACTTTGTTTTCAGGATCTTCATAATCATTGAAAAGTTGTTAAAGCTAGTCTATAGAAAAAGCAGGCTGAGAATGTTTAACACATCTATCATATTCTGTCACGTTATTTAAACATCTTGCACTGGAATATCTTACTTTGGAAGGCAACCCAGTCGCGGTGAGGTTGAGGAGAACTGCTAATTCACTGGTTTAAAACCAAAAGAATGTAGTTGCTCATATTCATGTTTTATTTTAGTCTATGTTCTTCACATCTTGTGCTATGTCCATATTGACAAGTAGTAATATCCAACAGGAGCAGACTTGTAGAGTGAAATGGTTGCTGCTAAGGACCTGGTATACATACTACACATTTCAAGAGGTCTTAGTTCATATTGGCTGTAGTCTGCTCCTGTGGACTGAGAGGTGTCCTTTATGGTCAGACTGCATAAGACATGCCCTCAGAGTGCATCTTCTGGTAATGTCCATCCTCAGAGGGATCCAGCTTGTGTGTCTGTGACTGCTCCACCACACAACCAAGGCATGGGAGATGAGGACTACTGAGAGATTGGCTTCAAAAGCACTCTCCTAATCAGAGCTAAAATGCTAATGTAGACGGATCTTTTGTGGGACTTGGTCATCTGATGCTAAACATTGCTGAGGTTAAATACTCTTTGCAGTTTTCTCCTGTATTTTTTCTCCTTTCTGTTCTGGATACTGTATATGGAGGAATATAAAGACTTATTAACCTTACCGTGGCTTTAGCTATTAGATCCCTTCATCTTTCCCCTGCCAGTGCTGTCCGCACAGGAAGCACCACTGAAAGCCATGGGAAGAAACTGTTTCTGTCATTCAAGCCTTCCTCCTAGGTTTTTCTTTTTGAGATGGATGACCACAACACTTAAGAAGAGGCATCAGGCAGGTTTATATCTGTCAGAGGGCACAAAAGACTCCATATTTTTAAAGCTGTGCCCAAATACAATGTGTTTTTTGTCCATAAAGCGAGCTCCCACAGCGATATGTCCAAGGCTCATCTGATTCGGCCCATATGGCTCAGAACCAAGAAGGGATTTAGGCTTAAGAAATCCATCTGCTTTTAAAAGGCCCTATCTGTGAAGTCAGCAGATAATTTGTCTCATCATTGAGCATCAATGAAAGTATCTGTCATTGTGGCACAACGCATCAATGAACAGATCTTGCTCATCTCTTTCAATCTGGAGAACAGAACGATAATTTCCAGCCTCTAGTATATACTGAAATGAGCTGTAAGTCTACAGCTTGCATTTTTGCCACTGAAACTATAACCTCCCTTGAGGGCTTAGCATAGTACGAGGTGTGCTACGCACTTGGGCTCCACTTAAAGTCAGTGAAAATTGTGAGAGCTCAGCGTCTCTGAGAATCAGGCACCAAAGGAGCAGGATCAAGAGAAAGCTTGTTAAGGTTTCTTCTTACACCATTGGCTAAAAAAGGCCTGTATGGAGAGTTCATGGGAAAGTCAGGATGCAACGTGCATTGGTAGCCACCAGCATCAGCATTATGCACAAGACAGAGAAAACAGACAGATAAAGAGCATTTAACTATAGGATGCTGATGCTTTTCTGACTGTGGCGTTACAGTAACTAAAATGAACTTGTGTGGTCTTGGCTCCGTCATTGTTGTTCTCTTATTTGCACCTTGAAACCAACATACATTAGACAGCCCAGTTAACCTTGCTGCTAGGGGGAAAAATCCCAGAGCTGTGTTACTGTGGTAACTGAGTCATTTTTCACTTTAAGACAGAGCAGTTCAATGCAATGTATTATGAAACAGCCCACTCCAGTCAGGATGAAACATGCAGGATGCCTGGCAGCTTGGCACTCACTCTGTGAATGAATAGAGAGCGCCCAATTAATGTGGTGTTCAGCTTTTAACTTCAATAATCATGGCTATAACTCAACAGGAATATTTATAAAATACTGCTCTGGTTGCCACATAGATGTAATTTTCAGTAAATGCCCGAGACAGGAGTTTTCACCATTGCTATTGTTTATTATATGCATTTCCAAGGATGCTCATCAGGGCACTGCTGTGGAAGGGTGTAAAAACCGAATGACTATGTCAGCAGAAGAGATGAAGCATGCCTTCTGTGCTCGGATAATATTTCCTATATGCACAGAAACTGACACAGGAGTTTTAGGCTGAGAGAAATAGGCACCAGAATCAAGTGGGAAATGGGTGCAGGACTATTTTAGCGTCTCTAAAATTCCCAAGCATTCTTTGGGGGAAAACGGTGGTATGGAGGACTGGAAATGGAAATGTTTTCCCCCTTTGTTGTATATAAACCTAGGTACTATATAAAAATGTCTGTAGTTCATGGTATTTTTATTTAAGCAGGGAAGGGGTGGAGGTTGTTCCTCTGTCATGTGAAGAAAAATCTCTATTCTAGGCCATAACAATTGCCATTTCAGGATTTTGCAAAACATATAAAAGTGAAATGGCTAATGGGAGAGAGAGTCATTATTCTTGTTATAACCCATTGAAGTTCATGTTCAGTTGAAAAAAAAAGTCAAAGGGAAAATTAAGAGTCTTGTGTTCATCTCTGCTGCCAGCTCATGACACAAAAATGATCTCCCCTTAACAGTTAAGCTCTCCTGTGTGGTTTCCACTGAAGGGGCATTAAGCTGGGGCAGTGAACGAGGTGGTTGTGTGTGAAGGGGTGTGAGGTGTGGAGATTTCATGTCTTTTCCTGAGGGAATTTTTGTGCATTAACACTGATATAATGGTGCCTGGCTATGACAAAGATGAGCAGCTGAGAAATACATGTAATAAATAATGCACATAAACACGCAAGATCATTTCTAAGGGAAGTAAAGTGAAAGCCAGGCTTTTTAGCTCACGGCTAATGTGGTGGAATAATAAAACTCCTGAGATGCTGTTGTCTGGCTTGACACGCTTTGTTTTTCTCCTTAACAGGGGAAGCGTTCTTGCAGATTAAAGGCCCACTAGAAGACACATATAAAATCTACTGTTATCGCCACGATGATGCACACACCATGCTGGAATCCTATGAAAAGGATGAAGAACTGAAGCAGCATTTAAGACACTGTGTACAGTCCTTAAAGTAAGATCTTTTCAAATGATGATTTCCATCCATAGTCAGTTGCCTGGCAGGGAACATTTTAAATGGATGTAGATGAAAGGTCCCCTGTAAATCCGGAGTTTTATGAGGCTTGCTGGGAGCTCTGGCTTATGCTACTTTCATGAAAAGATGACAAGCCAGGGGCCATGATTAGATTTCTTTCTCTCTAAGATGGCCAAAAATAGCACAAGAAAAGTTGCTCTTCCCTTAGCTTCAGTGCCCCATACTGGCAAAAAAAATGCTGCATCATATCATGGGCTATTGGGAACACTGTGCCCAGCTCCCAGGAAACTTGCTCCCTCCGCCTTCAGCAATTCTATTGCTTGAATTAAAATAGCCTGTAATGGAGCTATTCACACGCACTATCATTTCTGGGCTCCTGTTGCAAGGCCCCAGGGATCTGGAGTGGCTGTGTGGTGTGGGACCCCTCATGATGGGGGTATTTGAGAGCAATCAGCATTGGACCAAGCTTCCAAGACCCATGAGTGGAAAGTGCTTTATGCCATCAGCTCCAGTGCCAGCCCCTGGACGAAATGCTTCGAGAACTGGGAATGCTGCAGAATAATGGATCCATCTTTCCTCCAGCGCAGCTTCCTCCTGCAGCCAGTCGTAGGAACCAGCTAACCCACTCCATGGGTGAGCTTTTCCCACGTAAAACTCCCCTTGCCCCCTCACTTTTCCAAAAGCATCATACAGAGCTGTCAGGAGGGAATGTACCATGATGTTTCAGGTCAGAGGTCTAGCTCTGGAGTGTATATCAGCAACAGATATTTCAACCACACCTCAGTTAGTGATTTCTCTGCAGAGATATCTTAAGACTTAGGAGATGGGAAGTAAGTCCAAGTGAAATCTGGAAAGAGTGGTGGAGGAAAAGATTAGTAATATTAAAAGAGAAATGTTCACTTTGAAGACAGGTTATTTTGAAAATAAGGCTTATTTTGTGCAGCTATTAAATACATAACAAAGTATATGTGCAGAGTACTTAGGTTTTTAGCTACCCTGGAAGTTGAAAGAAATAGATTTTCATATAAACTCTGGCTTTTGGGCTAATGGTTGGCTGGGTATCTTCCCTAAAGAGGTGTTTTAGTAGCTGAGATCTACAATATTCTTTTCCTGCTAAGCAAGAGAAGCTGCTACTGTCATTCATTCATCTCGGCTGCTGATGCAAGGAGACATGGAATAAAGATAGTGTCCACATACATGTGGATGCTGATACTTGAATTCCAGAGCCAGCAAGAAGAGCTCCTGTTCCAACATAACAGCTGAGATTTATGAAGAGAAAGGATATTTTGTGCTGAGCCATAGTAGCCTTTACTAGCAGGAAGTGACAAAGCCTTCCTCACAATGAAGCTTTGTTTTGTCTTGTTCTTTCCTGATTAGCCTTTAAACAGGAACCAACAAAAAAAAGCACTGGTGCATGTATAATACATTGTGTTTGTTCCCAGTGCCTGAAGATTGCAGCCAGTTCAAATATTAAGACCTGAAAGTGCACACTCAGATGCAGACCTGTGGTCACCTAAACTTGTTACTACTGATTGGAGAATACTTGCCCTAAGAAGAAAACTGTACAGCATTTTTATCAAATAAATAATAGGCTCTTTTCTATCGTGAAACATAATAAATGTGAGGACTGGTGACAACTAGTCTTGAAAACTGTTTACTTCTTAATATTTTTTTTCCTTGGAAATAATACTATTCTGTTTATTTCAAATTAAAATGGGCTAACATTACTAGGGGCTTTTATTCCTCAGCCACGCAATATCTGCCATGTGAAAAAACCCTTCTCTATCAGAAGCAATTTGAGAGTGGCACTCTGCACATCTGTACAGACAAATCAGATTTAATTAGCCATGCTGAGGTCCTTAGTCGTCCTGTTGACTGAAGAGAAGAAATGCCATCCCAAAATGTAGGTGTCTGCCTTGGAGACATATGCAAATCCAAATTCTGTGGAGTCCGACGTTTCAGCAGCAATTATGCAATCTGGGGATGTTAACTAGCTTAGCCAAAGAAATGCAGCTGGTAAAAATGAAAGGATGCTGGCAGCTACCTGCTCTCCTTTCAGCCTGAAGTAGCTTGGTCAACTATTACAGGGGCAGAGGAACGTCATAGGCATGCAAAGTGCTGACAGTGCAGAAGCAATGAAAGCACCAACTTCCAGATGCTCAGTTAGGCACCGGTGGGCAAGAAGATAAGAGCACAGGCAGTTAAAACGCAGTAGCTGACGATGTGATGTCAGGAAAGCCTAATGCACAGATGGAGCGGCATTTTGGTTCCCTTGCATTTGAGTGAATTCATACCATAAGGAACATATTCCGTGTGCGTGTTTGCATGTTTCCAAACTAGAATTGTACATCCCTGCTGTTTTCAGTATATGTAAAATACCATTGTACTCTGAAGAGGTTTCGGTTGATGTGTAGCCTACAAAAAACTTAGCAGCTCCATTGATTCTATATCCTAAAATGCTGAAATGTGTTCTTTCTCATTTAGAAACACATTTCTATTTAAAGAGAGTAGATGAGAATGTACGTGAAGTGTAAGAACAACATGTTTAATTTTACTTTTTTGTATTAAGGACTTGATGTTACTTACCATCGTTAGCACAGTGACACAGACTTCCTTTTCTAACAGTGTTAGGGCAAGGCTGACTTTAACCAAAGCCAGGTTTCTGACAATCCTTTCTCATTTAGGGCTGTCCTTTCAAAGAAATATAGGGCCAGATTCACTGATATCCTCTGGCTGTTTTGCACAGTTCTGCTAAAACACAGCAGCCATAAACCTAAGTTAACTGGCCAGTTATGGCTGCTCTGTGTCACTGAAGTGTGTCTGAGAATCTGGCCACTGATCTGTATAAATGCTTTCAGGAGGGTTCTAATATATGTTTTGTTTTCTTCTCTTTTGCAGAAAGATATATGAGGAAGAGTAAGTACTATGCCTTTCTTATATGTAAAATAATATTTAAAATATCTTTAATTCATTTTTAGTATGCTTAAAACTGTACATGTGGAAATTTTAAGAACACAAGCCTTTGTGTCAGTATAACCCATAGACTTTTCCAGGATATGTGATACTATCAGTTTTAATATCCCTAAAGCTGTCTAGTTTTCTAATTACCACTGCACTAGCTTTGCAGTATCTTTCAAAACTTGTGGTTTATGAAGCTACTCAATCTGATGCCAATTCATTGAGAGCCCGTTATTATCACCTCGCTGCCTCATAAATGTGTGTAGAAAGCTCTGAGGTCTTCAAGAGGGCTTGGCGACATGTTGTCAGTCTCTGCAAACCAGACACTCGGAAAACATTTTGCATAGGCCTCCATAGACCTGCTACAATACATGTTATGTTCACAGGTAAAGCTACTTCTACCCCTTCGGTAGCCCTATATGAGAAGTCCACCTTAGGATCTTCCCTCTGACAGTGGCTGGAAGAGCATCAGAAAAGAACAAGCTCATTGTCAAGAACACTCACCCAGCCGCTGATAACTTGCAGTTAAGAGACTTCTATGCCAATTGTGATATCTTTGAAAAGCTATAAAGGAGAGTTTATCACAGCTGCAGTTTCTGGACATCCAGCAAGTTGAGACCATTGAAATGCAGCATCTCGTGAAGTTACCTGCAGAGAGAGGTCAGAGGAGGGGTTAGCAGAACTGAAGAAAAATATTACAACCCCAGACAGAAATGTTAAGAGAGAAAAGAGAAGCAAGTAAGCTCTATATTGGTAGGAGAGGAACACCTGTAAAGACAGCAAATTTGTTAATCAGTCAGTCAATTGCATGTCATAAATAAGATCTGTGTAACATTCACTTGGAAGGATTTTCGTGTTGAAATTCTACAGTCTGTGATAAGAAATAGTTTTTTTGCACTTTGTTTTGGTACGGGACTTTCTTGTATACTGTCTCCCACGCAGAGGGGCTCAAAAAGAAACAAAATACGCACGAAGTCACAATAAAATCATGTGAAACAGCACACACAGAAATAGCACAAGACTGGCTGCTCTGCCTTGCCCTATCAGAAATGAATGCTGAGTTCTCTCCTTCAAACAGTTTCCAGTGGAGTGTAGGACACAACTCGCTTTCTGAGTTTAAACCGGCTCTTACAAAGCTGTGCAGAGTGCAGTGAGCCAGGTTTAACTGTAGGACCCTCCCCGAGCTTGGCTGCCTTTCACAGTGCAGTGGCATTTGCCTTGCCCGCTGACCAGCAGCGCTCTCAGAAATGCAATCACCTGCAACTCAGCTTAGAGCTTGTACGGCCTCAGCAGTCCTCGGGCAGGGCCGCACCCAAAAATCTGATTAACATTGAACTGGAAAATACAGCGTAACTCACCCACCGATGTCGCTGCTCCTAGATTGCTTTTCATTCAAGCATGATCACAAAAACAATTACATAAATACCAGACAGTGCTGCCCTTTGCTAGCAGCTTGATGAGTTACATTCTGCTTGGCTTAACAACTGTGCAGCCTCAGTGAATTCTCTGGGTTTGCATGAGTCTTGCAGCACCGGGAATTACTTGCCCTACATGTCTTGTACTAAAATGAACTTGTAAACCGTGAAACAGTAAACCATGAAACAGTAAACCATGAAGCCTGAGACTTTGAGTTGTGCTGTAGTCTGTGACGCCTGCACGCCATTTCAAAACAGCCAAGCTGAATATGACGCTGGCCTCAGCCCTGCCACACCATACTCTAGGCCATTGTGTGTGCCACTGGAACCAGTTGCTGGGTGATGAGAGTAAATGAAATTAAGCCCCGAATCCCCTACCTTTGCATAGCTCACCACCATGTGTTTTTCAAAGAGGCAGGAATCTTTCTGCATTTGTGACTGTTTCTTGGGAGGAGGGAGAAAGGGGATGCTGAGAAGCTCACTGCAGTTGAGCCAGCTGCATTTACTGCAGAGCTACAGAAATAATTTGCGGCGAGGTTAGTACTGCTACATGTGACCTAGAATACTTAAACACAGGGGGAAGGCTGAGGTAGCATCACAAATGAATTATCAACTTAATTTTCTGCACAATAGATGTCACCTGCCGTTACTCGCCTCTTTTGGTTGCGTGGCAAGGCCGTGTCCTGCCCGGCAGCTGGGTGAGTCCTAACGGGGCTCATTGCAAATGGGACTCATCCAGGGAGAGTGGCTATCATCAGCTAATCTTGCTGGGGAGAATTAGATGAGTTGAACTTTGTGGCATTTAGTGCCCCAGGGAGTCATTATCTTATAACAAACCTACTATCTCTGAAACCATATTGCGAGACTGTGTCATGCAGATAGGCGAACAGAGGGCTGTTTATCACTTGGGCAGCTGTCCAAAGTGCAACTATATAAAGAGAAGACACTTGAAGATTTTTCCATTCATGAGGCAGCTTTTATAGATTTGCATTCATGGGGCTTTTCAGAGAAAACAATAACAATTAAAGATATTTTTTTCATTATTGCTGCCAGAAGCTGAAAGAAGGGAAAATAGCTCTCTATATTTAATGTAGGATACAGGGGAAATGAGAGGGATTGAAATGATGAGGTTTGGGGACATTAAGAAGCCTTAAAAGGCATCTACTGTTAATTTTTTTCATGCAGAACTTTTTTACAGATAATGCCTGTGCAAGAGAGATGGTTTAAATATGCAGATGTCTCTTCTCAAAGGCATTCAAATTGTTAGTTAATTAGTCAGCAGTAAGGATGGGCTCTTGTACTTTTTAAACATATAAAAGTGGGAATGAAAGCTTTTTTTTCTCTTTTACTCTTTCTGCTGCACAAACCAATAGATGTCAGCCTGCAAAACCAACTGGTTGTTCCCTGTTTTTTGTACTTTCCTTCTACATTGTGTTATTCCATCTTTCCATATGCAGAAATCTTTCTTTGCCTTCTCTGCCTACTATTAACTCTTCCATAGCTAATGCACCTTTTCCTCCCAAAGCAGCCTTTTTGGGCATGTGAATGGAAAGGTTGCTCTGCTTTACTGCAGAAAACTCAGATCTGCTCTGTATTTCTTGCTGAGGGGGTGAGAGGAGGGTTTCGTTTACAACAGCCCCTGTTCCCTGACAGATATATCTTATTTTTTGACTCAAGTAGTAATTGCATTTTTATGACTCAGAGCAAAGCACTGCTTTGGTTTTGATATTTTCTGTAGTTGAAAGCTCAACTGAACGATATAAAAGGCAGCAACTTTCAATGACTAGACAGAAATAATAAGAAGTTTTTGTCTTTAAGGAGTTTCTTTTTATGTGACATTTTTTTTGGTATAAATTATAGAGGAAAGTCAAATCTAACAGACATGGGATCCCTGATGATCAAACCAGTGCAACGAGTGATGAAATATCCCTTGCTACTCTCTGAACTCTTGAATTCAACTCCAGCTTCTCACCCTGACCACAAGGTGCTACAAGACGCCCTTTTTGCTATGAAGAACATTAATGTGAACATCAATGAATTTAAAAGGAGGAAAGATTTAGGTAAGAAAAAGGCACAGTAAGTTATTCTCTCTTTGTAGGTTTGAGCTGTTGATTACAAGTGATGTTTTAGCTCCAGTAAAATCACTACAACACTTTTGATGGGTGCTACCCAGCTAAATATGCTGGATTTCAAGAAGGCAACAGATGCCTTAATGTTACTTGTCCTCAGCCAGCTATGTTACCTGACCAGTAACTCCAGAAGTATGAAAATTACGAAAGTATTCACATTATATCAATTTTCATTGTCCATAATGCAGTTGTGGACACCGATAATAAGTAATATGCAGTAATAGTATTTCTTATAGACTTGCCACGTTAAAGCCCTTACTTCACTCTTCCCAAAGCTGGTGTTGGTAACAGAGTTTTCATCATCTCAAGCATTTTCACACAAGACTACAGCAAGTGACATCAAAGTGTCTGCTCTCAAATGGTTTCATATTTGTGTGCCCGTCCCTGTGAAAAGCTCTGAGAATACAGATTATTGGTGTCATGAAATTCTCTGTCTGCAGTGCTGAAGTATAAGAGGAATGATGATGACGAAACCCTTAAAGAAAAGTTTTCCCGACTGAATATCCACTCCATTAGCAAGAAATCCAAGAGGGTCACCAGCCATCTGAAAATACTGACGGGAGGAGAACCTCAGGTACTTAGTCGTCCAACTGCAGATTTGTATTGGCAGCTTCAGTTCTGCTTTTGCACTGGGCATTTTTCAAAACATGTTGGAAATGGAGTTTGGTGTTGCTTTTTTTCTGTATCATTTATAAAGTCATTTTCTGACTGTCACAGAAGACAGGAAAGATCTTTGTGATTGAAACAAAAAATAACACAACGTGTTCCCCACCTTTTTCTATCTAAGAGTTTCTCAAACTTCTGATCTTCAGCGGAGAGTAAGTGACCGGTAGTTTTGTGTAACTCATCCTGTGATCAGTGCTTTTGCTAGAATGGCAAGTTATTGTTGGTGATGAGAATGTGTTCAGTCCATCTTGCTCCACATCACAACATTCAGGTTCTGAACCACCAAAGAAGATGAACAATACTCCTGATTAGGAAAGGCCGTGGGGTTTGCCTGTGCATGTGCAAAGACCTGGAACTGTCAAAGTCACTAGAAGCAAAGAACCCTGTGCTAAGTCTGATGGGGGTTCCATGGCCAGAAATAAAACCCTCCTTCATAATTCTGAGGCTGTAATTCAAAACCTAGCAGGATAAACTTCTTCAGGAAAGCTTAAATATAAATCTCAAAGAAAATCAATTACAACTGACCTTGAAAAAGATATCCAGTGCACCTCACTGCATGAGATGTCTGATTATACAAGGTCACTTGCCTTTCTAGATGTGACTTTACAAGATAAGTGCCAGTTTTTTTCCTGTTTTGTTTTTTATCAGTGGTTTCGCTCTTTCTCTGGTGCAAACTACCCACCGTTCTTTTTTCTGATCATTTCTTCGTACAGTGGAAATTTTTGTATTCAGAATAGGACACCAGCAACACTATAAAATCAGAGAAAAAACAGGGAACAGCTCACATAACTGGAATGTGGGCCTTGATGGTTATGTTCTTTTTAGGAAAGACAGGTTGATGAGGCGAGGTGGGGGAGTTGCTCTTTACGTGAGAGAGCAACTGGAGTGTATTGAGACCCATCCAGGGGCAGATGAGGAGCAAGTAGAGAGTTTATGGGTAAGAATTAAGGGGCAGGCTAGCTTAGGTGATACTGTGGTGGGTGTCTACTATAGACCACCTGATCAGGAGGTGGAAGTTGATGAGGCCTTTTACAAGCAGATGACAGCAGCCTCTCAGTCCCAGGCCCTGGTTCTCATGGGGGATTTCAACTACCCAGATGTTTGCTGGAAGTCCCACACAGCCAGCCATCCTCAGTCCAGGAGGTTCCTCCAGTGCATCGATGATAACTTTTTGATGCAAATGGTGGATGAGCCAACCAGGAGAGGAGCGCTGCTGGACCTTGTGTTCACCAACAAGGAAGGTCTGGTTGAAGCAGTGAAGGTTGAGGGCAACCTTGGCTGCAGCGACCATGAGATAGTGGAGTTCAGGATCCTGTGCGGTAAAAACAGAATACCAAGCAGGATCGCAACTCTGGACTTCAGAAGGGCCAACTTTGGCCTCTTCAAGCAATTACTGGGGGATACCCCTTGGGACAGGGAGCTGCAAGGTAAAGGGGCCCAAGAGAGTTGGTTGGCATTCAAAGACCACTTCTTTGAGGCTCAGGATCAGTGCATCCCATCAGGTAGGAAATCAAGAAAGAGATCCAGGAGACCTGCTTGGTTATCCAGGGATCTGCTGGGCAGACTCAGGTGGAAAGGGAGGGTGTTTAAATTGTGGAAGGAAGGGCTGGCCACTTTGGTGGAGTACAGGGCAGCTGTCAGGGAGTGCAGGGAGGCAATCAGAAAAGCTAAGGCCTCCTTGGAGTTAAAACTTGCAAGGGAGGTCAAAGACAACAGAAAGGGCTTCTTCAAATACATTGCTGACAAAACTAACACTAGAGGCAATGTAGGCCCTCTGTTGAATGAGGTGGGTGCCCTGGAGACAGAGGACAGAAAGAAGGCAGAGTTGCTGAATGCCTTCTTTGCCTCTGTCTACACAGTTGGAGACCGTCCTCAGGAGCCTCAGTCCCCTGAGGTCCCAGAGGAAGTCATGACAAAGGAGGAGTCTGCCCTGATTGATGAGGAGTGGGTTAAGGATCAGTTTGAACACTTGGACATTCATAAATCCATGGGCCCTGATGGGATGCACCCACGGGTGCTGAGGGAGCTGGCGGGAGTCATTGCTAGGCCACTCTCCATCATCTTTGGTAAGTCATGGGTAACAGGTGAGGTGCCTGAAGACTGGACGAAAACGAATGTCACTCCAGTCTATAAGAAGGGCAGGAAGGATGACCCGAGTAACTACAGACCGGTCAGCCTCACCTCCATCCCTGGAAAGGTGATGGAACATCTTATCCTTGACGCTGTCTCTAGGCATATCAAGGATAAGAAGGTTATTAGGAGCAGTCAGCATGGCTTTGCCAAGGGGAAGTCATGTTTGACCAACCTGATAGCCTTTTATGAAGACATAACCAGGTGGATGGATGGTGGCCATGCAGTGGACGTGGTCTACCTGGACATCAGCAAGGCCTTTGACACCGTCTCCCACAGCATCCTCATAGGTAAACTGAGGAAGTGTGGTCTGGATGACCAAGTAGTGAGGTGGGTCGAGAACTGGTTGAAGAGAAGAAGCCAGAGGGTTGTGGTCAATGGGGCTGAGTCTGGCTGGTTGCCTGTGTCTAGTGGGGTCCCTCAGGGGTCAGTGCTTGGGCCGGTGCTGTTTAATATATTCATCAATGATCTGGGTGAGGGATTAGAGAATGTCGTCAGCAAGTTTGCTGATGATACGAAGTTGGGGGGAGTGGTTGACACACCAGAAGGCTGTGCAGCCATTCAGAGAGACCTAGACAGGCTGGAGGGCTGGGCGGGGAGAAATCTTATGAAGTTTAATAAGGGCAAGTGTAGAGTTTTGCACTTGGGAAAAAATAACCCCATGTACCAATATAGGTTGGGGACTGCCCTGCTGGAGAGCAGCGCAGGGGAAAGGGACCTGGGGGTTCTAGTGGACAGCAGGATGACCATGAGCCAGCAATGTGCCCTCGTGGCCAAGAAGGCCAATGGCATCCTGGGGTGTATTAGAAGGGGAGTAGCAAGTAGGTCAAGAGAGGTCCTCCTGCCCCTCTACTCTGCCCTGGTGAGGCCACATCTGGAATATTGTGTCCAGTTCTGGGCCCCTCAGTTCAAGAAGGACAGGGAGCTGCTTGAGAGAGTCCAGCGTAGAGCCACAAAGATGGTGAAGGGAGTGGAGCATCTCCCTTATGAGGAAAGGCTGAAGGAGCTGGATCTCTTTAGCTTGGAGAAGAGGAGGCTGAGGGGTGACCTCATCAATGTTTATAAATATGTCAAGGGGGAATGTCAGGAGGATGGAGCCAGGCTCTTTTCAGCGGCGTCCACTGACAGGACAAGGGGCAATGGGTGGAAGCTGGAACACAGGAGGTTCCATAAAAATATGAGGAAAAACTTTTTTACTGTAAGGGTGACCGAGCACTGGAACAGGCTGCCCAGGGAGGTTGTGGAATCTCCTTCTCTTGAGACATTCAAAACCCGCCTGGACGCGTTCCTGTGCGCTCTAGTGTAGGTGGTCCTGCTCTGGCAGGGGGGTTGGACTAGATGATCTTTAAGGTCCCTTCCAACCTCTAACATTCTGTGATTCTGTGATTCTGTGATTCTGTGAATTAAATTTGATTAAGAGGAGACGTGATTTTTCCTTTTTTTCTTTAGAAGCTTCTGGTTCATGTGTTGGGATTTTTTTTGTTTTGCTTCATAATTAAGCTTAAAACATTTGAGAAAAATTTAGAATCAGGATGCATCTGTTAAAGATTCAGCCCTCTCTCCTGCTTAATTAGACTAAGAAAGTTCCCAATTCTCAGCTCTGAAACATTCTGTGACCCTTACAGCAAGACCACTGAGAACAAGACTTGAGGTTTCTCAAATTCCTCAAGTAAAAGGTAGGCAGAAATAAACATATTTTCATATTTTTTTCAGCTAGCATAAAAAAGTAGTACAAGCCTATTTCCAGCCGCTGAGGTTTCTGGCTGAAGAGCTTGGCGTTGCTCTAGAGGTAACAGCTCCACCTACAGCCTGCCTGGGGGAAATCTCCCCATCACCCACAAACAAGCACCCAGGCAAGCAATGCAATGGCAAAAATCTCTTATATAATTTTTTCATCATTGTTTCCTGAAACGCAGCAATGATAAAGCAACTCTACATGGATTAAAAATTAAATTCGGTCATGTTGCCCTGTGCCTTTGGCTTTTCTTGGATTAAAACTGGAGCTTGGGAGAATCAGGGACCGATCTGTTTTCAAAGGGAGGATCAGAGACAGTTTGGGGTTTTTCCAGCAGCACTCTGGACGTTTCTTTCATTAGCCAGGCTCTTTTTGGGCTGCCAAAATAACAGTGCAAATATCTATTTTAGGTGAAAGATCAAAATTTTAATAAGGAAGAAAAGTTGTTTCGAAGTTTAGAGAAGACTGTGAAATTCTGTGTAAAGAACATTTCACTCTCCTCGCAACATCTCCAGGTGGGTACAGGCCTTTTTGAAATCTGTGGCCACAAACCCTGTCCATAACCAGTTTAATACACATTTCTGCCACTGGTCGGGCAACACCAAATTACTTATAAGCAGGCCTGCCTACATCACAATATTAAATAAATGAGCTGTGCTGCAGCTGTTCTGCATTACTGAGCCCATAGCAAAGAAGTTTTGAAGCCCACACTTCTGCATTTTTGCCCGTATGCAGGCAGGCTCTATGGAGACCCAAGGGTGCAGTACACAAAAAAAGGTGCTGTCTGGTGTCACAGTTACAACTTTAAGTGGCTGTGTGAAGCTGTCATACGGGTCATGCACACCTGCTGCCCAGGAACACCAACTCCCTCTCACTAAAAATGGAAGAACTGAGTTACAGCCACGTGAATTAAAATGTCCTAAAATACATGTTTTGAATATGAGGACTTCTTCCTTTTTGCTCTTGTTAGGTTGCGCTGAGGGCTAGCATGAGGTCTACAGAGCACTCAAGTGCTCTTACTGTCTTTGCTTTAATCTTCCTCCTCCAAAGATGTGGATTGGCTTGTAACTTAGAAACTTTTTGCTCTCATGGACAACTTGCCAGCTTTGTAGATGGCACGAGACCCTTCGAAGTGTAAGTGTGCCCAAACCTGTCACTAAGGTTGTTTGAGAGGCAGGTAAGATCGATAGCCAGCTGGCCAGAGCTTATCACACACGCACCTCGTTTGGTTCAGCAAACAGGGGAAGGCCAGTGAGCTCAGCCAACATGGGTTGTTGCCTGGAATGGTGTTGACAGTTCCTTATCCAAACGGATGCACGCTTCATTAAGATTAAAATTCAGAGTAAGTGAAATACATCACTGTAGTCCTACTTAGTCCTCCTGAAGATCTTCCATGGGTCTTGGGCTGGCTTCTTGTTGAGGAATAGCTAACTTGCATTCACTAGGTTGGGGCACATTTTTTTTCAGTTGAACATTAACTTGAAAATAGACAAAACACTGAAAATAGGCATTGAAAATAGACAAAACACAGGAAAAACATCATCACAGTGGTGATGACTGGGAACTGCATAGAAACTACACAGGTGTCAGGGATGGAAAGTATTTCTGATTCCCTCAGTATTACTGCAGTATCTGCATGAGTGAATGCAGTTTATTAAAACAGGTCGTAATACAGTTTCCTCTTTCTACCATCTTCTCATCTAGGATTCTATACATCTGGCTGCACAGAATATAATCGGGCTTCAGGAAATCTTGCAAGAGAAAGATGATGAAGTCAATGACTGTTTGAAAAAACAGAACACTGCAAATCTCTGTGAAGACCTTGTAAGTCTGTGCAATATCTAGTGTTACACAGCTATCCATATGTAAGAGAAAACAAGTGTATATGAGGAGGCGTAGGACAGAAAAGAGCAAAAAACCTTATGAAACCATCGGGAAAGATGAATACTATTTTGGTTGAGTTTCTGTAAGAAATAATATAAAATTCAGTGTAAGTGCACTCTGGTTTTGCTAGAAGAGCTACAGAGAATTTCTCAAACTAAATTCCTGGGTTTAAACTAAAATCTTTGTGTTTCACCTGAGCTTCAGACACGAGGTGATCCTGCTTTGTCAGGGGTGCTGGACTAGATGATCTTTCGAGGTCTCTTCCAACCCCTGACATTCTGTGATTCTGTGAAAAGCAGCAGATCTTCGCTTTGCTACTGACACTTGCAGCTTTAGAGAGACTTTTGTGACCTTTGTTGTGCTTGTGAAAATCTCAGCTTTATTGCCATTTCAGGTGAGTTACTACCCTTCCTATAAGGAAACCATGAAAAACCTGAATATAGCCCACAGGAATTTAAAAACGATTTTTAAATAAAGGTAATATTTTTGTAACTAGTCCTTGCTTTCAGAGTCCAGATGAACTCTAATGCCTGGTTCTACTAAGATAGACTAAAATGTCTCTTCAAGGTGGAACAGGTTGCTTCTTCAAACAGCTCAAGCTGCAAAAATTCAGAGGTAGAGGTTTTCTTATACCTTCTTAGGTTTGTGCTTGCTGACTAAAATATAGCCATTCAATTTTTTCCAAAACACTGAAAACAGCCTGCCAAGAAACAGAAGTATCTTTGACAGACCACATCTTCCCAGATCATGACAGGGAAACAAGATGTTGTGTTTCATAGAATTGTTTAGTTTGGAAAAGTCCTTTAAGATCAGTGATCCTTTGAAGTTTCCACATTTGAAAAGAATCTCACAAATTAATCTGAATAATCAGAAAGATATTTTCACTGTCTTTACAATGAATGAGTGCAAAAAGTGCAGAAGAGTATCCCTCTATTATTGCATTACTGAGCTTGTCTAGTATGGGAGGTGCCCCCATATTTAGAAACGTCAAAGAAAAAGCAGATGCAAATTCACAATAGATGACATAGAAAACTTCTGTTCAGAAAAAATTTTGAAACTCCTATTGGCTCATGACCCAGCTATTCTGACGGTCCATGTAATTTAAAATAAAACATCTTAATCATATTTTAACTGTCGACATGTTAGTTTCTACTTACTATCTATTTATTTGTGTCTTGCATTTACAAGATTACAAGGACTCTTTATTCTATGTATAAGTTTGTTTTTTAAAAAACTTTGATCTTGACTTTGCACAATCATTAGATGTTCTCACTGAACAGCCCAAAACGTTCCTTACTTGTTTTCTTGAAAGGGTACTGTCAATGGAGATCTCAGCCATGGGCTCAGCTTATTGTTTTTTTTTCCTTGTACATTTGTCAGTAGTGAATTACCTTCCTCTCTCATTATATTTCAGGGAAAATTTTAGGGTGGAAATCCACAATAGCCTCTTCTCTTCCAGAAATCAGGCCCAGCAGTTTGGAAAAATTGTTTTCTTAATGCATCAAAAATTGGTTCACTACACAAAGCCCAGCTTTTCAGGTGGATATAAAGTCAGAACTGTCTAGCCAGTGTACAGCATTTTGGCCTTGGGAGAGCAATTCTGGGGATACAATGGATCTATCTTCAACTCTGGTGTGTTACCGAGGGTAGAGGGACAGCTGCTCTTTTGTTCTCACATACAACCCAACAACTTAATTCACACAGAACATCCAAAAGCTGTAATATGATGATGAGTCTCACTCACTACAAGCCTATGCTCTATTTGAGAAAGTGACTTACCAGGAAAAAAAAAAAATCATGCAATATTAATCCCTTGAGAAAATTAGAGACTAATGGAAAAGTCAGAGAAAGACTTTGTTTTTTTTTTAACAGGCGTCTAATTTTGTTGATTACTAGAGATAAAACCAACAAGCATAACATAATTTAATCAAATCAAGTGATTGTTTGTGTTTGCTAAAACAGGAATTGAGTTACAGCCGTTTTCAGGAAAGAAAAAAAAAAAAGCTTTGATAGTATTCAAGACTGCCATTTAACAAGACCTTATTGCCTCTGGACTGTAGATTGGCATGGGACTTCCAATTATGAAAACGTGGTTTTTTGGACCACTTCACCGATGCCTGCTCCATTTTCCCTCAGTTGGTAACACACTAAGGGCAGTACCCAGACTCCATCAGGCGACACTTTAAGGTGCAAAACTTTTTGCAACATTATAAAGAAGATTCTAACTCATGCTAGACCCTGCTCTGACAGCAATGCTTTCTGAAGAGTAATTAAAAGATTGTCTGATAGGCTGCCATCAGGCTTAACCTGTTACTGGGTGTGAAGAATTGTATGAGTGAACTATTAAGTAGGTCTCTGTTATACTTTTCCAGATGGTTCAGCTGGACAAACTTGTTTTGACTCCTCTCTCAGCCCTACAAGCCTTGTTTTCAGGCCCACAGAAGCTCATCCAGAAGCGCTATGACAAGTTGTTGGACTACAACAGCTACCTTCAGAGGTCAACAGGAGAAGAGCTGGACCTGGCAAAGAAAGACTATGAGGCTCTAAATGCACAGTTAGTAGAAGAACTTCAGGTTTTCAACAGAGCCGCCAAAAAAATTGTGTTGAACTGTCTGCATTGCTTCATCACCCTCCTCAGAAATATTATGTCTGCAGCACTTCAATCAAATTCTGCTGTGGTGGTGCCTGTTCCAGTAAGCACGTTAGAAATAGGTGTAGCTCTGCCTTTATTTGTCTTTTTTCTTTCTGTATAATTTGGCTAGTTATGTAGACACATACCTACAAGCTACACTGATTTCATTTGTTCTGCTAAGCATAGTCAGGTTTGGTTTTTTGTTTTCCTTGTAAGCTCAGGAAAGATTGCATTCTGAGCTCAAGTTTTGTCAGGCCTGGACTTTTCATTGAGAATTATCCTAATGCAGCAATTCCAGCTGCTACAGTGATAGCAATGGCAAGAACATTACAGTAAGGCAAAAAGAAGGCAGCTGCGAGCATTTTTGTCTTCGTTTCTTAGCTACTCTACCTTGAGTAGCCCAGAAAACACAGGAAGAGAAATTCGAAGAAAGTACTGTTGCTGCTAGACCTGAGGAGTAACAGATGACTGTAGAAGAGAAGCAGGTTAGGAGAGCTGAAGAAGTAATTCCTATGAAAAGTAAATTGCTTTTATACTCAACTATGCTGCAGAAGCTCCTGCAGACATCTTTAGGCAGTAACGAATATCTTTGTCTATGTTGGCATTTTCAGAAAGTTCAAATCATTTCATTTATGTAGCCAAAAGTACCAAAGATGCGTGTCTGAGCTACGCAGAAGGGCACCAGTTCCTCCAGCTCACTCTGCTATTTCTGGGCACTTTGATCATTATCTGAAGATAGAAGTTGAGGAATTATTCTTAATTTATGTGAAAATCCCAGTGCTTCAGGTCTGTTGTACTTTCACCTAGAGGGCTTGAACCTCCCCAGAAAGCTGCAACAATGCCTTCCACACATCCAAATCCACTCACCTGAACCAGAGCAAGACTCTAGACGGGAAACACATTGTAGTGAGGCAATTCTGTAGCATTCCCGTCCATCAGGGCTTGAACACAACACTTTACAGTCAAGGACAGCTGAAATATTAAGAAAGCAAGGTCAGGATCAAAACATGGAGCTGCGCAATTTAACGGGAAAATGAAGCCTTTTCCTATATGAAGAAATTGCATCCCTATAATTTGACCATTTGATGTTTTGAAAACTGTTGTATTGAGCATTGTTTTTCTGTGGGGCACTGCCTACAAAATTACCTTTTTTTTTTCCCCCTTCCTGTTTGGGTTAGACATAGATCAAAAGCACTTATCCAATGCCTCAGACAGAGCTTCAGCTTACCCATCAGTTTTTAACCTGCCGGCAGCACCCAGTTGCACAAATACACAGCTGTGGGGTAGATTACTCCAAGCCTTACAGCACATTGGCCACTCTGATAGCTGCTGAAATGCACATTTACATCAGTAGCATTAAGTGCAAGGCTATTCAGTTGCATCACTGTTCAGAAGATTTTTTAAATGATTTGACTTAAATTAGTGCATCTCCTAAATCTAATAGCAATCATTAGAAAGTTTCTTTAAGCAAGGGCCTTTCTTTTCTTTCCACCTTGTACCTAGCACACACAGATTTCCTGACTCCTGGCATTCAGCCTATTAAAACTAAATCTGCTCTCTCAAATTTCCTTGCCATTTTGTTCATGAGATTTAACCCACCTTCGTGTTTGCAGCTGTCTTCCTCCAGCATCTGTGAAGTGCAGAATCAGTTGATGGAGGAGGTTCACAAGCTGAATTTTGTAAAAGAAAACAGCAACACAACCTTTATTGAGAGAAAATTGAGCTTGGAAAAAAGGAAACCTGTCCCTTCTCCGGTGAGTACTATATATCCAAATTGTGTATGAAGCATCCTCATTTGACAGCTTTTAAAATAAATCCATTTTTACATCACCTAGAGATTTGGGCTTGGTCTCTGCACCAGGGCTCTGAATCAGGTTGTTGGAATGAAGCTGTTCCATTGACCAGTAACTTCTGAAGATTTTTTTGCCCTGTTTTCATGTTATTATCTTGAAAATCCACTGGAAATTATCTCTGATTACCGCTAGGTTTTTAAGCACATATTAAGTCTAAATTTGTATGTATAAACTTCAATTACTTCTTTTGTTAAATACTCTTATAGTGCATCTTAGTCTTCTAATTCAGAACAATTTTTTTCTCATCTTTAGCTGTGGGTATGTGCACTGATGTTTACACACATACATTCCTGCAGCAGAAGATTCAGAAAACCCACCAGGAAATCTGTGTCCCCCTGGTTCCCCATCTTACCAGACATTTTCAAAGCTTTTAGGAGTCTAGGTTACAGTAGAATGAAAACTGAAGTGCAGATTTACATGGGAAGCTGAGAAAGCTGTAGGATTCCTTTCAGCATCAGTAAGGCACGAGTGCTCTTGCTTCTGGGGTATGTTAAGACCACACTGATGTGCAGCACCTCCCTCCCTTCCCTCTAACCAAATTCCTGAGTGAATATGCTTCCAGCAGTTAGTAGCACTTTGCCCTTCTTTAGCAGGGTAATTTCACACAAAAAGCAGACCATCGGTGTACCACTGATTTTTTTTTGCCTAATGCCTTATCACACAAGTTGTTATGCGACATTAGCACACCTCAGCTGATTTCTGGATTACGGTTTTTTCTGTGGTATTACATAGGAATTCAAAGATCACCGCTACAGAAAAACAATTAAGGAAGTGACAGTTCACATATACAGCATTGGCTCTTTAAGAGCAGAGGACAGACTAATAAGTCTAATTAGGCAAATTCTTACATTTCTTTAAAATTTGGCCTTTATTGCTCACCTATTAATACAGTGGTTAGACAGGTCCTTGCTGCATATGCAAAGGAAATCTGGTTACATAGAGCTGTGTAAGCAACTCCTTCATATGTGTGAAAATACAGGGTCAGTTGCTAGATGCAGCATTCACTGTTTTTTTCTGTATCCATGTTGCTCTAGAAATGACCTCGGTGTTATTCCCAGTAATTCTTTTGCTTTTCAGCTCGAACCCCCACGTCAAACGGAAGGCCACAGGTCCAACCTGTTGTCTACATACAGCACAGGCTCACTATACCAAGCTAAGCGCAAGTGCAATGCGACGCAGGAATTTGATATTGATTTACATGAGGGAGAGCTGGTGGCTGTCGTGGAGCAGAAGGACCCCTATGGAAGTACGAGCAGATGGCTTGTTGACACAGGAAGTAAGTTCTCTGAACAAACACAGTAACAGCTTCCCTTTGGGATATTGATTTCTCTTCATTCTGGCCCCGTCTGTTTGCCTCTTATACTGACAGCTGCATAAGACGTCTGGTTTTAAAATGGTCTTAGCAGTGTTTTGCTGTTTGTTTATTTTCTCTCTTTTTATTCTGGTGTCTAGTCTTTAAAGGGTATGTGTATTCCTCCTTCCTGAGGCCTTACAATCCATCCAAAGCGCAGAAGGACTTAGCAGAAAACAACTTGGGTGATGATGATTTTGATAATATCAGCCTCTTTGTCTCTTCACGGCCCTCTACTGACAGAAACACAGGTCGGGGTCACAAGAAGAGTGACAGCAGCTCATCTCTTCCCTTCTGTGAAAGTCCCACAATTAAAAGCACAGGGACAGATGCTTTTCAGGATATGGATGATCAGCATGTGAGTGTGATACACACTGTAACTGTCTTCATTTTCTTCTTATTTCAAATCTAGAATGATACTGATTATATTTTAAATTGTTTCATTTTTAAATTGTTTCATTTTTAAATTGTTTCACCGGACAAGAGTGGCACTAATACGTCAGTATGACATGGGAATTTGTTATCCTCTGTTCTGTGCCTTTCTTAAATAGCTATGAGGTAGGAAAAGATAATCAGTTAAACCATGAATCACAGTCCTGTCTCACAGAAAACACACCATTGCATTACTCCGTGCCAGGTATGATGACTCAAGGCTCCCCTATAGAGCACTAACCTGCAAAAGAGCTTAGTTTGGGCAATTTTTCCACTCACCATTGACTGTGAAAAAAAAGCTGTGGCAATGCTGATCAGAAGTGACTTGTGCCACATTTGAGTACCGGAGCTTTAAGAAAGGTGATTCTCCCTGAGGAAACCTTGCTGGAAAATTCTCCCCCTAACCCAGCGCTGCTTGGTGTGACAGCAAGATGCATTTGGTGAAAGCTGAAAACCTTACCAGTGCAGTAAGGTGCTGAGGTCTTGAAGCTTGGTTTGTTCTTCCCCATGCAGATTTCCCCAGATCATCCAATTTTACTTTTTATTTTGGCATTTTTCATTGTAGTCTGTCTAACAGTTGCAGACCAATTGCAGTTGTGTACTGGTCTGTATACATTATTGTACACATTCTGTACACAGAATTCATACTAATACACAATGACAGGATGTTGTGGCTATGATTCTGAACTCAGATTTTGGTTTTTGTGACATTCCTTTTTCAGACTTTCTATGCTGTTTATGCATTTCAAGCAAGAAACGATCAGGAACTCAGTCTTCAGGAGTACCAGAAGGTTAGGATACTTCGCTTTTCTGACCTGAGTGGCAATAAAGAATGGTGGCTAGCAGAAGCAAAAGGTCAGAAAGGATATGTACCATCTAATTATCTTGGGAAGATGACATACGCTTAGGAAAAGGAAAGTCCATTGAGCCAGTTTCTGTGAAAGTAGACAAAATAATCATCTATTGCAGTTTACAGCAAGGCAAACTCGCAAGTGATTGACAGAAGCCATGGTATCTGACACAGCACACAGATGATACTGAGAACCTCCATCCTCCAAAAGCCATCACCTTGTCAAGACCTGAGGGAGGAAACATTTAACAGGAAGACTGATTCTGATTAACATCCTGAAGAGCTTGCTTTTCATTACCCCATAATTTTCTCTTTTGTCAAAGCACCCTACATCAAAAATCAACCTACAACTACACATTACAGCTAAAACTATGTTTTTCTTCCATGATATTTAGCAAATAATATTCAAGACGAAGAGAATTAGCCTTGAGAAGGGACAAATTCAATCTTCAGGGATGCTGTAGTTCATGTTGAATTGTTCCTGAACCGCCACCTCAATCACCGCAGACACATCTTAAAACTTGAGCTTTTTAGTTGTCTGTTTTTATCCTCAGCCACTTTTATAATCAGCCTTTTTTTCTCAGTGAAGGTTATTGGAGCAGGAAAGAAAAAGGGTTTAATTCTTGTAGGAAAACTTTTAACTTGAAACATACCAAATGTGGTGGTATCAATGGCTGGTAACAGGGAAGAAGATATGTTTAGTTAAATATGGAATTAGGGGGAGGGAAAGAAGGAGCACAAGAAACAGGTACTGTGACACAACTGCTTCACTGACAGGAAATGTTTTGTAGCAATAGGAAGGTGCCACAGGTTTGAAATTTCACGTATACCTCCACCCTAACTGCTTTATAGTGCAAGATATGTGTAATGAAACAAAATCCATGTTAACTAGACTTGGGAAATTTAAGACCAAAAAAAAAAAACTCAAGCAGTGCCTTTCAATGAACATTTACTGACTATCTGATTCCTTAGGTTAGATACAAGATAAAGGGAACATAATGTCTAGTGCATAAGGTAGTCTTTTTTTTCCTGGAAGAGAAATTTTTATGCAACTGTACTTAGATTGAACAGTGAAGAATACATCAATGAGCTGATTACTGTTTGCAGAATTCAGAGTCAAAAGCCCTGTATTTCACTAAAACATCTTTAAAATAGGCAAAGTTATTTTAACAAGCTAATACAGTTCGCACTGCATCCTCAGCGAGCATAGAAAACAAAAAATCCCAAGGAACGATGTGAATGTCAAGTAGTACATTCTTATTGACAGTTCACAGATTACAGCAATCCTTAGGTCAGGCTGGTGCCCTACGCTTGAGCTAGACTGCATAGCGATATAAAAACATCTTGTTGCTATTGCCATCGATAACTGACTGTTCATTGCAAATTATTCCAATATAGCAATGTCTAATTCCTCTAGTGATGAGAGGACCTTATTGTGCTAAGCATTGCAAAAAGACACAAAAAAGTGACTATGCCTGCAGCAGATAGTGTGATTAAAGATAAACTCCTCATTGATTATTACTGACTAACCAGTAAAATGACACTACGATTAAAATTAAGGGGAGTGGTGTTGCTGATCAGGGGTATCCAGAAATTGTTCTAAAGCTTTTGTGTAAGTTTCTACGTCCTATAGTTGGTGGAGTATGAAGACAAAATTATTCAAAACCCTTACTGACAGTAATAGGAAAGAACTTGTCAACCCAGAAATGATGAGAAAAGTTAGGGCAGTCAATGTGGAAATCTGGGACACTAATGAACCTTTAGTGTTTCCTTACTGTCCCAGATTTCCACATTATTTTCCTAAAAAGGTAAGGAAAGTTCTCTATCTTGCTCAGAAAATGAATGCAGTGGATCACAGAGATGAGAACCTGAAATTTGTGCTGGATTAAATCAATGATAGAGAAACTTTGCGAGTTCTCAGAGATTGACACCCAGAAACTGGTATGTGAAACTCTGGGAACTACTGCAATCATAATAGATAATGCATTGTTTTGCCTAACTGTGCATCACCTCATGCACTTAAATCTTGCTGCTTCCATAGCAAGCAAAAAAATACATACATTTTATTAATGGATGTAGCTTTTTCTATGGAAAACTTTGCCTTCAGTTAAATGAAGAAAATAGAGCTTTGGAGAGCAACTCTCAGCTTGAAAGAACGGACTGAAAGACTCTCCCCTACTAAAGTTGCACTGATTTGACTTCTGTGTTTTAAGAAGCTTTTCAGTATGTCTTACAATTTAGAGCATTTTATCTGGAGATGATCTATACTTTGCAATAGCTGAAATAGTTTTAGGAGTGAATGAATTGTACTTAATAGGTTTAATGCAGTTATGTAAGCACAATGATGAAGTTTTGTATTTCAGCCTGAAATTAAGGGCATCAGGAAAAAAAGATTTCTGAAATCTCAGCTCTGAGAACTCAGTCTGAGTCATAGGGAGAGCTCTGATTTTGAGGGTTAGGTACACTCCTCATGAAAAATCAGGCTCTGTGAACATGTCTCAAAATATACTCAAATGCTGCTCTCCAGAATATTCACTAGGTGTCCTTAAGTAACAAGGAATGAAGGATGAAATACACTGAGGCTGGCCACCTAAATTTCATTGAACTTCTGTAAGCCTTGGGAAGTCATAGTAGGCCATATGAAATCCCACAGTTAGGACCCATAATAATTGTTATATTGTGGGATAATTTATATGATTACAGCTGTGTTACTTGGGATCCAGAAAAAGTACTTTATTAGGTACCTAGGTGTGTTGGTTTAATTCATTTCAGACATTCAAAGTTATAGCTATTGTCATTTGATATTACAGATATATTGCAAAATTTTACTTTTGTCTAAAACATGAATGCAAACTACAGTTGCAAAAGATTAAAAGATGCTCTTTGAATCTAAAATCTTCCTACATTAAGGAAGGAATTGCTGATCTACAACAATTCGTATTAGACTTGCTTGCATTTTTGTTAAGGTTGTGCTTGAAATACTAGAAACTGAGCTATGTTAGGGCTCTAGAAATTCATAAGAATATGCAACAGTCTTGCAGCTGTTTCTTTTATGTAGAGAAAGGTGTAGTATTCTAAGAGTTTTCTTATTCTGATTAATGACAAAACTAATTTATTTTGATTGAAGCAGGGTCAGGCTACAGTTTAATGGACTGATGTTGCATTTATTCAAATATGCATTTTACTTACTTGAACCATTGCGACATAGGCATGTACAAGTGCTTCCAAGATTGGGTCCACTCAAACTGAAGTGTTTTTCCATTCAGGAAATATTTTTAGGTGTTGCCATTGATAACTCAGAAAATGTCCAAGCCAATGAACAGCACAGAGTCTCTGGCTCTGACCTCTGGCACCTCGGTGCTTCACCATCTTCCATCTGCTTCCATCTGCTTGTGAACCTTAAGCAAGGATTCACCTTTCAATACAAATATAGACTGAAAAATTATTCCTTGTGACTTTTCATCTTAGAAAGTTTCACTCTGTAATTACCTCCTTCAAACACCAAAGTATACTTTTGTTGTCACTTTAAGACAGCAGGTACATTAAGCAGCCCCAACATCTACCACAGGAAATAGCCATGACAGTCCTCATGCCTGTAGATCTATTACTGATAATTCTTCTCACAATATTGTTTGTTCAGAAATCATGACAAAAAATCGTATTTTAAATTATTGTAATAATAAAATCTATTTTTTGTAAAGGTATGTTACTACTTATTTTTCTTTAACAAGACTTCTTCCAGAAGCAGGAAACTTTATATGCTATCCAAGATGTGACTTCTGTCAAAAACTATAAAAAGTATCACTGCAAAATTAGGAGAGCAAATACACAGTTGCCTCAGATAAAATGCTGCATTTCTAGTATGCGTCCTATTTATGTATCAATATATTAGAATGTGTCAAACACTCCCAAAATACTGCGCAAATTTTCAAATTACACTTCAAGTTTCCAAATGTCAGTTTACTTCTGTTCTTTTGTAGCTGCTCCTGAAGTTGTGACCATTATTTACTGGTGTATCCAGTCAGAGATCTGTCACAAGTTGCAACAGATAAAAGCTTGTGTTACTAAAATAAATTACAGAACTTTGAATTAGGTCTTTTCTCTTAGACTCGGATATCACCTGTATCCCCTAGTCTGGCCAGAAGAAGCACTCGTGGAAGCCAGGTAACCTATTTTTTCACAGTACTAAGGGCATCAGAAGTTGGGCATCTATGAGAAAAAATATCATATTTAAGTGTAAGTAAAATATTACCATGCCAATTTATAAAATGGATAAGAAAAGTCAAATAGCAATTTTTATAGTAAATCACAGAGCAATCTGGTTTGGGGATAGAAAAATCACAGGACTATTTTCCAGTTATTTGTTTCTAAATATAAGGTATGCTTCTCAAAATTCAGAAGATCCTCCCTTCTTTCTGCCCTACACTAGATTCTCCAACGTGATGAACAAATTTAGTTGAACAGTCCTGTAGAACAGACTCCTTTCCTGAAAGTACAGTTGTTAATTCCATCCTAACTATAACTTCAAAGCAGAAAGTAACTGTTCCCTTCAATCTACTCTGGTTTTCAGCAGTGCCTATGTTACATATTCCAGCTAAACACTTGATTTAAAAGATCGGGTCTATGCTATAAATCCTTCCTGATAAAATACTTCAAAGAATCACAATCCTAACTGACATTTTTATACCAGCAGAAGGAGAGTTTATATTTCATTTAGGAAGCTGGGAAACTTACAGTGGAAGAAAGTCTTTCACCGATACAAATTGCAGTTCTATTGCAGATTTTGCTAATACGGTGATATCAGCAAGTCCAGCTAGACTTGGCTTTATTAAGAGGGAAAGTATAGGCACGTATAAAAGGTACAGCATATTCTAAACGAATAGGAGATAACCTAACAGCCAACCCATGCCAGAATTGTAGATGCAAAGACATCAGGATACATTTGAATCAAGCCTCAGAGGTACTTTAAATGGCACTAGCTACCACAATTTAAAAACAAAGCTCAATTTTTTCTGCCTTTGTTCACCCCATATGTGGAACCTAAAGTAATCTGCACAAGTGTAAGTGCCTGAACTCTTGCAAGCAAAACTATATGTATATTCAGAGGCATGACAGAGGCAACTATCACCTTCAAACTTCCTGTGAGACCAGGTTTTACTTCTAGAGTGAACACTTTACATAGGAGCACTCCAGCCATTAAAAGACTTCACGTTCTACTTCATAGTGTAGGCAACATTCTTCTGATTAATATTTAGGAAGAAAATACGCCTTCTGATTGCTAATGGAAAATGCTTCCTACTATACCACCATTAAAAACCTTCTGTACTAGAGAGGAAGGATGGGCTGATCTAAAAGCAATAAAAGTTCTGGGTTCCTCCTCCTCCTGCCATTACTTTTAAATTGCCCTGGGAGCTGTAGGCACTACAAAGACAAAGCCTTTCTTTTTTACCTTGACAGGAAATAATAGTTGAAAAAGTATGCGATTCTCCAGGTAGCTAAGACAATCCTGAGTAAATAAAACCATTCCTTTGGATGTTTAAGGAACCTTAGCCTAAAGAGGTATGGGAAAAATTTTATGTACCAGCTTTACACATACTTAAAACACAGGACGGCTACAAAAAAACATAGCTTCCACCTACCTAAGAGGACAGGCTGAGAGAGCTGGGGCTGTTCATCCTGGAGAAGAGAGGGCTCCAAGGAGACCTTGTAGCAGCCTTTCAGCACTTAAAGGGGGCCTTCAGGAAAGGCGAGGGACTCCTGATCAGGGAATGTAGTGACAGGAGAAGGGGTAACAGTTTCAAAACTGAAAGGGAGTAGATTTAGACTAAATATTAGGAAGAAGTTCTTCATTGAGAGGGTAGTGAGGCATTGGAACAGGTTGCCCAGAGAAGTTGTGGAAGCCTCCCCCCTGGAAGCTTGGAAGGCCAGGTTGGGTGGGGCTCTGAGCAACCCGGTCTAGTGGAAGGTGTTATTACCAATCAAATCAGAGTAAGAAAATGAGAAAATAAGCCCACAAATCTTAAACCACCTTCCCCTACCCCCTCCTTCTTTGCAGGGTTAACTTAACTTGCCATTTCTCTACTTGCTCCCCAAGTGGCACAGGAGGACGGGCACAGGGAATGGGAGCTGTGGTCAGTTCATACTTCATTTCTGCTGCTCCTTGTTCCTCAGGGCAAAGACTTCTCACACTCTCTCCCTGCTCCAATACTGGGTCCTCCACGGGCTGCACCTGGACATCTGCTCCACCATTAAGCTACATGGGCTGCAGGGGGACAGCCTGTCTCACCACAGATTTCACCACAGACTGCAGGGGAATCTCTGCTCTGGTCCCTGAGGCTTGAACATATTCACACACAGAGACAAACTCCTCTTCCTCCCCAATGCCCCCGTCAAGTTAGAAGTATTATTAGCAGTCAGGCAGAGGACTCAAAATGCCGCTAGGACGTAAGTCACCTCAGACGCTGCTGATGTCTGGATGGAACTCTGCCCTGGCACAGCTTCTCTCTTGAATAATCCTGTGGCATCTGCTTCACTTGCTCCTGAAACCAAGACACTAAATAACAATGAAACACAGATATGTAAACACAGGTAAGACCATTCCCAGGAAAGCAATGTGGAGTACGTCACTCAGTATAACAAGAAAACCTGTCCTATGCAGGGTTGAAAACCAAGTTTTTTCGTTATTCTTTATGAAAGCAAAAAACAAACCCTCATTTTCACAAAGGGCTAAAGGGATGCATTCTATCTGAAAATCTGTGCTATTACAAATATCTTTGAGCTATTTTAACAGCTAACATAACTTATACCACTTTTTCATAAACTTGCAAATCCACAAAGGAACTAGTAGAGGGGAAAAAAAGGAAGCCTGTGAGTTCAGGAGAAAGGAAGAGGATTTCTGAATACCTCTGCTCCTCACTCAGATCAAACAAACCCTTTGTCCCATGAATGCTATGAGAGTGGCATATTAGGATCCCAATTCTGGGTTACATGGATCCGGATACTTGGCCTCCCAAGTTTGAGACTCTGGCTTTTGCACCTTCAGACACTGCTGGCACATGAGCCAATCTGAAATTGAAGCAGGGAGCTTGTCCCAGGTCTTTCCTGTCTAATTATAACTCAAGAGATAAAACAGGTAGCATAAAAGAGCTGGGTAATGTCTGTGTCCTAGCATTTCTTTGTGAAAATGTTTTTGCAGTCAGGAGAGTGGAATCAACTTCCTGTAAGCTTAAGACTCTTCTAAATTTCCCAAAATGTCCTGCCCCTTCTCCCCAGACTGCATCTTGGAATACAACCCCTCTCCTTATGCTTAAACTCATCTACATACAAGCCTTCAAAGATCCAATGCTGATATCCAGTTAGAAGAAGCTCTACGACACTTGCTAGTAAATCCAAATGCAGGGTCTTCCAGCAGATTTGGAAAAGCATTCATGAGCAGAGTGTTCCTGCTAAAATACAGACCACTGAGGGAAAGGGGAAAGAAACTGAACTTTTAGAATACAGAGAAGAGAATCCATTTGCTGCTTTGAGTATCATGAAGGAAGTTATGCATTTTTATGTATCTAATTCTGTTTCTATCTCCCACAGAGAAAGGTTTTCCAGCTGATCTCAAAACTCTGTAATAGACGTATTTTCTTAAAAAGCAACAAACTCCCCACTTCCTTAGAAACTAGCTGATGGGGCTAGAAAATGGCTTTTATCTAGTTGAAGTGTTGAACACTGACCAGCACTGTCCCTAAGTACTACAGGACTTTCTACCTTTGCTCCTTCCTTGCATGACCAAAGTAGTAAATTTAGATAATAATCATACTGGCTATGGTAGAAGAGTTACAAGACTTAAGGCTTCCTTTTCTAAGATAGGTTGGCAGGAAAAATTACATTGACACATGCAAGGCTTGTGAATTTTATAACAGTACTGAACAGCATGGAATACTTAGTAATCAAAGTCTTCTGTGTTTCAGGTATGCCAGAAAAGAAACGTACTGACACCTAAGACAATTCCTTTCCTTGATGCAATGTTGTTCCATCAGGTTGTGGTTTAATTAAAATATACACTGCCTACTCGTTTTCAACAGTACAATATTAAGGTTCTCTACACAGTAAGAAAGCTTGAAAACACTGTTTTGGCTCCCTTCCACTCTTTTTACCATTTAGAAGCCATTTATCTCCTGTCAATGCACTCTTCTCTTTCCTCAGAGAATTACAACAACAAAACAACCCATGAAGTTTCTCATTGTATAAAACCAAAATAGGCCACTTCGAATTTTCAATTTAAACAGAGTATGTTGATTAACAGTTTTTGGAATTGTTTAAAAGAGAATATATTTTTTCCCTAAGGAATTCTATCATTTAGGATAAACTCCATTAAGTCTGCACACTACAGACAACCTTGAAGAGCTGAATCATTTTAAAGTATTGGAAAATTGGGTGAAAGAAAAGCAGCAGATTTCCCAGATTAACAGCACTTTTATTAAAAACATTCAAGAATGACAGTTTCAGTAAGTTCAATTTATTAAGCATCCACATAAATCTGGTTGGGTTTTTTTAATACTCCAAAACATCCAACTTTTACAATTTCAAGTTTCAGTGCTTTGAGCTAAAACTGAGGAGTATATAGTAGTGAATTCCTCCAACATATTCAATTTATAGATTTGCAAAGTCAGAAAGAATACTAGGATTATCAGAGTTTGATCTGGATAACATAGGTTTTGGGCTTCCCTGATTTAACTACTGTTTCAGTGCAGTAACCAGGGGACTTCCTTTAAGAAAAACACCAACACTGCTCTTTCACATAACCAACAAAATTGGTGAGCATCCATCCACTCCATAGTAAACTACTTCTTGAGTTTCTTTTGAGCAGCCTTCTTCTTGACCATCTGTAACCTTTTCATAGCATTGAGCTGAGATTCCTGAGAAGTGGGGCCTTTCAGGGGGGCCGACTGATTACCAGTATCTGCTGCAGTTTTGCTTGCACTGCCCCCACTGTTACCCCCAGTCCCGCTGTTGCCATTCCCACTGCTCACCTGGCTGCTGGTGCTCGGCGCGGCACTGCTGGGACTGGGAAGACCGACTTTGCTGACGTTGTCGCTGCTTACTGAACGGCTCAGAGTGGTTTTCCCCAGTGTCAGAGGCGGAGGAGGCTTCAGCTGAACTGGGTTTGTGCTGTTGTTCGTAGAAGCTATTTTTGACCCTAGTCCTGTTTTGGAAGTTGCCAACCCTGACAAACCCACTGGTTTCTGGTTATTTGAAGAAGCTGCAGGCTTCCCGCTGGTGCTCTGTGCTGTTGATCCCAGTTTGGCAGTTGATGGATTGGCAGAGGAGGTTTTGGCTGCAAAAGCAGCCCATCCTGTAAGGCCACTTGTTGCTGAAGAGGAAACACTTGTACTGGCCGAGTTCCCCGAAATTGCTGCTGAGGTCTAAAATAAATACAGCATTCTTATTATAGTAGCATCTATTTATGTAGCACACCACAGCAGGAATGGATCAAGCCTGCTTCAGCTCTGTTCCCAAAACCAGCCAGTGGTCACTACATACTGGTCACTACGTACTTTTGTACATACAAGAAAAGGGAAGGATGGCAGGTGCAGCCAATTTTTAATTTCCCAGCCACATAAAACCAATATTACCTTTTCCTCCCTTTCTTCTATACAGCTAGCAGGCTATCGTACGTCGTGATCTCCCCCTAAACTCTAACTCAACCTGCTGGCCACGTGTCTCTTGACACAGCCCAAGATGACATTGGCTTTCTGGGCTGCGAGTACACACTTTTGAGGATTTCTATTTGTATAAAATATCATTAAAAAATAAATCATAAGTTCAGCTCTCTCCCTTCTAACATAAAAACACAGTCTAGAGCTGGATCCTTTAGGGACTTCTAGTGGAATTGAAGGTCTTTCACTCTTTCAGTGTTAATACAAAAAGACAACGCTAATGCACTACTCAGTACACATAGTATAGCAGACTATTTTCGTTCATGGTTCTTGTGAGAAAACATTGGTCTAATTGAAAAAAACTATAATCTATGCAGTGAAACGCACATCTGTCCTCTGGAAAATTTAAATTACGTTACCTTGACTTCTGTTCTCTTGAATGCTAGAAATGTTGGTGGGGTCTCTGGTTTTAACTTAATTTCTGGCTTCTTGACCAATGGATCCTTCAAAGCTGGAGCAACTGAAACTGCTGCAGGAGCTGGTTTTTGAGGCGGTTTTTGTGTCTTCTGAGCCTGTATAAGTGGTAGGAAAAAAAAATCAGCAAAACAAAACAATTAGTTATGGGCCCCATAACATTGACTGTTTTGACTGTTAACAAAAGTATGAGCATTATCAGACTGCAACGTAGCCTTTCCAATTTCAAGCTGAATGGTGCCTGAGAAACACGGTAATAATAAGGGATGTGGTGTTGCAGAAGAAAAGCCTCCCAAAGAAGGAAAGTATTGTGCAGGGAAGAGGTGAAACTGATTTTATTGTTGTTTTGGGAAATTGGATCCCTTTTTTTGCATGTTTGAGTGAAAATAACTGGTTGCATGTGTCATATGTATGCTTGTGGCAGATTACACCCTGCCCTCTGTTGCATCTTAAAATTCAACAGAAGTATGTTTGGGGGCTGCCTGTTTGGCTGGAACTGGCTATGACTGGCTGAAAATGGTTGGAACCAGCTGGAATCACTCGAAACACAACAGCTGGAAAGCTCGAAAACAGAATACATCTTTTGCACATAAAAGGGTTCAATTTTAAAATGTCAGAACTAAAGTTGGGCAAACTAATAGTTAATGTTTCATGTACCCGAAGATGCTTTCTTACTCAGATGTTTGTTTCTCATAATGAGATGAAAGGGATTCCGGGGGGATCAGGAACAAAATTAGTCCGTTTAGTCAAGAAAATAACATTCAGATTAATCAAAATAAAAGGATTTCTTTTTCTTCCCAGAATGTGCTACTCTCAGCTTACTGTCGAGCCTGAGAACACTCAACACTTTAGATCTGCACTGAAATTTGCAGTCTGGTCTTACAAGACAACAACCATTCATGTCCAAAGCTGAGAAGAAAACTATAATTGGAGGGCTACTTGGTAGACGTGTACTAAAAACTGAGTATCACTTGAAATTAAAAAAAGTTTTTAACTGCTACCCACCAAGCAGGAAACAACCCTATTTCACTCTTCTTCATTCAGCTCTGCTTTTAAAAAAAAGTTTTGTTAACGCAGCACGTTACAGAATACTCTTTGAGATGCTACATTAAAAAAACAAGCTGCAAGGGAAGCACTGCTGAGAAAAATGGTTCTCCAACATGCTTCCAAAGATTTCTGCAACTCATTAAATACTCTCATTACAAATAGCCTGCTGTATTCAAATAGTGTTTATCCAAGACAATAAAAAAAAGACTCCTACCATTCTCTTCATCTGCCTGGTACAGCGGGCACAATACCATACAAGTCGAGGATCATTCATTTCCTTGTCTGTCACCTGAGGTTTATGGCAATCCTGGTGGTAGAGATTATGGCACTCCTGACACTCCACTAGCGGATTCCCAAAAGTAACTGTCATTTGCCTGCAGAGCAAATAGTTAAGAACAGATTATGGGATAAAGCACTTAAAGGATTACCCAATTGTTGCAATTTCTGCAAGGCTTAAGATAAAAACTAAAAATATTGTTGCTTCCACATATATTTTCTACCTGTGGTAAATGAGACTTATTCCTTTCTTCCTGCAGGAGTTCTTCCTAAAAAATAGTTTAGAAATTTTGTATTTTTTAAAGACAATTTCTTTTGAGAACATGTAAAACTTCTACACTGTTAAATATCTGTATATGAAATGATCTCCCTGTTTGATTTTACTATTAGAAAGGTATGTCTCCTGCTTTGCTTCACCCAGTCATTTTATGGATACCTCACTGTATAACAACTATGACTTCTTCGTTATATTAGCATGTGAAGGCCTAGTCTACATTTAGATATTTTGCTGTAAACTGTAGAGCAATACAGTTCAAGAACAAATAATTTCTCTATGATAAGCCTGCAAGAGCACTTTCTGCTACAAGATTTAAAAGCATCATCATCCAAGCTGTAAACTACTTTAAAGATATTTTATTACCCACCCTTTGGGTCCCTACCACACAAACAGACACTTGGAATTTGAGATAATACCAGAATCATGGAAAGATGGAATAGAAAGGATTAACTGTGCAGTCCTGCCTTGAAGCCAACGTGTAAGCTGGTGATGAGGACTTAATTTTGTGGAGGCCTCTGGTGAAAGTAATCATGCTGCATAAATGACAAATTAGCGATATACACATGACTGGGAGTATGTCTGTGAATTAGCCAAATACCATTTTCCTAACGATTTCTTCTTTCAGATGACAAATCAAGCTATTTAATTGCTAAGCTGCTTTTGCTCATATCCCCAAGGAGTAGGTACCCAGGTAACCATGGAAACTCTGTTTGTAGATGGGTGGGGAAAGGTAATACCTTATTTCTTTATATACCAGGAGAATGAAGTCTGAAGACATTCATCATATGGAACTAGAACATTTTATAAGAAATATTTCTCTTTTAAATGGGCTATTTACAAACAGAGGGAGAAATCTTACCGAAATTCCCATTATTTTAGATGCAAGGTATTTCAAAAGCTGTTTTGTTTGTTTGCTGTTCCTAAATAAACTGGGTCAGAGCAAAGCAGTGATGTTTCAACCCCATGTCTCAAGGGAGAAGACTCATCCTATTTTAAAATTACTAAGAACAATCCCAGACTGACTGAAAAACTATGAACTCTTCATGCCCAGAAACAAGTTAAACTGGAGTTGATTTTAAATGATGCAATAACTGAGAAACAAACCTAAAGATATTTTACCTTTGGAAAACAACAACTAAAGAAGTATTCATAAAAAAATAAGGTTATTCTTTCAAAATGAGGCTTTTTAAAAGACATATTTTGGGGGTTTTTTTTGAGAGACAGAGTTCACTGTCATCTGCAAACAGCATGCAGTATTTCTTCTTCATCTAATTGAGTAACCATATAATCGGTTAGACTTGTTTTTCTAAGATCTACAGTTATTGGAGAGGATGAAGTTATTTTAACACCTCCTCTCTCCTTATGCCTAGCTTGGTATAAAAGAACAAGAAGAAAAACACCACAGGCATCAATGTTCAATACTCCTGATTACTGTGAAAACAAATTTGACATTTGGCAAATCCTGAAGAAATATTTAATGTCTCTACTTCAGTTTTTACAACTATAAAAAAGGTTTTATAGTTAATATTCAAGTGTATTCTTCTGCATTTGTGAACCCACAGTTGGGCTCTGGTTAACTTGTCTTCTTAAGCAATATAAGTATAAACCCTTTGGCTATGAACCCCAGGTACTCTGGAACTGGACACAATGTTTTCACTAACAACTGACTGAATAATTGATTGAGTTATTAAAAGGTGTCATTTTCAAATACTATTCATACTCAAGTTATTTTACAGGGTATCTAGTGCTTTTCTGTTTCCTACGTACCAGGATGATAATATTTCAGCTCAAGATGACCAACCCCAAAAAGGGTCACATGTTGAAAGCTGAGCAGTAAACAGGAATACTGTTTAACTGATGCATTGTTTCAGAACGTCTGAAGTACGAGTACTCTGAAAAACATCCTGTCCAGCCTGAGCTGGAGATCAAGAACCACATGACATCAGTTTCAGAAGGTCTAATGTAAAATGAAGACAAATCCTGAGTGTTGGGTGACTGTTGCCATCTCCTCTCTAATGAGTTTTTTCTCTCCTTGTACTTTTCCCTCCCTCTGGCATCAGCTTAATGAGAACTATTTTAGGTAGCCAAGAGAAATTCATCTCTTGAAAGAGCACTATGAATTTGTGACCATGATTAGCTAGAAGCAATGACTTCAGCAGCAAGGGGGAACGCTGTGGAATATCCAATGGAACCACATACCTGGCCTACATTTTCAAAGCGATGTCTTGGCCACAATAGGTATAGTAGTTGCATTTTCTTTCTTTACTTTGCAGGCATTTCTTATTATGCCTGTATGCTTTTTCCTTTGCCAGGGAAGACAAAGAATTAATAATCTACAGCAGCTCAAGACTGTCTAACCAAAACTATTATTTATCCCCTCCTGCGAAATAAGTTAACACCACATTGGTTTTAGTAGCATTTTAACATACTGCTGAACAGGGCTTTTCCCCTTTACAAAACAGTAAAAAATGGAATTTGCAGGAAGAAAGATAAAACTGAAATATTTACTTCATATTTCAGAAGTTTTAGCTGTTGTTCCTTTTACAATGTCTATCAGAAAAAACACGGGAATAATGTGACATGAAATCTGATTAGTCCCCAATTTGTTAACTGAATAATTAACTGTAACAATGGAAATTTATCTGTCATGGATTGAGGACACCTCCTGTCCGCACAATATGAACGACCACTGAAATAACTGAATAATAAAATTATAAAGCACAGTTTCCTAGATGACTTAAGCTGAGCTAAAATATATAGCGCTATCAAAGGGTCAATCTTACCCTCCTCTCTGTCCTGGTTCTACAGTCATACACCCACACATGTGCCAGAATAAGCATTTACATTCACTAAGCTGACTGAAAGCTAAACCTACTGAAAAACCCAAGTGATGAGCTGATCCAGAAGCTCAATCAGCTGATCCCAAATCTGTGTGGGCAATACACCCCCTAAACAGGACAAGGAAGGAGGCACAACCAGGAGAGCCAAACTGTTCTTTTTGGCAGCAGTGGGGTCTTATGAGGATATAAATCACCTGTGAAACTAAAGCCTGCGTAGAGTGATTTGATCCTAGGGCAGATATTCAAAAGTCTATTTTATACTTCTGTTAATATTAGAGGTATTCTTAGCAGAATGTTACTAAAATCCAATTTTAGAGCCTTTACTAAAAAGTAAAAAGAACCCGTCTTGATTGCAAGATATATTGACACTGTTAACTGAAAAAAACATGGATGTATGTAAACTAATGCCGAATAATTATGAAGAGAGGAGCAACACTTACAGATTTTATAATAATGCCACTTAAACACATTTTGGGAAGAAAATCAATTTTTTAAGAATGCTTATCATTAGCCATTACTATTTTAACTTGTTTGCCAATAATTAAAAAGCAGTATTTGTCATTATAAGTTTTGCATTATGTCTAACTGTATTATTTTTCACTTGCCCTTTCCTGAAGATGAGAAGTTTGCTTCCTCATTAAAGGTTCCATTTTCAATAACCCATTCTTATTCAGGAAGGATGCTTGAATGTATTATTAATTTTGGGTATGTGCTTGAGTGATTTCCAGAAGAAAAACTACAGGAAGCATTTATTGACTAGTACACAATAATTAAAAAAAAAAAAGGGTAACTATTGAGTTGCAATGAAGCAATGTTGACTGACCTGCAAACAACACAGGCTAATCCCATTTCCATAGCAAAGTCATCTGCGCTGGTTTCCTCAAAGCTGGATAAATCAGGCATGGATAAATCCTTGCTTGTCTGAACTGTAATAGGAGATGAACGAGCCTCTTGTTTCTCTAGTCTGGGCTTCTTTGGTGCATCAGGTCCTTCAGTGGTATCCCCCCCTTTTATCTGTTACACACACACACAGAGAATGTGAGAATGTAAAAAGCTACTGGATATCATTAAAAAGAGAAAGCTGTATAAGGTGGTTATTTTACATTGCATACACACAACACATTTTCCTCAGATACATATTTTCTTCAAAATATTTATGAAATAGAAGCTCAAGTCCACTTTTATACTTCACCTCAAAATCTTTGGAAAAAAAATTGGGAATCCACATTCCAGCTTGCTACACTTTATGCAGCAATATCCTGATAACATACAATGTATCTTATTATGAGGCTATTTAAAACATAGAATCAGAGAATGGTTTCGGTGGGAAGTGACCTTTAAAGGTCACCTAAGTCCAACTCCGCTACGGTGAGCAGGTAAAACATTCACAGAATAATTATATCAGGACAACTGTTGTCTAAATATGGCAGTATCATTGGATAATGCAGCTCAAAGGCTATGCACCGTTAGATGAGCTGATTTAAACAGGTTAAAAAGGAGAGCTTTTGTCTGTAACATCTTCAAGTTTATTAACCAAGAGAGAACAAAATTACTTACTTTATCTGCAGATCTCTTTTCTGGTTCTTTTTTCACCTTTTCTGACGCAATGGGCTTGCCATTGTTGTTGCCAGAAGGCAAACTAGAAGAAGCTTTAGGCTCTTGCTTACTGGAAATAGGTTTGGTAACAGATACTTTTGGTTGCTCTACTTCCTAAAAACAGAAACAAATATTGAAGGCAAACTCTACACTTGAGTTACTTCCTAGTTTGCAATTCGTTACATAACAGGATAGGCAAACAATGTCGTACAACATTGATCATCTATATATATACTTCTTTAGAAAACATTTCTTAAATATTTTCATATCACACTGACAAATTAGTGTGCTTAAGCTGCAGTCAATTGTTAAAACCTTCCCTTTATCACTCACCTTCCAGAGGAAAAGGTGCTTCTTTTCCAAAGGCAGATCCTCTTTGGAACATAAATTAAAAAGGAAAACTTTTCTGTTTTTGAAATTCAAAGAAATCATGAACACAATTTTTCAGACAGTTATGAAGACAAAATTCAGTTTAAACTTAAAACATAAGTTGACATCTGATGTCACCAGACATCAGTACTTCATTCTGTCATGGTGAAAAATATTGACCTCCACTTAATCTCAGTCCATATTCATCTATCAGATTAACAAATTTAGATTTCAACAGAAATCAATAGTTCTTACTAACGATGCATTCGTGTCAGCAATGGATAATAAAGAAGAAAGTCTGTAAATGAGCAACTCATCACAGCAATGTGCATGAGCAAGCTATTTCCCCTCAGCCTGGTAAGAAGGGAGTAATTCTCTGCTGTATATTGGGTCGGATCCTGAGCCTTGAGCAAAAAGTCTCCACAAGTTTGCTGATTTCCTGTTGCACCCAGTCAGAAATGGATTTCCTCATCTGATCAGCTGTGGTAATTCTGTGCCCCTTATTCTGTTCTTGGATTTCACGGTCAACCACAAATTAATCCTGTGGCCTGAGAATGCGAGGAAAGGAATTCTTGTACATTTTTCCCTGCTTCTGAGCTTTGCAGTCCAGCTGATACTGGACACACACTGAAAAGATGAGAAGAAACGATTTCTTCCTCTGGCCTTAAGCCTCAGTCTCACCTGAGGGCAGGTGACTACCAGCCAAGCTGTTATTAGAACTGGCTTCCTAAGCCTCCTTGCACTGTTATTTGGCCCCGTTTCCTCTTTAAACCACAGACATCTTTAAACCACAATGCTTCTTTGAGGTCTGACACAGAGGGTTCCTGAGAGTTTTGAGACCTCTGTTAGAGGGAACTGCAGTTCAGGTTTCAGAGAGTTAGAAATTTGAATATAAAGGAGTCAGACCACACAGCACAAGCATGGTGTAGCAGTAACAGAGCCTTTTAGTTATTCGGAACCACGTACATACAGAAATGAAACATTACTCATGTATCAGTACACAGACCAGGCTGACTTCTAGGAATCCTAGGGGAGAATACTACCTCATTATCCATATGGCAATACATAGCAACATGAGGATGTTCCTGTTTGGTTATTTCCATATGCTAATCACAGATTCAAATATTTTATCTAGCAGGTATTTAATGATTTTCAGTAGATGAAAAATAATGCTTGTCCATTGGACAATAATGGCTTCAGTCTACAAATCATTTCTGCTTTGGACCATTTGATGTTTTTCATTCTCATATGACTTCATGAACAGAATTTCAAGAAGAGATATCTCCCTTTATCAGGAAAAAGCTTGTTTTGTTTCACATTGATACATGGCAAAAATAATCTGCATTTTAAAGACCTTTTAGGTCTGACTGTAAGTGAAGAAACACTTAATTTTGGACTCACCTTAGTATGTATGATAGCTTCTGAGCAAAAATGCCAAAACCGATACAAAAGTAAACACAAAAAGTACTGTTACCAAGTCATGACACTTGCAATATAGTGTTGAACAACTTTTTTACAGGTCTTGGTACACCAACAAAGTAAAGAGAATTTTTCCCATTAACTTCAAATAATCAAACTGATTATGCTGCATAAAGAGGAATGATGAGTATGAACGTTACATAGTTACTTTTTCTTTTTCCTCTATTTCTGATTATCTTTTATTTTTTCAGCCATAAAAGATGAAGTTGGAATAGCAGGAGTTTTAAAAAAGCATGTAAAAATGACCCATGCTCTCTAATACCAATACCTTCTGAGATGGACGATAGCTTGAGTCAGTTCCTCTGGCTAAGGACTCATCAAGAAGTGCTTTCAGCTTTTCAGCAGAGTCCTTACTCTTCGAATGCAAAAAGCCCAGGGCTTTCAGAAAAATGGGATCAAGCTCCAAGTTCACTGTAGCAGCCATAGTGGTGTCTTTGGAGGAAGGAAGAGAAAAAAAAGAAAAAAAGAAAAAAAGAAAAAAAGAAAAAAGAAAAAAAGAAAAAAAGAAAAAAAGAAAAAAGAAAAAAGAAAAAAGAAAAAAGAAAAAAGAAAAAAAGAAAAAAGAAAAAAGAAAAAAAGAAAAAAAGAAAAACAATGACAACTTTATTAATATGGAGCACAACTCAAGCAGCATGTAGTTAACTATCTCACAGAACTTTTATTTTTGGTAAAATGAAATTATATTAAATCAAAGCAAGAATTATATGTGAATTAATTATCATCATTAGTAGATGACTGTGGACCTCAGAGCTGCAGAACTTGAATTGGGCTTTATACCTGTGTTGAAAGCTAGGGCTGGGTCAGCCGCTGAATGCTGACAGACGCTAACTCCCCTCCCTCTCCAAAATGGGAAAGGAAATGGAATAAGGCAGAGAGACTTATAGATGATAACTAAAACAGCCTTAATAAAACAATAATAGTACTAATAAGGAAATAATAAAAGTAATGAACTATACACAAATCTGATATCAAATCTGACTCCCTCCCTGATAGCAATCCCCACTGATGTTTCAGAGCAGGTAGCACTGGGGAAGCCCCAGGCTCAGCAGCAGAGGGGAACAGGACACAGGAGCTGGATTTGGGAACTCAGGATCGAGATCAAAAGCAGAAGATTGGATAGAGTCCTCCTTGGATGCTGGCCACTGAAGAAGAGGCCTTAACCTCCATGATCCCTCAGCTTTACACTGAATATGACATATATGGAATGGAACACTCTTGCTGGCCATCTGCCCCCATCTGCTCATCCCCAGAGGTGCAACCTTTTACTTCCTTGTGACCCCTTTTACTACCCGGCACCCCCAGCGTGGCACACCAGAGCCAGCAGTGACCTTGGTCACTATAGGAATAAGTACAAGCAAGAGCCTTTCTGCATCCCAGTCCTAGGCAGTAACTGTAACCATCAGGTGTTATCCCTGCCAGTAGCACACACTGTCTGCAAAAACATGCTGCTAACTTCAGAAAGTGTAGCCTTTTTAGAAGTAACTGAGCTGGAAAGTAAAATGACTGAACAGAGTTGGTTCTGTTTAGCTCAGATCAGGACAGTATATAAAATAAGTGCAAACTTCTACAAACGTAATTGCTACCCTTTTCCTTAATGTTATTTGCACATATAGGGATTTCTATATCATAGCTCGTTAAAGAATAACAAAGAAAAATCTCTCTTTTAGAAAAACTAACCTTTGAAACTTCTAAAAAGAACATCTCCTAACATATAAGAAGTGAAAATATAGAGCAGCTAGTATATGAAAAATCTGAAAGAATGTATTGTCCATTTTTATTTTTATATGAAACAGGAAAAATTATAACTCAGACTGTGATTTATCCAATTCCCCTTGTGATAGTCTAGGTTTTCATGTCAAGTAATAACTATCCAGAGCTCTAAGATGTGACGGTGTCACTGTAAACGGAATAAAGTGAAAAACAGGTTAGAACAAATCAGAAAAAAACCCCACGTTTCACAGCAATATGCTCCTGCACTCTGGAGCCTTATCTGTTCATTTATTTAACAAAAGTTCTAAGGAACTGCATTTACATCAGAAATTGTGCCTACAAAGACAGTTAGCCCTCTAACTTAATCAGTAATTAACAGTTTCAGAAATGACCAGGAAGTGCCGAGAAATAGTATTGTTAATAAGCTCTTCAAATCTCATTTGAAACACATCAGGACATTTTTTTTTTTTATACGGTAATCTAGAAATTCCTGAAAAGGCTGTCATCAGTTCTGCTCAGAAGCACTGTCTGGTCAGCTTTTTCAGCTGGACCTTCAAAGGTTTTTTTTTCTGATGAATTCCTTTTGATAATCAAGGCAGTGAACTTTTACCTCTCCAGCCAAAACACCAGCAGTGCTAGTCTGCTCCCTCAACACTTGCCTAGAAGTCTCCAGGAACCTTTATCTCATGCTGAGCTTTCACGAGACACCAGAGAATCACTTGACTGAGATCATCAAGGAGTTCGACATACAGCAGACTTCATAGGGATTTTATCAATGGACCCAGCAGAGAGCTAAGAATCCTCTTCAAGAGCCTTTTCTCTCTTCCTTAATCTTTGCTACTTGTCAAATCATTTTCTGCTGGCCACAGAACTTCTGTTAGTAAGTACTATATACCAGTTACTCTGCTTTTTCACTGATCAAGCAGAGACTGTGGTGCAAGCCCCATCCAGACATATCAGTCCTTCTCTGATGTTTACAAAAAGTGAATTTAGCATGTGTGGAAAGCATATATCCTCTCTTTTTTAATGCCTCTATCTCCAACTAATTTTCAGGCTGATCCTGAGTCCTGTGGGTAGGTTACCTCTTCCACTTCTTTATTCTGTGAACGTTTCAGGACCATATGATCTTAAATTAGGACTCTGTTGAATGAAAACAGTAGAATTAAAACACTAACTTTGGAAAATTGGAATAATTCCATGTTAAAAAATTCCTTTAAGTTCTTTTCTGAGACTTCTTCTAGAAATATATAGTTGTATATGTAAGGAACAGGTAGCCTCAACAGTCATTAGCAGCCAATTCAGGATGCCTGTAGTATTTAGAGAACAAGTCTAAGGAGGTTAACTCTGTTTTCATCTGAAGGTAACAGTTCCCAGATTTATTTCTAGCTCTAGCTTTTTTCAGACATCTATTGTAAAGGAACTCTTAAAATCCAAATTTCAAAGTGATTCATTGTATTTGCATATGACATTGCAGCAATTCTTTCTTTGTTCTCAAGGGTAAATTATGTCATAGGCTACCGCAGTTATAACATCACAAGAAATTTCTCATGAGAAAGGATGAAACTGGGCTTATGAAACAGCTCAAGTATGCTCAGTTTACGCACATATTTTAAAATTAGAAAAATCTATTTTTAAGTCAAAGAAGCTAAGTATACTTAATGGAAAGATGAGCACATCAATAGCCATCTTAAAAACAGCATGAGCTAAAAAAAAAGTAAATTTATAAATATGCTCTCCTTATTGAATCACAGTAACACAACTGTCAAACAGGACAATATCAGTAACTGGTCTGGTCTAAAAGGCAAATTACTGCTTTTGGTAGTGGCCTTTTCCAGATGTCTGCAGATCAGAACAGTGGTTTGATACTTATAAACCTAAGATCCAATTATACTCATTCATGTTTTCATTCATAAACTGCTCCTCTGTTGGTGAAGTCAGCATATAGCAAGGTGGTAGCCTTAAAACAGGAATAATACAGTGTTTTAATGATGATGCTATAGGACATTCTGCATGAGAGCACTCTTTCTTGTTGAAGTAGAATATTTGCACAGAAAATAATTCAAATGTTGTTTAGGAAAAAAAAATAGGAGAAAAAAATGACCCTGTCTTTTGTGTAGCAGTTTGCTAACACAGCTGTGAGATTAGAGGGCTGTGTTGTAGTCCTTGAACACAGAGCAAACTGGTTTTGCACAAAGCAGTAACTGAAGGGAACACAGAGGCAACTCATGGAGCAGGGACAGGAACCCAAGTATATCCTCTTGTAACTAAGCATTAACCAAGCCCCTAAAAACACCCTTCTCGAGTTAGGTCTCTGGTTGACACTTCTTCACTACCGTTTAAGATCTGTCTGATGATGGGTTGACAAGATCAAAGACAAGGTAACAAAACTCTCTGAAGTATCCGAGATAATATTAAAAATTCTGCAATGAACAATCATGGAATAACCTCCGAATGCAGATAACTCTACGTGGGGGGGAAAAAAAAAAGTTAATTACTGGGATGTTATTCTTAAAACATCTAAGAATTTTTTTTGAGTCTTGCATTTCTTGAGCATACTACTGTCTTCTGCCCAACACATACAAGCTTAACTAAGCACTATACAGAACATGCGGTCTTCCAGTTTAATAGACTTATTAGATTTCCAGAGCATAAGAGCACCTTTCCTTGATTTATTTTCCAGCTATTATTTTGCATGCCTACACATGTATTATCTTGCTCATCATCACTTAAATAGATCTACTTATACTACACTTTCAGGCATGGTAATGTTTCATTTGTCTGTTTCTGAACTCCTATTTCTATTATTTTCTGAGATCAGTGCACACTTTCGATTTGTGTTGCAATACTATTATCAAGACTATTACTTATAAACTCAGAAATACTTTTATTTTTCACTGACACTGATGATTAAAAGGACTTCACATATCCTTTTCAGCTACCTACAACATCTGTAGCAGTTAATTTAAAACTCAGCAATATGAATGAGTGGCATTTCCTTCCAATGTACTGCATTGTGTTCATTAAGAATTAGTTTCACTTACCACCATACTATCAATTCACCTTCAACCAGCCTCTGCTCTGGATTCTTCCGTTCCTCAGAATCTTCTCTCTTTCTGACTAATCTAATAACTGTATCAGTGGCAGATTTTGCTTTTTTACCAAAAATGCCTTTGCCAGATCACTGTCAGATTTAATGCAAGTCTTACTAAAGTAGATCATGGAAAATCTTATACGCAAGAAAATATGAACTTCTACTTTCATTTTTTTTTTTGTTTTAGTATCTTAATCAGGACTTGATTCATGACAACATAATTTCTCAATTATCTCCCATGAGAGATATTTCAAAACTCACTTTATTAACCTGGACAACTGTATTAATGAGAACAATTGTATTAATCAGTTCTTATTTATTTGACATCTTCTCCAAAGAATTTTAGAAGACTGCAGTAAAATCTTCTGCTATGGAGTTACTAGTACTGGTATCCTTCGGTTTACATTCTATTCTACAGCATATGTTACACTGTACTTTCAGAGAACATTTCAATCAACATCACAGTAATCCCTTTCCCCAAAATTTTGAAGATTATTGAGCTATATTTACTGTTTTCTGCTTCTCACAAATTGTACATTGTTTAAGAATCACAGAATCATTCAGTTTGGCAGGGACCCCAAGTGGTCACCCTGTGCAACCTCCTGCTCAAAGCAAAGTCAACACCGAATTCAGACCAGCTTCCCTAGGACTTTGTCCCACTGGATCTTGAAAAACTCTGGAGACGGGAATGGGACAAATCTTCTGGGCAACCTGTCTGAACACCTAACTGTTCTCATTTCCATACTTCAAATTGGAACCTTTTCTGTTCCAACATGTGCTGTCTCTTGTTCTCCTGCAGTGCACCTGAGCAGGAAGACTGGTTCTGTCTTCTCGGTAATCTCCCCTTGGTATATAAAGGCTTCTACCAGGTCTCCCTAAATCCACAGTAGATGACATACAACACTCTTCCTTCATTTTCAGATCTAGTTATTTTGTCACAGAGGACAATCCAGCTGGTCAAGCACGATTTATCCTTGGTAAATTCCAAGCTGGCTATCCCCAGTCACCAACTGCTCCTTCTTACACCTACAAATGGCTTCCTCCATGATCTTTCCACAGGTGAGGCTGACCAATCTGTAGTTCTCTCTCCCTTTTTGAAGATGAACATAAGATTTTCCTTTCTCCAGTCTTCTCTGGGGATCTCCCTCAATCTCACGGCCTTTCAAAGATGACAGAGTAGCTTTTTGAAGACACTGTCAGCTCTCAGTACCCTAGAATACAGTCCACCTGTGTCCATGGACTTGTCAGGTAAACAATCCCTGCTTCAATCCTCTTCCACAACTCATAGTTCCTCTCCTCCTTGAACTCTGCCTTGTGGGAAAAGGTCTGGGAGACCTTACTGGTGAAGTCTAAGTCAAAGATGACATCAACTATCTGACCCTTATCTGCATCTGCTGTCACTAAACCACTTGTCCCACTCAGCAGCACCACCATATTTTCCGTGTGAATCCTTTTCCTGATAACTGGCATCTTGTTCTGCTGACATCGTTTGCTAGTTTCAAATCTAGCTTAGCTTTGGCTTTCTTACACCATTTCCACATGCCTGGGAAATATTTCTACATTCCTCTTCTGCAGCCCGTGTCTCCACTTCCACCTCCTGTATGTGTCCTTTTTGCACTGGAGCTCTGTCACGAGTTCCCTGTTTAATCAAGCCATTTTCCTGTTACATCTGCCTTACTTAGCTACAAAAATGTTTTTGTTTCCATTCATAGTTGTGTTGCCACAAAAATCAGTTTTATAAGGAATGTTTTTTCAAGTAAATGAGATAATCATTTCTATGCAACTGAGATTTGCTAATGTCTGCTACCACCAAGATTCAACACTCTGCAAAAATGGACCTGAAAATGCTCTTTAAACAGATGTCACTGCTCATTGGTTTAAGTCACTGGCAAACATCTCCATTACTGTTTTCTCACCTTTCCCTAATTCAATGTCTATGGAAATTTATGAGGTTTACAAATTCCCTAGACATAATTTTCCTGATGATTTCTCAGTGGAAGAATGAAACTTTAGTTAAAGCATAATTTCCTAATTAGTTATATCAAAGACATGAGCCGATCCTATGCAGCACACTTCTTGCTGCAAATTTCTCCCTGAGATTTCCTTTTTCAGAATGAAGAAAAGGCATCTCATCTAAAAGTTGCTCTTTTAAAATGCTTAAGAGAATCAAACCTCACCATCTTTTAACAATAAAATATCCTGCAATATGGTTGAAAGTTATATGCCCCGTACTACACAAACATCACCTCTGTTCACTTGGTCTGTTGCTTCCCAGTTGCTGTTCCCACCCGCAAATTACACCTTAATTACAGAGCCCCGCCCGGTGCCAGTTTCTATTGCGACTGAGAGGCTGAACCTCCCCGTTTCATTACCGGGCTAACAACCGAGTCCGACTACACCGAAGCGGAACGCCAGGACCCATCGGCTCCCGGTCGAGAGCAGGCTGGGCAGCTCCCCGCGGCTCAGCGCCCCGAGGTGGAAACCGCCCGCCGGACACGTTGCCCTGAGCCAGAGCAGCGCGACTGGCTCCCACCCCGCTACAGCCCGGAACAGCTCCGCGGGCCCTCCCGCACCCGTTACCGCCCCGGCTCGATTTCCTCAAGTCCGCGGCACCGCGTGGGTCCGTGTGAACCGGGAGGGACCGTCCCTTCGGACACCGGCAGAAGGGACGCCAGCACGCAGTGGGCCAACGCGGCCGCCTCCCGGCTCCGCCCGGGCCCTCCCCACACCTCACGGAGAATCAGCGCTCGCCCCGCCCCGGGACCGGGGGTAACGGCCACCAAGAGTGTGTGCGCGGTGTCTGGGGGGGGCGGGTGGCGGTGAAGGGAGTCCCGTGTGTGTGTGTGCTGTGGGGGGGTGAGGAGGTTCCCATCTTCCTCCTTCCAAACTCCCCTTTCCTAGATCTCGGCGAAGTCGTGTCCGCCCCCGCGCTGCCAACCAGCACGCTCTTACCGGAGAGAATGAGAAGGAGGCAGGGAACTCCTGCAGCAACCTCTCACCGCCCGGAGCCGGAGCCCGGTCCAGCGCCGCGCCGGTCCCCCAGCGCAACCGAGGCCCAAGCGCAGCAGTTCCGCGAGCGCGCGCCCCCCGCACAGCGGGGCGGGGAGACGTGTGAGGGGCCGAGCTGTGGTCCCGCGAGGGGCGCGCGCAGGAAGGGGCGGAGCCAGGGCGGAAGCGGCTGAGACGCGTGCGGGGACGGGAGGGAGCTGCGCGAGCGGTGCGGGCGGGGCGGGGTAAGCGGCGCTTGTCATACTCCTCGCGCGCAGAGGGGCCGGAGCCGTTGGGGCGGGGGGCGCGTGGCGGGCGTTGGGGTCAGTGGGAAGGGTCGGCGCTCGCGGGAGCTGCCTCAGGGAGAGGCAGCCGCGGCTCAGGAGGCGGCCCCGGGGCGAGGGCGGCGGGTCTCGGTTCCTTCTTCTCAGCCCTGGGGAGCCCCGGTTTTCTGCTTTCTCCTCGCCCGGCGTGCCGGGTTGAGAACGGCCGCGTGTGCCCACTTCGCCGTTAGCTCTGTTCTGCGAAGGAGGGTTGGCGGGAAGCTCCTCGTTCAGGTGTTTGTCTGTGGAAACCAATGAGAGTTGATGAGGGGAAAGACACTGTATCTGTCGTTCATCTGATGTTTGGTGACTTAAGGCTACTCTTTTTTCGAATTAAAAAAAGAGGAAAAAATACATAAAGAAAATGTTTCGGTGTTGATTACCAGGTCTGAATTCTCTAGGCTGACAAACAGCTGAGAGCAGGTTCTCAGGGAGAACCTGGAGGGCAGGTTTTTCGGAGTAGTTCTGAAAAGGGATTTTAACACTGTGGTCTTACTTTCTGCAACAACCGAGTTTTTGCGTGCTGCCTTTCTAAAGTTTGGTTTCTGCTCTTCATAGCCCATTTCTGACTTTTCTGAATCGTTGACAACTTTTACTTTATTGATACACCTGCCTGAGAGTCTTGTTTGAAGCTCTTCCTGAAAAGCTTGTCTGCTTCTCTTTGGATTCGTTTGAGGATGCAATGGTGGCCCTAAGCTCATGCAGCAAATTGTTTGTCTGGATCCAAATATAACTCCAACCCCATACGTTATCTGCCTTAAAACATATTTATTACTTCACTAAGTTCAATATTTTCTGGAGGAAAAATGTGGGTTTAGATTGCTTACTGTGTTGTTAATATGTCTCTACAAAAGTTCTGTTTTACCACGTAGTAATCAACAAATAAATGAGACCCTTTTCAGGATCTAAAAGGAAGAGGTTATTACGTACTTATTTATTTTAAATTTATTTTTCTGAAAAACATTTGCTTTTAAATCAATTTTCTCTGTGATATTGTTAACACAGTAACTCAGTGAAACTAAATTACTTGTTTTTTAGAACATGTTGAAATGGAAGAGAAAATACAGTTCAGTGAGTGAAAATTATGCTTACTTAATAGTTAGCATTTTTAAATAGACAAGGCTGGATTTATACCAAAGGCAGGCAACATAACTTACCTTGTCTCTAAATTATATTGCAAATCCTCTGATGTTCATTACCTCTTCCTTTCCTGTTTTGAGCAGTGACTACTGTAAATAAGGCCAGTATAGAATTAAAAAAAAAAAAAGTCTTCCCACAGAATTTACGATTGAATTAGGGAAGAAAAAATACCTGGAACAATACTGTGAGTGAAAAGTGTGATGTTTTGTAGGTTTTGTTAAGTCTAGGTTCCATGTTTTCTTGTGTATGTCGGTGGCTGATTTTGTCTTAATAAGCTGCCAAGGGATTCATAACTTCATTGTATTTAGTGGAAGAGGTAGTAGTAATGTGAAAATGCGTGAGAACAGGAACCAGGTAGGCTATTAAGTCTTTTAAAGTCTTCCATGGGGAAGATTTAGTTTGCAAAGCTGAAGTAGTGCAGAAAAACAACTGTCTTAGAAACAAAAAAATAGAAGAAACGAGAAATAAAAATCTGTGCTTAAAGACAAGATGTTAGGAGGAATTCTTTGAAATAGAAGATGGAGAGGGACAGAATGTGGCAGCGCAAAAGTGTACACAGTTCAGTTGAAGTGATGATGCAAGACTACCTTCTCACAGGAAACAGTCAACAGAACTCCTGAATAGATTTATTTTGGTGCTGTTTCTGTTAGAGACTTGGGGATAAAATTAGCCTAATTGTAGTTATACATTGTATTCATAGTCTGGACTTAAAAAAACCCAAACCTCACAGTACCACAGCCAAACAAATAACAAAACCCATAAGGAAAACGTCTGATTTTTTAGGATTGCTGTAAAAAGGCTTCATGTGTGATGCTGAGCTAAAAATTCTCTTTGTGCTTCAGCTTCTTCACATGTGTAATGGGAATACAGGAAACTTCCACCATATTACCTAATGTGTATTTTATCAATCTCTAAAGTCTCTGTTACAACATCTTAATAATGCCGCTCTCATCTTTGTAGTTCTAGAAACAAATGTTGACTAGGGAAAGAGGAAGCTTCTGTTTTAATGGTTACCCTGTAATTTAAGATACATATGAATGTAGCAGCTGGCTTTATGTTAGTCGCTGGAGCTGAAAAAAAATCTCTAGATAAAACTCTTGAGTACTGAATGGTATTTTTTGTGATGAAGAGGTTTTGGTGTCTAGGGAAGTAAGAGTGAGAGAAACCTTTTGAATTAAATTAAATCTTCTAAACTTCAAATTCGAATAAAAAGAATTCTTAGGTTACCAAGGTAGGTTTGTTATTTGGCAGTTGCCCGGTCTGCATAAAGGTTCTGTATAAGTTCAGAAATGACACTTTCCACGTAAGTGCTTATTAAGTGTATTTAAGAAAAGTGTATTTAGTGTAAAGTGTATTTAATGTAAGTGTATTTAAGAAAAATACAGGTGGAGAACTTCTAGCAGTGCTTTCTGAAACTGCTGGAGACACACACCTGTGTTTAGAAGTCACAAAATGGGAGAAGATGATTTGGAAAAGTTTTCCGCAAAAATTGACCTCAATCCATTCCTTTTTCTTCTCAGGGTATTAGGAAGTTCTAAATAGGTTGAAATTTCTTCTTTACTCCATGCATTGTGAGCTCTATAGTGGTGATGAAACTGAATCACTAACTTTATTCATAATGTCATCTGGCTGTTCAACTTAAATATCTAAAAAAAAATAATTTAATTGCTAGGTATTATTCTTCTGAAATCTCTTATGTAGGAAACAAGTATATTAAAAAAAGCAAAAATCCCTTACATTTCTGGCTGTTTTAAAGGAGGATAGAAAGTCCCTTGCTCTCCAAGAATCTTATATATTAACATTTGACTTAGAAACAAATTATAGCAATCTAGTTGCAAAAAGTAGCTTCAAGTATAAATGAAAACCATAGGCTTCATTCCTTTAGAATTCTGAAAAACTTTGTCTTCTGCTCAGCAATTAAGGATGTTAGCTTGGTAGCTGATTTTAGCATGAGCGCTGTTAATTGCCTAACTTGATCACCAGCAGAAATGTGAGCTTATCTGTTCCTCTTTGAGGATGATACCTTCATGTTAATAATTTATATTTTCAACTGGGTGAAATAAAGTGAAAGAATTAAACGTGAGTATTGGAAGGAGAGGAAGGAGGAAATTGCAAATTCACAAGTGAATCTTAACCTTCATTAAATCAGTAGTTAAGAGTCTTAAAAATACTTAGTTTGATATTTGAGCCTGAATTATTGTGAATTCAAAAATATATAATTTAACATATTTGTTTGGGCTTCCTTGGAATTTAGATGCAAGTTCTCTGGCAACAGGAAAGGAGACTTGTGCCTGGATCACGACTCTGGGAATAGCAAAGGAGGAGAGAAACATCTGGAAGATGTGAACAGGATCTTCAAGTGCAACATTTCTTTTGCTTTCCTGCTGAGTGAAGCTCATCTTTTCATCCCTTGAAGGTTAGCTGCAGAAACAGAAAAGTATTCTTGTCCTAAATTGTCCTAAATTAATGTCTTAGTGTCCCTAATTAAGAATAGAATTTGTTGTGCTCCACACAGTAAGTTTAGTAACTCAGATCTAAATTGACCATATTAGTAGAAATTTACCATGTTAGAGAAAGGACGATGGTTCTGGGAAACCAATTTCAGTGTTGTAGCACTGCAAATTTGAGAAGAGAAAGGGACTGTGAAATGAAAAGTAGTAGTGGTAGTATGAGAAGAATTTGGGACTGCGTTTGAAAATAATGGGACAGTATATTGCAAAAGATACCTTCAGGTCAGGTACCACATGTCCTTGCAGAATCAGGGACTTCTGTTGAGAAAGTTCCAATTGCCTTTATGAACCGAAATGAATCACTGTTATATAAAACGATGAAATGACAGATTGGTTTGTCGGGGTCTGGAAATGATCTGTGTACTTAAGTACCTATTTTCAGGTGTAAGAACACTGCACATTTCACAAGACTGGGTCTTAACTCCTGCTGAAAACCAAAGAAGTGAGACATTTGTAATTTTGTCACAAGAGCTGGAGTTACTTCCTCTTCTGGAGATTTTTCTGCTCTTAATTATGAGATATTAGTTGCTTGCACTTTTTTACAGAAATTAGCAATTTACGGTTTGCTTTTGTTTGCTTCAGAATTACTAACTGGAATGATTAATTGTTGCTGTATTGATACTGTCACTCTTTATACGATTCCTTAAAAAGAAAATTCTCGTAATATTGGCCATAATTATAATGTCTGGATTTTCCTTTACTTCTCCCATGTGAGGAGATTCTAATTAACTGAAACAGCTGCCTTAACTTACCGCTTTTCCTCCCTTCTTTGCTTGATAAGAGAATTCTCAATTATTTTGTGAATACTTTAAAAAAATAATTTGAGTAGCTAATGAATGTTTTGTGAATGAGTGATATTTAAATTTTTTTGCTTTTTGGGATAAATGCAACTTCAGCATGTGCACAAGACCTACCTAAAAGAGAATCTAACTATTGGAATACTTACTAAAAATAACTGCCTATCCAACTTGAAAAAAAATGTAGAAATTACTTTTTTTAGATATTAGAAAATTCAACAGCAGATATTGCAGCATCATTAAGAGCCCTGAGATTCTTGTCAATTAACAATGAAAGCCCTTTTTTTTTATTTTGGCTTTAATATAGCTACCTGTGTTTGACGAGCTAAACCTCAAATTGTACCAAGTGTTGTGCTCACCTCTGTAGACTTCTTTGCTTGTTCTTTGGTGCTTCATGGAGTTCAGTTGTACAGTTTTGTGGAGAACTTTTTTTGTCCTTTTGGGCTCATGAGTAGACAATTATAGGCCAATACTGGAGGATTAGTAGCCACTGAGTACAGTAACTTGTGAGGTACTGGGAAATCATAGGTGAGAACCGCTCTCATAGGCTCTCTAAGCTTATTTTAAGCACTACCAAGCCTGTGTGATGTGGCTTTACCTGAGGAGGGAGAATACAAGAACGAACCAGGTCAGACTCTGAACTGACTCTGTGGAGAAGGTATAACAAGTCATGGGACTCGAGGGTGCTGCGCTCTTCAGTGTGCGATACCAAGGCCAGTTGACGTGGTCTAGGTCTGAGCCACTGTCAGAACAAGTAATTTTCTGGGGTCCATCACCTATACTTCTACCATTGTTCTTTACACAGGCACTTTTGCGGCTGCATGCTGAATGACATTAATTTACTGCTGAGGTAGAAGAAAAGTCTTGGCCCTTTCTTCCTCTCCTACCCAAAAAATACTGTTCTGAAACAATTCTGCAAACTGGTCTGATTTTACAGTGTTCTCACAGCACTTCTGTGTAAGTAGATCATGAATGTCACTGTTCCTGTGTTCTTTCTGTCTTTGTGTAAGTTCGTTTAGGTTCAGAAAAATAATTCAGTCTCTCTGGCATAGTTCACCGTCTTGCAGCTGAGTAGCGGTAAATTAACTGTAATTACTTTGAGTTCTGAAGAAGCTAATAACCACTCTCGTGCTGTCTGGCCCAGCTGTCTCTGAGAGGTTCCCTCTTCAAAGCATTCAGAAGAACAGACCCTTCCTGAATGTACCTTTGCTTCAGTGCATAATCCAGACCCCTGCCTAAAATGGTTGAGAGAAGTGATTTTAAGTTAAGATACTTTGGACTAAATGAAGCGGGCTGCATGCATATTCCTGTTTGCTGACCCTGTCAAGAGAACGGCGTGCATAGCTCTGGACAACATCTGCTTATTCTGCTTCAGCAAGATTCTCATACTGGTTTATCTTGTTTGTGTGACTTCTGTATGGACTAGTTTTATACCTGAAGATAAAAATAGTTGAATTTGACCAGACAAATTTCAAGTCAAATTTCAAACTTGAAGGAGACAGCTGGATTAATAGAATAGCATCAGCTCTGGCATGCAGTGGGTTGAATACAGAGCAGACCTGTAACCAACAAGTCATTATTTCCAATGAGTTACTGTCTGTGGGACTGACTGACGGCTGCTATCTCTTACTCATTGCTACTGGGTGGAAGTAATTTTGTTCAACAGATAGGAAGAGAATTCACATTGACAATGTTCACCCTTTCCTCTATCAGTTTTTATGGCAGGACATTTTTGTAATTTTAATCAGTAGCCTGATTAAGTATTTGGGCGTATTTAAAGTATTTTTTATTTTTCGTCTAACGGTCTGTTATCTTCTGTGGGGAAACAGTACTTCAGACCTGCTATTCTGGATGAAAATGGGTAAGGGCCAGCATACCTATTGAGAGTACCCGTGTGGTGAAAAGGTTAATATTTTACTTGTTCAGTCTTGAGTGATGAATATGGAATAATTTCTAAGAACAGGTGATTAACAGATGGAAACTACACAATACTTGGAAATAGAAACCTCTTCAAAATTTACCAAAATATTCAGCAGTTCTATGCAGCATGATAATGTTCAGAAAACCCAATTATGTTCAGGAAGGTCAACCAGAAGAAAAAATTCACTGGTCAAGTCATGTGTAAGGTGAATACATGTGTATGTCTGAGTGGCTAGAGTGACCAGGAAAAGATGGGGGTTGTATGCTCTGGGTTGCCATGGAAAATAAAACCAACCCAAATGCGTATGAAGGTACTATTTAATACTAAAAGAAGTACAATAGTCAAGGATATGACTGATCTCCTCAACAGTACCTTCATTGTATAGTTTCTTCCACAGAGAGCTGTACTTAATCTGTCTCGATTTATATTCTGTCAGGATTTATCCAAATAAAATAGCTTTTAAGAAAGAGTTACTTCATTATGTATTGTAGTATTCATTATGTATTGTAGTCTGGAAGGCTGTCTGGCAGAAAAGGACCTGGGTGTTCTAGTCGACAGCTGGCTGAATATGAGCCAGCAGTGTGCCCAGGTGGCCAAGAAAGCCAACAGCATCCTGGCTTGTATTAGAAATTTTGTGACCAGCAGAAGTAGGGAAGTCATTGTGCCCCTGAACTCAGCACTGGTGAGGCCGCACCTTGAGTATTGTGTTCAGTTTTGGGCACCTCAGTATAAGAGAGATATCGAGGTGTTGGAGCGCGTGCAGAAAAGGGCGACAAAGCTGGTGAAGGGCCTGGAGAACAGATCTTACGAGGAGCAGTTGAGGGAGCTGGGACTGTTCAGTTTAAGTTGGAAGAGGAGGCTGAGGGGGGACCTCATCATGCTCTACAAGTACTTGAAAGGACATTGTAGAGAGGTTGGTGCTGGTCTCTTCTCACAGGTCATTAGGGACAGAACCAGGGGGAACGGTTTCAAGTTGCAAGAGGTTAGGTTTAGGCTGGACATTAGGAAGAAATTCTTCACAGAAAGAGTGGTCAGACACTGGAACAGACTGCCTATGGAGGTGGTTGAGTCGCCATCCCTGGATGTGTTTAAGTGTCGCTTAGATGTGGTGTTGGGTGATATGGTTTAGGGGTAAACTTGTAGTGTAGGGTTAATGGTTGGACTCGATCCCAAGAGTCTTTTCCAACCTAAACTGTTCTGTGATTCTATGGTTTTTTGTGTGGCAAGTGTATTAATTACAGAAAAGCAGCAGTACTGTTGTGTTGAGGCGGTATTATTCTGAGACAAAGTCATCTAACACAATGGTTTAAAAATACTTCAGTGTAACAATAATTATTATGATCTTCACTTAATGTCAAGTGGACTTGATTTTATTTATTTATTTTTTTTAATTCCACTGCCTCTTTTTGGACAATCTATTTGGTCCAGTGGTAGATGATTTGATGTATACATCTAGGTGGAGAAAGAATAATCCAATAATCTCTCTATATATGTGTCAGATGAGTGCCATCTAGTGTCTAGAGCTTTTCAATACAAGTTGTGTTCTGCACATTAAACAGTGATTTTGTTGAGTTTTGTTGAGTATTGGAGCAGAATTTTTTGCATCATTGTTTTATATGAAACTGGTATGGAATAGTTTAATAGGAAAAATGTAACTTTCAACCAAGTATAAGGAAAATAAATTTAAGTTTTTAATGTAACAAGAAGACATTAATTTCAGTTTTGTTACTGTTGTATTTAACTACTTCATAGTAGTTGTGTGTTTGAGGTGTTCATGTGGCACTCATTTTATTCTTCTTACGTGTCCTCTTGACCTTCAATCAGTATCTTACCCGGCTCTAGATTAATTTTTAATATAACAACCAGTGTTATTTCCCATGGCCTATATACACGATATATTTGCCTTCTAACAGTTAGGGAAAGACAAATGTGTGCATTAGGAAACTTACTGTTGTAGCTGTGGGCTTGATTTTGTAGATATGAGCTTTATTTTTCAATAGTGTATCATTAATGTGGAAGATTTTTGATTAAAAAAATGCTTTGCTTTAAAAAAGGTTTATACACTAAAAATTTTGAAAGGAAGTATTTTCTTTGGGTTTTGTATGTTTTGTTTAATGTCAGAAACACTGTTCATTTCCCTGTCAGTGAAGAAACAGCGTATATGTGAAAACATTCATTTCTCTCAGGAAGGGCCTACAGTCCACTTAGTCAAGTAAGATGTCTTTAATAGTGTCTTACATTAAAATCAGTTTTAGCAGATAGTGGAAGGACTGTTTCAAACCTTCTTTTTTGTTCTAAATTCTGTATTCCTTTATGAATGTTGTGTTCTGATTTCTATTTCAGGAACTTCAGATCAAGAGGAAGATGAAAGATAGCATTGCAGAAGAACATTTATATTTGGATTATTCTCATCAATGCAGAGACAGTATCTTTCCTCTTCATACATCTATTTCACTGTTTTTGCTATCCTACTGTGACTGCAAATTATTCAAAGTTTTCTTAGTGCCAGCTCGTGAAGATGTGGATGATCAATTTGTGACAAAAAACCTTCTTGGTGATCTCGAGGTCCATTTAATCTCCAGATGTCAGCTTCCAGCGGTTGTACAGAGCTGCTGTTTACCTGCTGTTGTTGTGAAAGATGGCAAGTTCTGCCGAGCTGGGCTTTCTGTTGTCTTAAGGCATATAATACAGAAAACGTATGAGGCAGATCCATCTAAAAAGGATGTTTTGGAACTCTTAGGCTTTAAGAAGACTTGCTTAAAAGCCTGTGCTGAAGTGAGTTTATCGCTTTCTCTTAGATACATTAATAGTTTTTTTTAATGAGCATTAAATACTTCAAGTATTTAATAGTGATGTAAACTAAATTCTCTGAGTAAGAAACTTTATTTGTTTAGAAAATGAAATTCCTCAGTGGAGAAATAGCTGTATTTTAGCATAAAAATGAAAAATAATTCTTTTTAAAGATAATACTTTTTAGCAGCACAAAAAGTACCTTAAGATTCAAAAAAAATAGGTCAGTTCTTTGTTTTATGTCTAGCAGTGTGGTTTCAATGAGCTATGAAGTTCAGCTCTTGCCGTCTGAAGCAAACTAAGAAATGCCTACTCCCAAGGCACACTGCTGGCTCACGTGTAGTTTATGCACACCAGGATGTACAGGGTCTTTTCAGCAGAGCTGTTCCCTGGCCAGGTACTCAGTCCCTACTAGCCTGTAACATTACAGAGGTTTAGTCCATAGTAAATGCAGGATGTTTTATTGCATTTCATGTCAGTTCCTATGCAGGCCCCTGTGAATGACAGCTTTTTCTTGGAGTTTGTTGAATGCTCTGCTCAGTTTGCGATAATCCTTGATCAGAGTGTATTCCATCCTCCTCTCCAGGTCATTGGTAAAAATAGTTAAATAGGGTAAGCCTCAGCATAGACTCCTAAATTGCTCCATAACTAATGGACCTTCAGGTAGAGTGTGACCCGTTAATCCTCTGAGTTGCTATTTCAGCCTGTTTATCACATAGCACTTTACTAATCTGGCGGCTCATCTGGTGGCTCATCTATCTATCTAGACTTTCCTTCCTCACCCCTCTCAGGAGGTTGAATTCCACTATTTCATGATTGCTACATCCATGGCTGCCATTGCTTACTGTGCCTCCAACCCAGTTCATTCCTGTTGGTGAGTTGCAGATCTGAGGAGGTGTATCCCTGTTAGTTTGGCTAGCGCTAGCATAAAGGAATTGCCCCCAACATCCTCCAGAAACCTCTGGTTCTATTCTCTTCTTGGAACTGCTGGAGAACTTGATTCCATATTTCAAATGGCTGCAAAGTGAGTGAACTGAATGAGAAAAGACAGGAATTGGAAAGTTTTAAAACCTTTAAGTATGGATAACAAGAGGACAAGGGTAACATGAAAAAATAGTGTTTTTTAAGGTGCTGTTTGGTTAAAGTTTTTTTGATATTGCATGTTAAAAATCACTATTAATGCATTTCTGTAAAATAAGCGTGTTCAAAACCTGTTGGGTGTAATCTGGTCTTATTGCCAGCACTTGGTAGAGATGACATATATAAATTGCTCACTGTTTTTCTTCTTATGAATTACTCAACCACCCTTATTTTAGCATATTTTTATTGCTTGTTATTGGCATATACTGGATAACTGTTCATATAAGATTTAGCTTCTAGTTCTGCTATTGCAGAAGTAATACAGAATATCTCAGCTTTAAAAATTATTAAAGAATATATTTAAACCTGGAATTTCTTTGCTTGAAGTGGGCAAAAAGGTACTCTGGATTTTGATTCTTCCTGTAGAGACATTAATTGTGTGAATTTGCCTGACAGGTTAGCCAGTGGACCAGGCTTTGTGAGATCAGCATACCTCTGGCTGTTGAAGGATTTTTGACGGCATCTCCTGAGCACTGTCAGACTATTCCTCCTGACATTTTACAGCTTGAAAGGAAGCTTGGAGAACCTGTCCGAGTCCATAACGATGACAAAATTCGAAGGCAAAAACTGCAACAACAGAAGGCAAGTGCCAAGGCAATGGTGCCTGTACTTGGTGAAGAAGCAACAGAGGCAGGAACAGCCATGGAAATGCATGAACACCCACTTCCAAGTTTGGAACTGAGCATGGCTTTCTCCAAGCTACTTGACCAGGAAGTATCAGAGGCAGTCAACAGGGAGGCCCCTCACATCAGGAGAACAAAAACCTCTGACCTTCCGCTGTTGGACCACATTTTTGCAGAAGGACTTTATTTTACCTTGGCAGATATAGTGCTTTTGCCATGCATCCATCAGTTCTTGGTAAGATGATGAATTCTGCAAATGTAGTGTATATATATATATTTTTAAGAACTATAAAGTTTAAAATATATTCATTTAAAATGTGTTGTGGCAACCTGAAATGGAAGATTTGTCTTTGATTTTGTACAAACAAAAAATAACAAATTAGTGAGATCACCAAAATTACTTTTAACTACATAGCTTATCAGTACTTAGTAAAGGCTGTTAACTGTTAAAATGGTGACAAAATATTTCAGCATACTAAGTTGCCCATAAAATTCCTCCGTGAAAATACTTAAAATGGACAATTAAAGTACATTCTGATATGCATAAAGCAAAAGTAGGTAATCATGAATCTGTTTTCTTGGTTGAATTTAGTTTACTAAATTTACAACCATGATCCAGTGGATTAGACCATTTTAATGGTGAGAAATTTTTTGGGATTTACAATTTTACTTCCATCATGAATTGTTAATTTTAAAAGGAGGGGGGTTGAGAATGGTATAATAATTTTAAAATACTAGAAGGGAGAGAGATTTAAAATGAACACTTAAAGTGCATTGTAATATGCATAGGAAGAAATAAGTGTAGGTAAGCATGACCTTATTTTAATTTTGGTTTCAGTGTACCAGGGAGCAAGGCAAAATGACTCCCTACACAGTTTATTGTACTTTATCTACATGGCTATTATCTGAATTTGAATTTTTTTCAGCAAAGACTCAAACTTACGTGACTTTTAAGTGTATCTGTCCATGTCAAGATAAAAGAAAACAAATATCTACTAAGAAAGTAAGAATGCCTTTTATGGAGACAGTGAATGGAAAGTGATTCAGGGACTATGGTGGCTTTTTAGAGGTGCAAATCCTTGACTTTCCTTACCCATACAAAATCTGAAGAGATACTCAGGTATTGACTATGGAAAGTCTTCAAAAAGCTCATTTATTCATGCTGCTGGTATGTAATTTCTTGAGATTGTTGACTGTTTTGAGAAAATTTTTTTTGTCTATAGATATTTCTTTTTGAAAGAAGGTGTGCTATGACTTCAGATTTGCTTATTTCTATACATAATAGGTTAATTGTTATTAATTTCTGCTGTTGCTTTCTTCTAGTTCCTAGGAATGACCTCTTTGTTTGTTTGGGTGGAAACAGTCCTGTGTGGGCAACCTGGCTTTTTATCAAGTCCTCCCACAGAATAAGGCAGTTTCATTGCAAGTCTGTGGATAAAGATGAGTGTCTAGGACAGCATAATTAATACCTATGTATCAGCAAACCTTTTATTCCTCTGTGCAATTTTGTTTTTACAAAACTTTGTATCCTTTAATCAAGGACTTATCACTATGATGCCACTCAGAAATGGGGTGTTGTGTCTAGAGAACCTGTTTCTTTGGGATATGCTTCAGTCCCTGGAACTTCAGTAATCTGTAGCTTTGTTGTTCTTGTTATTGTTGCTACTGAGCCATTATTCAGTGGAAGATTCTTTGTTTACTGCCGTGAAAGGAGAAATTCCTAGAGCTAGAAGCTCTTGGAGCAAAGTTTGTAACTGAAAAATTACAATTCTCCTTGGTCCTATGAGATTCACAGCTTAATTTTTTTTTCTGCAGTTCTCCTTGGTGGTCCTATGAGATTTTTTTTTCATCATGGAGTCTTGAGTTACCTGTATGGTCCAATAACAATCTGATAGAAAGCTCACACCTTCCTTTAGGGAGATTGAATGTTTTTATATCAGATTGTGTAAAGATTTTGGAAATGCCAAGTGTGATCTAATCAAAGATGCCTCTGTGTCTCTTCTCCTTTGCAGTCCATCTAGCCTGTTCCCAATACTGGACAAACACCAACGGACTGTTTTCAGTTGTCTTCATCCTTGTCTTTTGCCTTCGCATCAAGAGGCTTTTGCAACTTGATGAGGAAAAACTGTATACTAGCAAAGTAATATCGACACTCTATATAGAGGGTATATGCAAAATTTCATCTTGAGCATAGGACTCTTTTGTGTTTTGAGATGTGTTTAGAGACCTCAAAAGGATTCCCACTCTGTGTATGGAGGAATTTGAAACCTTCAGAGTTTCACCAAGACGAAACAGGAAAAACACTGACGCAGTTGGCAGTCAGGGCACCACACAAAATGTGGAAAACTGGGGAATAAATCTTTGTTCCCTGACATAGAATGTCATTATAGAAACAGTCTCAAGTGGCAAGCTGATTTTAGTAGTTCCTTCACTCCACGATGCAGTTTGCCAGTCCATTGGCTGTGTTGACTGTAATTTGAATCAGTAAAATATTCATGTTTCTGTACTTTTAGATGAGTGAAATGTTAAAAAAGTCATTTTACCCCTCTTGTAGGGGAGAGCCTCGGTTGTTGAACCTTTTGTGGTGGATCTCTCACTTTGTACAAAATTTATCTGTGCTGTGTGGTGTGTTGGTTGTTGGTTCTTTATAGCGCTTTTCTAGTAAATGCCAGTGTCTTGCAGATTCTGTTGTACAAATATCTTAATGTCAGGATTAGGAAAATATATCAAAATATGTTTTAAGCCTCAGAAAGCCATGCAATTTGATTTTTATTTACTTAAAAACAAAACAAAACAAAAAACTGGGCTCCTCTTTTCTCCCTCTCCCCTTTTCTCTCCTGCAGTGACTGTGTGAAATTGATAGTTAAGCTAGAAGAACTGTGAGTGCAGTTGGCATTTGCATTTTTATTTGGCAAGTTGTTTTGCCAAATTTGCCTTGTGGTGTTTGAAAACAAATGAAATTCCTGATGAAGATACTTTCAGTCAGGTTCAGAGAAACAGTCTCTAGCGAATGCTAATATGTGTGCTAGTTAGTGAATGCTAATAAGTGACAAATGTGCATTTTATAACTTCTTTAACTGTGATTATCATCCTCACTGGATTTCTGTGTGTTGATAGTAGTATGGGAGTCCAGAAGTAGGTTAATAGTATAGCTACCTTTGCATTAAGGTAATGAGTTTTTATAGAAATGGTTATCAGGTCATCTCTACTTCGTTGCAAATCACATGATTGAGGGCTAACAGCGACTTCTGTATAGATGATACTAAACAAAAGTAGTAAACCAAAAGGCTTTCCTACTATTTAAAAAACTTTGTTTCATTTTTTATTTTTCAAGACCTTTTTAAATAAACCTGTGATTTACTAATGCCAGGCATGAAAAGATTCTTGGATCAGATGCCTAACTGATTTCAGCAATCTAGTTGAAATTGCTCTGTAGATGTACCGTGGGCAGCTGCGAATGCTGTTTTTATTTGTTTTTCATGTGTGACCCCTGAGCCCTGGCAATCTGCAGCTTATGAGCTATATATTGTATCATGCATTTGTGTTCGCTTGCACCAAGGATTCTCGTAAAACAATAACTTTCAGTTTCATTTTTACCTAAATTGTAAGAGCTCTGAGATAATGTTGCTTTATTTCTGTTCTCTGGTGAATGGCTGTTTTCTAAGCCATTATACGTTGATTCTTACAGTTATCATCAAAATTGAATTAATTGCGTCCGAAAGCCTCTTGCAGGCAATGGGTTGAAACTGCTGTTGTTGATGGAAGTGCCAGAGTTTAATTCTGTATTAAAATGTTACTTATCACTTATAACTGGACTTCCTGGGTTGTGTTTGAAAAAATTCACTATAGTTACACTTCCACTTTGCTTTAAGGGTCTGAATAGTAATGATGTCTTCAATGGGTATGTTTGGAAAGTATCGTACAATAAATATGAGGGGACCTAACCAGCTGATTTTAATTACAATTTTGAAAAGTAAGATAAAGAAGTTGGAGCTGATTTTCATTACCTTATTCCATTTCTGTTATCGTTCTGAGGTTAGCTTTGTTATGCTTTCTGTTAATTGTAACTGTTTAAAATTAATAGAATAACAAAAGCTCTGTTTTTCATCTGGGAGAAACCGCTATTCCCTTTTAAAAATACAATTTAGAACACGTGTTATCAAGTGTAACAGTGCTGCTTAGAATTGCTTTCCAAAAGACTTCTTCCTTAACTGAATTAATGTATTTCTGCCTGTGTTAATATTAGGATATTGAATTAGATACTAAAATTACACAGTTCATCCTCATTTTTCTCCTTCAGCTATTGCTAATTACTTGTGATTACCCTAAGAACGTTATAAACATGGCATGCAAGAAAGCTGCTTGAATTGCTATCTTCTTTCAAGTGTCCTTTACCCATTTTTATTTCCACGCTGAGGCCAGATAGTTGAAAGAGCACTGGTTTTGCACAGCCTTTTATTCTTTTACCTGTAATTGTGATTTTTAATTTCCTGCTTGAAGCAGGCACAGCACCACAGAATAGTTGAGGTCAGAGGGCACCTCTGGAGATCATCTTTTTCTAACCCCCCTGCTCAGAGCAGGCTCAGCTACAGCTGGTTGCACAAGGTCATGTCCAGTAAGGTTTTGAGTGTCTCCAAGGCTGGAGACTTCACAACATCTCCTGTAAAAGGATGGTCTTCACTGTTTAAAATATTTGGGAACCTAAACAAAAATTCCTTAAGTTCACTAAATGCATCCTTCTTAAAATTATCTGGTCTTCATGTACAAAGATGATTTGGCTATCTTTTTTTGTAATGCATACATCATATTCTTACTTAAGAATTTTTTCTTTATACTTAAAAATTCTAATTTCTGTTGAAGGCCATTTCATCTCACCATCATATGTACTTAATTCAGAAAAGAACAATACTATTTACCTTTTATATAAAAATATGTAGTTAGGATGTTAAAAAATTTTGAGTAGATATATGAAAAAAAATAATTTTTGGATCCAGTGCTAGGGAAAAAAGTCACAGATGTAGTGGAAAGATTTCAATAAAGACATGGGGCAATGTATGTCTGTGACTGTTTTGCTGTTACCACACAGTTAAAGGTAAATTTTCAGGCTTACAGTTGCGAGCAAAGCAGCTGTTAGTGGAACAGCTTTTAAGGGCTGCAAGAGTGCCTGTGGGAAAGAGCAGCATTCAAGTACAATGGTGTCTTAGAGTTCAGTATTTGTTGCAAATTACTGTTAGGGGTTTTTTGCTGGTTGTTGGATTTTGGGTTTTGGTTTTTCTTGTGTGATTACTAATCAAAAATGAGTTATTCGCTTGTTAGAAAATAGCAAATAATTAAAAATATTATTTAAATTGTATTTTCTTCTTACTGACTGAGATTATGGTTCAAATTAGTCATGTAAACCTTTTCATCCTATTAAGCAAATGGGAATTGCCTAAATGTCTGAGTGGCAATTCCAACTCCTGGACTGAGCTTGAGCTGTTTTTTTGCATTACCATCATGCTATGAGTAAACATCTCCACGCAGAGCAGAGCTCACTTCTGTAGTTCATTCGTTCTTGTGACTTGTAGGAAGAAATTTACAGTAGCAAGTAACCTTTCCATTTTATTTTGCTAGATTTCCAGCAAAAAACAAGGCAAAAATCTGGTAAATTTGCCTCTGATATCCAGTTGGTATCAAAGAGTTCAGGAAGTGCCTGGAGTAAAGAAAGCTGCTGGCAAATGCAATATGGAGCTTCTCCAGCTTCCAGAGTTGGTGTCTGCTCCACACGAAGAGCTGCAAAACTTCTCTTCAGTTCGTGATGAATTAGAAAAGGAAAATGAAGACAGTCATTTCATAGGTGGCCCAAGGCCGACTATGACTAAGTTAATGGTAATTTAAGCTTTTAAATGACATATTTTTAATAGTAATGTTCTGTTTGATTTGAAATAGGTGAGATTTACGAGAATTGCAGAAACTAAGTCTGACAACCTTGAACAGTTTAGTACCTTTTGCCCATCTTCTGTCTGATATGCATTGACTTAGAAGTGTTTTTACTTTTTTTGTTCTGTTGTGATATTTGATTGATTCAGGAATTGAGTAAAGATAGGACTGCTAGAAGCCCTAGCAGTAATTCCAAATAATCAAAGTAATTTTTCCTTTGAATTGCAATATCATATTCCTCTTCTAAAGCTATTTGTATCAAGTATTGACAAAAAATGTTGCTTTTATGTTTGGCTTTATTCTATTGTTTCTCTTGGTTTTTTTGCTATTTGATTAGAACGTTGAATGTCTGAGAACCCTAATGAGTTTTTTTAAAGAAAACTCTCCATTATGTTCTCTAACTCAATATTTTTTGCATAGAGGCTGACAACATTTCCTAAACAAAATTAACAGGGCTTTCTTATGAAAATGAAAAAAGTAGAATTTGAATTCTATGTAATGTAGAGTCACCTGCTTGTTTAGTTTCAGTTAGGCTGAAAGGTTAATGCCATTAAACTCAGTGGGAATTTTGCTACCAACTTCAGTGGATAAAGGATCAGAGTCTTAATTTTTTTTTTCCTCCTTTCTCATAGGAAAATGGTATTGAAGCAAAGTTTTCTCCTCATCCATGCCCCAACTGGATCCTAGACTGGACCAATCTGCCATCTGCAGTCAATCCTGGAGAAGGTAAGGGGGTTTACCTGTATAAGTATTTACCTGTGTAAGTATTTAGCAGTGCTACCTTCTAATGAAAGTCCTTAACTGTTTTATAGGAAAATATGTAATTTTTCAGTGTATTTCTGTAAAACAGGTAAGCAGTTTCCAATCTGTTTTAAAATTCAGTCTGTTTGGGATGTTATGAGTTGACTTTCCTCAGGTCGTCAATAGTTGATGACCAAACTGGAAATAAAAGCTTGACCTTGATTCCTGAACCATATTTTTTTCCCCGCCATTTTCTACTTTTCTGAACTTTTCTTCATCTCTAGAGTAGTAAATTCTGACGACATGATGTTAATATAATTGGCATGAATGTTGTACATGGATTGTGTCTCCTGAAGCCGCAACAGTTGATTTTATTCTGGTGAAAATAAGACTGATTAGTAAAGTTTGGCAACTGCATGTGAGTGAGTCTTCCCTTTTGCGACAGCATTCACTACCCTGTAAGGGTTGTTTGCTTTGCTGGACTGCAGGGCAGTCTGTTAGCTAGTGGCTCTAATTCTGCAGAGAAAAAACTGTTTTATCACAATGTTTGTTGTTTTCATTGTTATTGTGAATATTGAATACCTCTTTCACCACACAGAGTTTCCTCTAAAAGGTTTTATACCTACTGCTAGACAGTAAGAAGTTAGTGGACAGCAAGTCCTTTCAACGGGAAACAAAAAGGTTTGTCCTTTTGTGTAAATAAGCATGGGAGAAAAAATAAACAAAAACAAAATGTGCATTTGCATCTGTCAATATTAATAAAGCTTCTTCAAACTTCATGTGGATGTTTTGGATACACTTCTTACCTTAAAGTAGCTTTGTAGTCTGACTGCTGAAATGCTCAGGAAGTACTATGTGCATTGAATTTTTGTGAAAAATTCCAGTATTTTGTTGGAAATGAATAAACATTTTTGCTTATTTCCATTGTTGACACAGGAAGGCTGAAAGGAAATAGAGTGCTACTGCTGAATAAATATGAGGTCTGGGAAGTAGGTGGTTATATTAAGTTAAATTTGTGACCAACAAAAAATGGGACATCTTTTCTATGGTTTCACAGCTCATATTAGGCATCGATAAAAAGAATTTTTTTTAATCCTTTTTGGAACTTCAGTCAAGTCTGGAGTCTTTGCTTGAACTCCTGGTCCTGCGTGTGTGTGAAACTTCCTTTTCTGTGTGAAACTTCCTTTTCTTCGATTTAGTTTCTTACTAGATGCCAAAGCTTTGTGGATATCGAGATTGGTTTGACTCATTGTGATTAGAGGTGTTTCCTTTAGGCTCACCGAATGCATGTTAAGGTGAGAGGAAGAGTGTGTGTATGTGGGGAGAGAGACAGATAATCCTTGTTGCTTCTTTGTTATTCTGATGATACATGGGGAAGCAAGTCTTCTGTAATGTTGTTTTTTCATCAAGTGAAACAAACAAAAGATTATATTTTGTAACGGGAATCTATTTTTTTTTCTTTAAAATACTTTCTCAATTATCTAAGTTTTTTACCCAAATACAAAACTCAATGAGAGATAACTGACCCACAGTCTCACAAACCTTTCCTTTTCTCAGGAGTTGAAATACTTGTTAAGTGGGAAGTACTTATGAAAAGTGGTTTATATGATATTACACTCTGTCAGTCTATCTGGTATATGTGATGGTAGTTACTTCCCAAGTAAGTGGTTAGCTGTGAAGAAATTTATACTGTTCTTTCCAAAGTGTGAAAATGCTCAAAGAATGAATATAGCAAGTAGTAAACTACATTCTGTAGGTTTTGAATAATGCCCTCTTCCCTGTAAAAATATCTTTTCTTAAATGAAGAAATTGTAGTAGATCAGAAGAGACCTCCTTAGCTGAGGTACAACTGAATGTGGAAAGATCACTATAATAAAAAAGTAGGAGTGCATGCACAGTTGGAGATTTCAGTTATGAAGTCTGTGAAGAGTTTGAAGTGGAGGAAGTTAGTTTAAAAAATGTGGGCAAATAAATAAGGCTAGGTCAGAATAAATGAATGCATTTTACAAGTGCAGCTTGCTCTTACCAATTAATGAAAGACATGTAACCCTTTAATTTTGTAGCTGGTCCTATTCATAGGACCAATTTTTTCTAAACAAGTGCATTTTAATGGATTGTGTGTAAACATGACTCCCAATGAAGCACGTCACGTATTTTATATGCTTCGTTATTGCCAGTAGGAAATTTTGGTTTGTAAGATTGAATTGATTGGGACATGTGTTTGACTTGAGGAGGTGAAATTTTCCATGTACAAATTTTAAAAAGTCAATACAGAAAAGGAAAAGGCCTTTCACATCGGTGCCCAGTGCCTAGGTATAAGAAAGGTTGTTAATCCATTGCAAGGCAATGAATACTTGCCTAGCTAAAGACAAAATGACTCTGATCAAGTTTGTTTGATTTATGCTTGCTTTGATCAGTATCAAGTTGGTGACTGAATTAAATGACCGTGTAAAACTGTCACAGAAAGGTTAGCCTGAATAAAACAATATGCAGATTGATACTTGCCCCTAGTTTGCATTCAAGCCTTCAGACTTCTGAGAAAGTGGCTAGATTTTCAGAATGCTTAGTTTTTAAAATGAGACGTAATTTGGAAAGCCTAACATCTACTGTTCAGGGATAAGGCTGTCCCTTAAACAGTTGTTGATGAGAGATTTGTTACCTTCATTTATAAACCACAGAATATTTCATGATATAGTGTAAATATTGGTGGTTTGTGATTTATTTTTTTTAAGGGGGGAAAAGAGAAGCAGAATTCAGAAAATACAGGTAACATTTATGCAACATTTAAAAGGTTACCTTTATGTTGTCTTCAAATTCTCAGCTGACATAAATTATTTAGGAAAAGATCTGTGCTTTTTCTTTTTTGAGTGGCCTGCTTTTATTAATAGGAGGATTCGAATATATGCATGAGTATATATCTTACTAAAGGTGTCAGATTCACTTATTTATGCACGTAGGGAGTACGGAATGTTCACATTAGACATAGAGAGTTTGTCTGATTTACAGAAATAATTGTGACATGAGGATGAAGCTCTTCTTACTGTGCCACCTTATGTTTGGTAGTGGTGGTATTTTTTTTCCCTAAATGAAATGCTACATTTTTGAGATTGGGATATTGTTTTATTTGGCAAAACCGTAAGTGAAACAGTTGAAACATAATTTCCGATGACTGGTTATCTCAAATCATTTGAGTATGATAAGAAATTATGAATAAGTCTAGTATGTGGATTTGAGAATAGACATCATCATAATAAATATGTATAGCCAGATGAAGAAAAGAAAAAAAGTCTTCAAATTATTTTAAAATAAACTGCTTATGAATTAAGAATATGGGAAGATGGAGATTTCCAGTGTCTGTTTGGAATAAAATAAAGCTCTTGGTGGTATAAGTGTGCAGAGGTTTGTTACAATGTCTTATACTCTTTAAAAACATGTCCTTGAAAACCCCAAGGCAGTGAGACTTGCTTCCCTGTAGAAAGAGGATCTTCATGTTCCATAGTTGTCACAGAGGGCTAATGTTCAAGTTTTCTTTGTGACATTAATTATTTGCAAATTAGGTTTTGGTTTTGACCTACTGTCCAACATAGGACTCTAGTACAAATATTTTTCTGGCAGAAAGGAAAATCAATTACAGGTATTTGGCTGATGCTTTGTTGCAATGGAATTGTTAAAATAACTTAGGAAGGCAAGAAGTGTTTTCCATCATTGGCAAAAGTTAATTGGCTAAATAAAAATTCACTGGGATGTGGACCTCAAGTATTTTTATGGTTGGACAACCATTGATCTTGGAGATCCTATTTATGTATATTATTCCAAAGCAAGATGAATTGTCCACTGGGGTTGGCTCTCAAGGACTGAGTTCATTCACCAGAAGTGCTTTGCAAATACAGAGTACCATGTCAGTAATTTGCTACTTGCATTCTCTCTCTGTATCCACTCTCATTTCCTTCTTTGTCTATAAATACTGGTTTTATCGGACATTTTATGATAAACTTGTGTTAGGTTTTGAGAAAGTATTTGTAAATAAAGTACGCAGAGGAATTTCTCAAGAGTTTACTTCCCCATCTGCTTTCTGTGAGACATTAACTTGAAGGGTTTTCTCCGTTTACAAATTAACAATACAAATATAGTCTGGCCTAGGAGCTGCAGTTCCTTCATCAAATGACAGATTAGCACAATCAAAACAAATTTCCCCATGTTAGACGTTCATCAGGTCTGACTGATGTCAGAGTGATCTCATGTCTCAGTTTCTCATGTGTATGCCTTATGAATTAAGGCATCAGCTGATTGGTCTACAGTTGAGTTAAAACCTCTGGTCTTTCTTTAAAGACTAAGTATACAAGTTGTGAGGCAATTAAAAAAATCATTTGCCTGTTTACTACGATGTTGTTTTGTAAAGTGACTTCTCAGGTCCCCAAACTTTGCGCAGTTCCTCCTACCCCACTACCTTGCCCAATAATTGTATTACAGGATCTGAAATACTACTCTAGGAACAAATGGTTTTGTAGTCTGTTTCATTAGATAAGTAACACTCTTGAAACTCATTAATTCATACATTTTAAAGCTAGATAGACAATATGTTCACCTATTCCTGTCTCCTGCTTGATGCTAGCTATTAAGCTAAATTTGTAATTGCTTGCGTTAAGCAGAATGATTCATAGAATAATAATAATAATATAAACAAGATACTTGGTTGAAGGAAGAGTATAATTTTATTTCTCCAGAATGGAGATTAAACTATACATTAGATACTCTAATGGGAAAGTACCAATTATGAAGGAGAGCAATTTTAAAAAAGAGCTTCTGTTAAACATATGGGAGGTACCAGCAGGAATAAAGCAATGTTTACAATTTTAGTTTAGAAACATCTTCAAACCTTAAATAGGCTAGAACAGTAACAGTAACACAGAACATAATGTTATAGTTCTGTGGAATTAACTGATGTTTTCATTAAGCAGTCTTAGTGGTATACCAGACAGTGATCCTAGAGGATTCAGCTTCCAGAACTGATGTGAAGTAGAAGATGCTTTAATGTACCGTGACCTTTCAACAGGGAAGATACAGAGACTTCTTCAGTTGGCAGAAAAACAATTTTGAAATTTTTTCGGCTCTTATTTACCATATACAAAATTAGTTTTAATGAAGGAAAGGAGGAGACGTCAATAAGCTATGGTGAGATTCTTGATTTGGTCCATCAACCGTTGGAAAGCCTGGCTTCTGACCGAGTTCCCTGTGTTTTGGACATAATATTGATTTCTTGGGTTTTACCCAAGTTATTAACTTGACATGATTAGTAATTACAGATGTTTTAATGGTTGCTTTTTTTTTTTTTAATAACAATGTTGAAGAAAAACAACATTAAATGATGTCCTTATCTTTTAACCAATTTAAAAGTTTCTGACTTTGGGTCCATATTAAAATTGTTTCTAATAGCTAATGACTGACTAACATAACCGTTGAATAAGTGCTTTATTAGATAGAGAGTTACTTGATTTGAAATTGTTGTCAAGATTGATCCAATATATCCAAGTTGATTCTAGGATTATTTTGTGTAGATAGATCACAATAATTTTATTTTGTTCTGCTTTTTGTATTAGTATTACCTTTGAAATATTTTAGACTTGAAAGATGCTTTCTGAGATGAGAATACATGATGCCTAAGAATTAAAGCTGGTTTAGGGAATATGATATTTTATTAAAATTGTTGATGATCAAGAGATGCAAATAATGTTTTTTACATTATATGTTAAAAGAAACAGTGTTTCTAAAATGAGGTCCAGGCAATCATTTATTCTCCAAACCACAAAGAGTTAAAAGAAACATTTTAAAGTTTTCTATTTCTCTTCCAAGCCTGTCAGAACTTTTTGAAAAACTTTGAAGATGAGGGGTTTTTTTTCATAGTTTTGTAACCTGTTTCAGTATCTCAAGCATCCTGAAGCAGGAACTCATCCTTCAGCTGATTTTTCCATATCAGACAGCTCTTTGCCTGCAAGCCACATGGGTAACAGTTAAAGGGAAACTCAGCTGAAGCTGCTTCTCATTAACCTCTCCTTAAAGTTATAGTTTTGCTGCACTCATTTAAATAAGTTTAAACCACATTTATGACTGTATCGTGTTTTGCAGTTCAGGATGTGGGAAACCTGTGATGGCCATGGAGCCAAGTTGCCTCATACTCTTAATAAATACTTGAGAAAGAAATAATTTTCAGCAACAAAAAGAAAGGAAAATATTCGTGGCTTAAATGTAGGTAACACTGGTGTCTGAGATAAGTGTAAGAAAATGGAAGCTTATTACTGCAGTTTCACTCTTTGATGAGGCTTATCTTAAAAAGTGGATTCTTGCAAAGCTTTAGATTTCATATTTGATTTCTTTGGATCTTTTGACTGTTCTGGGATATAACATTGCGTAGTTGGGCTGGGTACAATTTTGATGGGACTTTGAATGCAGTTACAAATTTTTAGACAGAAAATTCTTCATGTGTAGCCAGAATAATGAATTATACCTGCCACCAAACTGGATAACTGCTCTGTAAATTCACGCTGTTCCTACTAACACTGTGCTCTCCCTCCATTTTACTAAAATGAATAGTTTTTGAAACATGGAAGGTTTGTATGCCTCATGAAAACAATGCATCTGTGTTGCGAGGGATACACACTTGTTTGCTTGAAGCCTGTCGCGTTTCTTTGAAAGTGAGGTTTTGATCTAAATGACATAAACAGCCTCTGAAATAGCAAAAATCTACAAAGAAGAAACAGTTGCTAGTGTATCTTACTGAAAATCATACTTGAAATAAAAATACTAGGAAGGATTGATTATCCAGTTTAGCAATTTTAGTTTGGGAGAATGTCCAACAAAAATCATGGACAGATGATTAGTGTGATCCCAAAAGACATTTTCTCCTAAACATGACTTGCAGTCATCAGCAGGGGTATTTTCAGGGAACCAGAGTACAGAATGGTCCCTTAATGGTCAGTAAGGTGTACTTAGGAGTGGTTCTGTTGTACAGAGTGAAACTTTGTAGAGAAAGTCAATGAAAATGTGTTGGTGATGACACATTTCTTGTTCCTTTTTGCCTTGAAACTACCTATGAGAAGGCAATTAACTGCTTAAGTCCTGCGTATAGCGTTGCCATTTCATAACAAGTGATTCCACATATGCCATCCAATCGGAATTACACAGATGCATTGCTGGCCCTCAGAAGGTCCTCATGACAGCTGGGTAACTAGTTGTCAAAAAAAAAGTCTGCCTGTTTCAGAACTTCAGCAAAAATATAAACAGATAATTAGATGGAAGAATGCTGGTTTCTTTGGTTCATGTTCCATTTATTTTCTCTTGCGTACCTGTAAATAGTCAAAATAGACTTTATTTCTGCTACTGTGAGGAGGAGCTAAATGCTCATTTCAGGGTTTTTTTTCTTTGCACTATTAAATAGGAACTTTCCTGCAGAGTATCTAGAGTATTCAAACTTATAGCAAATTAATAATTTTATACCTTGTCCAGTATTAAGTCTGTATGCTTTCTTAATGATGTGCCAGTTTTAGAATATGAATTCCTTTAAAAACCTTTTTGATAACATCTGAAAACTTGTACAGATGTGTAAAGAAATCTTGTGCTCTTTCCATATAAGTAAGTGAAAAGATTGCTTTTATTTCATTTGGGCCAATAGCTCCCTTTTTGAAAGATCTGCTTTTACTTTTTAAATGTGATAATTACAACTTGTAGTAATTAATTCCATATGTGTTAGCACAGTTGTATTAATTACAAAGATTTAGGAGGAGCTGTGAATTAATGCCTTTTTTTGACTAAAAATATTCTGAATATGCTACTGGATAAAAAAGTTAAATTGTTGATGACATTAGTCTTCATAGTTTTTTTTTTTTTCCAGAATATACTAATATCTTAATATTCCAGTTGCTGTACAATTTAAATTGATCTTTTGTAGCATCAGCATTGTCTTTTAAAGAAGTATTTCTTCTGCTTCAGTATTCTGGTATTTCTTGATGTAAAAAGTTGTCACTGCATATTAGAAGATTATTCTGGAAGTTTTCTCATTAGACCTAAATGCCAGCTACAGCAATGATGGGGTGTAACCGCTGTACAGCCTGTGTCCTTTACCTGTTTCATGTGTCATCCATTCTCCCTGTCTGGGAATTCATACAGCTGTGTAGCATAATCAACACAAGGATTTAAAGTTAGTCTTTTTACCTTTTTTTGCAGTGTTTTTATGGGTCACTTACATTGTTCTCTACACATTGTAACTGAGGGACAGCTGAGTTTTAAATCTATCAGCTCAGCTCTTATGTGAGCATAACTGATTTCTGTACTTTTACTACAAAGCCTAAGCAGTCGTTTCAAGTGGAGGCATCAGGAGACTTTCATTACACCTGCAACAGCATTTTGGCTTTTTTACCTTCCTCAAAGTGAAATGCTGAGCTGTGCAATCGGTCTTCCAAGGCAGAGGTATGAACTGGTCAAGTGGAATCTGAGTTTTTCTTAACTGTTTTGTCAGTGCACTGGTGTTTGTTACTTTTGGAGCTTAAAATCTTCACAGACCACAGGAGGGCAGCAAAATCTGTTTGGATAAGAAACTACCTGGATGGATGGATGGAGCTGCATCCTGTGACTAAGGAGTCACCCAAAATCAAGATGCTTTTTATGTGGCAGTTCTCAGCTCAGTAACTTCTATTCTCAAAATTTGGACTGCTTGTTGGAAAAAGTGATTTAAAATTCTTTTTTCTTTTTCTTCAAATTAGAGTTGATGGTTTAACAATTGACATATTTGTTGTCTTGGTGTAGGACCTAAAAGCAGCAATTTCAGAGTCTATTGTGCGTAGGTGCTGTATAAACACGTAGCAGAGTAATGTGTTCTGCCTTGAATATTTTCGAGTCTAAGAAAAAAGGTAACAGCTAAGCAGTGAGTGATGGAAGGGAAAAGTTGATCAGCTCGGCTTCTAATGGAGTTTTTAATTCTTTGGGGCAAAGGAAAATGCTGGGAAGGTATTTGTAAGAGAATGAGGAGGTCAATGGAAATTTCTGGGATATTTTTCCTTGCATGTATGTAACAACGTGAGAAGATATGTGCAAGCGATTTAAAATTGCTTGATCAATAAGTGCTGCCATAGTTCAAGGGCCAACAGTTTGGTAGTTGAAAAAGATGGTAGCATTGAAGGTTAGGTTATGGCTGAAATTCAAAGGAAAGGGAAATAACTTGTTTAATATGGTAGAAGAAAGAAGTAGCAAATGAAAGGATGTGGTGTATTTTAAGCAACTAACCAGTAATTTTATTTTTGTAGCAGCACTCTCAGTGCATGGGAATATGTGACCTTGCTCAATTAGGAGTGGAGGGCAGTAGTCAAAATGTGAAAGAGCTTTCTAACCTATGCAAATGCTTGAAAATGTTCCCCAGAAACAAGTCAAAAAAGATTCTCTTATTGAATCTCTCACACCTTCTTTTCCTGGTATAATCTTGCTTTCAAAAAAAGAAACATAGGCACTGGGAAATTACACAGAAGTTAAGATCAGAAAATGATCTAAAGATGAGAAGGAAGGTTGAATTTCTGTACTTGGGCAGAAAAGACTGCGGTCAGGAGGAAAACTGAAACTGGGCCTGAGTGTGTCTCTTTCTCCTCTTCCTTGGTAACAAAGGAGGAGTTTACATGCTGTTCTCACTGAAGTTTATTGACATTCACTCATATTTTGTTCTCACGATAGGTTCTTGAAAAACCTTTTTTGTTATTAATTTGGGAAGGAAGGAGGAGAGGATTTGCTGGAAGTTGAAATACTTCATAGATGATTTATATTACCTTTTTTGTAAAGATCTTTGGAGAACCCTTTAGATTTGTAATTATTTTTGAAAAATAATTCAACCTGCGTTCTTAGTTCACTGTACCTTATTATACTCTGTTCATCTCTCCTACTTAGAATTTAAGGAGTTATTTCTAAGGCTATTGGTTGTTTCTAGAGTTTGTGGTTGCCCAGAATTTATGCCAATTCATAAGTGATTGCAATAAATAAAATTGAGGCTTGTTTTGTGGTTATTAAACTAGACAGTTCCCTTCAGAAATGTAGGCAAATGTGTTTTGAACAACTTTATTTTGCAAGGTCAGTTTTGTACATTGCGGGATGGCATGGCCTCCTAATGGGGCGTATCCCTGTTGAGGTACTGTCAAGTTTTGTGCAGCATTAGTGAATTTCTGTAAGCTTTTTATTGACACTTTATAAGGAGTTTATAAACCACAACATATTTCACTGAGGCACTGCAATATGCTTGTGTATATAAAATGTACTTTGAAACTAATGTTTCTTCTAGAAACACAGGTATGCATAATCTTAAAGGTAATCGTTCTACAAGAGGCTGCATATACCTTCTTTTTCCATCCCCCAGTCTTTATCCGTTGCGGATTTGAGGTACAGGTTTTGTTTCCCGTCCATAAATCATTTGTGACTAAATATGAGATAACGAGGAATTTTTCTCTCTGTTGAAGTTACTTATGGTTTCCATGTGCACTTCCAATGATTTTAGATTTCCAGGTGAAGAACCATGAGTGTATTAATTTGGATGCTATTCCACACTGGATAAGGTCAGGAGGTAGCTCTTCCTGAAAGTGAGTTCTTAGGCACAGTTGTGCATTTAAAGTTTTAACCAACAATTTCAAGAAAGACAGCACTGCTATATTTAAGGAAAAAAACCCACAAACTTAGTAGTGTTAAAACAAAAAAAAAAAGAAAAAAGTAAACAATTTTTTTTATGAGTGATTCATAATGTGTTCTGAGTAGTCTGGTACTTTCAAAGCTTTTAATTGCATGAAGGAAAGGCCAGACTACTGTATGTTTAATGTTTCGGTGAAGGTGGTATTAATTATTTTGTACTTGAAATGCAGCTTCACCAGATGGTCTGGAATAGCTTCTGAAAAGTTAATTTTTGGTGCATGTCTCATGTCAAAGTTCTGGCATCTTAGGATAGCAATATCAAAAGGAATCCACATCCTTTAAAAACTTTTAAAGTACTGAAGAGCAAAGGCAAGCAGGAGATTCATCTGGTTGTAGAATTACCCTGTAATCGTAGAAGAATTGGAGAATAATCCCAATATTAAAATAAGTCAAGTCTAATGTGAAGCAGTAAAATTTGTCCCCTGTTGTGTGGAATGTTAATTTGAAAATCCAGAGATAATAGAGAGAGCTAGGACGCCTTTATTTCAGTTTGGGCCAGGAGGATACTTTAAAACTTCTGCAGATCTGTCACAGAGTTTTTGGTCTTTGAGTTGATGTTTAAATCGCTTGCTTACGTATTAGTCATTCCATCAGCACACTCTACCTGGAATTTTCTTAGATGTCTGATTGGTGGAGTGCTTTTAAATCTGCTTAAATGCTTTTTGAATATCCCATTTGCAGATCTTTCCCATGTTCTTGCATTTTTAGTGACAAGAAATAAGAAACCAAAGAACATCCCACCCTTTCCAAAAGTTAAGATACCTCTTAGCAGTATAAACTGTTATGAGTGATTCCATGAAGAAATGCTAAACTGTTCTTACACAACGCAACTAAGAGCCAGCATGTTTTCTGCAGTCTTTCCTTTGCTAGGAAGAGTATGTTGGAAAAAAAACAAAAATGAATCAGACCGTAAGTTGTTCTAGGCTGTGATGTTCAGCTTTCCCTACCCTTTATCAGTTAAAGACATTGGGAAGTACTGGTGTGTGCCATGAACTTGGACGAGCTGGCATTTTGTGCTGCGTCCTGGATGGGTTCAGGTGTTTCAGTGCAAGTTCAGTGGGACCTGACTACCTGCTGTCTTCAGAAACGAACTCCTTGCAGTGTGTCAGGCTTGTTTTGTGCCAGAAATAAGGCAATTTGCAGGTATAATACCTTGAATTGTGCCTCATATTTCCCTTGTATTTTAAGGCAGCATTGGGTGTATTGTGCTTGAAATTTTTTTCATCTATCTATATCGTTACGTTTCTGTATCATCAATAGGAGCTACTTCTGTTACCTGCTCTCAAAGTGTGCATTTCAGTAATGTGAATAGGGCTTTGGTGTTTGTAGCTCATTTTGCCTCATCCAGGGAAAAGAATGTAATTAAGTCTTCATATAGAAGTAGTAAATTGAAAAATGAACCAGGATATTAATTATATGTAGGTAAGCTTGAGAAACCAGACTTGCTGCTGCGCGTGGGGGAAAAATGTGCTTAAATAATAAGCAGGGATAAATTCAGGGATAAATTAGCAAGATAAATTCTGTGAACTTTAATGACAAATTTGATATTCATGTGGATAAATTTGTAATGTTTTTCATATTTAAAATCAATGCTTTGGACTTTTTAAATTTAGATTCTTTAGACCTTATCAACTGTAATAGATGGAATTATTGTTTTTTACTCTAACAAGCTTCATTATTACTACTACAAAGCTGAATGCCAGTGATTTTTTTTTAGTGGGTTTTATTGTTATTTATAGGTTGTAGTATCTATGTTTCTCAACATGTTTCTTTTTGATGAGTACATTTTTTGATCCTCTGGCTAGGTATTTGGTGGGGTTTTTTTAAATAGGTACGCTTAGTAGAGCAAAGAATGGAGAATTTTTATTTTCGAACGCAGAAGTTAACAGTTTGCTTAAAGGCTGTTCACCAAAGATGGCTTTTCACAGGTGCTGCTGTTGCTTGTTGAATTGAAGTGCATTCTTTTGATTCTGAAATCAGTAAACTTTTTCTTCTTAATGTGAGAGGGAAAGCATAGTTTGTTCTTCCGTGAGAAGTTAAACTAAGTTCTTTTTACTGGTACTCTGCTGTGAAGAGTGTCCTCTAGACCTTGAAAAAGGTCACTTTTATATTTAGCACAATGTAAAAAGGGATGAAGCAACAATGCTAACACTGAAAGAGCATTTGTTTAGTTATATTCCCTTAGTTCTGTATTCTGTTCGTTCTTGTGCTGGGTGTCTTCTTGATGGGATGATTTTAAAGTGCCCTCTCTTGAAAAGAGCACTGCAAGTACTTTTTCAATATAATGCTGCAGAACAATCCAGGTGTATGAGAGAGACTGCCTCAGTCCTCTCAACATGACCTTTGCAATGGGTGGCTTTGGTGTGACTTCCTTCCCTTCCAGTGTGTGAATTTCGTTTCCTTTCAGCTTTCTAATCTAGGTAGGCATCTGTTGGTCTGCAGAGCTCTGAGGCCAGGGAGTTTTCTGTTGTTTGGATTTCTGTAGTGCTGAAGTTTCTTGACAGAAGCAATGATTTCGCTGCCAGATCTCTTTGCAGTACAAATCTGATCCAAATTAGACCTGGGTATGCTGCTGTTTCTGTGATGAATTAGCACATGGTTTGGAACTTGTGCCTAAATACTGCTATGCTAGCTGTGAAAGAACATCTGAAACCTGACTTGGCTTGAAAACAGTGCCATAGAGAGGGGTAATGTTATTTAAATTAAAGCTTTTCATGATAAGTTAAATGTAAAAGAAGGTGTGTGTGGAATTAGAAGCCCCCAGAGTGATATGGAATCACTTCGTATTGCTTTGCAATACGAGGAAGCTGCATTTTTTTTTTTTTTTTTTGTCTGGTAAAAGTATCACTAAGGCGTGATTTAATAAGTTGATTAGCTTCCACCTGACCTAGAATTCTTTCTAGTGATTAATACTGTGTGTATCCATAATTATAATCTTCGTCCCAGAAGAGCTTGTTGCCTGGGCAGTCTGTCCCTTATTCTTCCTAGAAGAGTCTGATTCTGCCACTTCCTCCATATATTTTAATTGTGCTTTGATTTACCTTGGTTTGTTTCCAGAGTAGTTTCCTAAGGAAGTAAAGATAAGGTTGTAGAACTTAGCAGAGAGTTATGGGTATCTCAGTTCCAATATCAAGTCCTCCTTCACTTTAAATATTGAACATCTGAAAGAATGTATGAGTCTGTTCATTTCTCAATCTCATTACTATCAAATTTGTTTACCACAAACTCTATGAAAGCATTTTGAGCCCGAATCTGGATTAATGTAAAGCTATGTACTGTTTTGTTTCTTTGGCAATCAATCAACAGTATGACTAGTTTTGAAATAATTTGTCTAAGATCGTTGCAGCTCTGACCACTGTGAATCAGTAAATTAAGAAACCCGAGGTCATAACAAAGACCTTTAATTGTTTTGTTTTCTTTTTTTGAACCAAGTGTGTGTGTTATGGCATTAAGTCTTCATGCTGTTTTTATCCACGTAGTTGCAGTTGTTTGCAAGACAATTACATAGGAGTGTCTGTAAATATTCAATTGATATAATCACAGGGATGGATATTTTTAACATTTCTCATTACTGACTTCTGTTTTCCCAGTAAATCTTGACTGGATTTGGCCTAGTACTAGTTAAGTCATTTTTAATGGAAGTAGGAGAAGGAGGTTGCAGAACAGGAGGTGGATTAACGTGTTGAGTCTTTTAGCATACATTGAGACTAAAAATAAAATAAAAAATATTAGGAAGAACTTCTTCACTGTGAGGGTGACAGACCACAGGAACAGGCTGCCCAGAGAGGTTGTGGAGTCTCCTTCTCCAAAGATGTTCAAAACTCGTCTGGATGCGTTCCTGTGTGACCTACTCTAGGGGATCTTGCTTTGCAGGGGGGTTGGACTAGATCGTTCAAGGTCCCATCCAACTCCTAGCATTCTGTGATTCTGTGAAATACTGTGAAAAAGCATTTCTAATGTTCACCTCAATCTCTTTTCCTGTGTACTTTGTAGAATCAAATTGTTGCATTCCCCCCCTTGTTTGTGCAGCCTCTAAAATACTTTAATTGTATCTGAAAAATCTCTTCTGATGAGTGGGTTGTTTTAGTGTGGTTGCTTCTTGGTTGTTCTTTCTCAGCATAGCTCTCTTTCACAAGTTTCTTCTGGAAGTGGGAACGCTTTTAATTGTATCTTTTTGTCATAGATGTCTATGCTATTGATGTGGTATCTAGTTTACAGCTGGTCAGCTGTTAAAATTCAGAGTGGACTGATGACATGGGATGACAGTAATACGTCCTTAACAGCTGAGGCACTGGCCTTAGCTGATCTGCCTGAGGAGGTCTCCAAGAGAAACATGAATTAGCCAGAGCTTGAATTCTGCTTCCACATTAATATACTAGCCAATGACCCAGCTTTGTCTCCTCAAATAAAACTGAAACTTTTGGTATGATTTGTAATAACATAAGAATGAATATATTTTAATCATACTGGACTCTGAATATTGTGGCTGGGCTGGAGGGTGGAATTTAACTGTTTTTCCACTCTAATTTTTTTACCTTTCAAGTTTAAAGGAAAGAAGAAGATACAGGAAAATGTAGGCAGTCCTTAGGAAATTCAGTTAATGGCTGAATATGAAATGTGCAGCTACTCAATATTGAAATTTGTAGATCTGTCTCTACAGTAACACTTGTTGAAGACTTTGTGGAAACCTGCTAATAATTTAAATGGTTTCCAAAATAATGATTTGGGATTTCCAGGACTAATTTGCCTGTAATCCAGAAATTTGTTGCTGACTAACGTGGTGTAATATTTAACAAGTGGCAAGAATTCATTTTCACTACAAAAGTGTGTTGTAAGATAATTATGAATAATTGTGTTTAAAGATGAGTGTATATGGATATGCTTCATTCTTATTTCTAATGGAGATATAAAGCTGTGAACAAGTACTGTGAAAAGTCTTGTAACCAGAGATTTTAGAGGGTTTTTTTCACATGTAACTTTTAGAATCGGGGGTTAAGAAAGACTGTTTATTGTTGAACAGCTTATGAATTTATTCTCATAGCTAATTTGGCTCTTAAACCATAAAATAACTGTACAGCTTTTCTGTGTGTGTTAATCTGAAATTGTTTGCATTCTTTGGTTTCTGTAGCAAGCTGAAATAAGCAAAAATAAATGTCACTGAACTTCAAGTGTAAGAATTGTGGAAACAAATCCCAAATTTTACATCCGGATCCTGTAACTTCAGACTGGTCGTTTACAAATAAGTCATTTCACTTGTTAGTTGCTTTAAACTTCGAGTTTTATTTTCTCTGTCACACCACTCACAAATAATCTGTGAAAATAATTCTGGCACTTAAAATAGTGTTAACCTTTTCTGTATTTTTCCTCCAGGTTTGCAGAACCTCTTATTCTTGTAGTAGACTGTGGGTCAGAAAGTTTTGGACCTCGTCATAAAACATTTGTTGATAGTGCTAGTTTTTGAGGGAGGTGGATGCGTTTTGAATTAAGGAATAAATCAAGTGAATGTTTCACGATTTCTTAAATTAGCCATTGTTGTTTCTAGGGATTTTTTTTTTTTTTTTTTCCTTATAGGTATATAAATTTAAAGTTCTTCATTTGAGTGCTCTATTGCTTGCTGTTGCTAGGCTCTCATTCTTTGTATTTTGGGTTTGCCACCCCTAAAATGTTTTTTCAGACTTAGGTGAAGTAACCATAATCTGCTAGGCAGGTATCAGTTTTGAGGAATTTTGATAATAGAAATAAGCTTTGTTCATGTGTTTCCTTTTAGTTTGTGATCTAAAATAGGAAAGCCAACTTAAATGGGTATATAGCAATCTTTCAAAATTATTAGTGTCTGCAATGTGTTTTTTTGAGCACAGTGTGTTACTGTACAATTTTTGTGAAGCATTGCCTCAATTCCTTCACTATACTCTTTTTTTTTTTTTTTGAAAGTCTGGAAATGATTTCTTAATTAAAATAATCTGCTCCTCTAAAAACAAAACAAAAATCCCAAACCAATTTGAGCTGAGACAGAAGAGTTCTTAATCCTGCGTTCTATGCTATTCAAAAAACATCTGCCAAACGGATTGCTTTCCATCCTTTCTGCGGCACGTATTTGACATTCCTCTGCTTGTGCTTGTTACCGGCTGCTTAGCCCAGTTGTGATCCCACTTGACGTATGTTGGAATTTTAAGTTCTCTGTAACTTACTTTGGGGGATGTTAAGATGTGATGCAGAAGATAAATCATATGTTCTGTCAAGCTTTCTTGACATTTTGAATCTTAATTGCTTTGTAAACAAAGGTTAGATTCTTCTTTCTATATTTGTGTCCCCCATTTTTTTTCTTGTTTTGTGGTTAATACATGCATTTGACATATCTGTATGTTTTTAACTATGGCATAAAGATTGCAGCCACAATTGATTCTCACTTGTAGGGACCAAGTAGACCACATGGCAGAGATTACAAATGTTGAACTCCTATTTGAGCTGTAAAGTCAGAAATCTTATTAAAAGACTGGTTTGTAGCTGTTGCAATGGTGAACACTGGGGCTGAAAATTGCTGCAGTAGCTTTCTTCAGAATACGATAGTTGGTTATAGATTCAGCTTCACCTGTTATTTTTGACAAGTTCAAAACATACAGGTCTGAACTTGAATGTATCTGTTCGTGCTTTTGTTATCAGGGAGATCAGCAGATTTTGTGATATATTTTTTCCTGGGGGTCCTGCAAGATAAATTAATCTCTAATAATTAGGTAATGTCTCATATTTAATTCAAAGCATTTTATCAATGCAGAGCTTTTTTGCATAAGTTGTTAATTATTTTAATAAATACCATAGGGAAGTGCTTGCTTAAAAAACAGTAGTTTAAGTTAGTTATAAAGATATAAGGGAACTTCTTCTTTGGTTTATTTTTTTTATGAAATTTATTTTTAGCAGTGACATGTAGAGCTTATTCTTCCCTACTGCAACCATGTGTGTACTTTGTTCGAATGTAGGTAGAAGTCCTGCTGAGTTTGTGTGTAAAAACTGAGCAGCAAAAGCGTATAGTCTTTGCTCACGTATAGTCTTTGCTGTCCTATTGTAAGAAACACTTTTCCCTTGGAATATAATTATTTTAGTATAGAGGTGCTTGTTCTGGCTTTGTGTCTTTTCAGTTGTGTTCACTCAAGAAGTGGTGTAACCTAAATAAAATAATCCCATCATATAGCCTCAAAATAATTCCACTCTTCTACCAGAAATGCCTTTTTTAAGGAATATATTTGTATATCAATATTGATCTGACTGCTGATGCTTTTCTCCTTAGGTTAGGCTTTGTGCTGTCTGCTGTGTCTGTATTAGTTGTTGTCAAAAGTTTTATGTCTTTGGCCTCAAGGAGAATTTGCTTACCATGTCTGTACACCTTTAGCTCACTGTGCTTTGAATGCTTGCTTTGCTCTCTTTGTATATAAGGGCTCAAGCATCTGCAGAACTTGTCTTGGAAATGTAGTAGTAAGTATATGCCTTGCTCATTGGTGCTGTCCCTGTTTGTAGTTCCTTTCAGCTGCCTTGAGGAGCTTTGATTTCCTTGTGACCTGCTTTACTACTGCTGTTGAACTACCTTATGCATTTACTGTTTTGTTTAGTTGTGTATTTTTCATTAAGACAGATGTTTTGAAGAACTTGCCCCTGGCAATTAATAGTAGATATATTTTTGGTTTAAATTTCTGAAGGCAGATGTTTCTTTAGACTGAGTCTTTTGTTTAGTTGACTGAGCTGATTAATTTCTGTTGGAAAAAAAATGTAATTTTTCATTTCTGTTGGCTTCAGATCAGTTTCTGAAATATTTATGGAAAACCAGCAAGCTGTTTGAATGACTTCAGTCCACGCTACCCAATTTTTCTGTGCGTCTCAGTCCTCTCAAAACTGCTTGTCTAATTTTGTTCATGTATAATAATGTAATTTAAATATATTGGGGAGATGAGGGAAAGAAATGCACTAATGTTTTCCCTTCTGCAAAGGGAGCAGGAAGACACTATCATACATTTCCTGCTCTAATTTAATTAATACAGAGTTTTCATGCTAGAGATGCGTTTATGAATGACCTTAACTGTTTAGTTGGATGGCCTTAAGTATGCTGATAGTTTGTAGAGTAAACAGAAGTGGTGTGTAAAGTTAAGCTGAAAGTACTGCTCAGCCAGCCCCTCCAGAGCTGCTTGATACGGGGGAGGGGGGCAAATGAAATCATGTCTTTTTCTGATGTTCTTTACATGCAAAGCCTGGGGGACTGGAGCACTACTGGGCTGGTGCCCACAGTTTCATTAACTTTTTTTTTTTCCGTGTGTAAATCCCAGTCTCTGTTTCAAAGGTGGTTGAAAGGATTTGTGGATTTTCCTGGCTATTTACCTTCATAAGCCGTATAAGAATAATACAACAGGCCACCAAGCAAAAAGCTGCTTAAGACCCAAGTAAAAGGAGCTTTTTGTTATTAAAGCCATTGATTAGGCAACCAGTGCCAATTGTATATATTCGTTGTCTTGGAAACTCAATTTTTGCCTCTGCTTTGGATTTCAGGAACAGAAGTTAGTCTGTGACAACCTTTGCAAGTTTGAATACTTTTATTCCTTACAGTATCTGTAAGGAAAGACTCTCTTTTGTTTTTTTTTAATCAAAGGCATGTATGTTGTAGTGGAGAACTGTGTGCACAATTGGCTTTTCAGCAGTGCTTCTGAACTGATTTTACATTGGATTTGCCAGAATTAAAAAATTTTCTATCTTTAGGCAGTTTTCTGAATTGATATATCCAAATTGTCTCTAACTGATATTTTGTACTTGCTCTGAAAATCCTCTAGGAATGTATTTATTTGTGAATAAGGGCTGTATAGCGTAAGATGACACTTCTGTGTTATTTGAGAGGCATTTCCGTTTAGGTGTGAGCCTTCAAAATGCATTAAATCATGTTGCAATTTTATTATGTTTTCTTTTTATAAACTTAATGTAAAATTTTATTGTCTGCATGTTGCATGTTTTTGACCGGTTATGAAGAATTTCTCTTTATGGCAGGGTTGTTGTAACTTCACAATGTTTCTGTCATAAAGCGTGCAGTAAAGTAACATTTGTTTGTAATGGATGACTGTTGCTATGAAGTATGATCCAGATCATCACACTTTTAAAAAAATTTATTAAAAGGAAAATATAGATCTATTAATTTCATTAATTTGTCTTCCACTGTGTTATAATTAGCTTTGCTCATTATAGTCAATTTGTGCATTACCTAATTTGGAAGGATTTGAATAGGTGGTTTGGATTACTGATAGCAATAAAAAGGAGCAGTTTGAACAGGAGCATTCTGCAAAATGCCCTGAATCTGTTAATGTGGATAAATAGCATATCTATTACAGCTCTAAAGGTGGTGGGGGTGCCAATGGACTGCCTTTATGAATACTTTTATTATGAAGCCTGGGTTTTTTGTTTTGTTTGGGGTTTTTTTCTGTAATATTAAATGCCAAAGTTGCTTACCAAGTTCTGCATATTTACAAATCTCCTCAGAGCTGAGAATACTGAGAGATACGTTGTTTTTCACCAAAATGGTTACCCGTATCAAAGGACTACTTGGTGGTAACTGTACCTCGCCATGGTGTGCTACCTGCAAGATTGCCCAGCCAGCCTTCAGAAACAGGCACGGAATTATGCCTCAAGAGCTGCCAGCTCAGCCACTTGTTGCTTACTCATTTTTGTGTTCATAGTATGAGAAAGCACTGGAGGGAAAAGACTATGGAAAAAAAGTGCTAATTGAAAATAACTTTTAAAAAAAAAATCTGTCATAGGTACTGCTTATAAGAGGAGTTTTTTATTATAGAATGCAATTCTGGAAATTATACAAACTTTAATGCTGATCATCAGCATTTACAGCAGTAGACTAGTAACCTGCAGAAGCAGATACAGACCTTCAGCATCAGAGATTAAAAGAACACTTATCCAAGGCTGGTGACTTTCTTCAAACTGTAACCTGCTAGTTAGCTAGGTATTAAAAAGATTTAATTGTGTTTCCTGTCTAAACTGCAGTTAATTTTGATTCCCTGCTGCCACAGCTTTGCTAAGAAAATTAATTAGAAAAAAAAAAAGAAATGAGAACAGTTAAGTGGTCAAGCCGTTACTGTTTCTGAATTAAAACCTTATGATGGAGTCATGTAATTCCTATATTTCCTATGAACTCTTGAATGTTTTTTCAGCACTTTTAACTAACATAAACCACATGAATACTAGAGACAGTCATTTAATACAGAAAAATTGATTGAATTGAGTAAAAATTTCATAAACTCCAGATTTATACAGGATCAAGTTGTAACTGCTGTGATAATTGTAATGTAGGTCAGACAAGGTGAAAATCTGTAACCTTGGTTTTTCCCTGTGCAACTAGAATGTCTTTGTTTGGAAGTCACACCCAACCATTGTGAAATGATGTGGTTATTTGCATATTAAAATCTCAATGAGTTATGAATTGGTCATCAAACCTTTTGCAGTGCGGGGTTTAATTTTTGTAATGACTGAAGTGCAGAATGAAATTTCAAGGATGAGATTCCTCTTCATGAGGGTAAGTGTTTTGGTGGGATTCATCCAGCCATTTGTCTTTCGACAGTAAACAGATGTGATGTGTGAAGTGAAGCTGAAAGTACTGCTGTCTGTCCAGCAGCCAGCTGTTCAGTTGCTTGAAGCATAAGGGCCAAATAAACCATGTCTGTTTTCTAAGCCAGCTTTTCCTGTCTTTGAAATAGTAGTTCAGGCTCTCTCACTGATAAGCAAATCTCTCACTGATAAGCAAATCAGAGACAGGAATCGTCCAAATTATTAATATACCTGATATTTGAAATTTGTTTTGCTTGTTTAAAGGCTGTGATGGTGTTACTGAAACTCTGGTCAATGAAGAACTCTCTAACACTCAGCTGAGCATTAGAAGGCAGGCATTTCTTTGTTACAGTACTGGATGCATGGGGGATAGTTCCACCTGTCATGCACACCGTATCTGGCACCCACCCAAGCTTATATCCCCCTGTTACATACACAGGCATCAGTTTTCCTGGAAAAATTACACACATTGATTCTATTTCCGAGAACTAATTATCCTATATACATAGTTATTACACATGTGGCCTGAATCTCTGAAGGGCTTTCCTGGAGGTCTTTGGTGGTCTCTGGTGATCCCTTGTGGCTGATGCAGAGGTGTCTTTTAGTGAGCTTTCCGTATCTTGGCCCATCTCTTTTCTTTGTGGAGTCCTTCTTAACTGGCATCTGCTAGTCTCTGCTAATCTACGCGTCTCTCAGGGTACCTGTCACAGCTGACAGTCCTTGGTGACACAGTTGATAATCCTTGATTGTCAAGGAGCCCATACAACAGTTGCCTCCTCTGGGGTGCAAGCCAGACTTGTATAGGTTGATATCTATTGGTCTTTCCTTCAACTGCTTGTGATTCACTACTCCTTACTGCGCAGAGGCATTTAGCTCTTCCTTTTTCCTTAACAATCAGTTATAGATGTTCAGCACAAGGAGCTCAGAAAAGGAAATCTGCTGTGTTCCTGCATGCACTGTGAATAGGCTGCCTCTTAACTACATGAGATGATCCCCTGGAGGCAAGATCCTGCTGAACAGCTGTGAGTGTGAATAGCACAGACTTCTGGCCCTTGTTCTGACCTCTGCAGGGGCCCCATCTCTGGTTCCTGATGGGGAAGGAGATCTGTTTCTGCAAGAGACAACCTCTCATAGCCCCTTGTGAACAGTGAATTTGGCAGGAATTAGCTGTTCCCTTTTCTCAGCAAGATGGTAGCTGTCAGTCAGTGTATCAGGCTTGTGAGATGGCAAAGAAACGATTCGATTCTTGTCTTGTTATCAGGCAGTGACATCTTCACCTAAAGAAATTTTGCAGAAGCTGAGCAGCTCCTACCTCACAAGCCTGGGTGTTGCTGTGATTTGGTATAGTATTGTGCATGTGTAAAACAGCACTCCCCTTTAGAGTTAGAAACCTGTCACAGGTTAGGGCTGGGCCAGCCAACTAAAATGCAGACAGATGCTCTCTAACCCCCTCCTCCCCCCAGCAAAATGTGAGGGAAAAGGGAATGAGGCAGAGAGACTTAGGGGTTAGAAAAGAAAACTAAAACAGCTTTAATGCAACAATAATACAAATAATAGTGAAATGATAAAAATAAAGAACTATATACAACTATATGTCTGATATCACACCCGGCTGCCCCCGATAGAAATCACCACTGATGCTGCAGGATGGATGGCACCGGGGAAGCCCCAGGCTCAGTGTTGGTTGGGAGCTGGACACGGGAGCTGGATTCGGGAACTCGGGATCAAAAGCAGGAGATCGGACAGAGCCCTCCTTGGATGCCGACCACTGAGGAAAGAGAACCTAAACTCTCGTTATCACTCAGTTTAGACTGAATATGACTTATGTGGAATGGAATACTCTTATTGGTCACCTGTCCTGTCTATTACCCCCTGGAGGTGCAACCTTTTACTTCCTTGTGACCCCTCTTACTACCCGGCACCCCCAGCGTGGCACACAAGAGCCAGCAGTGACCTTGGTCACTACAGGAATAAGTATAAGCAAGAGCCTTTCTGCATCCCAGTCCCAGGCAGTGACTGTAAACATCAAGTGTTACCACTGCTAGTACCAGACACTGTCTGCAAAAACATGCTGCTAGCTTCCGAAAGTGCAGCCTTTTAGAAGAGACTGAACTGGAGAATAAAAATAATTGAACAAAATTGGTTTTGTTTAGCTCGAACCAGGAGAAAACCTTTTTCCATGCTGAGCGCAGCAGAGATTGCTTTTCTCTTTCCTGTATTCTTCCCTAGGAGTTTTGTCATCTTTCACTTTTTAAAGCCTGTATTGATGTAGTTTCCTTCACATCTTACACAAACACTTTGTGAAGTGATAAACGGGTTTGGGCACATAAGGAGCATAAGAGAAAGGCAAAAGGACTGGCTGCTAAGGAAGCACCAACAGGGGAGGTGAGGACAAGAGACCTATATTTAAAGGAACACTACTGCTGTGAAACTGTTACAAATCTGTCTGCTGTACTATTTGTGCTCTGACACTTGCTTTTTGAGGAAGATATTTAGCACTCATACTACCTGTAACATATCCGTGCATAGAATCTTAAGATAATTCAGGTTAGAAGGGATCTCAGGCATTCATGTAGTCCAGTAGGGTTGGTTCAGAGGTCCTGTAAGTGCTCATGAATTCTGGACACATTGACTGCTCTTTCCTTTTAAAAAAGTGGATGTAAGGGAGGAGGGCAAAGGAAAAAAAGAGAGGAGTACAGGAAATGCAGTATATGAATAAATTAGGGGGAAAAAAGTGAGAGTAAATGCAATGTCATTTTTTTTCTCACAGTTCTGTCATGACACATGAAATTTCCTTGAAATACCATGATTGTGTAATATTGCCTGCTTTCATTTGAAAACAAAGTAATTCCCTAATCTTTGTGATTCTGGAAAAATAGTTTGAAAATACAAATCTCAAAGGCTTCGGAGTTAGAAGAAGGTTGAGCAGACATTGTCAGATTAAATGTGTAGTAATTCAGAATTTTGGAACTGATCCAGTGTTTTGGGAATGATGCTGATATGTAATTTTCAAAAGGTTGCCTTTAACAGAATAACGTGAAAAACTTAAAAGGGCATGGCTCTCATACTAGTGTGGATAACACTCATTAATTTGAGTACTGGACTTCATAGTCCAGTATAAAAATGTTTAAAAATAGTGTAAATACTAGTTTAGATTTGTAAAAATGATAGCTGTGTTTGGATTGCGTTTTGCTGAAGATGGGTTTTGAAGATGAACAACTGGAAAAAAAACTAAAAACTTTTCTAAGTAGAACATAGTTACATTCAAGTAGAGCCCAGCATTAATTTTCATTTCTTTTTACTAGCATGTGTTATTTTTTTTTTTTAAAGAGGACTTACTCTTTTTTTTTACTTAAAATCCTCTAATACAAAAAAGGAAACAGGCCACTTAAGTTGTCAGAGGTCAGTTTTCATAGCTGTCTGACCTTTCTGAACTATACCAAGATAGTGTATGTGAGATGGAGTTTTTTATGCCTGGAGTGATAAAGCTATTTTGCAAAGCTTGCCTTAATAAAGAGCAGATTGGTTAGTAAGAACAGAAGGATCTCGTATCTTAAAAAAACCCAATAAACACTTCTCATGGAACTCAGTTGTCTTTCCTGTCCTTTTTGTTATTGCTCTGTATCTATGCGTTTTAAACCATGTATTGTAGCGTTCTCTCCTCCTACTCCGTTGACTGCAGATAAAGTATCACCACATTCGATCATAAAAGCCTTTATACAGTAAAAAAATATGTACTCTTAGGTTTTCTTTTTGGCCTTATCTGTTGACTGAAAGTGGATGCTATACACTATCCAGAAAAATAGTTTATAGGCTTTATTTGTGATACTTGGAATTTGTCGTTTTGGGATTTTTTTGCTTCCACCTCCCAATGAATGCCAAGGCTGTTATTTTACATGCGTGACATTAGTAACTTCATGAATGCTGGTACTTCTCTTAGACTTGCTGGGAACATTCAAGTGTGCGAAGTCTGGTCTCTGCAGAATGAAGATTGATGCATTCTGAGCTGCACAGTAACCCAGGTGTTAGCCCCATTCTCCTCAGAGGTTAGTTAAAAAACCAAAGTAGCACAAAACAACACAACTTTCCTGAAAATCTAATTATCGTTGTGATGAACTGGAAAAGACACAAATTAATGATGAAAATACCCAGTGATCCGATAGGAAAGGGTAAATGGATTCTATTCCACAACACCATAGTAGCAATTTTCTTCATTTAATACGGATTGCTGCTTTTAGGAAATATGAATTGGCATAGGTACCTGTTACCTCTTAAAAAAAACAAAACAAAATGAAATGCGTTTACATGCTCTTTACCAACAAGTAAAGGCATGCTGTATGTTTCCAAACCTCACAGTTCCAGAATATGTTTTGAAAAACATCCTCTCGGGTTAAAAAAAATAAATAAAACCCAACAAAACCAAAAAAAGCCCCTTCTTCTGAACTTCTTGGATAAATGTGGCTGCTGATTACTTCTATTCATAAAAATATGCTCTGAGCAGCAGGATAGCTTTCTGTTTGCTTCAAACAAGCATATTATAAACCAAATCATTTTATAAAGTGTTAACAGTAGAGACAGAGGAGAATGAGGTTTTCTCCATTGCAAACTGATCTATGAAACTGTTTTCCCAGAATCTTTAGCTCATACATTCCTGTGGTAAGAAAGATCAGAATAGTGATTTCCAAAAAGAAAAGGAAGAGCAAATGAGTCAATAATAACCCCAAACTATCTGATCTTGTATCTGATTGAAGAAATGTTTTAGCCTTTGTAAACACCGACAACAATTTAAATGCACTAGAATGGACTCCATATTTCTCTGAGAACTAAAAAATCATGATAGATTGTCTTAAGCCATCTATGTAGGAGAGGCAGGAAGCAGATGATTGCTCACCATAGATGCTGTTCTCCTTTACTTATATTTTCTTTTGAGAATTTTTCAGTGAATAATTTTTCAACTGGCCCGCAAGGTCCCTTTTTTACTGTAAGTTTCTTTTAATATTCTATCCAAAATTAGGAGAAAGGATGCTTAATGTTGTCCTTTGATGATACAATTAATAAAGCTCATCATCTAATCTGATTTTTGCGTAGGAATTTATACCTAGTTAAATAGAGGAAGTGATTTATACTCTGAGGATTTCAGTCATGGCCATATGCATAACAAAAGAATTGTTACAAGCAGTCTTTGTAACTACAAAACCCTTCTGTCCTAAAAATGCTGTTTTGCTTTCTGGGACAGTGCCTAGAGAAAGCTGAGGAGGAAGCTGAAGTGTGTGTATACTGTGTAAATGTGGAAGACAGCACTAGAACATGCTTGGATAAGCAATGAGAAAGATCTACTTCATATAGTGAGGTGTAGCACCTTATAGAGAAACAAGCTGAAAATCCCTAAAAGTAGTAGCAGAGACAAAGAAATTTTGGATTAACACACAGAAATAGTAGACAAAGCAGTGGTAGAGACAAGGGAGTGTGAGTTTAACACAGCGCTGACAAAGCTACAAGGCTGTTACTGCTTGAAGAGCTGGTACAGTTGCCATCATCTTGTGCAATTGCCACACCTCTTGGATAAAGGCTTGAGCGTTTAGTCTTCCCGGTTGTCTTTGGAGATCTCTGGCCCTTCTGCCTTTATATGATGTTACCACTCTATGAGATTACCTGTAGAGCCAAAAAGCATATCCTTTCCCCACCTGCAAGCTGCCTGTTGAGTATACCATAGGGAGAAGGTCTTGGAAAGGCAACAAAATCTGAAGAATGAAAAGGGGAGACCCCAAATGTTTACAGTAGTTGTCTCTACAATAAAACGTGTTTTTCAGTGTGGAGCTTTGGGTGCAGAACTACTTCATACTTTGTGGTTCTTCAGAGTAGGTCTTTTTTGTTTCTTAGGATTCTGTTCCCTGGACTTGTAAAATATAAGTTGGATTCTTGATCTTAATACATTGCTGCATGTAGGACAACCAAGAAATACCTCCTTAATATATTAAAAATGCTAATTAAATACCTGTTTTAAAGTTTTGTGAAGCAGTTCTGAATTAAACGTTTCCAGTTACCTTTTGAGGAGTGGGAAAATTCACCTATTGTGCAAATTAGTTGTTTACATTTTAAAGGGAACTGTTGTAGTAGAAAACGTAAAAACAATGAAACCTTTGTTAAGTAATTTGACTGATGTTTTCTTTGTCACTGTCAATTCCAGCAGATTCAGTATCCCACATTATAAGAAACATTTTATGACCAAATTCATCAGTTCTTGCATTCTGTATTTTCAGCCTTACTTCTCAGTCTATTTCATATCTTCATAAGCTTGCAAAATTTCATTTTATAATGTCGGTGATTTATTTTCGTATTGATTTGGATTGGACTTTCTCTTTTGGGTGACTCAAATATGTTCAAATATGTTTAATATTTTTCTTAGCAAAGGAAAGAAAGAGAGTTCTCAAATCAAGACACAAGATTATTGCTATCAATTACTTTGGTCTATATGTCAGTGTAACCATACAAGTACAAAAAATCCCTTTTCAAAACTACTCTGTGTTAGAGACCAGACCTTGAATGCTGCATTCATATCAGCTCAAAGTCTGACCCTTAGCCTTAATGCGCTTAGTAAAGGAACACAATTTTTGTAAGTAAGAAGCAGACTTTCAGTGACAGACACTTTGTAGTCCAGCATCACTGGAAACAGCCAGAGTGAATTATTTCACAAGGCTGTGCAACAATAAGGGGGCTGGACGTAAGGAGAACTATTTACACCAAGATTGACAAGTGGAGGGCCAAGGTTGGTGGTGTTCTACAAACAAGACCGCCGTAAGGAGTCAGTTAGGGACATTTTGCAGTGTTTGTTTTTTACAGCTACTCTGGAATAAGAGCCTGACCTATTCCCGAAGCTGAAACCATACTCTGAAGAGTGTAACTTTTTCCTTTTAAATGGACAAGTTTATATCAATTGGAAGATAGTCAGGTCTTGGTACAGAATGTGGTCAGATTTTTCTCTCAACAGACATGCTTTCTTTTCTGGGTCACCTGCTTTCAGTTATACCCAAGTGTAAAAACTACAAACATACTATTTACTGTATTGCCCAATCAAAGCTGCCTCCCACTATCATTACAAGAGATGGGGGAGAGGTGGAGGAGAGCTGACATTCGCTTGCTTCTCACATGCCTCATTGCCATTTTTTTATGTAGTACCTATTTCAGGCTGCGATTCAGCTGGGTCTGTACCCTGGCAAACCTGCAGGTGATGCCCAGCCAGGGGATCCCATCTCCTGCTACTTCTCTTCCCTCTGGTGTGGTCATGCAGTAAGAGTAAGAAGCAGATGTGGCTGCAGGCTAACGGTCCCGTTTGGGAAAGAAGGGAAGAGAGACAGGTCAGTGCAGTTGAAATGGGACAGCTGGAAGGTGGGCCCAGGCTGGAAAAAGGGAGGGGCAGGTCTTCAACTTCTAGTACTGATCCATGCAGATTGAATTAAAGCAGCTGAAGAAGGATATCGTTCAAGTAACCAAGGTGACTGCTGGACCACAGTGTAATTGTTGTCCTTGCTGATTGTATTTATTGCAAGATTTGGTAGAGTTCTTTATAAGAAGGTAGTATTATTTCTGACCAGTAAGAATATTTCTTTGTAAATAAACGTCAGCTGAACTGGCCTCCTTCATCTACTTGAATTCTGCTTTTTCAAGCAGTTGCATGGGTACCACCGTACGACTATACTATCTGACAAATACTATATGTAAAAATTAAAACAACACCCATAATGCAAAACCAGAACAGCCATCCCCAAAACAAAGAAGCAGACAACCCCCCTCACCTGCCAACAAGTACCAAAAGTAGTGTGACAGGAGATATCAGCTGAGTATTAAGAAATAATTTGAATATGCTAAGTTACCGTAAGGACCTACTGGGGGGGGGGGGGTAAAAAGAGTGTCATTTTCAACAAAACTTGTTTAATGTAAAATAATAAAGTTGTTGCTTTTGCTTTACAGTTACTGAGCCTTTTTGGTGTACTAAGATTAAAGCCTCTTAATCAATAAAGGAATAAATATCCTCTACCTAAATTTCTGTGAAAAGTAGACTCACATTATTATTTAAATTAGTTAGCCTAGACTTATGGAAATCCTAATGAAAAGATGTTTGTGTTAATATAGTGGAAGTATACAAGTCTGCTATATGGAATAGGTGAATGCATGTATTGTGTGTTGTATATATGTTTTGGTAGCAGTGTTATGAGTTCAAAGCTGAATCGGGTTAAAGTCTTAGAGGTGATATTTGGGTTTTGCTTAATCAAGGCAACTAATGACTGTTCAAGTTTAACATGAGAAATGTGGGAGTATTATTTGAACACTGAAGGACTGTATGAATTTGAACACCAACAAAAGGCAATATAAAAATAAACGGCTTTTTGCCCTGTCAAAAGTTAAATTTACTTGTGTGAAAGTGCAAGACCTTTAAGTGCCACAAAGACTTTAAAGCTCTGCTTGACAAGGGCTGAGTTAACGGTAATGTTGGATTCATGAAGCCAAATAAAGTATTTTTTGTGACCATTAATTGAAAATGAAAGTGAATCTTTCTGGGACTGTATGGTAAACTGTCAGCTGGATTCTTACAAAGGGAACAAACCATTTTATGGGGACCTTTTGGTGTAGTGCGGGAAAAGGTCATGTTCTTCAAAGTTTTGCCTTGTACGGCTAAATTTCAAGTGACTTTCTATTACAGTTCTTGAAGACAACAATTAACATTGTTTACCGTCACAGGGCTTGAGAAATGCAAGGTGAGCTGTAGTACTTAGATGTAGAAGTTTTATTTAAGTTTATTTAATTTATTAAATATCCTGTTTGCTGTAATGAAGGACTAGTTAGCTATGCTAACTAGCTTTCTCTACAGGCTACATCATGGCATGCCATGTTTCTGTATTGAGCTATTGAGCTCAAAACACAGAGGCAGAGCAGACAAAAGATATATCAATTCAAGCTTGATTTTCTCTGGCTTTCAAGAGCATGTATGCTACTCATTGTCTGCACAGTAAGGGAGGATGAAACCTTGTTTGTTGGTGACCATGAAGAGTTAATTTTCAGAGGGTTTTTAAAGGCTGCAGGCTAGTATTTTTTTAAGTATTTTTTATTAGTATAATATGTGAGAGGTTAACTAGTGGATCTGTTGCTGATGAAAACTTACATTTTACTTTTTGATTTTTAGGGACTCTAGGATCTATTTCCTAACTTTGCACAGAATAAAAATTTGATGACCTTTTTTCAGAAGTTGTATTTAATACTAATAAATCCCAGACATCTCAGGAAAACCTTAGGGCTGCAGAATAAGTACAGAAAAGCAGGATAAAGAACTAAGAGCGTTTGCATGCATGGAATTTTGTGCTGTTTGAGGCAGGTGTGGTCTGTCCTTCAGTATTGTGCAGGGAAGTGGCTCAGAACATTTGTGCTGATGCCTGTTGAGAGGCAGGAACTGAAAGCAAAATTGCCCACCTGGTCCCTTTCATAATTAATAAGATTGAAGTTGAAAGTGCATATAAGAGAGTGATACAAACGTTAACAGGGAAAAAAGCATTTACAACAAGTCTCATTAAATTAATTGTAGCAGTTACTTGAGCTCAGGAAGCCTCAAAGTCTGAAGGCTTTCCACCAAGGGAGCTTGCAACTTTATACCGTAAATGAGCTTTAAGTACTTTTATGGCTTGTTTTCACCAAATAGAAAGAAAATTTGTGAAGGTCAAAGTTATTTTTTTAAGGTGGCCCTTGTGAGAACCAACAACTTAAAAATGAGTTGCAGTGTAAATGAAGTCACCTAAGCTTATGAGGCAAACTTTGTTGTGTTCAAACATGTTTTGGAGAACAGAGCTGACGTTTTATCTTTGCAGTGTATTTCTAACTAAGGAATTCTGGGTGTTTTGGCTGTCTTGAGATTAAAAAGGGCAAGTCCATACTGAATTCCATGAGACAAAAAATTGTGTTTATGCTTTTAGCACACTTTTGGAAAAAAAAAACATTTTTCTGTTTTTAGCTGAACCTGAAATTTTATCAGTACAGGAGTTATGTCCCTGCTTCCTTGTTGCTATTTCATAGAATCATAGAACCATAGAATGTGTTGGGCTGGAAGAGATCTTTAAAGGTCGTCTAGTCCACCCCCCCTGCAGTGAGCAGAGACATCTTTAACTAGATCGAGTTGTTCAGAGCTGCATCAAGCCTGACCTTGAATGTCTCTGGGAATGGAGCCTCCACCATCTCTTTGGGCAACGTGTTCCAGTATTTCGCCTCCCTCATAGTAAAGAACTTAACTATTTGTGCCTGCTGCTGCTATCTACTCGTGCTGAACCTGCAGTATCACGAGTAGATTTATACTACAGTTAGAAGTGTGCCTGCAGTTTATAGAGATAAACCAAGCTAATTTTAAGCTGGCAGTTTGGGTTTTAGCAGTGTTAGGAGCTGAACAGATGTGTGAAAGGCTAGCTTGCCCTAAACACAAGGCTGTCACAGCAGTGTTGCTGCCAGTGACCAAATGGGGTTGTTTAAAAGAAGCTCAGATTTACTGAGCTGAACTGGAGTCGCACCTCTTACGGCAGGGTGTACATACACTGTGTGTGGACAGCTTCTAGTGGGTTTCTGAGGAAGCTCTATGGGTTGGGCAGTCTGGACTTGCTTGGCTGCTCACCTGCTTATCATATTAAAGGATTAAAATGTGACTCAGTTTCTTGCTGTCTTCATAATAGGGGAGAGCATCTAGTAATCTCTGGTTTGGAGCAACAGTTATTTTATTAAGTACTTTATCAAGTAGTAGTGAAAACCAAACCTGACTGTTGAAAATAAGCCCAAGTAGTATTACGAAGATTAGAGTCCCTATTATTTTTGCCCCCCTTGCCACAGCTGTTTTTCAGGTGTCGGGGATATAGCAGACAAATATAAGTTAGATTTCTTGATTCTTTTCACTTATTACTCTGGTAACTTCAGTTAGATTAAAACTGTGTACAGGACAACAGTTACGTTTTAAATCTCAAGCAGTCCATTGTGTTTATGTGTGTGAGTATGTGCACTACACATACGTGTGCACAGGGAACATACTTATGTGGGTTTTAGGAGTAGGATTTTCTAGGTATTAGTATCACGGTACCTGTCTAACACGTAAGTTTGATCTCACAAGCTGAATTTCTAGCTCAGACACCATGACAGCACTTGATTTTGCACGTGCTAGAATGCCTGCATCTTCCATTGACTACAGTTAAAATTGTGTAGGTGTCGAGACCATTTGAGCATTTTATCTGATGAGTTTCTTGAATTGGATGGATTATTTGTAGTGTGAAATGTTACTATTAAATAGAATACAAAAGAATACATTTTTAAGGATAGAGATTTAAGCACCAAAGAGGACAATAAATGCATTTATGATGGTCATGATGAGAATTGAACTGCTTTTGTAGTAACCAGAAAACTTCACTAATTTGTGGGTTTTATTCTAAACTACTCCTCAGTGCTGGAAAAAATGTATTTTTAATAGACAAAGTTAATGAATTTAATACGAAAACGGAAAGTGCCCATACTGAAATATAATACAGTGCTCCAAGTAGGAAATACGTTCATATTTTAGAGAACATTAGGATTGTTTGGTACACATAAACCTCCTTCATGAAAACTCATTCAAGAGAGTTGTTTCAGTACCTTTTTTCTTACAGTAAAGATGAACTCATGAATATTTTTACTGTCACTATATATGTCAAACTGTGATTTCTGTACAAACAAAAAGTATTAAATAGGTCCATGAGCACTCTGTTAGCTCTGCTGAAACAAAATACATCTAAAATAATTATATCTGAATCAACTGTATGTTGGACTTCACCAAGCACATTCGAAAGAAATTAATAGGTTTTTTGTTTCTAATTGTGGTATAGATGTGATCCCAAGCCAGACATTGCTATGCAAGAGTAGTTGCTTTAAGAAGTACCCCATGAACACACAGTCATTTAAATAAACAGAGCTGCTTGTTATGGAAAGTGAAAATTGCCAGGAGAAAGACTACAACTTTTCAAAATGACACTTAAGGATGGTGTATAGATATAGTAAATAGGGATTTATATTGGCAGCCTTACTGTGAATGAGTTTGAGCTCTGTTTCTGGGTATGATTTACAGTTTTGGAAATATAATCAGGCTAGAGCTTACACTGATTTGATTATATTAAGTTTATACGAGTCTGTTCCCAAGGAACAGCAACATTAACATTAGCAGCAACAACTGGAAAGTAATTTTTTTAATATGCTTGAAGTATAGAGAAGGCTCTAACAAATATTTCTGAATTGAGCTCAAAGTGCATTTGTGCCCAAGTGTTTCAGCCAGTTGTTAGTCTCCGCCACAAATTTAATTTCCAATGCTTTGCTGTTACCCATTTTAAATTACCAATGTTGAGAACTACTGATCACTACTTCAGACGTTTTTTCTCTTCTCATCCCTAGGAAGGATGTCTAGAGACCGGGCTCTGAGGAAGCAGCAGCAATTGAATAATTTGGTAGCAGCAGTGACAAAACTTGCTAAGCCTGGAGATGTGATTGTGGATTTTTGCAGCGGAGGGGTAATGTATAGTTTTGTTTACATGATGCGGTTTCTTTCATCTTTCATCTTTACGCTTCTAGGTGGTTGCTGCCACAAAGCAAAAGTAGAAATGCTGAAATTTTAGCTTCTTTCAATGGTTCTGTCACTGTTAAGGGGATGCTAATCATGTAATGACTCAGCAACAGGGGACACTGAAAAGTGACTTTTTTTTTTTTTTTTTCACAGGGCCATGTTGGAATTGTTCTTGCTCATATGATGCCATCGTGTCAGGTAAATTCTAAATAAATGGTACAGACCATATGAAATTTTGGTCTGTGATAATCATCTTGAAAAGATGTGCATGTACAAAGAAGACATAGTTGTCTTGGCACAGGTCTTTTTATGTTTGAAATGTGAAAACTTTTATTATGATCCCAAATGTGTGTGTTGCTTTCCGGAGAAAACAAAAGTTGTAGTAAAATTATAAATTATTTGCAAGCTAATTGATATTGGCAAGTATTAAATGTTTCTCATTGTTGTTGGGTTTCCTGCTAATAATTTTTGAAGATCTCAAGCTCTGCCAAAAGTAATTTAGAGGTTTTCTCAAGTAAACGATGAAGTTTCATGCTTACTGATAATATTGTACTTCAATTTCTCAGTACTATTTCGCCTTCCTCCTGTGCATGAAATCTAGGTGGTACTCATAGAAAACAAAGAATTGTCTCTGATCCGTGCTAAAGACAGAAGTGATGAACTAGGTTTAAACAACATTTGGTTCATTCAAGCGAATTTGGACTATTTTAATGGGACTTTTAACATTGGGGTAAGTGATTGTAACTTTTTCACTTCAAAATTTCAGTGTCTGGTTTAATATTCTTAACTGAAATATCTGAGAGAAAAAAAAATCTGTATGTACAGGCAGGTACGTTTGATGCTATGAGGAGCACCCTTGTTATATTAATGTGTATTGGATTACTTTTGTATTTAGTATTTCTTGCAAATTGGCATCACTTCTGTATTACATGAGTGAAGAAAGAAGTGTCTGCTCCAGTCAAATACAAAAATATGAGTGTAGCCTGACCATGTTGAAAAAAAGTGAAGTAGATTCTTGGTTTAATCATGTTATTTTAAAATCAGTGATTCATTAATGGAGAAAGTTTGGACAATGGAAGAAGACTACTCTGGCTCAAATTAAGCCTGAAGACAGTAAAGTGAGATCAGAAGTGTAATTGGGTGACAGTAAAAGCATTTTAAGATAAAGCAAACAAGACTACATGGTGCAAAACTGAGAAAAAACTCTCGTAAGAGAGAGAATGTTATAATAATGATATAACTGTGTATTCAATGTGTAAAGTATACTCAAGCTGTATTTATAAAGGCAGAATGTTAGGTAGAATGATACCTTTTGTAGAACTCACACTCAGCATTCCTACTGCTGTCAACAGGTGATATTCTGACTCTCAGTTTACTGTAAAGGAGCAGACTAAAGCAGAAGTCTGAGCTCTGCAGGAGTGAAGTAGATGATTTGAATACCAAGCCAAAGTATCTGTCTATAGCCTGAAAGAAAATGAGGTTAATGTCTACTTCAGGATTCTGCAGCCCTAGTGAAGAGTAATGCATAAATAGTCTTTTGTAACTTGGTAAAGATTCCTGTCTTCCAATCTAATATTCTGTTAACAGAATACGAACTTTTACAGCAAGCCCCAAGCTTTCAGTGTGAGTCTGTTCTTTAAGTCATCCATCCAAGGGCCTGTTTTGGCTACAGCTGAGGCTGTTTAATGCTGAAGGTTTATGGTAGGTGAGCAGTGCTGTTTAACCATTTGGTTGGTTTATTTGATAGAAGAGAAGAAATACAGTGCAGAAGAAAGAGGAGAGAATAAACTATTTCAGCCCAGTCATTCCAAGTGTAAATTTCCAATTCTCTTGCTTTATTTCCTGTGCTACATTGTCATATAAATTTATTGGAAAAAAAAAAATCAGGATCTTAGAATAACTTGCTGAATTCTGTGTGTGAGATACATAAGAGCTCCGATTTTGTGATTATTGGAGCTCCTGTCTTCATTTTCTGGGGGTCTAATTTTAAGGTTAGTACCAAGTTAAATATCTCCATGGAGTTTTTATTTAATAAAATATATTCTCTCAAGTTTTGTGACAAAAAAAAAAAAGAATTATATGTCAGAAACCTTCACTTGGAAATTCTTCATTTTCAGGCCTGTGATTTCGATTCCTTTGACTTGATTCTGTAGTCTGTTCAACAGATAAACCTGGAGCTTCCCAATTTGGGAGACGTATATCTATCTCAGCTTCAGAATTAGTTCAGGATTCGCTCATTAACTGGGGATTAACTTTCCTATGCAGCCAAATTTAAGACAGACGCTGGCTGATTTAGTGACCAGTGGCACAAGTGTTTAGCATGTTGGAAGGTAAAAGTTAGCTGCCTTTGTATCGTTATGTCATAAGCACTTGTCTACTACAGAAACGACAATGTAACAACACTGTAATACATAGGTAAGCACGAAGTTTGGTAATGCATTGTTTCTAAGCCATTCTTCACTTACATGATTTCCACATTTTCAGTAACACAATACAGTGTAAATGTGAAGGTGGACACGACAAGGAATTCACTGAGTATAGTACTTGAAATGTGAAGTGCGATAGAAAAATGAACACGACAGAAGTAATAATTTCTCTGCTTTTGCTTTTAGCCTAAAATATGTTTAATGTACTTTAATTGCCTAGACACTGATTCTGCATTACTTAGCTATTTTATTATGTGCCAGAACTTGAAAAGCAGGTTAAAAATAAAATTTCTGCTCTTATGAATTGTTGGGATAAGAAGGATCAGGGTTCTGTAACTACCTGTTTGAGTGCCGAATGTACTGGTACCTTGTACTCTTACGTATTATAGCACAACCACGAAGCACAATAAATTTTAGTCTAAAAGTGAAAGCTTCCAAATATTTGCATTTAGTGTTCATTTACATGCCAACACCCAGAGGAGTCTTTGAGGTCTTTGCTGTTTTTCTTATGATTATAATACTGGGTTATCAGCGAATTTGTGAGACAAGTTGAAAAGTTCAAGGTTGGAGGGGGGAGTGGGGTGGGGAGTGTATCTTTGAGTGTATTGTATTCTTTCGTCTTTAAGATCATGAAAGGGAACGTGAGGTTTCATGAAACCTTCTGCTTTGCTTTTCTGTGTGTGTCAGGCTGTTCGGGGGGGGCTGCAGAGTCCGAGGAGTAATACAGGGCGATGATCTTGCACTGCTTTAGCTCTGTTGCTCTCTTCAGGGGCCACTTTGTTTTCCTGTGTCTAGAGATGTTTGTTTGTTTGAAGATAGTGATTTTGATATATAGGCTATCCCGAGAAAGCTTCGTCTTGACTTTTGAGATTTTTTACTTAAGTAAATTGATTCTGAGAAACCTAAAGAAAAGATTAGTTGCTGTAAAAGCTCATATAGGCTCAGCAAAGCTACTGATTTTATTTGCTGCTGTTTTAAGGTCTCTCTTCCAAATGTGTGAGCAAAGCAGAGGTCTTTGTTTTTTGCTTGGATAAATGAGAAAGTATCATATTCCATGACAGTCTAATAGCTGACAGTCTAATAATCTGTTTCTGATGATAAACTGATTTTATTTTTGTTTTAAATTCACGAGTGGAAAACTTTCTTGTGAAATCTTCCTACTAATTTTTTTAATGTTCTGCTTGAGACAAAAACATTTGTTACCATCTGTGTGCATTTATAGTTCAGTTGATGATTAATGGTCTGCTCAGCTGAGCTTACATCAAGCAGTCTGCAAACAAGTCTTTATCTATATCCGAGAGCAAAGTTTTTATCTCCCAGTTGCTGTACCTTGAAAAACAACTTTGAACCCTGAAATCTGAGCTTTGCAGTTCTGAACCTTTTTCTTCAATTTTGAGTGAACAAAAAGCAAACAATGCAGTTTTACAAATCCATACCACTGTATAAAATTAAAAATGTACCTTAAAAAACTCCTCAGTTTAATGAAAGCGTAAAGCAATGTGTATGCACTAGGGCTGCTCTTTCAGCCGCTGAGCCCATGGAAGAAGGCAGAGAAAGTAATGCCTCTGTCTCACCTGGCATAGGAGAGAGCTTCTGGCCTTTCCTTGCATCATATCAAGTACAGCAATAACTTGCCTTTCTGTAGGAGAGCAGGAAGAATTTGGGTGCAACCTGTGTGTTGCGGAAAACACACATCACTGCTTGCAGGCAGCTGTTGTGATCGAATGGCATTCTAGTTTTAGAGAGTCCATCACTAAGAAAGAAGAGAACAATGAGGGAAAAAAAAAGGATGGCAAATTGTATTTGATAATTCTCTCTGCCTCCAAATGTTTACCTTCTAAAATTTTTACACAATACAACAAAATGATTAAAACTTATGCGTAAATGTTGTCCTTTAAATATGAATTTTAGGTATATCTGTTACTTCTCTTACTGCTGAGTTGAAATCTAGTTTTGAAATAGTTTTATATATTTCTAAGTCTTTTTTTTGCTTGACAAAACATTTTGACTAATCATTACAGTAGTTCTTTTAATATATTTCTGGATGTTCATTTTTAATTTATTTGATATCATGTTGCCACAATACAGTGCACCTTGGTTAGCGACCTTTGTTCAGCGTTGATGCAAATATTTGGAATATTTGTTAATGGAATAGGCTGTAAATTTTCCTCACCATAGATGTGAAAGAGAGGAATGAAAAACTCAGGCCTTTGGTGTAACAGCTTTCACTGCAAAAATCCCTCATATATTTAACTCAGTCAACCAAAAAATACTGCAGCAGGATTGTATTTAGCATATTGCAATGAACAGTGTGCTTGTTTCTTGGGTTTTTGTTTTTAATGCTCTAGGTGGCTCTGCACGCGTGTGGTGTGGCAACAGACATGGTGATTGAACACTGCATCAAGGCACGGGCAGCCTTTGTCATCTCCCCGTGTTGTTATGGCTTCATTCAAAACACAGTGAAGTTTAAATATCCACGAAGGTAAACTAAAGCTAACAGGATAAGCTTTAAATATCAACTTAAATGAAGGAAGTAAATACTAAAATGAGTGTATAGTTAATCAAGTGAAGATCATTGCAAGTATCTACAGGCTACATTAATTCACAGTTCTAATGCAACTGTTTCCTGATGTTTTTCTTTGCAAACCTATCCTGAAAGGGAGACAGACTGGTTATTCCTGGTTTATTTTTTTCTGGATTTATCTATTTATATGTCAGAAGATTTTATACCATCAACAGGGTATATACAGCATGTGGGAATCTATGTAACATGCAGACGTTTACCTTGGAATCATGTTAATAGAAAACTCCTGAAAATTAACGATAAGAAGGGGAATTGACGTTTTAATGTTGGAGAAAGATGTAAGCAATCAATCAGCTTAAATAAATGGGTCTGCTTTATACCACAGTTTACTGCTTGAAAACTCTTCTGATTTATTCCCAAGTAGGCAAGTTCTCCTGTATTTCAGTTCATACTTTTAATACTTTTGGCTGTGTAGATATTTTGTCTTCTTCAAATCTGCCATGTTGGAGATAACTATATATTTTAGGCTTAAGAGTTGTAATGCCTTTGATATAAATAAAATATAAAAGGTAAGCATAAAGTGGCAGAAGGTAAGAGACTAACAGCTTTCTGAGGCAGAATTAGATGTGGCAATAGGGTTGAGGGTTTATTTTTCGTAAAGCTGAGCTTTGCCTTTTGGGTGTCCAAGGTGAATCAGATGTAATTCTAGTAGGAATTACAGCATTGTCTTAGGGTATATGTTTGCTAAAATAAGAACTAAAACATACCATCGTAAGGACTCAATGAAAGAAGCTAAAACATGTTGTCTTGGAAAGAAGCAACAGATCTTATGCATCCATGTTAAATGTTTTTCATATTTTTCTATAATATCAAAGTATACTGTCACAAGTGCACAGAGTAAGTATCTAAGTTTTGTCACTTTGATACACTTTGCATTTAACAGTGTTTTCTCAACCGATTTGATTCTTCCGTCTCTTTAAATGTGTCCCTTTTTGTTCTCTCTTGTGACACAGTAAACCAGATAAGTATTCTTAAGGAATAGGCAGTAAAACTTTAAGCCTTCTAAAAGTAGCAGGCAAATAGCTTTTCTCTGTTGACTTTTTTTAAAACTTGACTGGATACTGTTTAATTTTTGACCAGTTATGTTTTTAGATCATGAAGACTGGAAATGCTTACTGTGTTAGAAAACTTTTGTTACTGTAGAACTTGCAAAGATGTAAATCATGAGTTGGTCTTTGCTAAAATCTTGAATCTAACATTGTAAGCCTATGTAGAAAATTATCAACCCTAGCTCAGGGTCTGCTTTTTCTTTTTTCCTTATATGATTTGATCATGAAGCATGATGGCCTGCCCAAATCCTCCTATTGCCTGGGTTCTATACTGAATTCCATTGTAGAGACACCTTGCTTTTGTGATACAAAGTTTATGCAGGTCTAGGGGTTGTGCATGTGTAGTAGAAATTACTAATGTGACAACATGGAAATGCCAGTAAATCTCTGTAGGCATTTGTCATGATTTACAGGGAGAATTTTATAATTAATACATTAGAAAAAAAAAAAGAAAACACTAAATATGCTTTTCCTGGTTTTCATGAAATGGAACTCTGAGGGTTTCTGGTTTTGGGGGGTTTTTTTAATGCCTTTCTGTAGGATACAGATACTGCTATTTTGTTTAAAATTTGTTCAAGTATGTTATGATTGCTTCTGTTTTCCACCTCTGCTTTTTTAGATGTTAATTGAGTTGGTCTATCTTTTTTTCAGTCATCAATTCAAAGAAATTTTGTCCTACAAGGTATGTGAAAGGTTTGGGGGTGGGAGGGAGAAGGTTGTATGCAGTTTCCTGCATTTCACTGCATCTTCTTATCAAATAAATGTAAGTGGCTGTCCTTTAATTGCAAGGAGGAGCATTTGTTATGTGAAATGTTCATTATTGATGCAGATGTCATTGTGTTGCTTTTTCTCGATCATTCATTTTTAAGGCTTTTTTCTTCAATAAGAAATAGTTTTTTTCCACAAAAGAACTTTTAATTGTAACGTATAAGTGAGCCATTCCTAAGATACTTCAACATGTATCAGTTAGCAATTACAGAATTCTGGTTTATTGAAGTCTTAAATGCAACTGTTTATACTGTGGAAATGTCATCAGTGCTAATTTTTTAGGTAAAATTATTGCTTTTATAGATATTGTTTTCTGGTAAGCATTTGTTTTCTTCCTCTAATTTGTGTCTAGAAGATTGGATGTAGTTAGTAGGAAGAGCTTATGCTCATAAGCAAGAATTTTATACAGTATTGTTTTAAAAACGTTGCTCAACAGGATTTCAAAAATACTCAGATGTGTTTTGAACCTGGGGAGGTAGTCTAAGAGAAAAGTGGGAGAAAGAATCAATGAGGTGTGCAGAACTGACAGACAGAAGATGACAGAGAGCGGGGGAGTGAAAAAGGACAAGAGCAGAGGTGGACAACACACAGCTGTTACTGATCTGTCGAGCTTTGTCAGGTGCTTTTAAAGTAGTTAATGATGAGCAACCAGAAATTTGAAGGTTAGATGCACTTAGTGTGGCACGGAAAGAAACTGTTTCCATTTGAGAGAAGCAAGGCTACATACAAGCTTTACAAAGTTCACCTGTCAAATCCTAGGCAAGGGTCTTGGTGTTTACAATACAGAAGTGAATTTTGGAGATGCAGAATGTAACAAATATAAGAGATGGTATGTCTAATATGCCAATGTTTTGGGGGACAGTGAGCATAGCAAAGATGCTGTATGTAGCAGGAAAATGGAGATTATCCTTTTTAATCTTACAATAAAAGGGCATTAAAATTTTTTAGAAAGTTTCCAACCATCTTATGTAGGAGACTTCAGTTGTCTGGTAATACACTAATCTTGTCTTCATGATAGTCTAGTTTGTGTACACTTTGCTCATTTATATGGAAATAGATGTCCATAGACTGAGATAATGAAAGCGGTGCAATGGATTTGGATTTGCCATTATTTTTTTCCCTTGATTAACATTCTTTTCAGCATGTATATTTCTAACACATAATCATGAAGAACTTAGGTTTCAGTTCAGAAAAAGTTTATTTACTAATGTATTATTAAAAGTAGATCTGTTGACCAGTGCAGAGGGAGATGGTGACAATTATAGTCAAGGATGCTTGGATTAGGATAGTGTGTATAATCTCATCAGAACTCAGTGAGTTATTCTTCTTAATCTGTTAATCCATGGAGGTTTAAATCACAGGATTTGTCAATACTATAGAAGTTCCAGTATTTTATTTTTTGTGTTGCAGAAGAGTGCAGGGGTCAAGGACAGTGCTAAAAAATATTGATGTTTTTAATAATGTAAGAGTCTGTACAAATGGTCTAGGCTGGTTGGTGCCTCAAATAATCCTAGTTATAAATAACTTTTGTTATAAAGCTAGCTATATGCATTTTTATATTTCGTATTAATAAATAACTACAGGTTATTGGCTAGTAGCCAAAGATGTCATGTGTAAGCCAGGCGTTGTCTGTGTCACCCCTCTCCAGTTCCTATTTTAAATTCATTTCTCTTATCTTTCATTTTAGTGAGATCTAAAAAGACATCCAGAAGTCTGGCAACCCCCAAAACTTTTTTTGATGAGAACATTATGCTGCAATTCATTATTTTATAGCTGCAAAGAGTTAGGTTATGATAGCTGTACATTTGTACCCTGATGCATTTTGAGAATCTATTTGTCAAGACGCTCTCCTTGTAGAATTGGAAAGTAAATCTGAGTAACTTTGCACACACAGCTTTGAAAACTTAATAGGAACTGAAGGTGTGGGTGTTCTAGTAAGCAAGTTAAATGTTTATGTACACAAAAAGTTTGAGCAGTTCATAATTATTATCTTCATTATATTAGAAATGCTTTTCTTCTTATGTTTGCCAACAGGGAATGCCCAATGACAGGGTCATGGGAAAACAATGTAGTCATAACTTAGGCTCTCATTTAACTTTTTGGATTATCTCTGTAGGAAGTCAAGGCACTAGAGTCAGTCCAAATTTTCCGGTTATTTGCAAGGTTTAGCTTGTCTCTGGTCTAGTCAGATGAGCTGAGAACCTGATATTGCAAAAAGCTGATTTATGCTGGATGCCTGAAAGCTGGTGAGGGATTCTGTGCTGACATGGATCTTTTCCCTCTACTGTGAATCCCTCTTTTTCTCCCCAAGCTGCCTAGTGCTGCTGCTTCTCTCCTGACAGCAGCCACATTGCCTGTGGCTCTCCTTCTCCATTCTCCTGTAGACACATTTTGGTTTAAAGTTTTCAGCTCCTTTATACTACAAAACCAGCCACATTTGAACTGAAATGACTGGGCATTACATGTTTAAGTCCTAAACAAGTTATAACACGTTCTTATTTTGCTTGCATATTTCTTATGGAGCTGTGAGCTGAAAACCTTTTGTGAATAAGCTGTACTAAGGAACAAATATCACTGCATCAAGATATTGTAAAGTCATTTAAACGAGTAACATTTGAGTATCAAGTAGTGATGATATTTTATAATATGTGGGCAAGCCTTTTTGTGATCAGGTGTCTATTAAATTTAAAAGTTGGATGGCATGTACTGTGGAGGCAGTTACCATCTTGATTTAATATGAAGATGGAATTCCATTCAGTTTTTTTTGTGAAATGAAGAATTCTGGATCTTTATGTCCCCCTAGTAAAAAGCTGGACTGAGTATCCTTGCTTCAGGATACTGAAGGAAGCTGAAGTATCCTTACAGGAAGTTGCTCTCCCTCTGTTACAGGAACTGAAATGGTGGTTTTTGCAGGCAAATGAGGATGAGGTGTCAGCTTGTGTGGTGATCTAAGGAGGGGCTGAGGTGGTCGGGCTAAGCCTCCACTGCACCGTAGTCCTGGGTGACAAGACAAGAAAGAAATCAACAGCAGCTGTTGTAGAAGCCCCTGCAGAAACTTTAAGTGGAACAGGGATAGCTTGCAAGTGTATTGTGCTCATTTTGATGAAAGAAATGTTCCTATTCACAGCCAGGTATTTTTTGCCTTCAGGTTCAATTTTGCCTTCAGGTACAATTTTGCCTTCAGGACCTTTTGAGTTGATCCTGAATGGATTTGGCAGAGCAGAGAAAGTTTGAACTACAAGATGAACATTCTGGGATTCAAAATTGCTGCTTGGGAGAACTGTGCAGTAGTTGAAATCACCTCTTTAAGAATTTTGTCTCAGCTACTTACTGATACAGAGGTGCTGCCCCACAATGACGGTGCTAAAAGAAGGCTTTGTTGCTCATTGGTAATGGAAGGCAAAATAGTTTGCTGTATGTCTTTGAAGAATGCTGTTTTGTATATATTGCATCCAATTCAACTGCTGCAGAGAATTAGAGAAAATATAGTGAGAAACAAATACTCATGAGTAGAAGTGTTGTTGTGGTTACAAATACTTGATTTTCACACATTTATAAGACAAAGCAGTATCAAAATAAATATTTGCACACAGATCATTTTTTTAGAAATAGAGTCTTCACCATGATAGCACTTCTGGTACTTTTAAACGTTTAATTAGATCTTTCCTACTGAATTTGGAAAAAGAAAATGCTGTTCTACCGATTTTTTTGATTTTTTTTTTCCTCCTAGGAGCACATGATCCTTTGCAGATTTGCAGATCAGACAGCTGTTCAGCTTCCACCAGAACGCAGGCTAATTGGTATGAATTTCTGTAGCTGTTGTGTAAACTATCTCAGTAATGAATTTACCTTGATAAATAAAGGAAGTAGCAGTGTATTTATGAAAAGGACATTAAGTTGCTGTCTTCATATACTTGCAAAATGTGATTTTCTTCACATTTCACCTCTTGCTGTTCTGAACTATGGTATAGAAACCAGTTTTGGTTATAAAGGGAGTAGACGTTTAGGAATTCGGAGAGCTGAGGTGTAAAGCAGGCATTTTTTTCCTTCCTGTAGCCTTTACATTAATGCATGGCTTTTTCTTTAAGTTTTGAGACTACTGAAAAATAGTTGTGCCTGTTATGTTTCTCCATATATAAAGAGTTAATAATCCTTCTCAAGATGTTTTCTGAATGAGGGTTACAAATCACAGATGTGATTTAGAGCTATTAATCACTGTCTCTTTGAAGTAAAGCAGATTATTATTTTAAATAGATACAGAACTTTATTTTAGATGACTTACTGATGTGTATTCTTAGCATTGAGTACTTAACTGCACATTTTTGATAATGTTTCTACATTTTTAGTTTCCATGCTCTCTTTTGCTCTCCTTTTAGGAAAGCAGTGCATGGGACTTGTGGATCTGGATCGGGCGTGGGCTGCAGAAGAACGTAACTACTCTGTCCAGGTTCTATCTATGGAGCCAGAGAGTTGTTCTCCAAAGAATGATATGTTGGTGGGCATCCCTACTTAGAATGTGAAACTTGCGTTTGATTTCAAGTTGAACATAAATCTTCACTGCATAAGGACATCCAGCAGATAGAAGCATAGCTGGGAACCAGACATCACACATCTTGAACCCATTGCATTCGGAAGAGGAAGCAGCACAAAAAGTCTTAGAAAGTGAACTGCATGCAGAGCCTCACAAATCGTGCTTGTCATATGTCATGAAGCAACTTTTGGTTCTCTTACTGCGAAATTTCTGGATCTAACAACTGTGCATGGAATCATTTCCATCTGTAAAAGTTCAGAAAAAGTTGGTCTCATTGAAAGGAAGGTGATTGCGTTCGTGGTCAAAACTGCATTGTGTTCAGAAACAGAGCTGTTATCAGCCAATAATGCAGATTACTGGAGGAATGGAAAAGATCGGATGTATGGTGTTAGTGAAGAAGGCTGTGCAATATGGAGTGACTTCACTTTGCCAAAGAATTCCATACTGCTATAGGAAATTATTTTTAATAAATGTTCATTGCAACCCTTTGGGCATCATTCTGCTTATCAAAAGTATGTTCTAATTTACCAATCTTTTTAAATAGATTTAAAAATGATCTTGAAAGATTGCACAGGGATTCTGTAACCAGGCATTAGAAAGTATCTTTAAAGAAAGCAAGCCCCTAAACATCCATTGACCAGATAGTGATGGATACTTGACTGCCACTTCTGCTGACTGAAGTGTATTGATTCCCATTCTTAAGAACCTTGCTATCAGAAGAAATTTTTAAGGACATTTCATGTGTCTATATACATCTTCATTCATTTTATATTAATTTTAAAATTTGAACTAATTTGCAGTTATTTAACCATCGGGAACGATCAGCCACAGTCATCTTACTATGCTCTGATTAGTAGGCAGCTTTCTATCCTAATTAAAAATCACCTGTTGATACTAACACGATGTAAGCTTGGTCAGTGTGAACATACCTTCAGTACTGGAGGAAAAAAAAGAATCCTGATATCTCTAAAAGGTCTAAATACTTGGCATTTTTTAATGTGAAGACTGAAGGAAAGTGCACATGAATTTGGAAGCACAGATATGAGCAAGTAGGTATGAATTCATACCTTTAGCCTGAGTTCCTCAGTAGGTAATGATGGAGTACTTTCTCTGAAACTTTTTATAATTACAGGAGTAACTGAAGGTTGAAAGAATGTATAGCAAAAATATGTAACAATACCAGTTGTCTCCAGGATTTTCTCTCATACTTACCCAAAGAGAACTCAGCTTTTAAGATAGCAGTGTGTCAAGTCTGAATATTATTCATGTTAAATTACTTTATTTAGAACTCCAGATACCATGTCTGGAGAAGATGTCTCATCATTACCTTTTTGTGCTAAAGGAAGAACTCATCAAGATAAGACACCCAATGCAAACTTTGATGCTGCTTACAGGAAAGATTTTGGTATGTTCTGCTCCAGGAAATGGGTACCAGTATGAGTGTTTTAATTATGGCGATGCTTACTATTTGGCATAGTCTGATATTATGCAGTAATAAATAGCTTTCAGTAGAGCAAAACTCTGTGCTGTTACATGCTTCAAAATTCCTACAATATTTGTCAGTTATAGTTTTTGGATCTACCAGAAAAGGAGAAGGAATACACTTGGGATGTGCCATAGGAAGCAAGTGTGCCATACAATAAAAGATAAAAATGGCGCTTTTTTTAACAGGAAAACCCAGTATTTCTTGGGAACAGAGGTGGAGAAGGAGCTGTATTTGGACAAATGTCCAAGAGGTTATTAGGCACTTAGCACAGTCAAGAAAAATAGCTAAAGCCACACAAGATTCTAAATACCAGTATCTGTTTTGTGTATGGTTCTTTTTCCCATTTCTTTAAAGCACATGTCCTCATGTCAGCTAGTGCTGGGTTTATATGCATCGTGACATCCCCTTGTTGTTGGATGAGCCAAACTATAGAAAGTGAGATTTTTTTTTTTTTTCAAGAGATCAGGGATATTTTGATGGCATCTTGTAATATCCATAATATAGTTGGCTTACAGGATAGTGAGACTGCCTCCTGTTTTAATCCTGTTTCGCGAACTTGTCACTATTGGCATCAATGGGCTGTGGTTTCTCCTCAGGAGAACAGAATCTTCCTCATGTCTAAAGATGGAGTTACCTTACTATAAATAGTAAAGCCTGAACTATACTTGAAGTGGTGTTTTTTTTATTGAAAACTGAAGAGAAGCAGAAGAAAAAAGTGTAAAAAGGAGAAGATATTTTCAACAAAACCGATAATAGCTTTACCACAGATGAGTAATTTACCTTTTAATGAATATATGCAGGTGGGCTTGTGCAAACCTCATAAAGTTCAACAAGGCCAAGTGCAGGGTCCTGCACCTGCGCTGGGGCAATCCAAGCACAGATACAGGCTGGACAGTGAATGGATTGAGAGCAGCCCAGTGTAGAACTTGGGGGTGTTGGTTGATGAGACGCTCAGTATGACCCAGCAATGTGCACTCACAGCCCAGGCGGCCAGCGGCATCCTGGGCCGTATCAAAAGCAGCAGGTCCAGGGAGGTGGTTCTGCCCCTCGGCTCTGTGCTGGTGAGACCCCACCTGCAGTCCTGTGTCCAGCTCTGGAGGCCCCAACGCAAATGGGACATGGACCTGTTGGAGCAGGTCCAGAGGAGGGCTGCGAAGATGATCAAGAGGTTGGAGCATCTCCTCTCCGAGGCTGAGAGAGTTGGGTCTGTTCAGCCTGGAAGAGAGAAGGCCCCAGGGAGACCCTATAGCGGCCGTCCTCCAGTACTTATAGGGGGCCTACAGGAAAGACGGGGAGGGAGTCTTTGTCCGTGAGTTCAGTGATAGAAAACGGGTTAACGATTTCAAATGGAAAGAGAGTAGATTTAAATCAGATATTAGGAAGAAATTCTTTACTGGGGGGGGGGGTGATGAGACACTGGCACAGGTTGCCCAGAGAAGCTGTGGGTGCCCTCTCCCTGGCAGTGTCCAAGGCCAGGTTGGACTGAGCTCTGACCAACCTGGTCCAATAGGAGGTGTCCCTGCCCATGGCAGGGGGGTTGGAACTAGATGATCTTGAAGGTCACTTGCAACCCAAACCATTCTATGATTAAAAGAAATTTGATTTCCTGAGTTAATAATATATGAAGATTATATGCAAACAGTAAAACTGAAACCAAATTAATTTTCTCTTTGCTTGTAGCTTCTATTTACTCAGAAATTAAATGAGTAATGAAATGTCCTGCTCTGCAGTCTTTTTCTAAAAGTGAATTTTGGAAAATACCTGTATTTTCAAAATTCCCCTGGTAAGCTTCATATGTAAGAAAGAATGTATAGGATAGTTTGACAGTAAATCACTCAGGTCATTTCTGAGTGAATACAGAGCAGTTTTTAAACTTTGTATTTGTCTTACATGTTTGAATTTTTCACATACTTTGGTGGGGTTTTTTTTCATTGCTAGTAGAAATATTCCTTTTATGGAAAATATATTATTTGAGTATTCTTGTAAATTAAGTAATCACTGATTCTAGAAATTAATTAATTCCCTATTTCTATGCCCTTTCTTCAGAGTATATTTTACTTGATTGTTGCTGACCTTTCGTAAGTTTGCACAGCATCAGGTGTGATGGTGTCCTTGAAACAAGTTTGCTAAATGATACAGTTTTACTAATATTGAATGTAACTACTAACTTTAGTGCTAATCGTTTGTGGTTTTTTAAAATATGTTCACCATTGTGTTCACCAACAAGGAAGGTCTGGTTGAAGCAGTGAAGGTTGAGGGTAACCTTGGCTGCAGCGACCATGAGATGGTGGAGTTCAGGATCCTGTGCGGTAAAAACAGAATAGCAAGCAGGATCGCAACTCTGGACTTCAGAAGGGCCAACTTTGGCCTTTTCAAGCAATTACTGGGGGATACCCCTTGGGACAGGGAGCTGAAAGGTAAAGGGGCCCAAGACAGTTGGTTGGCATTCAAAGACCACTTCTTTGAAGCTCAGGATCAGTGCATCCCATCAGGTAGGAAATCAAGAAAGAGATCCAGGAGACCTGCTTGGTTAACCAGGGATCTGCTGGGCAGACTCAGGTGGAAGGGGAGGGTGTTTAAATTGTGGAAGGAAGGGCTGACCACTTGGGTGGAGTACAGGGCAGCTGTCAGGGAGTGCAGGGAGGCAATCAGAAAAGCAAAGGCCTCCTTGGAGTTAAAACTTGCAAGGGAGGTCAAAGACAACAGAAAGGGCTTCTTCAAATACATTGCTGACAAAACTAACACTAGAGGCAATGTAGGCCCTCTGTTGAATGAGGTGGGTGCCCTGGAGACAGAGGACAGAAAGAAGGCAGAGTTGCTGAATGCCTTCTTTGCCTCTGTCTACACTGTTGGAGACCGTCCTCAGGAGCCTCAGTCCCCTAAGGCCCCAGAGGAAGTCATGACAAAGGAGGAGTCTGCCCTGATTGATGAGGAGTGGGTTAAGGATCAGTTTGAACACTTGGACATTCATAAATCCATGGGCCCTGATGGGATGCACCCACGGGTGCTGAGGGAGCTGGCGGGAGTCATTGCTAGGCCACTCTCCATCATCTTTGGTAAGTCGTGGGTAACAGGTGAGGTGCCTGAAGACTGGAGGAAAGCGAATGTCACTCCAGTCTATAAGAAGGGCAGGAAGGATGACCCGAGTAACTACAGACCGGTCAGCCTCACCTCCATCCCTGGAAAGGTGATGGAACATCTTATCCTTGACACTGTCTCTAGGCATATCAAGGATAAGAAGGTTATTAGGAGCAGTCAGCATGGCTTTGCCAAGGGGAAGTCATGTTTAACCAACCTGATAGCCTTTTACGAAGACATAACCAGGTGGATGGATGGTGGCCATGCAGTGGACGTGGTCTACCTGGACATCAGCAAGGCCTTTGACACCGTCTCCCACAGCATCCTCATAGGTAAACTGAGGAAGTGTGGTCTGGATGACCAAGTAGTGAGGTGGGTCGAGAACTGGTTGAAGGGAAGAAGCCAGAGGGTTGTGGTCAATGGGGCCGAGTCTGGCTGGATGCCTGTGTCTAGTGGGGTCCCTCAGGGGTCAGTGCTTGGGCCGGTGCTGTTTAATATATTCATCAATGATCTGGATGAGGGATTAGAGAATGTTGTCAGCAAGTTTGCTGATGATACGAAGTTGGGGGGAGTGGTTGACACACCAGAAGGCTGTGCAGCCATTCAGAGAGACCTAGACAGGCTGGAGGGCTGGGCGGGGAGAAATCTTATGAAGTTTAATAAGGGCAAGTGTAGAGTTTTGCACTTGGGAAAAAATAACCCCATGTGCCAATATAGGTTGGGGACTGCCCTGCTGGAGAGCAGTGCAGGGGAAAGGGACCTGGGGGTTCTAGTGGACAGCAGGATGACCATGAGCCAGCAGTGTGCCCTCGTGGCCAAGAAGGCCAATGGCATCCTGGGGTGTATTAGAAGGGGAGTAGCAAGTAGGTCAAGAGAGGTCCTCCTGCCCCTCTACTCTGCCCTGGTGAGGCCGCATCTGGAATATTGTGTCCAGTTCTGGGCCCCTCAGTTCAAGAAGGACAGGGAGCTGCTTGAGAGAGTCCAGCGTAGAGCCACAAAGATGGTGAAGGGAGTGGAGCATCTCCCTTATGAGGAAAGGCTGAAGGAGCTGGATCTCTTTAGCTTGGAGAAGAGGAGGCTGAGGGGTGACCTCATCAATGTTTATAAATATGTCAAGGGGGAATGTCAGGAGGATGGAGCCAGGCTCTTTTCAGCGGCGTCCACTGACAGGACAAGGGGCAATGGGTGGAAGCTGGAACACAGGAGGTTCCAGAAAAATATGAGGAAAAACTTTTTCACTGTGAGGGTGACTGAGCACTGGAACAGGCTGCCTAGGGAGGTTGTGGAATCTCCATCTCTTGAGACATTCAAAACCCACCTGGACGCGTTCCTGTGCGCTCTAGTGTAGGTGATCCTGCTCTGGCAGGGGGGTTGGACTAGATGATCTTTGAGGTCCCTTCCAACCTTTAACATTCTGTGATTCTGTGATTCTGTGATTTCCAATATCATTGAGAAATATGAACGTGTTGTGAGAATTGAAGTGTACCTGTATTGCTTCAGCAGTTTTACTGTCACGTTCCCTGTGATAGATTTGTCATTCTTCCTTTAGGGAAAGATTTTCCTTAAGCAAAAGATTTCCCTTGGGCTTTAGGTATTAGAAAAGCAATTTATCAGGATACATGACGGTTGAAATCATGGCTGCACTTGAGACAGCAATGTCTCCATGATACTGAGAACAATAGGTTTTCATCTACTGATTTTCATATACATGAAACACCACTTTCTATTATTTTTGTGTACTGAGCCCCTTCTATGCATTATTGTGGGTATTTGAAAAATTTTAAGGGGCTTCTATTTTAAAAACATCTGAGTTAGCTCCAAATATAAATACTAATATTTTTGGGGGTGTTAAATTAGTGTGCTATTATAGCTCCCGGTTTTCCCCCTTTTCATTCTCCCAGTGCTAGTTTTCCAAGCCAGATCTTTACTTTGGGTGGTTAGAACAGCATCTCATGCATATTTTCAATTATTAACAGCTTTTTCGGAGTGTTAAAGTGTCAATGCAAAATAACATGCGAGTGTACTTAATCATAGAATCATAGAATCATAGAATGTTAGGGATTGGAAGGGACCTCGAAAGATCATCAAGTCCAATCCCCCTGCCAGAGCAGGAATGCCTAGACTATGCCACACAGGAACGTGTCCAGGCAGGTCTTGAATGTCTCCAGAGAAGGAGACTCCACAGCCTCTCTGGGCAGCCTGTTCCAGTTCTCCGTCACCCTCACTGAGAAGAAGTTTCCTCTCGAGTTTAAGCGGAACCTCTTATGTTCCAGTTTCAGCCCATTACCCCTTGTCCTATCAGTGGTTGTCACCGAGAAGAGCCTGGCTCCATCCTTGTGACACTCCCCCTTGATATATTTGTAAACATTAATGAGGTCACCCCTCAGCCTCCTCTTCTCCAAACTAAAGAGCCCCAGCTCCCTCAGTCTTTTCTCATAAGGGAGATGCTCCACTCCCTTAATCATCCTAGTTGCCCTGTGCTGGACTCTCTCCAGCACTTCCCTGTCTTTCTTGAACTGAGGGGCCCAGAACTGGACACAATATTCCAGACGGGGTCTCACCAGGGCAGAGTAGAGGGGAAGGAGAACCTCTCTCGACCTACTAACCACCCCCCTTCTAATACACCCCAGGATGCCATTGGCCTTCCTGGCCACAAGGGCACACTGCTGGCTCATGGTCATCCTGCTGTCCACCAAGACTCCCAGGTCCCTTTCCCCTACACTACTCTCTAATAAGTCATTCCCCAACTTATACTGGAACCTGGGGTTGTTCCTACCCAGATGCAAGACCCTACATTTACCCTTGTTGTATTTCATTAAATTTTTCCCCGCCCAACCCTCCAGCCTGTCCAGGTCTCGCTGGATGGCAGCACAGCCTTCTGGTGTGTCAGCCACTCCTCCCAGCTTGGTGTCATCAGCAAACTTGCTGATAGTACTCTCTAGTCCCTCATCCAAGTCATCGATGAATATATTGAATAATACTGGTCCCAGTACCGACCCTTGAGGCACTCCACTGGATACAGGTCTCCAACCAGACTCCGCCCCGTTGACCACAACTCTTTGTAATATGCCCTTTATTCTAATACGTCATTGTGATTTTAAACATTTTTATTAGTATTTGCTTGGTTTAGCTGCATTTAGTGTTGCAAACATTTAATTCAATATTATAATTAGAATTCTGAGGTTTTGAAAGGAATTTATTTTTGAATGTATGAAGATGGAGCAAGTTACTGTACTTCGAACTGTTACCCGTACAACTGTGTTGTAGCTCAAAGACCTTCAATTATAGCAATATAGTTCTAAGTTATATTCAAGAGAAATACAATTTTCTAATCATGGACAGAAGTGCCAAAGGAAAATCACCTCTGTTGTATGGAAGTAAGAAGGAAGAGAAGGCATATCTAAGATAAACAATGCAACAATAAATTTATCTGTGCCATGGAACAGAAAAATCAGAAGTTTTTTATCTCTAGCATTATCTTGATGCCCAGCTTTTGATGTGTTTCTCAGTTTCAGTGGTTTTCCTTTGGATTTCTGTAATTTTGTTTACCCCCAAACAGTAACATGTCAAAGACCTCTGCCTGACTCCAGGTACAGACATATAATTTTGGAATGATTAGGGATTGATAGGCCAGAACAAATGTTCCTAAAATTGTCTTGCAGGTAAGTCAAAGGAGAAAGAATTTTTGCAATTTTAGAGCTTGTGTAGGGCGGTAATGCCTGTTTCTTAAGGAGACACAAAGTTAGCTGGAAATCATAGATGTATCAGGTGGAAGGCTTCCAAGCGATCTTGCTCTGTGATCTTCCCAGGGATGGAAGTGAGGATGGCTTGCAGGTAGCTCCCTGTGTCGTCCTTCTTGCTGTAAGATTTACCTTTCTAAAATGACTGGGGAACCTCCCCAGGCTTCACAACCTTTGGAAGCCTCACGATGATGCCAGCCAGCTCTCCTCAGGTGTGTCCTATCCACTCCTATGGACTTGCATAGGTTAAAGAACAGTGTCCAAGTGAGGGAATTGGGTTGTGGCTGTGGTATGATGGGAAATGTTAAACATGGATAAAAAGGGTAAGTTTCTTTGCCTATGAAATAAACATGAACAAGTTTAAAATTAACTTCTAATTTGCTTGTTTGAGGGAAGAAAAAAAAGAAAGCCACACAGTAACTACTCCACTGAGAAGCATCTGACTTTTATCAGATGTTTTAGTCTAATTTTTTCAAGACAGCCAGGGTTCTTCTGGTGCAGGCCTGTGGAGAGGAGCAGTGGGGTGTAAATGTGGAGAGAGAAGGGCGGATTGATTAGAGAATGGTTATTTGAGATACTCCAGCTGTGGAACTCACTCCCTCTAGCAATTTTGTTACCCTACCCTCCATATGCTTGTAGAGAGATTTTTCATCTGGTATTTCCTGGACTGTGGGCTATTTCTGGGTTATCTATTTGTTTGAAATCGTAGATGTAAGAGCTGCTGACTTACTTGGTTGCCTTCAGTCTGCATAAAAATACATATTAAAATGTAAGCATAAGGTGAAGAAACTTATATAAGTGATTGTAATAGTTTGTATACAAGGTATCTTATTATTTTGCAAAGAAAATATAAAAATGGTGGTCTGGGATAACAAAACCAACTTTGTGTTGAACTCTGGGAGTGTGAGTAGGTTTTAAGCTTAATGGTAAGTAATCCTGTTTATAATGTCCATGTTTCTTTGTGGCGTCTGTATTTAGGCAGTGGAATTCCCCATGACGAACTATCACTGAGCCAGGTTTTAAATCAGGGTTTCAAACAGAGGGCTTTTTAAAATAAGGATATTGAAATTATCCGGAGTTAAAATAGATGGTAAGGAAGGATCATGTGGGATGGAAGCCTCGTGTTTTAGAACTTAGGCCAAGAACTTTGAGCCAACTGCTGTCATTAAAAACATTGTCGCTGCTTTCTTAAATGCCTCCAGTCTGGACCACTACTGGCAACCACAAGAATCAAAAGTTCTGATTCACTATTGTAAATCCCAAGCACCTTCCTTTAATTGAGGTCTTCAGTGACTGACTTCTTAAAATTAACTTTTATTCAGTTTTATTCTTCAGCTACTAAAAGGTTGTTGAACTGCACAGCTTCTGGTTATTATGGGGTTTTTTTTGTCCAGCTAACATTATTTTTCATGTACTTCAGCATAAACTGTAGATTTCTTTCATGAATAGATACCCCCATTTTCATACTCCTGCTGTGATACAGTTCACATATATTGCTGTGGTTCAGTATAATCTTGGATAATGACACAATGGGCTGATAATAACTCCTGATGTATTTTATTGACATGACTTTTTAAAGAAAAATCACATCAGCTATAGATTCTGCATGTTGCCTGAGAAGCCAGTAGGTGTGTGTAATTTTGCGCATTGCTTTTGCATTCTTTTAGCTAATTTTGTAGAAATAGCTAATGTTTGGCACCCATGAAGATTGTTTTTATTCATCTGGCATGTTCCCATTCAAATAACCATTTAATGCGGTCACCAACTATAGAAATAGTTAAACAATACTGTAAATGGGCATGTTTTCTTTGTTGGGATGATTGCTGACACATTGAATTCTTTTCATTAAGTAATTTGACCACAAGCATCTCTTTACTTTGGAAAAAGAAGAGGAAAAAAACTCTAGCAAATAGGTTTTCTCTCAGTTTTCGTATTTGCAGTGCTTATATAGGGGAATATAATTGGAATTTCAGGATAAATTACACAAGGTATTGGATGAAAACCAAGACTAAAGTAAACGTTCAATTCCTCTTTTTTGCATTTGACCATTACATGCAAGCATGTGGCTATAAATAGATACCTTATCCATGTTAGAGTAACATTTCATGTTCAAAGTAAGATTCTGGAAAAGAAGATCCTTTTCAAAGTGATTTAAAGCAATTACACAATTTGAAACATTCGGTTGGTGTATGAGTCTTTATTACAATTGGATTACTCTTAGATGCTCTGTTATAAATACCCAAAAGCCCTCTAAAGTAAATCATGTTCTGGCTGATGAATAATCCTTACTGAGAGAATTTGTAACTGCAGATATTATTAGCTCTTGATGGTCTTACACTAGCAGGATATCTGTATGCTATTGGTATGCACAATAGCTGCTGTTACAAGAATAAATACCTTTGACATGTATACTGTCAACCTGACATACATAAATCATCTAATTAATTTGATGTTAGCACTTGGCTTGCTTGAAAGAAGTGGGAGCATTCAAGTTCTGAGGATAACACAGCACTGTTCTGTGTCTACCATCCTTATTCAGAATTTGCTGGTTTATGTAGATATCGGTAGCAAGTATAGTTCTAAAATATTTCAGGATAGTCAGTCATATGCATCTAATCTTGAAGAATGTTAGTGTCTTTCTGGAGGTCATCTGTTAGCTATGAAAATGTGGGCATACACGTGCACAAAGTTGCTATATCTTAATACCTGCCTTCATCTACTGAGAAGAGTAAATGCAGTGGTGAAAGCAGTAAGACAGTTTTTAGCAGTTGCTCTCAAGCAACTGTTTTTGAACAGTAGCACTTTATGCCTGGGTGACCAAGTCCCCTGGACTCACACCTCGCATGAAGCACAGCAGGTTTTCTCTAAGTGCTGTCCAGCTCTCCTGATTGTATGCACCTTCCACACGTTCATAAAGAATAGAAAATGCCTTTCTTTATTCTGAAATTTTCTGGTTTGAACCAAGAAAATCAAAGCTGAAGTTGACACCTGTGAAGCCGAATTACTAAAAGCAGTAAATGCCAGGAGGTGCTAGTTTAATTGTAACCTATACTCCAGAACCAGTTGTGCCATTGCTGTGTGATGAGTGAGAAAATAATTGAATACAGGAGCAGTCTATAGAAGTTTCTATGACCTGTCTGCTTAATGAAATATGTCCGTACTGCACACAGGTGTAGCATTCTTTGGGATTGTATATGATGTAGAGAGTAACCTTAACAACTGTGCACACCTAACTTTTTATTCATGTCAGTAACACTATTGTCCAAGGATAGTTATCATTCATGATTATTTATGTATTAGAACTAAAAAGACATGAATGAAATGTACTTTCCAAAATGTGACAGTAACCAACTTTTATTCCTTTGTCCTAGTTCCATCTTCCCTCTGTCCATAAATTGTTCATTAATTCTGTTACCTGTGGATTCTGCTATTTAAAGCTCTACAGGGCACTTTAAAATTTGAACTGTTTTTAATTTGTTCTAGAACATTTTGGTACAGTCTGCAAGCCAGTTTTTAAAATTCATGTCAGATTTGCTCCAGTCTCTTTCATAGTTTTCCCCTCTCCTTTCATGCTAGCTGTTACAATTTGTTTCCTGTTCCTGAAATTTTCTCACTTTTCTTTCTGCAGAATATCTTCATTACTGATGGAAAGAGCTTCTAGTCTGGTGCTCCCAGTCCATCTCAGTGAGAAATACAATAGTTATGAAAATCACAGTTCAAGGGAATTCTGGTTTGTTTGAACACTTCAGGCATGTGTTAAATTGCACTTTAAAATGGAATCTCAAATTTGTCTTCTCTAAAAAGATATCCATGAAAACCTGTAGACATCTTTAGAAGTATTATTTGAATTTACTGTTTTTGAATGTATAGTTCAAGAAGAACATAGTATGAAGTAAAATTGAATGTTACTGCATTGTTTTAGCAGAATGTAGAAGAATCGGTAACTGTAGATATAAAACCAAACCCTGTAGATATAACCCTTCGACGGCTTCATTTCCTTTCATACTGAGCACTTAAACCCATCCTAAATCTTTTCCATCCTCTTGTCCTTCACAGTGTATTCTGGAGATGTGAATTTTATGCATGTTTTAGTCTCTCAAATCCTACCTGATGAAAACCACAAACAAAATCTGTAATGCTGAAAGGCATGAAGAGGCTCACAAGCACTACCTGTGCAGTAATCATCATACCAGTCGTGTGCTTTAACTATTACTACACTATACTTCCATGAGATCTCTTTTCGTTTTGACTTAAAATGTATGAAAATTCTATTGGTATAAATTGTTAGTTTCACAGAGGTCAGCACGGGGTCCACTTTTGTTTAACATCTTCATTAATGTTCAGGATGATCAGGCACAGTGTGCCCTCATCAAACTTGCTGATGACACAAAGCTGGAAGGAGTGACTCATGTACCAGAGGGTCCTGCTGCCGTCCAGAGGGGCTTTGATAGGCTGGAGAAATCGGCTGACAGGGACCTCACAGATCAACAAAGGAAAGCATGAAGTCCTGTGCCTGGGGTGGAACAGTGCCGTGCGCAGTATGGCAACAGCTGCTTGGCTGGAAAGTAACTTTGCAGAAGGGAGTGTGGAGTCCTGCTGGGCACCAAGTAGAGCATGAGCCAGCAAGGTGCACTTGCTGCAAAGGCAAGTAATGGTATCCTGGGCTGCATCAGGAGGACTTTTGTCAGCGGGTCAAGGAAGGGGTGATCCTTCCCCTCTACTCAACACCGGTAAGGCCATACCTGGAGTGCTGGGTCCAGTTCTGGGCTCCCCGGTATGAGAGAGATAAAAAGCCCCTGGAGACAGTCAAGCAGTGGGAAGGCTGAGAGACCTGGGACCATTTCATCTGGAGAAGAGAATGCTCAGGGTGGAATTTCATCAGTGTGGACAGATATCTGAAAGGAAGGTGTAAGAAGATTGAGCCATGCACTTTTCAGTGGTGTCCAGTGACAAGACGAGGCAACAGACACAAGCAGGAGATTACCTCTCAACATCAGGAAACACTTTTTCAATGTGAGGGTGACTGAGCACTAGCATGGGTTGCCCAGAGAGTTTGTGGAGTCTCTTTCCTTGGAGCTATTCAAAAGCTGCCTGGACATGGTCCTGGGAAACCAGCTGCAGGTGACCCTGGCTGAGAAAAGGGTGTGGACCAGATGACCTTCCAACCGCAACCATGCTGTGATTCTGTGAAACAGTGATAGAAGTAATCAGCTGTCCATGCTAGTTTTAACTTCTAAAATTTATTTCAGAGATTGCAGTTATATAGAGCTGAACAGAGGAGCTAGGTCAGCAATATCATAACTATATAAAAACTCTCCCTCAGCACATCCATAGTAGGTTTTACTGCCTACTAGTCCTCACTGGTATCTCGGAATGTACTCAAAATTTTCTGTATGTCAAAACAAGATGGAAATATAAGGCTTTCAGTCAATTAGATAAGCCTATTTGCCCCTTAAGAATAGCAATTTAAACTCATTTATATAAGCAGTTCTAGGTCAATTTATTGGCAAGTAGTACCAGAGGATCCATCCCATTACACAGCTATAGCTTAGCTCGGAAAAACAAAGTTACAGCACCTGAAGCCAAATGAAAGAGAGAGTAAATCAGGACCCAGAGTGATTTTTATATTTTGAGCTAATTTATGCCATCTTTGACAGAATTTATGTAGCAATTCAGGTTCATTATGAAAAAAGAAAAACAGTATGAAGAATCGGAGTAAAGCAGTGCTTGATCATTTCTCTCTGGAAAGTTATCATAATTTATAATTTATAAAGGTAGTCTAGGCAACATACCTGTATTAATATATGGATCTCCAACTTGTTTTGTGTGTCTGATATTGGCAATGAGCCCAAGGCATGGGGAAAGACAAAGTTACAAAAAAATATACGATAGTCACGGTTGATATCTCAGGCTACTGTAAATAATTTCCTTCTGGTTTTGCATTTCCTAGTGTATTTCTTGCTGTAATGGACTGTATTCCATAAGCAGAAACAATTGAATCCATGCTGCACCAGAGTATTTGCCCCTTTTGTCCTAAAGACAATTCTGGTAACTTTTTAGGCTGATTTATGGCTGTTTATTTTATGTTAAAATTCTTAAATAGCCCAAGAAGTCCTAGCCTGCAGTCTGGGCTCATGAAAGAGAAAACTCACATAAAGTCCATAATTATTTCAGATAATGCACCAAACAGTTGGCCTACTTGATTCAAATTAGTTTATATTAAAACATGTCTTCATGGAGATCTCTTCTGTTAATGTTGCCTTTTTCTTTTGATAAAGTTATAGCAGAAAGGGTGAGGTTAGGTTTGGTTTGAGCTCACATATTTGTGGTTTTTTGATTCTTAGCAGCTTTTTTAATAGTTAATCTCAGTATGACTTGACTTTTCCCATCTTCTTTATATTTTGTATTTTCTTTTAGTTATAGTAATCTGGTTTGATTTTTCTCTTTTTTTTAAAAAAAAACACAAACAAACAACCTGTCATCAGCCTTTAATATTGTTGAACAGAAGGTTTTTATGCACTTCTTGCCCAGGAAAAGAAACAGTACGCTGTTGATTCTGAGTGTTGCCGAGTACATGTGTTTTCTTGCCATGTAAGTAGTATTTCTTTGGTAATTTTACTCAGGTTAAGTGTCTTGCTTGTGCTTCAGTTTTGGTCTCTGCTCTGACTTAGCGTGTGTGTATGTAGCCCGTGTAGCCCATGGAGATAATAACAATTTAAGAAACAGTGTATTAGTGATGTATAGAACAGTTTTCTTGCATTGAAGTGTTCGGTTTCCTGAGGAAAGGAGACAGCACTGGACATTGGCTGCACGGTGTGGAACTGAGCATGAAGTAGTACAACCTGCAAAATACATACCGTAAAGCTGTAGAAGTTGTATTGGAGCAGTGGGACCTTAGAAAGATTATGTGGAAAATGCTGTTACAGAAGCCTGACAAAGCCAGGCTCCTTAGAGAAGTTAGCCCTGCCTCCTTTTCACCAAACCTGGCTGGTTTGTTGTGAGGCTTTCCCAAAGGTTGGCTGAACTAGAGCAGTGAATAACAAGAGCTTACTGGCTGGAACAATCCGGAGTAGGTAACAGTGATGCTAATGTGTTATTAGAGGCATTCTCTTCAGTGCTGACAATTTGATGGCAAAAATAGTTTGTCAACCATTTATTCAACAAGTTCCTAAAATGTTTGTGTCTTTCTCATTTTTTCAGACACCATCAGAGACCACACACATGTTTTTCTGCTCAGCCTGTGAAGGCCTCCACAATCATTTCACTTTCATGCGGAACACATCCCAGTTTCACCCACTTGCCTGCCTGCATGTGGGGATCAATGCAGTAGTTTCTGGTTCTAGCCACAAAAAAAATTTCTGAAGTCAACATTTTCCAGCAGTTCCAGCATTGCTGGTGTCACTGAGAGGTGCAGGATGTGCAGGGCTAGGACTGGTGCAGGCAGTTCAGCACCACTTTTTGGAGTTGGCTGTGCTGTCCCTCACCATCCTGCTGAAGAGGTCTTTTGCAGCAGTTGCAGGATTTTTTCTGCATTCAGTTTTGTTGCAACTGAAGCCAAGTAGACTGACTCCCTAATGAACAGGTTAGTGTTAAATTTGGGGGTTATCATGCTGATCCCTTATGCAAAATACCTGTGGTACAAAAATAGATAAGATGGACTGTAGGGGAATTTCTTGTGGAGCAGGGGTGCAGTATCCCTTTAAAGGTTTTGAATAACCCAGTTTAGGCCTAAACAAAGGCTCTGTCCTTGAAGCTGCCTTGGGGCATGGGAGGAGAAGGTTTTATCTGTTTTGTGAAGAGCCTTGCCGAGTGGAGAAGGGGGGCGAGAGCCGCCTGCATAGTTGAATGGCACTACCCAATAAAACGGTGGCGCGTGTAAACCTGGAACTGACCAACTCTGTGAAGGGGCAGGCGCGGGGACACTGCTGAAGTGTATATATTGAGCTGTCCGGAGCAATAAAGGGAGGACGACTTGTAGCCATATTGGTGTGATGGTCGTAACTTGGCCGGCTCTCCGATGGGACCCTTCTAGAACGGACAGTTAGGAATCTGTTTGAAAGACATATGCAGAAGGGAATATGAAATTTCACTGGGCTTTGAAAAGTAACATTTTTTATTCTTTACACTGTAATGAAATGCAGGAAACTTCAACACAAATACCAGTCAGTTTTTAAAGAAGGATCAAGCACGTCTGGAAAAAACTTAATGGAAAAAGCAAACCTGTTGGAAGACCCAATGCAGAAAAAGCATTTGGAAGCTTTTGGATTAGTATTTCCAAAGCACAGTGTTTATCTGTACAGAAGGTGATTTGATATTACAGTGTCTGATAGTTTGATGACTTTCTTACCCTTTCAACTAAGTTTACTAAATGGGAAGTGGAGTATCAAGATTGGTTTAGCTGGTTGAATTGCTGGATTTTCTTGATGCCTCACAGTTTTCTTATTAGCATGGGAGTGACAGAGATTGTTATCTATAATATAATGGAGATAATATTTACTCAGTAAATAATGCTTTTAAATATACCATATATAAATTGGTTGAGAAGCAGAATTGGATAGACCCAGATGAAAAGTAATGACAATGAAAGTTTCATAGATAATTTGGATTTGGATTCTTTTCTTCTGTTCCATTTTGTAAGGAGTGTACACATTACATTAGCATCACAAATGCAGAATATGATCATGTATGCCACTAACTACAAACTGAATGGGTTTTTTACATGTCATGGTGGGATTTAGTGACTTGAGATAGTGTGGTATTTGTGGTTAACTTTCTTACCCTCAATGAGGGTGAGATATTTGCAAGGCAGGAAGGATGGATTTGTGGTTTGAATGTGAAATTGGAAAACAGGAGATCTATTTCTAGTTTGATGACAGATTATTTGATTTGTGGGAAAATAATTTTTTGTTCCTTAATTTCTGCTTGTGTAAATATCATGTTGCACACAGGATCATATCAATTATCTTTGAAAAAGCTTCCTTGGACACTTGCTACACTTCATCCTGTGTTTGGTAGCTGAGTATGTGAATCATAGAATGATTTGGGTTGGAAGGCACCTCAAAGATCATAGAATCATAGATTCATAAAATGTTAGGAGTTGGAAGGGACTTCTTGAGATAATCTAGTCCAACCCCCCTGCCAAAGCAGGATTACCTAGAGTAGGCGACACAAGAACTCATCCAGGCAGGTTTTGAAAGTCTCCAGAGAAGGAGACTCCACAGCCTCTCTGGGCAGCCTGTTCAAGCGCTCATCTAGTTCCAACCCCCTGCCATGGCAGGGACATCTCCCACTAGATCAGGCTGCTCAAAGCCTTGTCCAGCCTGGCCTTGTACACTTCCAGGGATGGAGCATCCACAACCTCCCTGGGCAACCTGTTCCACTGGCTCACCACCCTCAGGGTAAATAACTTCTTCCTTATATCTAGTCTAAACCTACGCTCTTCCAGCTTCCACCCATTACTCCTCATCCTGTCACTACAGGCCCTTGTAGAAAGTCCCTCCCCAGCCTTCTTGCAGGCCCCATCCAGGTACTGGAAGGCTGCTGTAAGGTCTCCCCAGAGCCATCTCTTTTCCAGGCTGAACAACCCCAACTCTCTCAGCCTGTTCTTATAGGAGAGGTGCTCCAGCCCCCTGACCATCTTGGTAGCCCTCCTCTGGACTCACTCAATCACTCCATGGCTTTCTTGTGTTGGGGGCTCCAGAGCTGGAAGCAGGATTCCAGGTGGGGTCTCACAAGGGCGAAGGGGCAGAATCCTCTCCCTTGACCTGCTGGTCACATATCTCTTGATGCATCCCAGGATACAGTTGGCTTTCTGGGCTGCAAGCACACACTGTTGGCTCATGTTGATCTTGTTGTCCACCAACACGCCCAAATCCTTCTCCCCAGGACTGCTCTCAATCCACTCATTGCTCAGCCTATATCTGTGCTTGGGATTGCCTTGACCCAGGTGCAGGGCCTTACACTTGGCCTTGTTAAACTTCATGAGGTTGGCCTGGGCCCACCTCTCAAGCCTGTCAAGGTCCCTTGGGATGTCATCCCTTCCCTCCAGTGTGTCGACTGCACACTGTGTTATTGGAAAACTTGCTGAGTGTGCGCTCAATGCCACTGTCCACATCGCCGAAAAAGGTGTTAAATAGTACTGGTCCTGGTACTGATCCCTGAGGGACATGACTTGTCACTGATCTCCACTTGCACATTGAACCATTGACTGCAACTCTTTGAGTGCGATCTTCCAGCTGGTTCCTTATCCACCAAGTCATCCATCCAACAAAAATCCATGTCTTTCCAACTTGGAGACCAGGATGTTGTGCAGGACGGTGTTGAAGGCCTTGCACAAGTCCAGGTAGATGACATCAGTTGCTCTTCCCTTGTCAGTTGATTCTGTTACTCCATCATAAAAGGCCACCAGATTTGTCAGGCAGGATTTTCCCTTGATGAAGCCATGTTGGTTGCCATGTTGTGCTAGTCATCCATCCAAGTGCTTCATGCACAGCTGCTGGACTTCTGTTGCTAATGTCTTGCTGAACATCAGGTCAGCCCACCCTATGGTTTTATAATTTTTTAGGTTTTCATACGGCTTCCCTAAACATAAAGCATGAAGGTGCTTCTAGTAATACTTCCCAACAACTTGATGCACACTCACACATTAGTGCGGTATAGAAGACAGCTTTATAAACCTTCAACTTCTCCAGAGATTTAGGTTTTGCCAGCTCAGTAATCCTTTCTATGAGAAACTACATCAGTAAGAAAACTCCACTGGCATTGATAAAACAGTGCCAAAATAAATGAATTCATAAATGACTGGGTGTTCAATCCCATTGATGAATATGGATGTGCAGTACATGATCCTTCAGCGACTGGTTCACTGATTTTTCAGGCTGATGTTCCAAAACAAATTGTAAAGGCAGCAGAAGTTAACCAAGAGCAGACAATCTTAATTAGAGTAGGCACCACGTCTGACCAGCACACTAGTACGAACACACACGAGTGCCAAACAGGCTGCTGAGGAGATCTTAAATCCTGAGTGCAGTCTGCAAAGGTTAATTGTTCTTACTATCACTTGCCGAGTGTACGTGCTTTAAAGGAGTAGCGTGTGCTTTAAAGTTGCTGTGTACATAAAGCACCACTATGCAGCACTGCATGTGACACGTTTCTTTGGAAAGTGTCACGTTGTCCTAGACCTTAATTTACAGTGAAGTTCAAATGTTGTTTTTGGCACCTATCCTGAACTTGGCTGTGGTGTAGTTTGTGGACACTTAGTTTTCTGCAAGTTGGACAGATGCAGGCAGATGCTGTTATCAGTAAGAAATCCCAGTGGTTATCACAAATAGGATTTCTCCCCATTTGCCCATAAAATCTTGACAGTGAATTTATTCTGCATGGTCTCTTATCCCACATCACACATCCAAGTGAGAAGAAAAAAAAGAAAAAAAGTGATTAATTAGTCAAGAGCTGGAAATCAGCTCTATTTCAGCAAGAATCTAATGTGAGCCAGATGCTCTCCTGTCTTTCCCAAATGCCATTGTGGTGTTTTCTTCACTGTTCGGTTATCAGCTTCTCATGCGAATGAAGGGAAACAAGTTTGGTCCTCTGTGCAGTTTGTGTGTCTGGGTCCTCTAAGGGAGCTTGTTTGTTACCTAATGCTCATTACCTGTGCACCTAACAAGCCTGCAGAATCTTCACCTTGTGGCTTTTACACTTGCTTTTTCTCTTTGTCTGAAAAGTGCTGGGCTGAGGCCATGGACAGAAAGCTTAACATGGGGAATGTATGGTCCTGAAAAGATGATAAAAAAAGGAAAGGAGCATGGGGGGGGCCAATTTCCACTCCACACATGAGCAGAAAGCTCTCCAGAAGGGTGCACTTTTTTAAAGCTCTCTGGCACAATTTGTGTCTTGTGCAAAAGTAGTTGCTTTTGTGTAGTATTGAATTATTTGTGAAGTGTTTTGAAGGTGGAAGGTGCTCTGCACAGAACTAAAGCCTGAAATCATATTTGACGTCCAAATACTCCCTAGAGTATGGCTTTGTGTAACAGCACAACCCAGAAGAGTTTTTGTTTTCTGCTTCTAAGCTGCAGCCAGATCTGTGTAAGAACAGCTGATGAGCTTTAGCCTTTATTTAGGCACAAATCAAAACCCATGCTGCAACCTAGTCCAAATTGTTGGCCTGTCTGTCTGTAATCAGAGGGATCTCAGAGCAGCTCTGCTGCTAAATTGGTGACAGGCTGGTACAGAAAGTGTCCCTCAGTGAGTCTCAAGAGCTGTAGTTCATAGAAACAAAACAAATGACTGCTGTATTTTAGCATGTTAATGTAGAGCGTAGATGCGGTTGTCTCTGCTGGTCATGGTGCCAGGATGTAGTTACATGGTAAGTGGGTGATTTTTAAACCTGTCGTTTTTTTCTCATGGACAAAGGTTAGGACACCTTATGTCACACATACCAACATCTGACAGATATTAGCAACATATACACCTTGTAATTCTTTATTCTGAGGGAAGTTTGGTTGGCAAAAGAAGGCCAAATCTTAACTCTTTTTTGCTTTAGACACAGCCTTTGCTGGCAGAGAGGGGTGGGTGGCCGTCCTACTTGATGAAATTGAAACTAGAGGAGCGTATAAAAACAAAGCCCACCCTTCACAGCGTCTTCAGACCGCAGTTTTTGCCTCTCTCAGCCTCTGCCAGAAGGTGCCGAGGGCTCGTTCCCCCACCGACCTCCTCGGCCCCGTGTGCCGGTGCGGCGGGCGGACACGAAGAGGCCGGGCTGCGCCCCGGGGGGGGCCGCCAGGTGCCCCCTAGGGGGGAGGCGGGCGGCCGAGCCGTGGGCGCCTCTGCCGGGGACGGGCGGCGCTGCCGCTCCCCGTGCGGCGCCTCCTCCGCCCGGCAGCGAGGCGGGCGGGCAGAGGCAAGAGGGACTGCTCGCCGCCGCTCACGGAGCTGTCGCAGCGCAGCCGGCGTCGGCGGCAGCCGGACCCCGCCGGCCCCGCATCCCGCCTCGCAGGACGGCCGTGGGGAGCACCTCGGCCGCCGCTGCCCGCCCCGGGCCGAGCCCGCGCGGCGGGAGAGCCCCGCCGGCCATGGAGCTCTCCCTGCGGCTGCTCCTGGCGTCCTGCCTCTCCCTGGGGGCGGCCGCGGAGTTTGACAGAAGGTAGGCGCCGGCTTCCGCGGGGGGGCCGGCGGTCGGGGGCCGGCCGGGAAAGTTGGTGCTTCCCCGGGCACCTCGGAGCCCCCGCGGGGAGAGCGGAGGGAGCCCGGGCTGTCCCCGGGCGAGGGGCTCCGGCGGCTGTAACGCCCCGGGGGCTCCGCGCAGCCACCGGGGCGCGGAATGGCGGCGGGGGGGCTCTTTGCTGGCCCCCGGCGCTGCCTCCCGGTGGGGCGGAGACGGCCCCAGTCCCTGGCGGGACTTACCCGAGCGCTCCCGCCCGCCCGGCCGAGCAGGGCTGGCTGAGGGGCCCGTGGGGCCGAGCGCCCCATCCCCGCGGGCGACCACCGGCGGAGAAGCGGGGGCGGCGAGACCCGGCGCCGCTCTCGGGGTTCCCCTGGACGGGCTTGCTCGACCCTGGACCCCCCGGCCTCGCCCCGGGCACAGCAAGTGCCGCGCATTGCCCGGCAACCGAAATACGGGCCGGGGTATAAAAAGTTGGTTGCTCCGGCAGGGTTGCGTCCCGCCAGAACTAACACCAAAGCGCTTTGCGCGCTGTAAAAATAAAATTAGTTTATTGACGCCTCGAGGCACTTGAAACAGAATACGGCGAAGGCTACAGCTCAAGTTTTAACACGAAGCGAGGTGAAAAGGAGCGCTGGGAGAGCGTGTGCCTGCCCGGGGGCTGTGCCGAGCCGCGTCAGGTGTAGCGAGCGGCTGCCGGGCGGCTCGGGGGACGCTGCGGGGCTGCCCCGGCGCCGCAGTCCTGGAAATCTGTCAGCGAGCTCCCGTCCCCAAGGATTTCTTTTTAGGATTTGTTCAGATGCAGTGTTCGCGTGATTTCGGCTTGTCACTAAAACCCACAAACCATTTATGTCAGTACTTTGTAATTGCTTGGGACGGTGGTAAATTTTCCTTGGAAGAAGGGAAGACTGCAGCTCTCCTTTTGTATTTAACGTATGTTTAACTTTTGTTTTGATTTTTTTTTCCCTTTAATGTTTCGGTGGAAAAATTTTGCCATATGTTGTGAGATAAACCAATGCTGAAACTTTATGATGGTGGTTTGTTCCACATTAGGAATTCTGCATTTCAGACTTCTGAAAATTTTCAATACCAGCCTGACAGTGGCAGCAGCGAGCACACTGCAAAGCACAGCAGGGTTTTTTCGGTTGCCCTAATTATCTTTTCCCCTCTTCACCTATACTCGTTTACATTTTCTGAGCTCAACAAAGTATTAATAATATCATATTAATAAATATTATAGATGCAAATTAGAGCAGTTAGTGTTTCTTGGTGTTTTTTGTTTTTTTTTTTTTTAATAAGGTATGTATCTGTGCAGGAGAGGTTTTTGCTAGTCTTTGTCTTTTGTTTTACTTAATCTAGAATAATTTTAGCTACTTTCAAAATGTTTCACCAGACTTTTTTGAACTGTCTTGTTCAGGTGGCCCAGACAAATAATCTCCTCCACAGGATTGTGTCGATTTGGAAGTAGAATTGACTGCTGCTGGGGCTGGGCTCGATTGTCCTGGGGACAGTGCCAACGTGAGTATCAGTGCTGCTGGGGCTTCTAGTCACTTGTAGAAAAGGCTTGTACACACCTAGTCACGTCTTTCACATGTTCACACATTCTTACGATGCAGGGCTTAGGCTTTTGCACGTGCAAGTCTGACTTACTTAGAAGGACGTTGTCACGTTAAAATGTGGTCTATTATTAACAGTACTAAAAATGATCGCAATCAACTAAAGTGAATTTTAGTTAGGGCAATGAGAATTTGGTAATTTCTGTTTGGCTTCCACTTTACTTCATGGTCTGGTCTAATGTAACACCACAGTGTCACGTTAACAGCACTGGAGGATGAGAGTGTTTGCGCCCAAGAAAGAAACCCAAATTACTTATATCTTACTTAGAAAAGTCAATGGAGAATTTCTGATTAGTATTAAGTTCAAACATTCTTTCAGTAACCCCAGACTAAGGGAATTAATCTGCCTGACAGCATCCTTTTAGTGAGTCACACGTGAAGAGAAATATTTCTGAGATTCTCACTTCTATCTAGAATCTGTGATATAATTCCAGGATAACCAAGCAGATAAGTCTTCATCATTAACTGCATCTTCAAAGGGTATTCCATGGTGGCAGCTAGCACTGTGTAGGAGCTGAAATGGTTAGGAGTGTCACAGAGACCCCAGCTTGTTAAAATGGCGGTCTTTGATACTGGGAACGCTCGCTCACGTCTTTAACAGTGCACGCATGAGTGATGTCCTTTAAGTTCTTGCAGGAGTGAACCTATAAATACTAATCTTCAATTTTTTTTTCATTTTGATGCAAATGTCTGCAAACTAGATCATTTTCTGCCAATCCATTTTTAAAGTAAAAGAAGTATTAAATGCTGTAAGTTGCTTAGTGTGCAGGGCAGTAACTGCAGGTGGCAAATAGGCAAAAGACAGAAATAGCATTGGCAATGCAACTGTAGACTCTCAGCAAAGGTTTTGTTCAAATTTGTAATCAGTAAAACTGGCTTCTTCCTTCACAAGTGTATTAAAATCCCAGAATGTTTAGTAAGTATGTAAGATGACTGGTAAAAGAGATATGTAAAGTACTTCTGCAACATAACATCCCTGATACTGTTTTTTGATGCAGAGTTCTCAGGTTGATATCTCTCAAGCCATAGATGAATCGTTATGATTTTTAGGGTTCTAATCGGTAACAAGTAGTCCTTTCCTTGAGACGATTGTTTATAGAGGAGGAAGGAGAATATGAAGTAGGTTGATCGAAGCTACTCCAGAGATGATAGAATCTGTGTCCATCTTTCATAACACACTTTTATTTGAAAAATCATTGAGCATTTAAATGTTTAAGACTACAAAGTCTTAAGTGGCAAATATAAATTACTTGCATTGTTAACACCCCCCCCCACACACATTGAAGAAAACACCCCCAAAAAGCAACCAAGAACAAAGCCCAGACTCTCCAAAACATTGAAGCGTCTCACTGTGGCCTTATGTTGTGACCATAAATTGCAGCTCTCGCTATTAGCAAGTCTGATTTAAGGGTGCATTTTTATGATCTCGGGAGACAGGAATAGCATAAAGCAATACTGTCAAAAAGATTCATAGTTAACAGCTGAAAACGGGCACAAGTAGTAATACACAGAAAGTATTTTTTTTATTTTTACTCTTTGAATTTTGAGAGTAAGGTCATTCGTAGTGCCAAAATTCTCACCTCATTCCACTGCATTTTAGTTCATGATTCACAGATTTGTTCTCCGTGCAAGTTTCCAGGTAGTGCAGAGATGGATTTTATGTGGTCATCTCCACTGGTTGGGACCAGACTTTCAAATGAGTGCAGTTATCACTTAGGTGTCTAAATGCATTTTTTCCCCATTTTTTTCTCTTACTACGTGCTGATAATTTTCGAATCTCTGGTTCAGAAGGGTCTCAGATATTTGAGTGAAGACCGTATTAGAAACTAAACAGCTCCTAGTTTTCAAATGGGAGCCAAACTCTTAGCAAAATAAAGCAAGAAAATATACTCCGGTTGTGGGTGGTGAAAATTCCAGTCATATCACAGAGTGGGAGATTACACTAAATAAAAGTGGATCTTTTTAGTGCTTGCAGCCAAACGGAAAATCTGTAGTCAACTCTCCACCTTGGGAATGTGGCATTTAGTATGAAGGATTAACCTGGCACAGAAGGCAGCATTCCTGGCATCAAAGGAAAACTTGAGTGTTTTACTGTACAAAGGAATATCACTGAAAATTTTCCAGAAAGCCAAGTACACAATTATTTTTCCTGCTTTCTCTGTTGAAAAAGGCAAACCTCTTTAGTCCTGTCCCCTACATGAGCACCATCAATACATGTCAGACTGTCATAAAATCATTGAGCCCTGGTATCTCAGTGCTCTACGTCCTCCATCCATAATCCATGCATACAGTTGTGAATGGGAACTGAACCGTGTTAGCTAAACCCGCTTTTGTGAAGCGTGGCATGGTAATTCCTTTTATGTCCCTTTGACTGACGAAGGAGCACACACGGGGCATAATCATGCTTACTGCTGCTTAGTAACACAGGTCAGCATAACTCAGCTGTCTTTGTTGCTCTTGTAAACATACAGGATGAAATTGAAATTGGGCTCCTCCTTTAATTTACGCTCTTCCTTCAAAATATCTTCTGTCCCCTGTTGATAAATTGCACCAGTCAAGGCTTGCACACCTAAGGAAGTGCCTGTAGGTCTGATCTGTCTGTAAACTTCCTCCCAAAGCCTGTCAGCGTCAGCTGTAACATCTCACCTAGTAGAAATTTTCTCTCTTCAGTGACGTGAAATTGCCTTCCCAAATGCCCTTTTCAATTCCAGTGAATGCACTTAGGAGGTGTCCCTCCAACTGAAATAACCAGAAAATTTGAAACGCCTGAAACAGGTTGGATTGGGTTTTTTCCTTTTTTGAATTTCTTGCAGGTTGTGAACACCAAAGTGAGACACGTTTTGGCAACTAGATCCATTTTGAGACTGATGCAAATGTAGCCATGTTTTCAAAGGGGCTGAGCAAACGTAACTCAATTAAATTCGTTGCCACTTCTAGGTCCTTTAAACTGAAAATCCATCCACACTTATTTAGTGGCCTAACCTAAATTTGGAACGATGATTATATTCCATCATTAATGTAACTAAGTAGCCTTTCTGAGGTTTTGATCTAGTATATAGGCCATGTTTATTAGTTAAACCTGGGGCGTAGAATGGCTAATTCGGAAGCAGCAGCGATGTTATTTAAGTACAACTCTTGATTCATATGAAGTAATTGCATCATCAGTAGAACTGATCCTTTATACCGATGGACTCACAGCTTTAGTACTTTTAAGTTAGATGTTAAATAACCCAGTTGAAATAGTCCAAAAATCCCATGTTGTTACCCAGCCTGCAGGATTTACTTGTACTTCAGGAAGTAGTAGTGGGAGTAGTAGCTGTGAATGGCAGTAATCACACAATAAATACCTGATGTGTGTAAAAATAGGGCTGTTGTGTGACATTTTTCTGTGTTATTCTTGTGTACACAAAAAAACTATAACCCACAGCAGAAGTGAGGGTAGGAAGAGTTTTCTTCTGGATTTCTTGTCTCAGAGTAGGGAGTTTTGACTTCCTGTGACAGAGTATTTTTGACAGATACCAACAATATGTTTTTAATTCATAAGTCCTTTTGCACTGTAAGGCAACTGCGTCTGTGGTACTGAGTGTTTTGTCCTACCCGAGAACCTGTTCACTAGGTTTTAAAGTATACAGGGAAAACCAAGTCAGGGCATGCATCATTGCATGTGTCTTGCACAAGCACGCTTTTCTATGTGTCAGCAGAAAAAATATGCCTTGAGAAGTTAATTCAACTTTTTTATTTTCTTGTTTCTAATGTGTTATTCAGCATTAATTGTCACTGTTTGAAATACCTGGGGGAAGAGAATTTCCAGCAGTTTTAGGGCTGGAACTCAGTGCTTTGTTGACTGCAGAATAGAAAACACTTGTGTCCATTCCTGGATTCTAGCTGCTGTAGTCAGGGAGATCTGCTGAAGCCTGTCATCTCATCCTCCTAATGTGATGCATCTGTGATAGCATTCTGCAGGGATGGCTGTCTTCCTGGCTGTCAAGGAAAGGGTACTCTGGGCCTTGTTGTCCAAGTGCCTCTGCTAAGCCAGAGGTAGCCCAAGCGGCAGGAAAGTCCTGGGAAGTGCTGTGGATTGACCCTCACTGATAATCTCATGTAGAGAAATCAACTGTGAATGTATACTCACATACTGAGCTCTAGAACCCAGTTAGCCTAACAGAAAACTTAAATATGGGTTAAGAGGTGCACTCATTTCATGCAGAGACTTCTGTGAAGCAGCAGTGTGATGCTTTTTATTCTCTGTATGAAAGTGAAAGTTCTTCCCTCCAGTTGTCAACAGGTCATGCTAGGGGTTAGCTGAAAAATAGTTCTGTGTGGATGGTTTTGCCACCAATCCATCTTGGTTCCCTGAAAGTTATTCTTAGAACTAATGGCCTACTTGCCTTGCTTTTAGCTGGCTGACAAATATCTCTGTAGTTCTTTCAAAAGCTCTAAAAATGGTTTCCACGTGCGTGTGTCTTTCATGAACAAAATACACCTGCTTTGTACTTGGCTGCACGTCTGTTTGTAATTGATTTGTATGCTAGTTACATTTAGTCACGGTACACTAAAGATGTAGACTGCCTTTTGTTTCCAAATTTCAGCTGCAGTTTAACAGCCAAAAACTGTAGAAAGAGATACTAATTTAACATAGATTTAGAAGGTTAGGCAAGATTTTTTTAAAGTGATATAGGACAGTGTGAATTCTCATTCTGGATTACAGTTTGGACAACTCCTTTGCTAGAGATGATGGCAAAAATGGTTCCTTCTGCTCTATTCACATATGTAAAAAATAGGAGGTTGGGTCTACAGCTTCTATAAAAGGACGCAGAACTACTGTAAGGTCCTCTGTTGATGTGAGTCTGCGTGACTGTTGGAGTGAGCAGAGGGTACTCCGAGATTTTGTGTGGTGGACAGAAAGTTTGACCTACAGAAGAAGATTAACAGGAATAAAATCCTACTGAGCATGTATTTTACAGGTAGTGATGTTCTTTAATTACTCCATTCATTTAAATGTTGAATTCTCCTTAAAGAATAATAAAGTCTATAGTCTGTCATGGGAAGAGATTGTGAAGATGAGTGTGCACTTTCAGAGCATCCATCTGTTGTAACTCCATTTGGTTACGTCCTGTGCTGAGGTTTGAGCGTTCTACCTAGGGAGCAAAACCAGAATAGATGAGCAAAGTTGTTTCCCACCACCTTACACTAAAACCACAGCAACTGGCTTAAAAGCCTAGGGACAGAGCAAGTGAGAAGGTATATGGTAAAAGAGCCCATTAGTAAAAGTATAGGTCAAGCCATCAGTTTACACCTCCCCTTAACACTGCATCCTTAAAAAATGTCAACTGAGGGCTGTCAGGTCAGCTTTTAGATTTAGCCAAACCCAGTTATTTCAGGAGGTTCTTCGGAGGACCTGCAAGAGAGAGGGAGGAGTTTGTAGAAGCTGCTCTAGGAGATACAGGCATAACCACGTGCTTTGCTGGGAACGGTGCATGCTGCTGCCTTCTTACAACAGTTGTGAAAAAACTTCAGAGTGCCTTTGCTGCTGCTGCTCCTCTCCTAATGAGCTTTAACGCTGTGTAACAGCACTGCGCAACCTATTCACAGAGGTGCGAGGTGGTGGGAGGGGGAGGAAGAGGTGGCCGTGCTCTCATTGATGTTTAGAAGGAGGTTTTGTGTAACCAACAGCAACGTTGATGACTGTTTACCCACACAAATCGTCTCATTCATCAATGGGAGAAGAGGCCGTGAGCTGCTTAGGGCTTCTGTTTCTGGCACGTAAGGATGCTTTCAGTGGAAATGGCAATTCTGTATAGTCCAAGGTGTACAAAAATAAACCCAAGATCTGGTCAATAACGAGCTGTGAAAATACTGGCTTCCAGGAGGCTGACCCACTAGTAGAAACCTCCTTAAAGTCAATAAGGGTTTTGTTACTTAATTTGTGGTTTCAAGAATGCAGACTATATTAATGTATTGTGTTGACAAAGTTCAGTTAATACCGACAGGCAACATGTCTGCTCCTTACAAAATTACCAGTGGCTTTGTGCATCCCTGGTGCTTTTCAAAAAAAAAAAAAAAAGACGTTTTATACAGAATTGCAATACTGCTTTAATACTGCTATGCAAGAAAAAATGAGGTTTTGCTATTTTTATTCAGTTGTTTTCTTATTAGTTTTGGATTTTTTTTTTTTCATTTTAGCTTTATGCTTTTAAAACAGTTATAACTTTACTATGTTAAAGATACAGTATCTTTTTCCATTTCCCCACTACAGCCCTCCTGCACTCTATGTATGGAATCACAGTTTTGCAATCCATTTTTTTTCCTGAGGAAAACTCAACAGTAACATGATTTGACCATTTAAAACAGTAGTATGTTCATATTCGGATGCTCTCTGAAAGCCCAACAACAACTTAGGGAGCCACTGTCGACTGTGACAAATGATAAAGGACTTGCTGGTTAAATCTAATTTAATCAATAGAAGTTGCAATTATAGCAAACTCATAAGTGTTGGTCACATACTACTTAAAATACAAAGAGCTGCTGTTGCTTGAGTCTCAGTCTTTTATAATAAGGCTATGTAGCCTAACAAGATGTGCTGCTAACATTAATGTTACTGGCAAATAAATGGATTTAAAATAAGCCTGAAACATAAATCTGTGTTTCCGTCTCATTTAACTGTTGTAGCTATCTAGTTTCATATGGTAGTAAGACCTAAAAAGGTCTCTAAGCATTAGTTTTAATTTAAATGACATTCAAAATTTAAACATTATAAAAATGACAAGTAAATTTATATGCCAGCATTAGTTGCAGATGTTCAGATACTTATAAATAGGTGTAATTTTAGTTACACTTAAATTAACATCCCTGTGCTAAACCCTTTATGTTTGCTTTATGGCAACACAGCATTGAAATACGTACAAGGATACTGTCTCTTTAAGAAAAGCATTTATGTTCTGTTAATGGAAACATTGAACCCAAACCATGAAACATGAGAATTTTTACAACTAAGTACCATAAAAACCGTGACAAAGTGTAGCTCCTTAGTTGATTGAATAAGAATAGCATTACGTCATTATATATAATTACTCTTATGTATCAGAATGTGTTTGTTAAATCTCATAATGAAATACTGATGTAAAGTATTTCCATTTTTAAATGTATACCAGAATTTTTTTTTATTTCAGAAAAGCTCTGAATGTTGAATGTGTGTAAGTCTCCAGGAATGTAACAAGTTGATAAAAACCCCAGCCAAGTCCATCCTCCTTACAGGAAAAAAAAAAAAAAACAAAGAAAAAAAAAGCTGGAATTTCTTTTTTTGGATATTTGTTTTGCAGCTTTCTACGTCTTAAGGCAGAGAATAGCCAGCCTAAGGTGCCAGCCTAAAGGTTAGCTGAACATATTTCTTGAAATAATTTTGGCAAGGTTATAACTTAGAGTTATGGCCTCTAAGTCCTAAGTTCACATGAAATCTATAATATGTGACAAGAAGATGTAGATGTTGTTTTATTTTTTTTAAAAACATTTGATTTGGAGAAGATGAAAGGGGAAAGGAAATCAACGGCCATTTTATTTCGGTCACTTATTCGATCAGATGCTTGTTTTCAAAACTATTGGAATATAATCTTTTCACACTTGTTCCTTTTCACTCTTTATTTTACCCTGAAGTCCCAGGCAATGTTTTTTTTTTCCTTCCTGCAAATTGTTTATACTCCCAGCATCATATTTACAAGCTGTCAGACTTAGGAGCCCTAATTTGCTTTTCAACAATATTGAATTCTGTGCACTGGGAGGTTATTCTGGGGTTATTTTGGTTGATTTTTGGGGTGCCTGAAGCACTCGCTGCTCCCCATTGCCTGCTTCACACCTCCACCACAGGTCGGCCTTCCCACAGTGACGAAACTTTACAGCCCCCCTTCTCCAGGAGTGCACAACCTGGCGAGTTAGACCAAAGTGAAATCAATGCTCATTTGCGTTGGTACCCAGGGCTGTAGTCTGCAGCTGCTTAGGAATTCATAGAATCATAGAATGTTAGGGATTGGAAGGGACCTCGAAAGATCATCAAGTCCAATCCTCCTGCCAGAGCAGGAATGCCTAGACTATGCCACACAGGAACGTGTCCAGGCAGGTCTTGAATGCCTCCAGAGAAGGAGACTCCACAACCTTTCTGGGCAGCCTGTTCCAGGGCTCCATCACCCTCACTGAGAAGAAGTTTCTTCTCGAGTTTAAGCGGAACCTCTTATGTTCCAGTTTCAGCCCATTACCCCTTGTCCTATCAGTGGTTGTCACCGAGAAGAGCCTGGCTCCATCCTCGTGACACTCCCCCTTGATATATTTGTAAACATTAATGAGGTCACCCCTCAGCCTCCTCTTCTCCAAACTAAAGAGCCCCAGCTCCTTCAGTCTTTCCTCATAAGGGAGATGCTCCACTCCCTTAATCATCCTAGTTGCCCTGTGCTGGACTCTCTCCAGCACTTCCCTGTCTTTCTTGAACTGAGGGGCCCAGAACTGGACACAATATTCCAGATGGGGTCTCACCAGGGCAGAGTAGAGGGGAAGGAGAACCTCTCTCGACCTACTAACCACCCCCCTTCTAATACACCCCAGGATGCCATTGGCCTTCCTGGCCACAAGGGCACACTGCTGGCTCATGGTCATCCTGCTGTCCACCAAGACTCCCAGGTCCCTTTCCCCTACACTACTCTCTAATAAGTCATTCCCCAACTTATACTGGAACCTGGGGTTGTTCCTACCCAGATGCAAGACCCTACATTTACCCTTGTTGTATTTCATTAAATTTTTCCCCGCCCAACCCTCCAGCCTGTCCAGGTCTCGCTGGATGGCAGCACAGCCTTCTGGTGTGTCAGCCACTCCTCCCAGCTTGGTGTCATCAGCAAACTTGCTGATAGTACTCTCTAGTCCCTCATCCAAGTCATCGATGAATATATTGAATAATACTGGTCCCAGTACCGACCCTTGAGGCACTCCACTGGATACAGGTCTCCAACCAGACTCCGCCCCATTGACCACAACTCTTTGTCTTCTTCCCCTTAGCCAGTTCGCAGTCCACCTCACTACCCGAGAGTCTAGACCACACTTCTGCAGTTTAGCAGCAAGGATGCTGTGGGAGACTGTGTCAAATGCTTTACTGAAGTCAAGGTAGACCACATCCACTGCTCGGCCATCATCTATCCACCTTGTTATATCCTCATAAAAGGCTATGAGGTTAGTCAAGCACGACTTCCCTTTGGTGAAGCCATGTTGACTGTCTCTAATGACCCTCTTATCCCTGATATGCCTTGAGATGGCACCAAGGATAAGTCGTTCCATCACTTTCCCAGGGATGGTGGTGAGGCTGACCGGTCTATAGTTACCCGGGTCCTCCTTCTTGCCCTTTTTGAAGACTGGAGTGACATTTGCTTCCCTCCAGTCCTCAGGCACCTCTCCTGTCTCCCAAGACTTGGCAAAGATGATGGAGAGTGGTCTAGCAATGACATCAGCCAGCTCCCTCAGCACCCGTGGATGCATCCCGTCTGGACCCATGGATTTATGGATGTCCAGATTGCTTAATTGGTCCCTAACCCAGTCCTCATCGCCTAAAGCAAAGTCCTCCACTGCCCTGACTTCCTGTGGGGCCTCAGGGGAACGGGGCTCCTCAGGACAGCCTCCGGCAGAGTAGACAGAGGCAAAGAAGGCATTCAGTAACTCTGCCTTTTCTGTATCATCTGTCACCAAGGCACCCACCTCATTCATCAGTGGGCCTACATTGCCTCTGGTGTTAGTTTTATCTGCCATAGGTCTTTACTTACCCCTGTGGTGGAGGACGTGTCTTTGGAAAGAGGAGCGAAGCAACCAGCCCTTCACTTGTCCCTGAAAGTCAGCTTTGTGACAGCCATACAGAAGTTACTGTGCTGAAGCCAGTGTGTGTTACAGGCTAATAAAATAGCAGTAGGGCCCAGTTTGTTTTCTGCCACCACACTGAGACACTCCTGCTGGCCAGCACCTGCCTGCTGGAATTGGGTTGGCACACAGAAAGGTTCAGGTGACAGGCGTTTGAGATAGTAGAGCGCCATCCTTTAAGCAATTGTCACGAGCCACTTGAAATGCAAAGATGGGAAGATTGAGAAAGTATGATATGTTTCTTGCTTTTCTAATTTTGTGTTTTGTTAGTTCGAATTTTCACTCATTTTACAAAAGAGTCTTTAAGTGCATAAGCATTAGAGTAACTTTCACTGAGTTCATTAAATCCTATCAATTCCTGTGTTGGCCGTGCTTAAGTTATGCACGCTTGTAAGTGCTGGTTTGAATAGCCAGGTGTTCATGAACCAGGGTCTGGAGCTGTCTCTGCCATTTAGAAACACATTTGGCAGCAGTCAGAGCCAAGCAAAGAATTTCCTGCAATGAATTGCCCACGCTGCTTGCAGTTTATCATTTTAATGTGCTGTTACAAGAATCATATGTGCAAACTGAGCAACTGATTCACCCAGGCAAATGTGCATGAAAAATTAGGTTCTGCTTACTTAATGGAACTGTATGTTTTAGACGGAAGCTTAAGCATGAATTTTGATAACATTTGTTGCCACAAGTGTTAGAATTAAGTGCAAGTAATTTGTGAATGAAATATTCAGGCATTGGATATTACCATTTTATCTAATGACATAATCAGTCTCTAGTTAGAGGAGTTGGTCAAGGATATATGTCATCTTAAAAAAAATAGAGTAAGGAATGTTTTGCAAATGAAATTATCTGAAAATTAAAACTCACTTGCCCTAGTCAGGCTATTAAGCTCTGTAGAGATTTATGTTATGACTGCTAGTACGCTTATCTAGGAAGCAAAGTTATTTTTTCAGAAGTAATTTTGTAATACGAATTATGGGTATGACATGTTTTTACCGCCTACTGGTAACTGTGTGGTAGCTTAAGCTTTATGCATTCTCCTGAATTTATATGTAGTTGAAAAGAACAAAAATGAAATATGTAACTCTAAAAGACCTACAGAGATTCATTTTACAAATTAGCTCATGCCTTGGGGATCCTTGATTCAAATTACTGTGAATAAGGCAGATTTATTTTTCCTGAGCTCCTCTTTATGCAGTTGCATAATTTGCAAAGAATTGCAAAAAGCAAATAGAAAGAGAGAGACATGAGCTGCAGCTGGCTCTGAGGAAGTGAAGTGCAGAGCTTGAGGTTGTGGTCTGTTAGCACCACAGGAGAACAGGAGCCAATTTTAGGGGAAGAAGGCAAAGGAAAGCTGGTGTCACCAACATGCGAGTCTCATCAGATAAGTTGGCACTGGGAGAACTGTAAGTAGCAATCTTAAGACTGGAAGTCTGTTCTGCAATGAGCAGTGTAAAAAAATCCAGTAAAGGTTTGTGAAGCTGAATATACTCCAGTAAAGGTTCGTGAAGCTGAAGAGTACGTAATCATCTCTGGGCTGATGCACAGATGATTTGTGTTTGGGAAGATTGGATTTTAAGGAACTGGGGTTTAGCGTCAAGGTAAATAAGGGGCTATGTGTTGTTTGGGCAGAGAGGGCAGAAGCAAGGCCTTTCAGGCAGATGGCCAGCATAGTTTGTTTCAGATGCAGGTGTTCTTAGGCATATTTTTACACTTCAGAAAGGTGAAAATAGACGTTCAAGGACAGGTTGGACATCTGCAGTCTGATATTTTGAGGCAGATTTGAGTGGAGGGATGCAGAAAGAGCAGTTAAAGACTTTGAGGGCAACTTATGTCAATGAAACCCTCTTTTGGGCGTTCATGCAAGAAAGAAAATGTAAGGAATAAGAAATAACTATTAAGGAATAGAAATTAAAAGGCAAAACAAACAAAAAAAAGACTGTAAGAATTATACACGGAGTTATACTCAAGGCTATTTTGCTGGAAAAAATGCAGCTAGGAATGTTGGAAAACCAAAGAAGGATTAAATCAGTAAAGATACTCCACCAAGGAAGCTCAGGGATATCCATTGTTGGCCACAAATGAAAAGGAGGAGTTAGGCAAGTAGGAACCAGGTAGTGCAACGATCTGGTTGGGACTCCATCAGACAGTGTTTGGTGATCAAGAAATAAATCATTAATGTTAAAATTATAGATGAGAAGGAATAGAGAGGTCAGTATGTGGTAGTCATCCATGCCCTCAAAAGATGGGCAGTTAGTGCGGAGGAACTGACAAAACCTCAGTGGCACTTCCAAAGCAGTTCTGCAGGGAGAACATACAGATGAAATTTAAACCCCCGTACATTACAGACCCATAATGAATTGATTGAATACGGTTTTCATATATTGTATTTATGCCACAAAAAGTAATAATTAAGAATGTTTGAGTAGTACTCAGACACCACCAGCAGCTAGTAGTGACTGGGAAGATTGGTGGCTTCTGGCTTTTACACAAACATAACGTGCTTAATAGCACGTGCATTTCACCAGAAATTCTTTCTTCCCTCACCCAACCCTAAACCCAAACCACTCAATCATGTTTCAGTTCTTTATGTTATTTTTACAGGAAGTTTAATTTGTCTCCAAGTTTAAGTGAGACTGAAAATGTGGTATTTATAATCTTATTTTGGAGAAAAAGGTAGTTCTTGCCAACCTTTAAAATAGGTACTCTTTTAGATTTATGGCCAAATAAAAGGCTTTAGGATACCTCCTTGACTCCTTGAAGTTGGTGGGAATCAAAACAGAGCTAGTCTTCACGTCTGGCCCCCCAAAAGAATTTAAAATGATCAAACTGAAATAAATAATCATGAGACCAGTGTTTATTTGATAATACATCTTGAACGAATTGGACAACAAAATGAAATGGAAGATTTAGTTGTAGTTTATTCTATGGCCTAGGTAAATAAGCGGCAGTTGACTAAAGATGAAAATAGCTGTGGTTAGGATTTCTCTCTATCTCAGGCTCACAATACTACCCAATGGGAGTGCCAGTTTAAATGCTTACAGAGATGAATCCTTGGAGAGATGGTAGGTCTTTGTTCTTGATTCAACAATAAATTGTCAATCTTGGGTTTAGTGGCGCTTGCCTATACAAGTGCGCTTTCAAATTGGTTTAAAATAGTTACTATTATAAAGAATAGAAAGATTTAGTTTCTTTTTTTGGGCAACCTTTTCAGACTCTTGTCTTCCGGACTTGATGGCCCGAAGTGTGTAAGAGAAAAATTTTCTCAGTCTAGTGTAACTCTCCACTGTTTATGTTTCCTTTTTGCCTGGTAGGGAATTAAGTGTTATGTAGCAGACTGAAGTCTGTGGATGTGGCTTATTTCAGTCATTGTAAATGTGAGTTAATCGGAGGGAAATATTCTATTGGTTGTCGTGGTCTGTCGTGGGGGAATTTTTTAACTGCCAAGGTGCGAAGAGTATTGTTTGGGAGTCTTTTCTTCCCCCTACCTTTGAGTCTAATTGTGTTAAAAGAATGGATAAACTCCACTTGTTTGTGTGTGAGCAGAGCAACTGAAATATTCTGTTCTATTGGAATTTTGCAAGGGAGGAAGTAGAGTGGAAAATTCAAAGCAAATAAAACAGTGACATCAGCATACATAGTGTATGCCTAGACTCATACCAAACAGCTGAAAGAATTGCCTGCTATTAAAAGAAATGGTGAAAGTCAGTCTCAAGCTTATTTTTATGCCTGGACCTCATATCTCATTGTTGTCCATGTTCAAACAGCACCCTTCTAGAGTCAGCGAGTGTATCTCCCACTAATAGGGAACGTGAGCTGGGATTAGACCGTCGTGAGACAGGTTGGTTTTACCCTACTCTAGCTCCTCTAGAGAAGGGAGTATTTGCAGATGGCTTAGCTGGAGCCAGCCCACCTCTCTGGGCCTGGTGATGCTGGTAGAGGTCAGTGGGAAGGGCTTGTAGGTGTTACTGGTGGAACCCCTGCCAGGTGTGCACACTTGCCTGAATCAGCTTCTTAAGTCCTGAGCACTGTGCAAAGCCCCAGTCAGGGTAGTGGGAGGATACGCAGGTTGCTTGGTGAGGGCGGCTTGGTTCCTAATCGGAAGCGATGTAGGACTTACCTGTGGTGGTGGCTGAGCTACAGATGTTGGTAAGCTTACTGCAAAGCACTTTTGTCTATAGAAATGTTTCAGTTGTAACATTGTCTGGAATTTCAGCAGCTATGTGTAAGTAGGTTGCGTACCTTATGTAGTCAAAGTGCACGGAATGTACTCTAATAAATAGGATTTCTTAAAGTACAGTGTTTGGTAGCAAACGTAGATTTCCAAATACCTGTTTCATATACAAAGAAAGCATTTTATGATGACTTTGATTTTATAGATAGTGGCTTGCTAATCATTAGAGAGCTTTCTCTGTGGTGGTAGAGATTTTTGAGCTGTAGATTGCTGAGAGGCTGAGATCTCCTTTAAGTGAGATTTTTAAAAGCAGAAAGGAGAACTATCTGTCATGTGATTTAAGTGCATTTCTTAAGTATATTTTGAGACTGGGAGGTACACTGTATCAGGAGTTACCTACCTGTATGTCATACAAGAAATTAAATTCTGCATAGTTTGGAGCTCAGTTTGTCGAGATGTACTGAACTAGATGATCTCTTGAAGATCCCACAGATCCAACTCCTTGATTTGATAACAAAGCCTATGCTAAATGTTTAATATGTGTATCTTACATGTTTAATATCTGTAGACAGTTGTATATGATTTGTTTTAAACAAAAGCTAATACATTTTTTTTGTTTTAGTAACCTACTCAGTTAACAGGGAATTAAGCAAAATTCTGATTCCTAACAAAAACATATTTGGCCTTCTAAATTAGAGGAACACTTAAATTTCTAGATGAAACAAAAGTATTTATTTCATTACTGAATTTTGTAAGGCTTTTTGTTCTCAAGTGTGAGATCTTTTTTTTTTCCTATATCTGAGCTGCTGCTAATTTACAGTCTATGCAATTGAGGGTGCAACCAAGACTTTAAAAAAATCAACTAAACTAAAGTTGCCACAGGTTCAGCTACTGAACTGTAGCACTTCACACCAAGCTGATCTCAGGGTGCTTTGTGTTCTTTAGAGTAACTATCACCTAGCCTGTATCTCCACTCCACAGTATGAACTTTCTCTAAAGTGCAGTTGAAATTTCATGGAAGCTTTCAAAAATATAGTAATTTCTGTTTCTCTACTGTAGTTTAGATCACATCTTTTTCCCCAGTGACTTCAAAGTCATGAAGTTGATCTTCAGAGTGTTTGTTTTGCTGCCATCACCTCTGATTAGACTTGGGCCTGTGATGTCCGGAAGATAAGTTTGGTGTCTAAATTATAGAATCATAGAACGGCCTAGGCTGGAAGGGGCCTAAATGGGCTTTTACACAAAGAAGATCTATTTTTCTCCTTATGACTGCTGCTAAAAAAGCAGTAATTTTTTCCAGGTACAATGTTCTACAAGATTTTCATGATGTACCAGTTGCTCTTCACTCAGATCTGTCCATTACCTAAGAGCATACTTTTTGAAAAGTACCTGTTAGTAGTCTAAACAGCCCCTCTCCCTAATGCTTTAATTGACAGGTGTTTCTGAATCTGAATCCCATTTTGGTGTTTCTGGGCGGTGTTTAATGGGGAAAAAAATCTTGTGTTAACTAGAAACATCCTCTGTTGACATTAAAGATATTCCTTAAGACAGTTTTCAGAAAGACTGTACCATTATGTTATGAAGATCTGTCAAGAGCAGTCCTGTAGGTTTAAAACAAGATTTTATGTTCTCAGGGGATGTCATGGTTCACATATATATTTAAACAAAAAAAGAGTGCCCTGATAATAAGAGACAAATGCAGTCCTAAAACTGGAGCAAACTCATTCTACAGTAGCATTGCCTCTATGGATGCGTTTGTGGGAATTGCTGATTCTGGATGCTTTAAGTCTTATAGAAAAGATTTTAGAACATCACAGATGTATTTGCCTAGTTCTTCCACAACCAAAACTGATCTCTTGTGTCTGTTTTAATTTCATTTAATTCAACCCTGTTGAACAGCTTGGCTAGGATACAAGCTACATTTTTGAGTGTCTTCTGACAGATTTCTGTTAAATTACTTCCTTAATACATCCATTTTTATGATACAGCCCGTTGTCAGATTAATTAATATTACAGCTGGATCTAGTTAGTTACTTTGCAAATGCCAAAAGATATGGTTTAGAAAACAAACTCAAAGCCAGAATAAGTTTGTAAATCCCGATTTACAGGGTAGTCAAGTTATGCCACCCTCTGATTTCTGTCTACTTTGTCTCCATCTTGCTTAAGCAGTAAGTTCACCAGAATTTTACATCTGCATTTTGTCATATAATGACAAATGACATTTCCAAGCATATAAATATTTTCCTTTCCAGGACATGTTGTTTAAAATTTTCAGTTGTAAAAATGTTTCCAGAGTTATGCAGCATTCGTTGCGCTCTGAAAATATTCCTGCTAGCTAATCCTACATCAGTAGAAATGCATTTGTGCATTGTTATGTTTATTCAAAAGAAATACTTGCTTTATTATTGAAATTTTTAAAGTTTGTTTCATGAATTTGATTTGTGCTACATTGAGAGAGGTACCAAAAAATGGCTTCCGAAGTATTATTTCTTGGAGTTCTGTATTTATGCTCCGTTTAGGGAAATTGTCCAGTCATTTTGACTCTGGAAGCAGAATAGACCGTAATTTAACATTCTGAGGCCACACCTGTACAGCAGTTTGGGGAATAAATGCTTGAGAAGTTCTGAGTGGAAGTGACTTGGATGTGTGCAGTGGTAAAGCAGCATATTACAGTCAGTGTTGCTTTTGCTTTTACCCAGTCCTGTTCTCCTCCAAAATAATAAAAAACCCAAACCAAACGTAAAAAAAGTAATTCACATGTCATAATCCAAACACCCAAAAGGAAGAGGCAAAATGTTGCTTAATAAGGGGGTAAAGAGTGTTGCCCTGTAATCGTAGCTGAAAACAGTGAAAGCTGGATCTGTGCTACTGCTGAAAAGTGACCAAGCTGTGCCTTTGGTTTTATTTCGCCTGTGACATTGGTGTACGCATTTTCTATGTGTTTTGGAGTGTATTCCAGGTTTACCAAATTTAATGTCGTGAATCATAGTGCATACACACGTAGAGCAAGTGAAGGCACTAGCACCTGCTTGCCGATGAGGCGTTAAAGGGGCTTAATGTCTCAGAAACAGCACGACGCAGTGTTGCACAAAACCAGCCTGCTAACAAGTATCTCGCTTTTCCCGCATGGATTGGGATGGTGGTTATTTTTTGAAAGTGCACCTGGTGTTTGAGCAGTTGAAGCATGTAATGAAGGGTACTATTTGTTGCGATTTGTTTCGAAGTAAAGTGCTGTCGGCTGTGACTGGAGTGGAAAAATAAGGAGTATTCCTCTATTTGCAGCTATATGCCAGCCGGGATGCAAACACGGGGAATGCGTTGGGCCAAACAAGTGTAAGTGCCACCCAGGATACACTGGAAAAACCTGCAACCAGGGTAAGAAAGAGAAGCCCAAGAAAGAATTTCTTCTTGAAATCACAGAGGTGGTGTTGACCTCTCTGCCCTCAAATGCCATGTGTGTTGCCTGCGTTTGTAGGGTAATGAGCTCAAATACTGGGTCTGTTTCTGCTGTAGCTATTCTGATATTGGGGATGAGGTTTGAGGAGGGAATGACATCTGCAGTGGGATGACACTGCAATCGGAAAAACTGCTTTCATTAAGATGAAATCAGTGAGGTGAATTATATATTGACATGCTCTCCTGAATCTGAACCAGATTATTTAAATCTTGTGGTCAGGATTGTTTTTTCATAAAGTCACAATTTTCAGGTTTAGGTAGCAAGATAATACTTGTTTAATTAAAAAAAGAATAAATTAATGCATTCTCATTTTTTGCGTTTCTAATCCCGAACTAGCTACGTAGCAATAAACTATTGTGCATTCTTAAGGGCTGGAAGCACGAAGTGTTGTCTTGCTGAATTTTCAGTATAGTTTCACTGTGTATTTTTTTTCCAAAAATCATCTCCAAAACATGTATAAAAATCCTAGAGTCTAAACCAAAATTGTAATACATGATATATTAGATTTCAATGCCTAAGACATGTTCACATACAAAGATATCTCAGTAAGACTGTTCTCTTTTCAAGTTGTCTCAGCCTACAGAAAGAATGCATATGCTTTCTGAAACTGCTAGGAGGTGTGGTAGAAAAGTGTGACATTTAGAACTATGTTCTTCAAAAATGTGCTGTGATGTTTGCTAAACTTTTTTTGGCATGTTGATTTTAGGGTGAATTATTTTCTTAAAAATAGGTACATCTTTATTTTCAGATTTACTAATCATTCCCAAAGTAATGTGGAAATGAATGTTGTATTTTTGAGTTTTAAGTTTTGTTTATTCCATCACCTCTTAGATTATCCCATCTCCTTTTCCTTTTACTCTGGAATGACATTTTAAAGAATGGATGGTTATGATTTTATTATTCTACACCTGTTTTGGTCAGTCTGAAACTTTTTTAGAGAACAGTTCAGTGAACTAAATGGTTGTTACATGTGTGTGTAACAGTTTTTATATGTACTAATTACTTAACAATATCAAAAGCATAGTGTGCAAATTACTGGAGTCTGCAGTCTTGATCTACCTTCTACTAAATGCTTAAGAAGAAAAAAATGTGGTGACAAGTGATTGAAGGAAGCCTTCTGAGCAGTATTGGTGAAATAATCTTGCATGGTGTTGGTGGCAGAGTCGCCACAGCAGATGTGTGTGAGGTTTCTGAGATGCCTGCTCACTGTGGTGTCCCAAACGTACACCAGACCAGGTGACCACAGCTTGTATCTCTTCTGTCACATGATGAGACCCTTGGGCTGTTCCTGACATCAGGGTTATGCTTTCTTGCCGTGTGCTGATTCCGTGTTAGGATAAGACCTGAAAGGGCATGAGGGATGCGGAGTCTCCTTTCGGTGGGAGGAAATGCAAACCGCGTAGGATAAATGTGACCTGTGCTGCTATACTTTATTAGAGCTCCTGTCCAGTCCGTGGGCCATTTTTCTTATTTCTGTTCTAGAATAATAATTACTAATAACAGAAGGTACGGTCTTGGGAGAAGGAATGATGGGAGTTCCGCTGCTGGGCTGTAAAGTATGCTCAGGTTCTTGGTGAAAGGCGTTCTTTGAGCGTGAGCACTGCTGAGCAGGCTGTACATCTCAGCTGTGTGTGGGCCTCATGGATCGAGCCGTATTCCAGGCACCAATCTAAGAGACGAACCCAGCCTCACAGCAGAACTGTGCAGCCCTGACTGCACGATGATGCCTCGATGCTCGTCCTTTTCCAGTGGTGCTGCAGCTGCTGTAGTGATCTAGACCTCGCTTTCGGTCACCCAGAACTCAGTACTAGTTGGTACTTCTTTTCTTATGTTTCTGTCATCAGCAATTAAATTGCAGTGACTTTGGACAAGAGCTAACCACCTGCTCTCCCCAAAGCATTCAAATCTCTTGAGCGGCTTTAGTGTTTCCCTTACAGCTTTTTGATCTCACGTTTGCACCCGTAACCAGTTAAGAAAAAAAGCTGAGCAACTTGAAAGAAAATACCCTGTGCCAGCTCTCTAATTTTACAGTGGTAATAATGGAACTAATACTTCTTTCAAAATGTGTTCATCAGAAAATACTGTTCAGTAAGACCTGTTTCCACAGACATATGAATAGTTGAAAACTTTTGCTAGCAATCTAAAGCATATGGAGGTTAAATTCATATGGCTAGGAAAGGTTGTCTTTATGCAAAGAATGCAAGGCCACTTCTCTGTAACTTACTGTTCTTTTACCCTGCTTGTTCCAGAAACGATGCAAAGTTTGCTGCTTTCTCTTTTTGTACTGCAGTTGTTGTCAGCACTTGATATATAGATTTTTTAATACTTTTTTTTTTTGTAATGATGAAGTAATGCATATTACAAAGATCTGGTAATTTCATTTTTATTTTGCCTTCTTCCTGTCCTGCGAAAATAAGCAACTGTATACAAGTCTACCAGGTCAGAGCAGTGAAGCGCTTCTATTCCATCCCCTGGCCCATCACACGAGAAATACAGCATCAAGGGGTGAGGTGGTCCTGTATTTCAGGCAGCGTGCTCCTTCTCCCTGCACTGCTTGAAACAGTACTATGATTCCTGTGTGCTCTACTGTAGGTGATCCTGCTCCGGCAGGGGGGTTGGACTAGATGATCTTTAAGGTCCCTTCCAACCTCTAACGATTCTGTGATTCTGTGATTTCTTCCAAAGGGGTTGGAGGCTAATAGACTGATGGCTGTGGTGCAAAAGCTGAACTTGCAGTGTCATTAACATGCAGAGCAAATAACTGGTGGTATTTCCTTCATGCTGTGTGCCTGTGTTCTGAAAAGGCTTAACTGTCCACTATGCTCAGGGTTGTAACTTGCTTTTGTTTCTTTCCTCTGTTGTTTTTTTTTTCTGAGTTCCCTTTGTAAAGTGAGAGCAAAGTTGTTTATCAGGCTAGATAAAGACAAAACGGCGATTTACATAAAGCTGGAAGTTGAAGAGAATGAGGGCTGTTAACTTCTGCATTTGGCAGCCGTTGATTAATCAGACTAAGTGATGTGAACAAAACTCTCCCAGGGTGATACAAATCTTCTGTCATAAGTTTGATACGGTGGTGTGATGATAGTTCCTGGAAATGAAAGCTGATCTACTGTTTATAGTATGGTGATAACAGTTTGATTTTTTGCTTGGTTTCTGGTCCCTGCTTTTTACATTTTCAAAGTCTGCGTATATTTGGTATTGAATATTTGACCTCTGTGTTGCCTGATCCAAGTTAGCTAATAAGCAGAAAAAGGCGGCAAAGGTCTGACTGCTGGAGTCTTCTGCAGAAGCTAATTAAAGAAAATGGCAGAGTGTATTGCATCTTCCTGGGAATAAGTGCCCCATTGTTAAGTGTGCTCTGAAGTCGGTCATTATCCGAGATCCCGTGTGGTGCCACGCAGTAGTCAAGGAAGTCACATTCAGTTTTGCCAGCATAGCACTCCTGTCCTTTCCGTCCCTTCTCATTTTCAATTAATTTCTTTAAAAATAACATACTTGTAATCAGCAGCCTGTTTTATATTATAGACCTGCTTTCCACAGTCCCCAAAACAGTCAGTCTGCTTTTATGTACAGAGCTCTTCTGTGTTATTTTGAAATTAAGAATGCTGGTTTTGCACTGACTGTACAATTACAGACAGCATGGGAGTTAAAGTGGCTGAACAATGGAATTCACAAGTGCAGGACAGTGAGAAGTGGACATTCCCACAAAGGAATTGAAGGGATTTCTTAAACATTTTAACAGGCTTTGGCTTTATACTTTAAGTTCCAGTGTGAGATTACAAGAAATTATACTTTATTAAAATGAAAAATTATGTAAAAGTGTTATTTTTATTACCCTTTGAGTTTATGCATTTTAGTTCTCGATTTTTTTAGAGAAAACTTCAGCTGTTTTCTTATTTCTTCTTCTGATGCATAGATATTTACATTGAGATGTCTTTATAGATGTTGCTTGAAATATACAGTTGGTAAGTAATCTGTATTTATTCAAGAGGTATGTTGTGATGGCTGATTTTTTGACTGCTAACATTAGTCTGAACCTGTTCCAGAGAAAATAGACCTTACTTAAGGAACAAGAAACACACAGACAGAGTACATAAATAGCAGGAATGTTTCGGCACTCGCCCAGTCCACGTGCAGCAGCACATCCGGACCCCTCTTAGGGAAGCGCCGCTGGTCGAGATGACGGGTGCGTGGAGGTGGATCAAGAGCGCTGTCAGCGCACTCGTAGAGGCCTTTGTGTAGAACCAGTAGGACCTGCCAGTTAATGGTACAGGGTGCCTCCTGGGAAACCGAGTGGTGCTTGTTGTGCGGTCTCTGAGCATGTGCCCATCTGTGACGGTAAAAAGAAGAAAAGTTGCATTTTGGGGACAATAACATCAACCAAGCAGTATGATTTTACACACCTAAGCTGTTTGCAGGCTGGCTTCTCTCTTAAGCACCTGTAGCACTGCCAGTACTTGTTTTCCTCAGCAGTAGGATTCATCCTGACTCCACAAAGCTAAAAACAATAATGTCTCAATAATTTCAAATGCAAATTTCAAATGCTGATTTCAAATGCCAGAACGAAGGCCTATGACATACGAAGTTTAGGTTTATACCTCACGCAAGGTTAAAGGTAAAGGAACATTTTCAAGGCACAGGCATTTTACTTTCAGCATATTCTTTAAGATGTGAATCAAAAGCTGATGCTGACAGCATTTGTTCACAGGCAGAAATAGAATGAAGCAAAGTCGATAAAAATAATTTAGTCAAAATTCCACAAATGAAAAGCCTGTAATGGGATAACCTAATGCAGTCAATTGCACTTACTTTTTAAGATCAGGTTATTCTCAGAGTACGTTACTAACAGCTTCCTATTTGTCAGTACCAGAGCTTTCATTTCTGTAGTAGCAATATTTTGTATCAAATGATGGTGTAGTATTCAGGATCCTATAGAAAGATCCAATTATTTAAGGCTCATAATGTAATCTATGCTTTATGCAAGATGGTAAACTGAGAACACTCATAAATTCTCATAGTTGTCAACTTTGAATCTGTGGTTTTAACTCTGGAAATAAATGTGAGGCAGTTTTTAAGGGTAAGGTCTTCAGGAGTATCTGAATTTAGGAGTTGATGTGCAGTGGGATATAAGCACTAGAAGTTAACACAGGCACTGTTAAAATTCTGCTCTATCAGCTTAATTTTGGTTTTATCTTTCCTCATTCTGACCCTCCCTCTAGTTAAGTATTATATACTTGGCTCTTCTATGCATTTATTTTGTGAAGTCATGCTTTTTGTACAAAAGAGGAAGAATGCAGATGTTTTAGACTTACAGAACTTTTCTTTCTCTTACTTCAAAATGATCGTTGTCCACAAATTTCAGAACAGTCAGTAGTGTGGGCTCAGTGGGGATACCTTTATGAATTGAAGTCAAACTCTAACACAGTTTTTGAATTTAGCAATAATGTTTTTAACAGGTATGTTGCATGTGTAGTAAGTATGTTAATGCAGTTATAATGTCTGCCAGGAGATGCTTAATTGTACTAAGTCTTACAAGAGAAGGTAAAAAACAGAGAAGTTTGCCTCCCAAAATGCTGTTTATTATTGAATATTTTTAGGTAAAGTTTGGGGTTTTTTTACACAAAGATTTTCACAGTGAAGATTTGCCCTTCACCTCTTGCATAACCATCCACTACTTTTCCACTTGACTCCATCCACTCCATCAATAGGTGCAACTCTTAGCTGCAGATCCTGCTTTCAGAGTAGAAAATTTCCAGAGTAGAAATGTTCTACAGCTGTTGCTCTCAAACCCAGTAGGTATGCTCTTGTCATTGTGGCATTGGTGCCTGCTGGGAGACCTGGGTTCTCTTAGCAACTCTAGAAATGTTTTCAAACTCCCCAAGAGTGAGAGTTGGAAAGGGATGCATGATCTGTAGGAAGACTGAGGAGGTGGTCATCGCTCCTTGTCGTCAGGCACAGGTCCAGCCCTTCCTCTGGAAACTTCTCCGTGCTGAAGTCCTGCCCACACTCACCAGGTCTTCCTTGCCTCACTAGGAGAAGGCTTCCCAGGAACACCTTGTTCAGGCCTCTGCAGGAAGAAAGGGAGGCAAATTGTGTCACTTACTGCTATACTCTTGCAGCAGAGGGGAGCAGAAAGTATTGTTATCCCTAAACCTGCTGCTCTTCCCAAGGCCTTGGAAAATGAAGTTAAAAAGTTCATAACCATCATCTGGGGGAAGAGATGTGGGGAGGGGCAAATACCAATCTGGATGATGTTCTCGCTTCACCCCATGCAGATGAAAAAAACGTAATTCAGAAGACACCAGCTCTGACGATGCACATAAGCACTGGTCAAGAATTACTGACTTTGTTCTAACCAGAAGTGTAGTTGTCTTTCTGTTTGAACACCTTAGCTCTAATCCTTCACACCTAGTCCATAGGAAGTGTGTGTCTCCTTCTCAGCTGGCATTTTATAAAGTGGCTGCTGTGTTTGTGTGTCTACCACGTGGTAGGAGCTCCAGGCTCCTAAGAGTTTAGCTTTGTGCTGCGTGGATTAGGGAGTGACTTTTGACCAGAATGTGCTTAATAGTGGAGATGGCTCTTTCAAAAGTCCCTGGAAATAGCGATGACTCTCTTAATGTAACAGAGCTTCAGACAGCATTGTGCAATACTAGAGTCAGTAACCCAGTTATTTAAGTACTTGCTGGCTGGATTTGTGAATAGATTTCTTATTTCCATCTTTATTGTCATCTTTACTCATCAGTACACAAATAACTAAGTAAAAAATTATTCTGGTTTACTCAGACAAAACCAACACTTATTCTTGGAATAGAGTTCTGAAGAAAATGCTTACTCTATCTTTACTTCCTGTTATAAGCCTTGTCTACTAATATGTGAATTGTAGCTTGAATATTTTCAGTTTAAGTCATGAATTCTGTATTAAATTGTAAATCTCAAATAGTAGCCTTCATGGATAGTCCTTGACAGGTATCACTGAAGTCAGATACTTTTTTTTTTTTTGTATTTTCTAGATGATAAAGGAATACATTATCTCTCTGAAATTGTTTGAAGTAGGTTAGCATCAGCTTTCCCACCTTCCTCTGCAACTAATTTTTGAAGCATGATGGTGCGTCACTGAATCACTGCCAGGATCACTGACAATGATTGCAGTAGTGGCATTTGCTTTCCACCTCCTCCTCTTCCAGAGTTCTGGTCCTGGACACGGCATCAATGTGAATAGTGGCAAGATGTGGGCAGCCTGACCTTGTGCATTCCCTAATGAAATTTCTGTTGGCATTTAGTCTAACGTTGGTGCTGTAATTTCTGAAAGGGTGTCTGTGAAACAAGAAACGCACCACTTGGCAGGAGGGGTGAACAGCGCTTTGTGCAGCATGTTCTGGACACTTGCTGTCAGCTGGACTGCGTATAAAAAGCTAACTGCCGTATTTTTCCTTCTTTCTTTAGAAACTCGAACTAGCAAATTTTTTCACACGCGCTTTGTATGTTTTCTCTTCCCACCCCTTTCCCTTGTACCCTTCATTTCAGATCTAAATGAATGTGGACTAAAGCCACGGCCATGCAAACACCGGTGTATGAATACCTACGGCAGCTACAAGTGCTACTGTCTGAACGGCTACATGCTTATGCCAGATGGAACGTGCTCGAGTACGGCAAGGCTTCTTGCTTGCTCTTTTTTTTTCAAGCTCCTCCAGATCTCTGCTTAGGTTTCCCTGGGAAACTGTTATGAAATGAAGATGAGTCCCAAAGTAAAAGATTAATCTTGCCAGAAATTATGCAGTTGCACAAGATGAAGTTCTTTTCTCTAATGAAATTAAGCTGAGCAAAACAAGAGCAAATATTTGGATTTTATTAGTTTTATCACAAGTTTCCCCAGAAGCTTTCTTCAGTGCTGTAAATCACTGTTAATTGGCCTTCAAGGACAAGTGCTTGCAGTTTTCGTTGCAGCAAGACACCTGCAGTTTTGCCATGTTATATCCTTATGAATGTAAAATCATTAAAGCTGCAGATGTTGCTTGTTTGACTGGTATAAAATTGTACTGTCGTCTCTCTCAAGATCAGATTCCCACTTGCTCCCATAAAAGTGGATACTTCGAGTGTCTGGACAGAGAGGAGAGGAGAGGAGAGAAATCACCTTTAATTAAAGATGCTCCTATTTTAAAATGGCAGTACTGACCAGGAGGGTTTATAGTACCTACTGGGCTTTATATTCCATAAGGGGCTGCATTCCGTGACATACTTCTGCATCTATCACAAGTATACAATGTCTTAAATCTCTGAAGTTTTTACTCATTCTTCTGTTACTGATCAGAGTCCTTTTCAATTATTTTTCCCTAGATGCCCTTTCCTGCTCGATGGCAAACTGTCAGTATGGCTGTGATGTACTGAAAGGGGAAGTTCGCTGCCGCTGCCCTTCTCCAGGACTGCAGCTCGGGCCTGATGGCAGGACTTGCATAGGTAGGTGATCAAATATAGATTTGATTTTTTTCCTCCAAATGTTTTAATCCTCACACTGAACACACAGTTCAAGAGGGTTTATCAGATGTATTTAGAATGCAGCATGCATGCAGTTTAAAGACATTACTAATGAGAATTGGGATAGGCATGTTGCTCAGGTGCTCTCAAGTGGTCTGTGTCAGAGATCACCAGTGTTTTCCTCCAGGCCTGCAAGTTTCATTGACTGCTTGAAACTTGCACGGGCTGCTTGACCTCCAGGCTCTCAGCCCTTACCACTCCTGTTACTCGGTCATTTTAAACCGTTGCTAACAGAGACTCCGAAATACCTGCCTGCATAAAAAAAAGGAATAGGGAAGTCTGCTAGCTCTCCCAGCAAGGTGGTGTCTGGGCTCAGGGAGTAGGGAGTAATTTGTGCAAATCATTGAGATTATGCTGGGCAAGGTGAAGGTCTGTGTGTGTTCCCCAATATTAGTGAGATTGAAGCTGCTGTCTTCCATGCTGTGAAAACTCCAGGTTAAAATAAACTCAGGAATTCAGGCTCTGTAAAAAGTGACATGTTTTGTTCCAACATTTGTGAATGTGCAAAAGGTGCTTATTGCGCCGCACTCTACTGTAGCCTGAAGAACAGTGTGATGTGTGATTTCATTAATCATTAACTATATATCCTGAGTGGATATGATGCTCCAGCGATTTTATTATTTATATCCCATGCAGTGCTATAGTTCCATAACCAGTAACAACACTTGCACTGAAAGAATGTAAGAGAATGTGGGTGCCCTAATTATCCATTTGGGTGTCACGGCTGTCTGCAGGGGAGGTGCTTCTCCAAGTGGCTGACCCATGCTCACCAAGGATTTGTTGGCAGAGCAGGGGACAGACTCTAGATCTTTTGATGTGAGGACCAGGCTGAGCTTTAAGTAGGAGGCTTTCTAAAGTGCATGAATGGCGTGTCTGTGTATGCAAAAGAATGAGTAGAACAGGAGAAAAAAACCCCCACCATTGTCACATGACGAAGCGGAGGAATTGTGATTAATCACACTGCGGACATCATGGTGGATGGACATCTTTGGAAGAGACTTGTGCCATGCTATAGTGAGCTGAGTGATTTTAAGTATAAATTCAAGGAAGTTATATGAAGTACAAAAATTTGTTAAGAAAAAACTTGCAAGATTCTCCTAGTAAGCATTTTTATACTCAGACAAGCTTCATGCTTTGAAATAAACTAAGTGCACTTTTAATGCCACAGACTAGCACTCAAACCAGTTATATGAAGCTCTTTCAGTTCTTCAGCATGGTTTTCAAAAAAATACCTTTTTTTCCCAGAAAAGTGGAGAACTGTACACCCACATTTCATTTGAGTGTCCGTCATCCAGATTGAGTTTATAACCTGTTTCTAAAATTTCCCACCAAAATTTCAGAACAGTCTTGTACAGTGCAGAGGAAGTAGTCACAGCAAGAGATGTCTCTCCTTCATGGTCATAACATGATCTACATCCCTTTATTGGTAAGAAAGGATTGTGAAATACACCCTGTTTGTATTATTTCTCTATCAAGTTTGAGTTATACTAAAACCAGTAAATACCTCCAAGAATTGAAGATATTTGAGGCTAAGACTGTGTCTTTCCCTCGCTTATGTACAAGCCCATCACTGTTGGAGAGGCTGTCAGCTCCAGTGAGGGTCTGGGTATTGCCACAGTACAAATAGAAGTGCAGATGATGATAAAAAAAATTGAAAATTGAAATCCTTGTTTGAGGAGTATTTGAAGGACAGCTGGGATTGCAAGGCTTATTTTTAGCACAGGTGGAAATTCCTCTAGGCATTAATCTATTCTTAGTTTAACCCATGCTGATCATTCTTTTGTTAAAACGTTCCTTCCAGACAATCAGTAAAGAGCCACCAAACAATTTGGCTATGAAGGTGAATCATATAAACTAAATCACAATGAATTGAAAAAGAATTCAGCAAAGTGTTCAGTGAAAACATGGATTAATTGACTAATGAATTGATTAATGACTGTTGAATCACTAAATCAGTGTTGCCATCTTTTTTGACTGGGTTTTTCATTTAATGACGTTAACAGTATACACATTTCAGCTTCAGAAGGTCTGAAATTATTTGAGGACTGAAAAGAATTATTTTCATTTTAACATAAATTCTTTCTGGTTCTTTTGGTTGTGTATAGAAACTTGAAAATATTGCCTCGTAAACTTAAAAATCATGCCATTTTCAAATTGGTCTCCTAGTTGTTTAGTGCTTGAGGTGGTAATATGGTCATACTCACGGTAGAAGACTCACTTTTTTTCCATTATTTTTGTGTTATTTTTTTACAGCATATTGATGAGCAATTCAGTCCTGTATCTTTACGATGTTTAACTGCCTAGAAAATGAAACGATGCCACTACAGTGCTGTCATCATCTAACATACTCTTGCCTTATGGAATTTGAGTATGTGCAGAAGGGGAGGCAGGACAAGTTACATTAGGTTTTAAAGAACATAATCCATCGCCGTGATGTGGTATATTCAGTGGCTAAACGTTTTCTTACTGAATTCCTTTTTGAAGTTGTGGTTTAATGATAAAAAATGAAAGCAGAAACTTACTCATAGTAATCAAGAGTCTGAAATCTGCAGCCGTGAAATAATATTTTAATAAAGAGTAGAAAATTGCGGCTTCTAAATTAAATTGCTTTAAGGAACACAGTGGAGTTTGTAAATCTATTAATAATGTACTGAAAGCCTAAAACATTAATAGTAGATTCAAACCAAGAGGCAGATTTATAGGGGGATTCAGGCATGTGGAGAGGTGCCCGGTGTTGGCCTTATTTTCTGTCTCATTGAGACCTTCACCGCGGCATTATGGAAGTGCTCCCATCTGTGAGTAAAGGAGAGCACTTGTTCTGGAGAGCCCTGTGGGGCCAGGAGTGTGAGCGCTGAGGGCTTGAATCCTTGCTGTCTTCAGTAATTCTTCGTGCAGAGTTGGACAGTGCCAGCAGGAGCTGCTGGGAGAACCCATCCAGCCAGTAACTCCTGGCTTTAGGTCGCTTCTTTTGGCTGTGGGAAACACAGCTTGGGGAATTTGAAACGACACCTGCCCTGCCCTCAGGTAGCTGCCCTACCTAAACCAGCAGTTTTGTGGTAGTGTTTTCTTGCTATGCAAGAGACTCAGGCTTCTCTGTGCCTTGTTCAGGCCTCTCTCTCAAGCTGCAGGGCATCAATCACTGGGCTTTGTTTTGCACTCTTGACACCTGCAGCTGAAGTGCTCCTTTTGGGAAAAGAATTGCGTGGAGAGCAAAATCTTGCTTTCCCACAGATCAAGAGCCCGATAGAGCTGTAGAGCAAAGGCTTGAACTGTGCCCTGTAGATAACCAACAAACGCCAGGAGTGGCGCGCGTCAGAGCCAGCCATGCGTGACAGGTCTGTGCCTCAGTCAAGAATTGGTTTTAAGCACTCAGCAGGCTTCAGCTCGATGTCCGAGGGCTACAGAGCAAGCCTGACCGCATCTGAGAGTTTCCCGGACAATGAGAGCAGCACTGGGTGAGCATCTGCTGCTCCCTGGGCTTCTGCCTGGCTTGTTAGTCAGCATCAAGAACAGCAGCTTCTGGGAGATGAGGGGCATTAGACATCTACTGAGCATCACCTGTGTCTTCCCACTCTTCTGTCCTTGCCTGGATGTCGCTTGCAAAGCACTGCTTTGGGTCCTGCTGGGAGCCCCTGGTGGAGCAAACGGGAGCCATGTATCTCAGCACCTCAGAGATATTTTGAGGTCACTTTAGGTAACCAAGAAGAAGGGTCAGCTACAGCAGAGGCACTGTGCAGAGTGAGAGATTGCAAAGAGCAAGTACTCAAAAAAATAATTGGTAAGAAATACTGCACCCCTAGCATTAGCTTGAACTCTGTTTAGAGCAAGTCCTGAACAGATGAGGATTTCCTGATAGGGTCAATAGGCAGGTCATGGGTTAGGGACATGTGAGATTTTAAAAAAAACAAACCACTTCCTACTTCAGGGGGATGTACTTTGAATCTGCATGTATTGCCTGTGCTACAGGAGCAATAGTGAGACATGTTTCAGAAAAAACAATCACTGGGGTATTTTTGTATTTTTGTTCCTTGCCTGTAAGTTGCTGTCTTTGTGACCAAGCAGGGCTTAGTGGAACAAAAGAAAGTTACACAAATAACATGAAATAACTTTATTTTAGACAAATACCATTACAATTTTAAGGATGAGTGTTTCGAGGCCTTGGAGAAGCTGTCGTGCATTCTGCAGGGAGGTAGAGAACATCTCTTCAAGGGGAAGGGTACCAGGATGGCAGGAGTGTAGAGCAAGCATTCCAAATTCGGTAGCAATGCTCATCATGCCAGTGCCTCTCTTGTCACGGTATTTGTAAGACTTCTGGCAGAGGAGCCATAAAAATTTGGGCGTGTGACCAAGAGCTGAACTGAGATGGCACTGCCAGAAGGTTGTGCTCAGGTATTAAGACTGCTGACCAACTTGTAGCCAAAAGGACATTATAAAAATACTTTGGCTTTTCTTCTTTAGTTGTTCATTATGTGAAACCCATTCAGTTTACATAGTATAGATTGTATTTTAACTGCTGTTAAGAGTAATGCAGTTCCTTTGTTTCCACAGACATAGATGAATGTGCTACTGGGAGAGTTATCTGTCCACGATTTAGGCACTGCATCAATACTTTCGGAAGCTACATTTGCAGGTGTCATAAAGGCTTTGATCTAATGTACATCGGAGGCAAATACCAATGCCATGGTAATAACAACTTTTTTCTTATGTGCATGTCATGGAGTTGCATATTCTAAACAGAAATTAATGGTTTAAAGAGGAATGTTCACTTGTTATGGCTGAAATGTTGAAAGAGGTTGTTTTAGGAGAGGGTGGATTGTAGAAATAGGCTGTGGAAAAGGAGACATATTTGGCCCCCATTCTTGTAACTGTTTCTCCTGTGGAAGCTCATGGGAGAGCAGAGCTGATGACCCAGGAATTCTTTTCCAAAGCCTTTGTCCGTACAGATTTCACCCTGCGTGGGCAGTTGCAGGTTTGGAGCCGCGTACGAGCTTAGGCTATGTCTGAGCTGTAACACAGATGTGCTCCATAGCATGCCCCAAGATTTGAGACATGAAAATGTGGCTAGAGCACAGCCCAGCTCCTTCCCACCCAATCTGCCTAACTTTCCTGCCCCTGACAACAGGTGGGGAAAAGGCAGGGGTTGAGAAATAACCTGTCTTTGTCTGGACATGAGACGGGAATGCAGCTGGTGTATTCCCTTAAACAAAGATGTTCCCAGGTTGTACTGTCTTAGTTTCCCAGGGCCTCAACTGGTTTTGAACCTTTCATGGAAAAAGGGTTCATGTGGACAAAATGAGGCATTGCTTTATGTTTGTTTAAGTGTATTTTTTTTTGGAGAGGAATCTCTGTACAGAGCACTGGTATTTGTAGATTTTTTGCTTGCATCACTAACAACAAACATGGAAATGCCATATGAGGTGTTTGAAGCAGTTTCTACTTGATGTAGAAACATCTGTACAGATGGATAATAGGGGAAGCATTTTATGAAAAAACAGTTTAACACCTGTGTGATCAAGAATATGCATATTCCTACACTCAGATTTTCTTATCATGCCACGTTTAAGAAGTAGTTATTAAAATTGTGATCTTCATGAACTTGGCTGCACACGCCACTGAACCTGATGCTTAAGGCATAAGCTGAGCAATACTGAGCTGCACAAGAGTCCCTTTTACCCTGATGTTTGTATCACCACATGGGTTTGTGACTGTCTATCTTCCTTTTTCCACTGGCAGTTCAGTTTTATTAAATTTTTCAAAATGAATAATATTTTCCTAATGACCACGTGTGTTTTTGCAGGGATAAGCAGAAGGTCAAGTTTCTTTGATGTGAGTGACTTTTTAATGTAATTTTCTGTTGCAGATATAGATGAATGTTCCCTTGGCCGTCATCACTGTGGTAGCTTTTCACGGTGTTACAATACACCGGGATCCTACAAATGCAAGTGTAAAGAAGGGTACAGAGACAACGGAACAAATTGCATACGTATGTAATGCTCCTTTTCAAAAAAGAATTCTGAAACTAAACGTGTCTCACATAAATTTTGAGATACAGCACTATCAGGCTCAGTTTCTCATAACTATTTTTAATACTTAATATGAAGCCAGGGAATGCAGTCAGAATTTTCTGAGTCTTAGCATGTCTTGGTAAAAATACTTTTCCCCGAGACATTTTCATAATTAGAAAGAAATTCACCTTTCCCTATTCAAAACTTCATTCTAGGGATTGCTTCAGGGTGAGAACAACTGAGTGAGCAGGGTAGGTCTGGTCAGGCAGTACACATTACTCATACCCTGTTGTTGTGTACGCTCGGTCACCGGCCCATTTTAGCAGTGTGCCCCGTCCACTCCCTGCTGCTCCCCAGATGTGAGCAGAGCTGAAACAGGGAGGATTTCTCTGGAAGAATTCCCTTCCTCACCCCTCTCTTGGGAAAAACTGCCGTCCCCCTTGGTACAGAATGGGCCGTTGGTGCTCCCCCACATTTGACATCCCTCAGGACCGTCCAATGACCGACCTCCGTGATGTCTGATGAATTTTTTTTTTTGAGAACGCAGTGTTTGTGTGTGGGTTCTGGTCTTTGGTGACTCACCTGATCTCTTTAAAGAGCAGTACTGTTGCTGACTTGGTTCCCTTGGCTGTAGCTGCCATGGTAATGTGATCTAGATCTTTCACAACCTGACCACTTGCAGTTATATGTGGACACACCTCAGATGTGTTACTTGGATATAGTCCTAAAGTATAATGTAAAAACTGCAGGATATTCAAAAGAATGGTAGTAAACAGGTGGCCAGAGAGAAAACCTTTTTACCTGCTATCATCAAGCAATTCATTGTTTAACAAACAGTAGTTCTTCATTTTAACTGTGTGTTATACTCCAAACATGCGTACACAAGATATGTGACCCAAGTTCTTATTGGGGGTTTTAAGATCTCCTGTGGGATATAAAAGGCTTAATAAGAAATAGAAAATTATAAATAACACAACAGGTGTTTGTGCATTTCATGTCTGTGGAAACTCCCCTTGTGAAACCAAGTTAAAATCTGTTGTCGTTTCTTTATGAAGCATTGGGGGAGATGGTACTGTAGGCACTTTCACTGTGGGTAAGTGGTGGTCAGTTCACTTTCCATTTTTTGTGGAGGCTGAAAAAATTAAATGCCATTTACTTAGTTTCCTGGTGCTTAGCAAAGGTAAAGATCTAAATGAAGGCTGTTGGCCTACGTTCAGTCTCTGTAAAATGATTAGTGCTTGTTGACAAGGAGAAAAGTTGAAAAGAAGTGGAGAGGTCTGAAAGATAACTTTCTTAAAGCCAAAGCTGTCTGCACACCCATGAGCAAAATGATCGTAACATTGGAGTCCTACTGACTCACCTCAGCTCCACATTTCTTCCTGTCTGTGCTTTTTTTAGTTGCAGTGCTTTGGGGTAAGTTTTCTTGCCTCTGGAAGAGAGTTAATGCTTGGGAGGAGGTGGGGATGAAAGTCTCTTAGCCTTCAGTCACTTTAAATCACCTCAGAACTGCCAAAACGAGACATACTATCTAAAGGGATGTGATAATTCAGCAGTGCTGATGCTAAAGTATGCTTCTAAGTAGTGGAAACATTCAGAAGAAGAGAAATTATTTCAGCAAAGACTCTTGGTGTCATAATGAAATAGTGTTAAGTTTCTGGAGCGGGAGACTCAGATGTCCATTTTGGTCCAATTTTGATTCTCTTTGCAGTTATTCCTAATGTTATGATTGAACCACCTGGTCCATATCATATATTCAAGGGCAGCAGCATGCTGCCTAAGGGAGGCAGTGGTATTACCAGTAGGATTCCCGATGTCAGAGGCACGAGACAACCTCTCAGACCACCATATGTACCTGCTGTTGTTACAGAAAGGCCGGTGACCAGGCCAACAGCTCGACCTACACCCGGGCCAACAACTCATCCTACACCCGGGCCAACAACTCATCCTACACCCGGGCCAACAACTCATCCTACACCCGGGCCAACAACTCATCCTACACCCGGGCCAACAACTCATCCTACACCCGGGCCAACAACTCATCCTACACCCGGGCCAACAACTCATCCTACACCCGGGCCAACAACTCATCCTACACCCGGGCCAACAACTCGACTGACAGCAAAGCCAACCACTAGGTACGTGCCGGTGACAACACAGCCAGTAACAAAGCCAGTGACGAGGCCTCCTCCACCACCTCAACCTACAACATTAAGACCTACACTACAACCGCAAAGAACTCCTCCGATAACTGCAGAGCCTTCACATCTTCCCACTGAAACTACATCTTCCCAAGGAATTACAGAAGACAACAGGATCCAGGTAGATCCTCAGAAACCCCGAGGGGATGTGTTCAGTAAGTAATTTTGCATATCAGTTTCATTTATCAGAATTGTAGTGAGGTGAAAGTGTGCACTGTACTCTTTGGGTTTTTTTGGAACACTTTATCAGTGAGAACAAAGACATGAAACTGGTAAATCTGCACAAGTCATTGATTTTATGACCTAACAAAAACGTGGGAAGGATGTTCTAGATCAAGTCAACCGAAAATTCCAGTTTTTCTTCCTGAAATTATTTGTGAGTATGTTGTCCTGCAAAAGTGCTTAATCTAATTAAACTTTCAGATGAGCATTCTGGAGAATGGAAGACATGTTACTGGAAAACACTGAAATTCAGCATTACTCATAAATAGTTAATGGCTTCAAATGCAGGGAGTTGAGAGTTGCTCTTAGTGTATTTCCTTAAAGAATGGTAAGAAATGGGACCATATCTGATTATCTAAAGACTCTGTTATGTCACTTTGTATGAATTCAAATGGTCTTGGACGTTTATGACTAAGCAAGGGCAAAATTGCATAAAAATAGCATAGAGGCTAATTTTATGGACTGCATCTATGAAAACGGATACATGAAAACCTGAAGATAGCAAAGATTCTCATAGCATGAACACGTGTCATTTTAAGAGGCACTTTGAAAGCTACAGCACCATTTCTGTGCCAGCTTTAGTGCATACCACAGAAGACATTACTGGCACACACGGAGCTACACATAACTGCCAAGAAATACTCAACACCCGATTTCATCTTTAGTCCCGCTGCTAATTTTAGAGACGGGGTGAGTGTGCTGAAGCAACCCTTCTGCAGCTTGGTGTGCAATAAAGCCCCTGAAGCTCCACTGTAGTTGGAGGACAGCTTTGCAGTCTCACAGCAGGTGTACAGGCAATGTGGGAGGTCTTTTCTTGGTTGGCATCTGTGTGGTAACTTCTTGGACTGTGTTCCCTTAGGTCATTACACGGTGAAATATTTTGTTCCTTGTAAAAAATGGTTTGTTTTCCCTGTTGACGTTTTATCTATCGTAGACACTTTGGTAAGTTTAAAATGGAGCCAAAAGCTGACTTAGAATTTGGGAAGATAAATCCTGGTGCTACTCAGAGGAGTCCGCTTTTGGCTTTTTCAAGGTGGTTTTTCAACGATCTATATTCAGTTAAAATACGTAAAAAAATTGGTACAAAATTCTAAAAAGAAATACAGTAAAGACTCACAAAACTTAATATAATGAGAACCAATAGTTAAAAACCCAGAATTTTGTGGAAATTCATTGCACTTCCCAGGCTGTCTCATGTTGTAAGTGTTCTTGGGAATTCTAAAGCAGAGGGCTAGTTTTCAGCTATTTTCATGAAGTCATACAGTCATCTGTATAAAGCTTATTATTTACAAGTAGTCTCTCTGTGTTGTCCTTAGAGGTTCAATTTTGAAGCTACTGCTTTCAGTACATATGCTTCACACACAGGGTTTTGGAAAGTAGGAAAATAAAAGCATTTATTTGCTGACTGTAAGCTTGCATGTCGGAAATACAGGAAATGTTGATCTCTGCTAAGTGTTTACCAGCTATTTACGTGAGCTGACACCCTTTGAGGTTTGCGATATGTGTACGCAGCTTGAAAGGCTTCAGTGCACAGTAAAGCAGGGTTCCAACAGGTCCAGCACCAGCAACTGGTGTCAGTAGGTAACGCAGGGACAGAGAGCTCCACGGATCGAGTCAATAGATACATGTCTTTAACCCCATATTACTTTTTCTTCTATCCTCTGCTAAAGATATACTTGATATAAGCATATATGTGACATACCTGTATGAGGGAGGCAGACACTCTCATCTGCACTCTAGATGGTAGGAATTTACACGGTGCTAGTACTGTAATCCTTGAAGAAGCTGGTGTCTCCTTCCCCTCTCTCTCTCCCTTTCTGTCTCCCTCCCTCTTCCCTTCTCTCTTCTTCTCTTTCCCTCTCTTCCTCTCTCCCCTCGCCCCTCTTCCTCCCCCTCTCTTTTCCTCCCCCTCTCTCTTCTCCCTCTCCCTTTCCCAACTACTTTGAAAGTATGATCTAGGCAGTGGCCACTAGTGTCCCCTCCCACCTTCTCTCTGTCCAGAGCCATTTATTTTCTGAGTGCACAAAAGCATTTGTTTAAGATTTGGAAACTACAGTCGGGTGCAAAACAGTTCTGTTCCAGAGGAATGTGCTGCCTTCTCAAGGGAAGCATTGCTGTTGAGTAAGGTGTTCCTTTGCCTCTTGAGTTTTGTGACTGTAGGAATTTGTGTGGAAAGGGGAGAAATGACATTTCTAGAAAAGCATGTAGAGAAGTTATAGCCACGCATAGAAGTTCTTACAGTGGGATGTGCAGGGAATGACACAGCTTGTCCTCACCTGCTCCGAGACCTGCACTCCTGAGGATAACACAGAGATACACAAGCAGCCCCGGATGCCATCACAGCCGGGCTTCTGCAGCGCAGGAGCGTCACTGCCCGGCACCGAGCTCCTGGCCTTAGTGGGGCTGCTGAACTGGCTGCTTGCGTGCTCGTGGCCAGTGGCAAATGCGAGATAAAGGGTGTTGGCTCAAATGCCTTACACGTTAGCTTACGGGTGGTGTTTGCTGGGTGGGTTGAGCTTCGTGTTCCTGCCGGTGTGCTGTGCACCAGCCCTGCTGCTGCTGTGAGCCCGGGGGAGAGCACCTCTCAAAAAGCGTTCCCTGTGGCCAAACACAATGTTAACAACCATGATGTTTAGACAATACAGAATTTAAAACTGAAATAACTAGTAACATTTAGCTAACCTCTGACGTGCTTTTTATTTGTCATGTGAACGTGCCAAGCCATCCCCACCTCGAAAAATATTTGGATTTTACACTTGCCTTTCTATTTCCTAAGGGAAGGGGTTTTTTTAGCTAATTCCTTCACCTGCTTTAAACTGGTGCTGTTTTAATGTTACCTACAGCAGACGTCTATGCAGTACCCCTGGGTTGTGGATATGAGCTAATTTCATTTGGCTTATACTGAGTCTCTTTAGGTTCATTTCCCCATATCATCTGCTCTTCCAGTTGAGGCAGCAAAGAAGCACAAATTAATTTGCGCTGTGGTCCCCATATGCCTGCCCAAAAGGAGAAGAGAAAGACTCACTCTTGCCGCCTCTATTTGTTTCCCATGAGAAAATGCAGGCAGCAGTTCGTTCGTTTTATAGCACTCATTGTCTTGGAAAAGAGAGGAGGAAATTGGTGTTGGATCCACTTGGATCACGAAGGAGAACTTAAGTTCAGTTTTGCAAAGTCTTCAGAAGATTTATGATGCCTTCTTAGTTGGCTGCTGCTTTGTGTGTCGCCAAGGGCTGTTGTAACCCAAAGGCTCACAAAACGCAGTGTTTTATCACACAAGGATGGGGAAAACCCAGCACAGAGAGCACTGTAGCCAGCAACTTCTGGCAGCTCTGATCTTCCAGCCCTTAGCATCTGCTGAAGCCCTTAATATTTAAAGCTGTGGTGTTAAACTAGGTTATCCTGTGATGAATGGCCTTTTTCCTCCCATTTTGCCCCCTGCTCAGGCTCTGAAGCCTGAGTCAGGCTTTGACAAAGCAGCACGACAGCAACCGCTGCCCTGCTGAGCCATCGGAGCGGGTGGTACTCGTGTCAGGCAGTCCATGGCAGCGAGCAGGGGGTTGGTGCACTGTGCACTCGCAGGTGGTGCTGGCTGCACTGGACCAAATCCTGCAAACGTACTGGTGCTCTAGCATCTGTGCACGAGGAGAGGAAAAATGCCTGGGGAGGCGTACTTTTTTTTCTGTGAGAAGCTCTCAAATTTTAATTTTTCATTATTTAACTTTCCCCTGAGCTTACCCTTGGTGACTCCTTGCTCTCTGTTTTCTCCCTTTGTTGTTTTTTCACCTGCCGTTCCACATACTGAGTAAACTCATCCTAAGCTCTCACTTCAGAGCACTCTTGAATGTGCTGCTCAGCTTGAAATCAGTCAAGGACCAGAGAAATTGGTCTGTTCAGTGGGGACAAAGAGCTTAGATGATAATAATGCTGATAATGTTCTTTAAATACCTTTGTAATTTTTGAAGGGCATTGGGTTGTTGCATTTCTTTAGATGCTTTACCTTATTTCTAAAAATGCCTGCAGTGACTTTGGGGAGCTGCTTTTTCAGAGAACAGAAAAAATGGGTATTTTTTAAAATGGAATTCCTACACTTGGCCTTTGAACCACTTAGTCAGATGCAGACAGTGGAATCTGGCACCAAGGATAATCTTCTCCTGATATGGATATGGGGGGGGGGGGGGATGGCAATGAGGGAGGAATGCAGCGATGGCTTAATATTTAACTATTTCAACACTGGTACAAACTACAGTGAAATAGAGGAATCTTTTCTGGTTACTTGGATAAGGTCTCTAACAAATAGAACGTACTTCTCAGTAAGACTGAATTTCTGCTACCATCGAAATCTGAATGATAAGCATGAAAAGCACAAAACTTAAAGACAAAGCAGAATATTAGATATCAGCAGAGCAACAACAAAACCCCTTATCTGTATTACAAGATAGTTCAGCAGTTTTCCTTCTTAGCCCTTAGTGGAGCTGAAAAGATTGGAATTAGGAGACTTTCATGTATCAGCTATTAAAAAACCCCTAAAGATTGGATTCAAACTTGATTCTTTCTGCTTGCCCTTTCAATGACTGAAAAGCCCTTAGTGCAGTAAATGCTGGTTTATGATCCTTGAAACTGTTGAGAAAAGGGAAATGCTAAAAGCAAATAATGTGAGGGTTTTTATTCCTTGATGTCATTAGAGTAGCATCATTTTACAGTAGCATTTCATTTGTCTTCACTGTTCTGGAACCTATGAAAATGTATTTGTCTTAATATTTAAGCTGGTAATACAGGCACCTTGTTCCTGTTTGGAGCTAAGTGGTAAGATCTAGGAGTCTTACAAATCATATCCTCCATCAATTTTTCAGCTAGCTTTATCCGCAGATCTAATACGCAAGCTTCTGTAGACTTATTTTAGCTGTGTTTCCCTGTAACTCAGTTGTCACTCCGCACCTCCTGAATAGCTGTTCATAGAAAAGCAGGCGGATTACTTTTCAGAAAATCTTCTGAGAAGATACATAATCAGGTGTTTGATTCAAGTCGAAGTTAATGAGCCTTGTAACTGCCTGAGAAATGCAAGATTGGACTTGAAAGTTGTTGCACACAAGCACCATGTCTCCCCTCTTCTGCAAGTGGTGCTGTAGAGGGTGGGACAGTCCATGAAATAACTCTCACTGCAAAACTTGAGTCTGCTGAGCTTTAGGCAACATACCCTGCATGCTGCAGGGATTCAGAGAAAAGGGTGAAGTGTACCTCTTCTTTTTAGCTCAGCATGTAGCAAAGCCTTCCCTGGAGGAAAGCAGGACATACTCTTGTTTACTGCAGGGATTCAGAGAAAAGGGTGAAGTGTACCTCTTCTTTTTAGCTCAGCATGTAGCAAAGCCTTCCCTGGAGGAAAGCAGGACATACTCTTGTTTACTGAGTCTGACTGACCTCTGGACTACCCTTCCTTTTAGCTTTTTTTCTGCTGGTGCTGGTACTGTTTCTACTAGTTCTTCTGTTTTTCTACTAGTTCTGTTCATCACTTGTGGAGTGTTGGTTTTTTTTTTTTGGAAGTAGAATTTAAGAACTTTCAACTGTAACTATTCAGTCAAAAAAGTCTTCGTCCTTTTGTTGTTATTGTTTTTAACAAATGGGAAGCTCGGTCATAATCATTGTGTAGAATGGAATTGCGTAAGAACGCAGTGTTTGTTGTAAGGCAGAACACTGCATTATTAATAGTAATAACAATTACTAAGACCATGAAGCTACACACCATATTTTCTTTCAGTTTTGTAACACCAAAACAGTGATTATTCTGTAATTACAAATAACCTGGCACGTGTACACACCGTCTCTTATACTCCCAAGCTCAGTAATTAGCAAGTAAATGAAAAAAAGCTGAAATCAGTCTTGTGAGGATATTAAATGTTCATCTGTGAAGAACTTAGCTCGTGAACTTTGAGAACATGGTAGTGTTGATGTATTGGCTCACTCAGAGCTTATAAAATTCTCCAAGCAAAAGAAGCCAAGTTTATATTTAACAAGCTTTATCAAACCATTGAAGTTAAGTGAAAAGCACACTGATATGCTATATAAAATACACAGAAAGAGCTTGGAAAGCTCGCGGAAAATAATTGTGCCAAATACTTTCTCCCACGATCACCACTCAACATATTAGTCGTCGCAGGAAAAGAAGTGTACACATGGATCATATTTAGTCCTGCATCTCTTACGGTAATTCCTGTTTTGTATCTAATTAGATCTGAGCACTGAAGTGATTGGTTTAAAGCTCTGCAACACGTTCTTTTAGAAGTTCACAACAGCCAGGTTGGGAGAGGAGTTTGGAAAGAAGTTTTTAAGAAATATTTTTTTGTAGAGCATTAATTATAGGCAAAAGATATTTGCTTTAGTTTGGAGAATGCTTGTATGTGTGCACAGATGTAACTGATTTGTATAAAACAGCAGCGCATTAGAAATGGTATTTTAGTAAGTAAACGAAGTAGCTTGGAAAACAAATTCCTAATATTGCCTGCAGCATTTTCTATAAGCAAGACGTATGAGGGACAGGGAAGCACATACCTTGAGTCTGTGACCCTTGAGTATCCTACAAATGCTCGAGCACAGAAGTGGCTTTCCTCAGTGCTCTCTGCCACGGGGCTCATTTAGAGCCCTGGAGCTGCCTCTCTCTGGTCTGAGCCCTTGGTCCCTAAGGAAAAACTTCAGGTGCAGGGAAGAACAGGAAGATGTGGAGAAGCAGAGTGTTAAGCTCAGTGTTCACCTGGATGAGAAGAGGATGTGGGCATCCAGTCGCTGGTGGGTGCGTAGGGGCTCAGGGGTGACGGCACTGCAAGGTTCCTCACAGGCTCGGGTAGAGGGCAGCTTGCTCTTCCATCAGCTCCTGTGGGGGGCCGGTCTCTTCCCACGCCTGCGCCCTGTGATGTGACAGGTGTAAAGACACTTCAAGAAGAGGCTGCACGTCTGTTCCTGACCGGCAGCTTCAGTACCTACGTATGCTGCTCTCAACAGGTTTAAAGCTAATCGCTGACTTCATAGCATAGGAAACAAACAGTATCCGTTTTCCTTAGCACAGTCCGAGGAGAGGAGGATGGAGGTGCTGTCCCTGGAGGTGCCGCACAGAGGTGTCTCCTCCGTGGGACTGCTGCATTCCACAGGGAGCAGCAGCCTGCAGCGTGGTCATAACCCGAGGTGAAATTCTGCCCTGAGGGCTTCCCTAAGGTAAAATTGCAGTCAGAACTCTACTGCCCCAAATGGCAGTAAGTAATTTACAGGCTGCCATTAGTTTAGCAGGTAAATACTCCCACAAAATTTGCTGTCCCCAGCCACAGTAACCCTAAGAAACTGAATTATTGGTTTTCACCTCCCTGAGCAAACCCATCGCAGCTGCATTTAGCCAGCGCCGAGAGCTGCTGTGCGCACCGTGGTTGTCTGGGCACACGTGTCATCTACCCCGTAACTCGTGGTTGTCCATGGGTGCCATGCAGTCAGGGACGCATAAAGAAGTGCGTGTGCTGTCCTGATGTGTGACACCCCATAAACGCCCCTGGGCAGGCGTGACTGGAGCTGTGAGATGTGCTGCTTCCGCTGTCCCGCTGACGTGTTTATGCAGAGCTCGTAGGAAAGGCAACATTACGTTGTTGGGAGGGATTAAAGGTGAACAATGGTTTTAGAGCATTCCTGTTTCATTTTTTTTGCTGCCTAAGGTAAACAATTATTTTTCTTATATAATTCAATATAGTATTTGTGTATAAATGTACTGCAGGTGATTATTGGCCTGGGTGATGTGAACTGGGCATATTTGTAAAGTTTCTTTCATGTTAAATCTCAAAATTCTAATCACATAAGCAAAAAAGCAGGTTAAACGAAACAGTGAAAATATTATTACAGTGTATACTTATAAAATTAACTGGCCTTTACTACCCAAGCCAACCTAAAGTCCTTGAGGCTGTTTGAGCATTAATATTCTGGACTGCAAACAGACATAATCCAAAATCTACAAAGAATTTAAAAAAACTGAAAAAGGAGATGTAATGATTCAAAAACTGAGTATAATGCTGAGTTAATCAGTTTCCTACAGACCTTGATATTTATTTATTCACCTATTTATTTATTTTCATTATACACAATTTTCACCCAAGATCTGTAGCTTGTAATACTGCTTTTAAAATACATTAGCACTTCATTGACTTTTTATCAGGCTGATCATTTTGTCCTAATTCCAAAAAGCAAGAAGCTACTTCATTCTTAATTTTTGTTTTCCTCTGTCCTCCTTTAGAGGAGCTCTTGCAGCAGCGCTGTTTACGTGTTTTCTGGGTGCAAAAGAGGCTCCTTTTTACCTTTGCTGTGATTTCCTGAAAACAACAATCTTCTATTTCAGTTTAGAATTGTAAATCACCTCAATTCTTCTTGCTCTCGCTTGCCTAAGAAGCCCAGAGAGACATTAAGATATTTATTTTAGCACTGCAAAAGGAAAACGTGTCGAGTTTTTAATAGATAAGGCCCTTGCAAATACCGTAGGTGTCAGAGGTGCCTGTAACATCTAAGGACACGTCTGAAACATGTTACTACTGTTGCTAATTATGCACTAGACCTGCCTGTAAAAGAGGAATTTCCAAGAGAGCTCTGTCCTGTGCAATCTGTTTATCTCTAGCTGACAGCTGTCCATCAGGCACCACACCGGTGTGTTATTTCTGGAGACGAGCCCAGGAGTAAGCGGAAAGTCTTTGTAGCCACCTGATGTTGGCAGCCGCTGTTCCCACAACGAACTCTTAAATTTCAGGTCGCCCTGCCTGCTGAGCGCCTGATAACCCCCGGGCACGTTAATCACCGAGAGCGTTCCTTCTCCTTGCAGCTGAAGGACAGACTGTGTTAGGAAGCAAAAAGCGTAATTACAGTTGAATTCCAGCTTCCACCAGAGCTGCTCCTCCGCAGCTCTCGGTACAATCCTGGGAATTGCTTAGGGAGGGAGCTCTGATCCTTTGCAGACACACGGACAAAGGTTGGGTGTGCCCGGGGCCTGTTCCGAGTACTGCTGCCTCCTGCTGAGGTTCTCCTATAAACAGCTGTGGAAGGTGAGGGGATTGCAAAGTCTGAGCAAGGGCTTTAATGTGGCTTTATCTTACTGAGAGACCATTATCTTTCAAAGTGCGTTTGGAGGTGCATAGCACGCTTCAAGGTTAAAGCTTGCTTTTTTTTTTCCCCCTTGGTTTAAAAAGAGTTTTCATTTGACCAGCTTTTAGCAGATTTGGAATCGCCTTTTACAGTGCTCAGATAAACGTTACACCATAAAGTTTATGACTCTTCATGTCAAATATAATTAAATACATTGAATTCTCCAAGAAAAGCACAATGCCCAGAGCTGCTCTGCCGGTTTTTTATTAAAGATAAGGAAGTAGGTCACTAACTAATTTTATCTCATTCACTTCTGAAAAACTACTTTTCTCACAGTTCCACGCCAGCCCGGAGTAAGCAATAATCTGTTTGAAATACTTGAAATTGAAAGAGGGATTACCGCTGATGAATTTGAAGCAAACGATGACCCAGGTAAAGATTGTGTCTCCTGTTCAGGGCCTGGGGTTTAAGGATTTCTTGGGGTTTTATACATTCTTACAGGACTCCTACATCTTTTGCCCCTTGGCTGTGCTTTTTAAAAAAAGAGCCTTTACAGTTTTATTTCCCAGCAGATTTAGCACAAAAATAGTGTGAATTGTTAATAACAACACTAGCACCCTTCTTATTGTTCTAGTGTTTTTGTAGATTCTTTTTGTAGTGCTCCTTCAGCTGCATTTAATTTTCATACTCACTTGCTGGTGTCAGCCACAAGGGAAATTGCTGGAGTTTCCCAACCAAAACAATCCATATCACTGGTTTGGGGTTGTTTTTTTGGGGTTTTTTTTTGACCTTCTGCTCTGTTCTGCCTAGGTGTGCTGGTACACAGCTGCGATTTTGACAGTGGACTCTGCGGATGGCTCAAGGACAAAGATGACGACTTGCACTGGGAACCAGTGAGAGACGTGTCAGGTAAGATCCCAGCGTCCGAGCACATCCTGTAGCTGAAGAACCACCCAGGCTTGAGGTTGGGGACAGTTCTTGCGCTATAATGAATTTATGCAGCTTCTCTTCCCTTTATTTCTGAGATATATTTCACACCCACGCCTCTTCTGTGTACAAAAATCAAAACCAAGGATTCCCAACATGAAAAGGCAATTGAGAATTTGCACTTCTATCATAGCTGGTATCTCTCCACTGGAATGTCTCTGAAGGAGTAGTAAATGTATTCAGTAAAAGATTGTCTTAAAAGAATCAGAAAGAACAAAAATGTGGGCTAGAGAAAACCTTTTATTTATGGTGAAACAGAGCTTATTTTTCAAACCACCACGCAAACATAATTGTTTCCATATTACTAGCAAAATTATAGAAAGCGCTGAAAATAATCTTTGTTCTGCTGCCAAATACATTGTTCTGGTTTAACCTCTTGATTTGATTTAATTGAAGTCTACTCCAGGTTACAGCAACCTGTATGTAGGAAAGCTGTTGTGGAACTGGAAGGAAGACAAGTTAGGTGCTTGTACACAGAGACTTCTGAAAATGAGTATATTTGGGATGGTAAAAAGGTGACCTTGTGATGAATATTGCAGGACAGGAGAAGGCTGCCATCGGCGCCGGTGATCAGCCAGAGCAGCAGCCCCTCCCGCTCGCACAGTCCCAGCAGAAGTGCGAGTCTGCGCTGCTAGAAATGCACGCAGTTTCGTCCCCTTTCCATTTTCCTGTGCAGCACCGAGCAGTTGGCTGTCCTTGCCTGTGGACCCTTCCAGCAGCGCTCGCCCTGCGTCGCCAGAGGTTAGACACACGTCTCTGGCTCCCGTAATGCCGGGCTCACTTCATACCTGGCCGAGCAGCCTTTGAAGTGCACAACACTTAGATTAGGTGAGGGGGTGACAGGCTTTGTAACCATATGTGCTCCAGGGCAGTAAAATGTTACAGGATGAGGGTGCTGAGAGTAATTTTCTGTACACACCATGTCATCACGGGTGTCTGTCCTTGCACTGCCAGTGATGAGATGATGGTTTGCCACCACAGCAGATGACCTGGCCCCTTTGTCAGGCTGATTGGGTGGCTGAGTGGAAGTGCTGTCTTCACTCACCCCCGCTCCCCACCCGCAGGCATACTCTCGTATTTCTAGGATGCTACTTATGACTTTTAAAAAGTTTTGTGACAGACACACAGAGCAGAGCTCCTTCCTGGTGCAGAAACAGGGAGCTGTTGGTAGCTGTCTCCTGCTTGCAGACTGGCATTTTTAAAAAAGATCACACACAATCCAAACATATTTTTGAAACAGTGAATTTTGAAAAGCTTTGTTTATGATAAAGTAACTCAAAGCATATTGATTATCTGTACTTAAAAACTGTTGTTAGTACATATTAAGTTCCAGTACTATGATTTGTAAGTGAATTTTTTTTCCTAGACTTTTTTAACACCTGCGTTGCTTCTCAGTCAGGGACATTCTCAACTTCTTGTTTCCTGTGTATGTTCTGCTGTTGTTGACATAACCTGTTAAAACTTGTCCCTTGAAGTCACCCACCCACTCCCTCCTTTCTGGAATACCTTGTTGCAGGGATTTATTTTCACAGCTTGTTCCCGAGTGTTTGCTTTCACCTTTCAAACTTTGTTATTGGTTTATCAGAATCTGCATTTTTGAAAGGTACCATGCTGCATCCTTATAAGCTTGTCTTGAGTGCAAAAAATGCTCATTTGAGGGGACCTTTTCCTGCAGGGACTTGCCTACAGACTCGTTGGTTTTGTGCTTCCCTAAATCTGTTTCCTATTGATGGGATTTGGTCTCTGTAACTCTCTGAAACAGATGCAGTTAATGAGTCAGGTCAGTACCTTTATAGTGGTCTAATTGTATCTATAACAAACAGGTGCAGTTATTTAAACTCTGTTATGCTTATTTTAGCAGTTAGTGACCTTGATGCAAAAGCAATGCATTGAATAATAAAAAAATAAAATAAAAAAGCACCCAAACCTAAACAAAAGACTTCAATAGATCCTTGGACAAACGGATCCCACTTCATGCCCAGATGCAGATCTGGGGCCCCAGGCAGCAGCACAACTTTGCTTTCTTTGGCCTCAATGAGATCTAACGACCTAAAGTAGGAACAGTGAACTGGAGACAAGGTTGGCTTTCCTTTTAAGTGTGTGACAAGCCCTGGTATGTTGTCATTAAATCCCACAGCTTTTGAGGAAAATCACTGTGGCTTTCAAAAAGAGGCTTTCAGAAAAATAAAGTTATGGGTGAGTAGTAGCAGGGCAACAATTTAAATGAAAAGTATTTTTTCTAAGACAAGACTGTGTATATCAACAATATTACAACCCCCAAATATTTCTACACTGTCGGTTTCAACTAAGGAGCTTAAATGCCATTTTTATGTTAAGTTCATTAAACTTGTATTTTTTGATTTAAAAAAGATTTAAAAATCAAATCTCAAAAAAGAAAAGGAAAAGAATTCTTAGATTCAGAGTAAGATAATCTTTTTTAATTTTTATTTTTTTAGAGTGAACGCTCTTCCCTTTGATAATTTCAAATTTTAAACTCACCATTCGCTTTGCAAAAGTTTGAATAAAAAGTAGAAAGAAAAAATATAGGTGTGGGTCTTCTCCAAGATGTGAAGTCTCATTTATTGTAGTTTTGTGTGTCTATGTGAAAGTATTCCTTTTTTTATATATATTTTTTTTAGGTTTAATGGATGTTGCCATACCCGAGATTCTTTATTTTTCATGTTCTGGGTATTTTTCTGAAGGCACCTTTACTTCATACATGACATAGAGATAATATAGGAGTTTTGAGTCAAGTATGTTCACTGACAACTTACTACTGTTAGAGAAGACTTTCAGGGAGTGCATCAAGTTAACAGCCATTTGGAAATCATTACTGTTTCCAGCTTTCTGTATCTAATCTAGGTTAAGAGTTTAAATTATGGTTAAGTAAAAAGGGTATCGGTGTTTGCAAGTGGATATGCTTTGAGACTTAATCTGTTAACACAGTTCCCAAACAAAAGGCAAGGGACAGAACCACAGCTCTCTCCCGTGGGCACATTTATGCTGGCCTTTTCCTTCAGCTACCTAGCAGCAAAATCATGCATCTTACAAGGTGGATAATCATACACACTAGCTTTAATGTTGCTGTGGGAATGAAGGAATACATGAAACTTTCATTTTCAGAAGAGGTCTTACTTGTTTTGTGAAAAAGAAATTCGATGGGCAAGACCTGGCCTGGCACTAATGCCAACAGAAGACCAGCACTGCTCTCACGCTGCAGGAGGCAGCTGCATCAGTTCTGGCTCACCTTTCAGCAGCTATCTGCCTTATTTAAGACTTACTGGACCATGTGAAGCCCTTTTTATTTTATTCTTAATGACTCTTGGTCTGCAACACAGTAAAATCAAAAAAAAAAAAAAACAACACCACAACTAACTGCTTTTTCTTTTGCAGGTGGACAGTATCTTACCATCTCTGACCCCCAAGGCAAGGAAGGAAGAGCAGCTCACTTGATCCTGCCTTTGGCTCACGCGGCTCAGGCCGGTGACTTGTGCCTCTCGTTCAGGCATAAGGTGCCCGGGCTGCAGTCTGCTGCCCTCCAGGTCTTCGTGAGGAAAAACGGCGCGCATGGACCAGCCGTCTGGGGAAGAAACGGTGGCCACGGCTGGAGGCAGACTCACATAACTTTAGGAGGATTAGGCATCAAGAGCGTAAGTACTGTGCTGCCTTTCATTATTTTATTTGAATGAGAAGCTGAAGACATTTCGACGGTGTAGAACCACAGTGTTTGTCCTCCAAGTTCAACTTCAGCTTGTGTTTTATTGCTCTGATCCCTGCCAGTGGAATCACATTAAGGATGAAAGTCATTGTGCATTTTTTCAGATTAGTTTTTATGCAAAAAAAACCCCAACAAAACCAAAAAACTCCAGACCCCACCTACAGCAGCAGACACATAGAAAATGACAAAATAGCCTGTGGTGAGCTCCCTCGTACAGCCAGGTTTGAGGGAATCACTGCATGGCAAAGAGCAGTCTGCTGGACCCTGGCATGGTGTACATGGATATCCAAAAAGCCCATATCAAGGTCCTCATGAGTACTGCTTTAAATAATACAGTGCCATGAAATAGGAAGAATCATCCCTTGTGGATTAATAACTGGCCAAACCAGGGCAAACATACTGAAAAAAGTCATTTTTGGTAATGCAGGGGAGTTATATGTGCAGTCTCACATGATTTTATGCTCTTCAGCATGCCTGCAGCTGATCTGGCCACAGAGATAAATGATGACCTAACTACACCAATAACACAAAAAGGTCTAGCACGCTCAAAAGAAACTGTCTGAAGTGCCATGGAGAAGCTTTTAATATCTGGAAATCTTAGAAACAGAGGGTGAAAAATTGATATCAAAAGCTCAGTATTTTCCTTCAAGCTCTGCTTAGCTTGGAAGGTAGTTTCTATTTTGGATCTGAAGAAGGGGCTTAGGTGCTTCAGGGCCTGTTTTGCTCTAACGTATGTATCAGAGGGTCTAAAAAGCTCATACATCATAATGTTCATGGTGGGAGCAGGCTGCAACACACACAGAGTATATAGTTCTAAAATTAATATTAAGGCTGTAATTACCACAGGTAATTTTCTGAAATTTGACCTCAGCAATAGAAGCAAAGACATCTGACCTGTTAGCTGCGAATAAATGTCAGACTGAGAACATAGAAATCTATGACAGGGGAATATTTGCATATTTGCCACATGCTTACCCTTTTTTTCCAAGTTTAACACTTCTGGCAATACTCACCTGATAGAGCAGTTAATTAAACAAGTGTGTTTCGCTCATACGTTGTCTGGCGGTAAAGCAGATGAGTTTTGGAGACCTCAGACAGAGCAGCAGGTCCCCTTTGTGCTGTCCCCTCCTGCTCTTGACCTCCTTGGCTGGGGCTCTTGGCCATAACCGGTGACAGCTCCTCAGACCAGCGCTGCCTCACGGCACTTTACACACCGAACAGTCACTTTTGGGATCTTTCCCAGCCTCGGCTGCTCACCTGAACCACCGTGATGTGTATTCCAAGGATCAGGGCATGAGGCAAAACTTGAGGTAAGCCAGGAAGGGCTCTGCCACAGAGAAATTCAGAAGGAAAAATGGAAGCTTTATTTTTGAGCTAATTAAAAAACCAAAAGCAACTGACCAGTAGTGATTTTAGGTGAGCCCACTGTAAACCTGAGGAGACTGTGAATGGAGACCAGAATCTTTCATCACACTTTTTAATGAATTAGCTCTGTGTAAATTATTTCTAAGATAGACTCAAAATTACTCATTTCTAAAAAAATAATGCAGTATATTGAACATAGTTTCTCTGACCACTTCTGTTCCTATTCCTTCTGTAAAAGTGTGCTTTCGGCAACCATCCGAATTATTTTTAACTACACAGCAGAATTTCTGATCTATGAACCTGTATTAACTCTTTCTAGCTCAGTGGGGAGCAGCAGACTCTTACAAAGCTTTTGCTGTAGGCTTCAAACAATTTTTAATCCACAATCGAAACCACTGACTGTAATAAACAGTTCAGGCATCTGACCTGTAGCAGCACAGGTGAGCAATACAGATTTATGGGAAGTGTTTCTTAAAGTCAGCTGACCATTCTGTATATTGTCTCTGATGTATGCTTCAGTCAAGCTTTATATTTGTTAGATTTCTCCTGCTCAGGCTAAATCTGCACTGCTAAGGCTTGGTGTAAATCCATGCTTAAACTTCCACTGCCATTTTGTGAGGACCCAGGATTTGTTAAATAAAAGGTCGATGTTTGTAGTTCCCAGAACTAAGGCAGCTGCGAGGTGCTTTAGAAAAGGAAGACTCCTCTACTAGACAACATTTTTTCAGACTACAGAGGATATGTACGTTTGCCATGAGGGAAAGTGAAAACAGTGCAGAGATGATAAAGTGCCCAAGATGCTCTTACATGGAAGGTCGCCTCATCTCAGCAGATGGTGCAGCTGGAGCAACTCTGTCCCAAATTGCTGCTTCTTCACAAAGATCCTGCCAAAGTGAAGAAGGGAGAGGATCAGAAACAGAGGAAAACAGCTGTAATTCTGAGCATAATGATCTGGCTTTTGTCAGCCAGTTAGGGTTGCCTGAGCTCTCTTACGTTTTTGCTCTCTCACCGTTGAGATCTCTGCCAGCCTGAGCTTCTTTCGTTTTACTTCAGTTTTGCACTCAACTAGTTCTGTTTCTCTTCCCAGGTTATTTTCAAAGGGGAGAAAGGGAAAGGAAGAACGGGGGACATTGGACTAGATGACGTGATCTTGAGGAGAGGACGCTGCTCTGAAGAGCATTAGCAAAGACAATGGACCAGCACAGTCATCTCCTCTGGCCCTTCTCATGCTGTTCTTATCAGGCTTTGAAACAGAACTTCATGAAAAAGAAGAAAAATCAGGCAGTGACAACTTCTTGGTGGTCTTCTCAGTGCAATCTCATTGAAACTTAACTTAAAAACATGGAGAGCACTCCCAGGATTCAGGACCTCCAATCCCATGCTCGTTATTTTGTTTAATCCTTACCCCTAAATCAGTAATTCATTTGGAGTAACTTTATCCCCTGTTAAGCCTGGTGAGTGCTCAAAGAGCAGTTGTGAAAGTGGGAGAATTGAATACAAATGGTGGCAAAAGAAAGCTCCAGCTCAGAAAGTTTTAGTGTTAATCAACAGTCATTGCCTTCCCATTGTGCTTCTCTTGTATTGATTATGGAGTTGCTAGGCAGTGGGATTGGTCCAGTTTCAGAGTGACCTCAGATGAGCAGAAGCCTGGACCTGAACTTTGGCTCACTGCCCCTGGCCTTTGAAGAAGGGTTTCCTTCAGATTAAATACAAATTAAAATTCAAATTAAAGCATTTACGTCGGTGTTGCATCTGTATTAGCAAAAAGCGGTTATATAGAGTAGGCAACTGCATCCTGTAATATTGCTACTGCTGTGTTCTGTGTATATGTGTATGGTTATTAACGTATTTATGTTTTTAATATTTACAGACTCTAGTTGCACGGTGATCAGCAGCTGTGCCTTCTTATTGTACAAGGCAGGAGTTCAGCACAGATTCTTTGATCCCGCTGGCTGTGCCAATAGATACGTTACCAAAGTCAGTTACTGGTGCTCATTGAAAAATACTGGTGCAGTTTTTCACATTGTAATATGCTGAAGGCAAAAGCCCAAACCCTTACCTGATGTAAACCGGCGTCTGACAACGCTGCTCTTCAAGTTTGCATTTAGCAAACCCGCAAGAAACTCCCGGTTCGGTTGGAGACTGAGCAGCCCGGAGAAGATAACGTGTGTCTCGTCAGATGGAGCCCGTTGACGCCGCTGGGAACGTTCCTTTCCCGCAGGTGGTACAATCTGGCGCAGAAGCAAACCAGGGCCGTTGCATTAACGCCGCGTGAACAGTTCAGACCGTGAAATGCCTTGAGTGATCTTTGTCAACTGTTCGTCCGACCCTCCTGTAAATAATAAACATTTTATTCCTTAGAACTAGAAATAACTGTTAGCTCTAGCTGGAACTAAATATTTATCAGAACTTTGGGCTCATTTTTTAGGTATGTATCCTGCATTTGGTGTGCAGTTTCCCAGGGAGCACTTCTGTTTGGTTTAGGATTTTTTAAATGAGTTATATCATCATCGTCATCACTGCTAACAGTTCTACGTTGGACAAAGTAATCGTAACGTTTAAGAAAATGACAGCAGATGTTATTAGTGGCACAGCCTTAAAGCTTCAAAAGCGTATATAGAGAAGAAGTAGGTCTCAAGTCTGTCTAAATACAATGTAAAATAATCGTCATCATACAGAATCACAGAATGTTAAAGGTTGGAAGGGACCTTAAAGATCATCTAGTCCAACCCCCCTGCCAGAGCAGGATCACCTACAGTAGAGCGCACAGGAACGCGTCCAGGCGGGTTTTGAATACCATATTATAAAACCATCATTAAAAAAAAAAAAATCATGTTAAGCCTTGCACACAAAGTCCACAGAGACAAAATCACAAACCTAGTAGAGGCTGTATTCCGAAGTACTGTTTTGAAAATAATTTAGCTATTTGTCCCCCTAAGACAACGCACAGTGTGTGTATCAGAAGTTTAGGTGACCAAACAGATAGTCTCCTGCAAAACTGTATCAACAAATGTTTTGGAAAGGAAAAAACACGACGTTTGTAAACGTTTTTTAAACTGGTTTTCTTCAGCTATGATCATGATCTTTTCTTCTTACGTTACTTTGTAATATGTCAGAAATATTTGTGAATAGTTGAAATACCTTGTCCTTATTTTAAAGTAATCAGTAAAGGAGGCTGTTACTTGCGACTAAGTGGAAATCTTGTTTTCATTTCTGGATCCAAAAATCTCATTTTTAGTGCATTCAAATGAAGCAAAAGCTCCTGTTACCAGATTTAAAAATAAAAGTACATTTCACTACAATATGGCAAGAGCATTATATGTATTATTCACCAGCAAGAATGACAATTTTCAATCTAGCATTTTTAAAGAAGTTTCACAGGTAATCTAAGAGCTTCTGCAATATAAAAATGTTCATTTTACAAGCAGCAACAACCATAGTTCCACACACTGCTGAACCTGCACAAACTCTTACATCCTTTGGCGTCTAATTAACACATTTTGGTCTGGTTCATCTACAGCGGATGAAGATGGTCTTTACAACGTTATTACTGCAGCTTTCTGAGGCTGAGACTGCCCGGTTAAAGCAGAAATCTATCTCCTAGCTATGCAAGACTGGAAGAGTTTTTGCCCCGTTACAAGATGCCCGTAGAACCAAGGATTTCAGCGAATTCGGAAGGTGAATAGAAATGAGTACTCGGGTGACAGGAGGAGGAGTTTTGGTGGTCTTGGTGTTTTAGGATGCATTTCATCAAACAATTAACTCTGTGAACACCTCTGTAACCACCCAGGTCTCAGCTGACAGGTGACTTTGTGAGTCTGGCTCTGAGGAGCTGCCGTGGCTGTAGGTCACTCACCTCTGCAGTGGGTTGTGCCGCCAGGGTCCCTGTGTCACCTTCTCCTGGTGTTTCTGAAGAGACCGAGCGAGGTCAGTCAGCGGTTCCATCAGCGCCGTGCAGCCACGTGCCTCAGCCAGGAGGGAGCAGCTCCAGGCACAATCACACCTCTCTGTGGGCCTGGGAAAAAACACTGATCCTGGCTACAACCCTCAGGGCCTGTGAGCTAATGAAATCAACAGAGGGAGAGACAGCTGTGTTTCTTGGCTGTACCTTTAAGGTGCTCTTGGCCCACACAGCAGTCTGAAGTGGAAGAAGGAAGAGTTGCCCTTGGTCCCCTTCCTGCTGCGGCACTCAGATGGCATCTTGTCGGTCTTCCCTGTTACGGCACATTCACCATCCACAGAGGCAACACAATGGGAAGATCTGTGAACACTCCTCCTGGAAAGGCTGCACAGTTCACTCCTAAACCACATTTTCCTCAGATCCTGAGTCTCAGGTTGCCACACAGCTGCTCCACGGTGGTTCTGCCAAAAAAGGAACCACTGCCAATTTAAAGTATGTTTTTTACATGATTTTATTCCCAGATGAGCACAACAGTACATGTATAGTGCAAGTGTTCAGAAAGAAGAGATAAGCAGCCAAAAATATACCCTAATATGTGATCGGTAACAGATTAAAGGCAACATCCAAACTTTAAAATAAGAAAAAAAAAAAAGCTGACATAAAAGAACAAGTCTCTTGCCTATTATTTTGCTCCAGCAAATGTTGGAACTTATGATGCCAAGCCCAAGTAAACTTTCTCCCCTTTTTCCAGACCTTTCCATCTAAATACTGAGAGTGGCACATTGAAAGGCGCTCACATCCCTGGGTTCAGGTCTAGCACAAGAGCTCCTCCCCTGGGAGCTCCTGCAATGTGTGCCACCTCAGCTGGGGACGGCACCACCAGAGCTCTCAGCAAAGACCATCTCAATGTCCAGCCTGATGCGAGTAGAGAACTAAACCCAAATAAGCACCAAGCAGGGCTAGCTACGCTTTTAAATGAAGAAAACAACTGGAAGACTGTCTAAGGCAAGAAATTTGGTTAGTAGGATTCAGAGGGGTGTCCAAGAAAGACACTTTGATTTCCACTCCAGCTCCGAAGTTCTGTGTTAGCTCAGGAAATGTTGCCATCTTACCTCAGTTTCTTGGACCAGTTGGGAGACAGGAGAAGCTGTGATTTCATGAGGCATTTCAAAGTTTCCATGCCCAGATGGGACGTTTGGTGTTCTTTCTTAAATATCAAATACGCACGATTCTTGTGAATAGTGTAGGGGATCCCTTTAGTCATTGTGCCTTGGAGCATATAAACAGGTCTCGAAGTCAACGGGACTGCTCACTAATACCAAACCCCACGGCTCCATAGTGTGCACCAAATTACATAGAAACCAGGCACTTTTATTGCATAGTTAAAGGTATCATTAAGCTGTGAGCAATTCGGTCAACCATGCCACTGTATCTACGCTGCTTATAAAAAGATATTTTAATTGCCTGAACTCCATTACCTCATGCTCATTTCTAAAAGCACGCAATGTTTAATTACCTACAAGGTACACCAGGCAGTTTTGTGGGGTGTTAGGAAACCTCAGCATTCTAGCAAGCAACCCTGGCACGCTCACATGCTCGCTGGGAAACCCACTGTGAGCTACTCTGCCAGCTTTTATTGGAGTCATTTGTTTGACAGATAAAGATGGGTGGCTGGGGCTTGAAAAAATATTTCATTAATATGAAAAATAGGCAGAGAAAGCACATGGGATACCTTCATTGCCATATGGCTTTTGATCGGCTCACAGAGGTGGTTAGAGAGAGAGGCAAAAATTGCACGGGTTCAAACAGACTCGTCCACAGAGCCTCTCGCTTATTTATACCGCTGTAAGTAAGATGAGTGAACTCGCTCGTGTGGCAGGTAGGAGACACGGCCAAGTGCTTTATTGCGCACCCAGAGGTACGTAAACACCATTTGCCTGAACTTACTTGCACATCCTACTGCTACAGACTGCCCTCTTGATTAACAACCACAGCAGAGACAGGTCCATTAGCCTTAACCTGCAACAGCAGCACAATTAAAAGCCTCCATTATTTAATGGGGGAAGCTTACAAACAAGTTTAATTTGTTTGTAACCCCCAGAAGCCTGGACCTCTGACTGACACAAAACATCTCGCTTCTGATTAAAATGAATCTCCTCAGCTGCTCAGAACAGGGCATCTAGAAGGCCGCTGTGCAGAAAACCAAGAAAACAAAAAAAAAACCCATTACAAAAGAACTTGGGCAGCCATGAGACAAGCAAGCAGATTAGACACTGATGAAATCACCATCCTCCCCGAGCTGTTTATATGGGATTTATCTCAGTTGCTAGCTGATTTTGAACAGGCATTTCCCCTGTCTCTTGCCAAGCAATTGGCAAACTCCCTGCAGAAGAGCCACATGTGCTCCAGCAACAAACATCACAGCACCGTTTCAAAGTGGAGGCAGTAAACAGAGTTCTTACTCCAGCTAAGAACTGTTGTATAAAATCCTATTTCTCCTGTACCTGAAAACAAATAAACTTCTTTTTTGCTCACATTAAAGAACTCAGATACAACATCCCTCCCTTCATCATATCCTACTACAGGCTAGTTTTTTTCTTCCCATGTCCCATCATTCCTATCTCCTAGGCAGAGTGCTCTGAAGGGCTTCAAAGGGAATTCTTTAATTAAACAACAGCTACCAACATTCAAAGTCTTTTACAAAGTGCATTTGCACCAAAACCACTAAGCCAAGGCAGCAGCAGGACAAGACAAAGGGAGACCTCTTGCTGCCTCCCATTTCAGCATATTACAGTTTTGCTGCAGAGCTTCCAGTCTAGTCCACAGCGACAACAACTTGCCAAAAGCTCTTCCACACACCTACCAGCAATTTTATAAGCACTACACTTGAAATACTGGCACTCTCACCTGCAGAATGCAAACCCTCAGGCCTCCTCCTCTGGTTCCGGTCATTACAACCTTTTGGGCTGGTGCAGAGGTTGTGCTGCTCACGATTAGCACCAGGAGTGTCAGGGTGATGCCTGACGGGTGCCCTCAATGTTTCCTAACTGCACTTTTTCTCCTACCCTCCAGTTTGTTCCAGGAGTCTGACTTTGTTCTCTTCATCTTCCAGCTCTGCATTACTGCCATGGTCTAGAGCTTTTGATGAAATACAGGCTGTCAAAGCCTTTATCCTCAGCTGCAGACTTTTAAGTTTAGGCCCCCCTCTACCAGGAAGATTCACGTTAGGTATAAAGCACTGCACCTGGCAGCCTTTGCCAGATCCTGCCCAAACAATAACAAAGTTTCTTTGCCTCAGGACCTGCTGAACCCAAAGAGTGTTTTCTCTGGCACTAGAGCCAAATACGCTCCTTGAGATAGATATTAAGCAAACAGGATTTTTTTTACTTTAGGAACTAAGAAGCCAGAACTTTTTTTCTGCAGCCACAGTCACGCCCCTTCTGTGTGCAATGCTGAGCTATTTTTAAAAAATTAATTCCTGTGGTATTTTCCTAATAGCCATAAAGCCGTGGGGCATTCTGTCAGGCACACGCTGCTATTATTACTCCATCTATGCCTCAGACTATGACCTTCCAAATTCAGGAAGATTAGCCAGCTGTCAAAAGAAAAAAAAAATCATTAAGTTCTTCTCTTTGTAACCCTTCCTCTATCACTTGTTTTCCCTGGGCAGCAGCTCAGAGCTGGCAGGGAACCACCTTTTAGTTCCTGCCTTAAGACTCCATCACATCTTGGAAACATCCAAGTCCTGAGTGTTGCAACTTGGACCTTCTGCATACTAAAAAAAGAACAGAAAAACTTGTTCCTCTTGCCAGTGTTTCAACAAGCAAAGACAGTTAACCAAAACCCAAGCGAAGTGCCATCACCCATCTATGACATAGTCACTTTCTGTACCTGAAAAAAATAACATTAATAACTTAAAACAACCAAGGGGCGCCAACATCAGCCATTCCAACAGTCACACTGTTCCCTTCATCACAGGAGATGACAGATAAATTGAGTTTGTGACTTTGCTAGTAATTCTAATAAAAGCATGAATTGCACAGCAAATTATGATACAGACCCGTATCAGCTTGGGGACCTCTTGTTAAAATAGCATTCAGAGACACAGAGCAGTCAGCTGTTCTCTCTCCTCTGTACTTGTTCCCTGGTTTAAAATACAGAACATTTTTTCTAAGACTATGTAAAGATAAACAAAGATTAAAATTAGGTCAAATATCTCCTTGATTTCGTTGTCTGAAGGCTTATTAAACTCCTCAGTAAGCAAGGTCAGACCTCATCTATTTTCTATTCATGCACACAATTTATTTCTGCTTGCCCACGGTCCATGCCTGGGGAGAGCACTCCCAAGCAATCAACCTTTCACTCCCAGCTCCTGACCTCATTTCTTTTCTCTCGTCCTTTTAGATTTTCCAGCCTTCTGGCCACATCCTAATGGTGCAGTCAGCCTTTTCCTGCCTGAGCCAAGACAAGAGGTGGTGGCAACATGCTCTTCTGAAGAAGAAATTGCCTCTTGCCATGTTTTCTACCTGCCGGAGCAAGTCTGGAGCCATCAGTCCTCCTCGCCCTCACTGGCTCTGCTGCCACTGCCCTCAGCGATACCTGGGAGGCCACAAGATGTGGCAACATCCGGAGCAGACTCTGGTGGCTCTGGCTGGCATCAGGTCACACTCCCTCTGCTGCTGCAAATGCACCCTGAGCCAGAAGCTTCTTTCAAGTCAAAACCTAAACTTACTGATGCACAATGAGTCCAACGACTGGTAACAGTGGATTTTGAAATTAAAACCATTTCCCTCGTGTGCTAAAACTCTTCCCCCTCCACTTGACGAGTCCATCTCCAAACTTTGTCCTAGAGGGGTGTTGAAAATAAGATTCTACAAGATCCATGCAGGCCAGAGCTTCACCCACCAGCGCAGCCCATCTGTGACACCCTGGGGCTCAGCCACTGACTTGAGAGCTGGCAGGACTAGGCTCAGTGTTACCACAGTGCTAGAAAAGGACATTTACATAAATTCAGCTGATAGCAAAGTTACAATAAAGCTTTTAGGTCAAATAGTGCTATGCTGTTTTTTTCATCAGCTGATTTGCTGGCCCATAAATTCCAGCACCATTCATTTACTCAGAAATAATATTTAATTCTCATGTATGTCAGAATCACAAAATTTACTATGCTTCTTCCACATCAAACTTTAGGAAAAAATAAGTGATGGGTTGCAGAGCTGTCTAAAGATGAACATTATGAGAAAAGAACAATCAAAAATTTATCAATACCTTCTTGCTAATTTCAGAGGGCAAAAGGGAAGGCCTTCATTCAACAATAGAAGAGCAAAACCTCAAGAGAACCAAGTATTTTCTCCTCCTGCTAATGACAATTCCAGACATTTGTCTACATTTCTAGACTATTTGTTTGCTCTCCCAGAGATTGGAAATAAATAGTAAAATCAACTTTCACTCCCCAGCTACTGTGATGACGAGCTGAACGTGCCTCTAGCAGGCAGCCAACTCCAATACTGCACCTTTATTTATATAGGAGGAACTACACATACACATATGCCTATTTATGCATTCAGGTGAAACATCTGACAAGGGTTGCTTGAGAAGTGCTGCCAAGGCTGGTGGTGGGAAGGCAGCACCTCTGGAACCTGTCCCTGGGGCTTGCTGCGGGAGCAGGCGCTACCTAAAAAGGAACAACCTCCCCCAGTGCCAGTTTTTCCCCATGTCACAGGTGCAAATCCTCAGCCCTTTGTCAGGCTCTGCTTGTTATAACAAAAGCCTTCAGTCTCCTGACATTTTAAAAGGGTTCAAAGAAACGTGAGCTGGTTAAAAACACCACGTGGGGTGTGTGTACACACCCACCCCACTCTAAGCCAAAATTGCAGGAAGCGAAGTTTGCACGGCTTAATAGCTCATCCTGCCTGTGCCCCCTCATCTCCTGTGGGACTCCGAGATAATACCGCTCTGTTGCCTCGCCGGGTGTGCTTTGAAAGCCCCAGGTGACCCTCTCTTCACAGCAGGCATGCAGGCTGCACCCCTGGGTACACCCACACGGTGCCTGGCGCAAAGAGGCTCTGAGCTGGGCCAGGCACCGCTGGGTGGTGCCCGATGTAAAGAGACACTGGAGAGCTCACGCTGCAGGACTTTTTCTGACCTTCAGCTGGAATTATTGCCTCAGTTAACTTGAAGCTCCTCCTCTTGGGAGACCACACAAAATGTCTTTGTACAGTTCAGGTCGTGCCTTAATCACCCGGCCAAACCTAAGTCCTGCAGCTCTGATCTTTCCTGGTTAATCAAACTTCTTGGTTGCTTTGCCATTTTTTGATGTTGCTTTCAGGATTCCTCTCACACACAGTGATCTCCTCCCACCTTCAGACGGCTGTAGAGAGCCAGGCAGCTCGGAAACTGCACGCAGCAGTGTGTTCCCACAGCTGACACCAGCAAGACCAGCACAGCGCTCAGACAAGACTCACCAGCGGAGCACTGGAGCCCACGCTGAGCTCCGTTTTGCTATCGCTGGGCTGCTTTTGAAATGGTAGCACAATAAGGTCAGTCTGCGCCTTGCTGCAGCGCGGTCGCGCTGGTTTATTACCCAATCCATTCCCAAACATCCGTTCGCATCATCTGCCTGCTTTGCTCATGGCACAGACAACATCCCCCTGCAACCGATTCCACAAAAACTCTAAATGTCAGAGGGATTAAGTGCACACAAAACCCGCTGCCAAGCCATTCAGCTACAGCCCTTGCTCTCCTTTCAGTCTGTGATCAACGTATTTCCCACAGCCTGCAGGAATCAGAGGCAAGGACTGCTACACAGAGAAGAAAAAATGATCAAGAAACCAAGGACAAATAACATCCAGGTAATGCAGGTACACCATAAGCACCACCAGTATTCTGGCTCTTTGGTGGGCAAATTACAGGTCCCAAATTTCCCCTAACACTGCACAGTTACACAGTGGCACTTCATATTAAAAAAATAACGTAAACTGTATCACCAATCCTCCTGCATAAAATAACAGCAGTTACAAGCTGTGCAGTGAGTAGCCAGGCAGTAAGGCTTCCTGCAGGACAGTGCTGCGATAGTTTGACCCTGTGCCAAAGGCTGACAGCAGCCTTGCATTACTGCCTCTAGGCTGCTCTTCCTACCACACAGCTCATCACTGTCCTACTGCTAGCATCAGCGCGCTCTGGATGCCAAACATCAAGTTCTGGGGCGGGGTGCTTCCGTGTTGGTGCAAAAGCAATGCCACAAAGCGGTGGGAGAGGAGGCATTGGGCTCTCAGACTAGAGAACATTTAAAAATTGATTCCTGCTGTAACAGAAAAATGGCCTTTGGAAAGTCAAGAATGCCCAAATGTGATAATAATGAATAAACTTTTATACTGTGCCATAACAATCCAATAGATCTTACACTAGATGCTCTACAAAGAGAAAAATTTATAGTCAGGGGAATCCCACCTCTTATGTCAGCTGGTTCAACAGACAAAAACCCTGAAACAATGTTTTCATCTCTTCTTTTGGCTATTTTTCAGCTGAACAGATTCCTTTCAGAGAAATAGTGTCCTATGAAAAAAAAAATTATTTAACCATTGCAATATTCTCCTGACAGCAGTGCAATCATCCGAAAGCAACTTGCCTCTCAGATGAATTCAGCACAGCCTGCTGACAGTGCTTAAGGCATTGCTCCCTTCATTCAGCATTATAAAATGGTTTATCTCCTAAGTGTAAGAGTTTCATTTCAGGTCCTGCCAAGACTAACGTGCGGGATAAATACTCTTCTCAATCATGGCCTAGTGGGAGGTCTCTTAAGCACATCAAGTTTGCTGTGCAATACTTAGGGAAACATAGAATCATAGAATCATAGAATGTTAGGGATTGGAAGGGACCTCGAAAGATCATCAAGTCCAATCCCCCTGCCAGAGCAGGAATGCCTAGATTACACTACACAGGAACGTGTCCAGGCCGGTCTTGAATGTCTCCAGAGAAGGAGACTCCACAACCTCTCTGGGCAGCCTGTTCCAGGGCTCCGTCACCCTCACTGAGAAGAAGTTTCTTCTCGAGTTTAAGCGGAACCTCTTATGTTCCAGTTTCAGCCCATTACCCCTTGTCCTATCAGTGGTTGTCACCGAGAAGAGCCTGGCTCCATCCTCGTGACACTCACCCTTGATATATTTGTAAACATTAATGAGGTCACCCCTCAGCCTCCTCTTCTCCAAACTAAAGAGCCCCAGTTCCCTCAGCCTTTTCTCATAAGGGAGATGCTCCACTCCCTTAATCATCCTAGTTGCCCTGTGCTGGACTCTCTCCAGCACTTCCCTGTCTTTCTTGAACTGAGGGGCCCAGAACTGGACACAGTATTCCAGATGGGGTCTCACCAGGGCAGAGTAGAGGGGAAGGAGAACCTCTCTCGACCTACTAACCACCCCCATTCTAATACACCCCAGGATGCCATTGGCCTTCCTGGCCACAAGGGCACAGTGCTGGCTCATGGTCATCCTGCTGTCCACCAAGACTCCCAGGTCCCTTTCCCCTACACTACTCTCTAATAAGTCATTCCCCAACTTATACTGGAACCTGGGGTTGTTCCTACCCAGATGCAAGACCCTACATTTACCCTTGTTATATTTCATTAAATTTTTCCCCGCCCAACGCTCCAGCCTGTCCAGGTCTCGCTGGATGGCAGCACAGCCTTCTGGTGTGTCAGCCACTCCTCCCAGCTTGGTGTCATCAGCAAATTTGCTGATAGTACTCTCTAGTCCCTCATCCAAGTCATCGATGAATATATTGAATAATACTGGTCCCAGTACCGACCCTTGAGGCACTCCACTGGATACAGGTCTCCAACCAGACTCTGCCCCATTGACCACAACTCTTTGGCTTCTTCCCCTCAGCCAGTTCACAGTCCACTTCACTACCCGAGAGTCTAGACCACACTTCTGCAGTTTAGCAGCAAGGATGCTGTGGGAGACTGTGTCAAATGCTTTACTGAAGTCAAGGTAGACCACATCCACCGCTCGGCCATCATCTATCCACCTTGTTATATCCTCATAAAAGGCTATGAGGTTAGTCAAGCACGACTTCCCTTTGGTGAAGCCATGTTGACTGTCTCTAATGACCCTCTTATCCCTGATATGCCTTGAGATGGCACCAAGGATAAGTCGTTCCATCACTTTCCCAGGGATGGAGGTGAGGCTGACCGGTCTATAGTTACCCGGCTCCTCCTTCTTGCCCTTTTTGAAGACTGGAGTGACATTTGCTTCCCTCCAGTCATCAGGCACCTCTCCCGTCTCCCAAGACTTGGCAAAGATGATGGAGAGTGGTCTAGCAATGACATCAGCCAGCTCCCTCAGCACCCGTGGATGCATCCCGTCTGGACCCATGGATTTATGGATGTCCAGATTGCTTAATTGGTCCCTAATCCAGTCCTCATCGACTAAAGCAAACTCCTCCACTGCCCTGACTTCCTCATGACAATATGAAACATCTTATGTGCTAAATTATGCCAGACTTCAGAAGGCAAGCAGGAATCTACTTCAGCTACTCTGTTCTTACCCTCCTCTGATACTGAAGTGATCCTCTGTATAATCTGAGAGACTCGCAACACTAGGAAAAAAATAAATCAGTAAATCAGTATTTCTTACAGAGATTGCTGTGAGCAGAGCTTTAGCTGAACAAGAGCTGTCACACCAGCCACTTCCATGAAAAGTTAAGTGCCAGGAACTGAGAAGAAGGGGGGGATGGGGAGAGAAAGCACCAACACGACCCTAAACCAGAACCAGATTAATTTTAGTAATTTTCTCCAGAACGCTTTCTCTAAGAATCACTTTTCCCCCCTTAAAAATGGACGCACCTTTAACGTTATCAGCATTTTTGTTAATACTTTGGCAGTGGAACTCTGGGCCACTTTGAATACTTAATATTTGCTCCAAACAAACTCATAAGATTTTCACAGAGGCCAGCTTGGAATAAACATGCGCCCTGATAAAGTGCAATGACATTTTGCTGAAATGTAACTATTGTACCTTTTACTTGGCAAACAGGTGGACTCTCCTTCTGGAAATTGCTTATAATTTAGAAGTTTACATACTACTCAGAATCTCTTGGTTATTCAGTTATTATAATGAAAGAGAAGCCACTCACAGAAATAAACCACTGAGCCTAGAGCAGAAAGTGCACACCTCAAACACACACCAACACATGCATGAAAAGAGGATGGGAGTTTATCTCGGTTGGACACTATCTGTAGAGTTTGTGTCAATCTGCAGTTTCAATGTCAGCACCACTACTGCTGCCTGAATTACCAAGCTAAAAGGGACTAATTAAGTTCAGTTAACTTTGAATCCTGCTCACTATGTGTCCACCATACCTCCAGACAATTAAGGAAAAACTTGCCCGTTTTCATTTTCGGTGACGGTGTGTGCTATTAAGACTTGTCAGAATGCTGACATCTAAACATGTTCCATGAACTTCAGAGTTCTGACTGCTTCACTCTATTTCCTGAATGCATTATGCCTGCAATTCCCTCCTCCCCTCCCTGAATCACACGGCTCATCCGTGTCAGAATAAATTTATCACCTATTTATTTCCATTCTTCTGCTCAGACAGCTATTCCACACCTCCAGCAGACAAGGGCAATGCGATGGCAGGCCATCACAGGGCTAATCTAACATTGTGGAGGAGGTTACAGCATCTCCCCCCTCTGCAGTATGCATGCTTGGCACTTCTGATTGCAGGTTTCTGGCAAAACATGAACCAGATATCTTTTTTTTTTTTTAGTTTTGAGAGTGCTGTTCCCTGAGTTCATGGACTTGGGTGTCCACTTTACTGCTTTCAGTTTCAAGAGAGATGCAGTTTTTCTCCTTTTGAAAGATTTTTCCCCCAAAAAAAATCACGGCAAAGTTAAACCCTACACAGAAAGCATTTCATAAATGATGAAAAAAAGCCATCACCTTTGATAATTCCCATTTCAGAAGAAAAGAACAAAACAGTAACCCAGCATGTTTTAAAGGAGCAAGAGACAAGTCTTAAAGGAAACTAAATCCACAGATCTGACACAGCAGTGGTACCACTGGCCACAGCTACACTTCTTGACCATCCATGTCGAAAAGAAAGGAAACAAATCAAGACATTTTCTTGTGTTGAGTAACTCAGCCTCGCACAGGAAAGCTCTCCATTTGATTAAAACCACTGCATCCTGTCCCTCAGCCAAATTAAACTCAGTTCTGCTTTAACTGCAGTTCTGCTTTACAATGTCTCCACGTTACAACCAGAGCAGGTGTATTTTTCCACGAGGAAGTACTGGCACGACTGCAAAGTAAACGCACTTTTATCATGCTTCCACCCTAAAGCCCAATTAAAGCAACAGCTGGATAAATTAATTGTTTGCACGTTTGGGAAATCAGGTGGTCAGCACCAGCCCTCTCCCATCCGAACATCATTTGACACTGGTGTCACTTGCAAGTGGGAAGTGCTGCTCTGACAGCAGGGCACTGCAGCCTCTCATTTGGAAGACATCAATTTAATTAAGAATATTTTAAAACAAACAAAAACAAGCAACTAAAAAGCCTGTCAGTTACTGTATACAGTGGCCCAGCTTCTGTTCGTTGATTATACGAACTCACCACAGACTGTACAATGTCTGTAGCACAAAATAAACAACATCTCCACCTCATACAGCGTTTAGTGGCAGCATCTCCTCAGCTCCAAACTACTTAAAAAAGATAGTTGCTTTGTGAAAGTACCTTATAATGTTCTCAGACTACCAAAACATTGTCCAATGGAATTCAGACATGGTTGTTTTAAAAAAGTATTCCTACTGGATTCCTTCTGTAGCATGAAAACGAAAGAGGGTTTAAACCTTGGACACCTGGTGAACACAAGTGAAATCTTCCTCCCAGAAATCCCAGCTAGCGGGGATTAGCACTGTTGGATGAACAACTACGCTTTTTCAGCACTTTGAAGGAAGGCACTCCAGGGGGACCACTGGCATAGAAGGTAAATGCTTGCAGTAGCAGCGAAACCCACATGTGAACACCTGAGAGTCGAGAAACACTCCTGAAGCCAGATTGGCCACGGTCCTGTCACACCAGAACCAGTGATCTGCAACAAATTGTAGGAGCTCTTTTGGAAGCCTCACCTCAGGGAACTTCTGCAGGCTACCATCCTTTAGACTGCAGAGTGCCAACAGGGTCTAACAGCTCTGACATTAAATACACACACAGGATCCAATGCTGTGACCATTACAAGGCAGCTTCTGGGTTTATATTTTTAAGTATTGTAACAAACAGGTAAATGTTTAGTTCTGGATCCCCATACAAACCATTTAATTAGCAATACTCCTCTGCATACAAGCCACAATATTGACGCAGTACTATGGCAGAGAGTCCTCAGAGTCACCGTTTGTTGGAGATAACTGTATTAGGTTTATCCCAGAAAAAAATATAATTCAATTAAGGCTTTTCAAATATTGGTATTAAATACCCTGAAACCGTAATATATTCATCATTTGAACTACAAGAGCATCCAGAAAACCAACTGCAGTTGGACCTTGCATAAGCATATAGGAAAACACATCCATCTCCCAAACGAGAGATGCCCTGAAGAGTCAGTCAAATCAGGCACACAGTGGAAAAAGAAAGTTCTAATGAAGTTAATTGAGCAGCCTCAACCTGGTGGCAGAGGCAGAATAAGCTTTCAATCTCCCTGAATCAGTGATGTACCCACGTGTGCATGTTTTCTCACTGGTGGTTAGAAGAAATGGCAGTGAAGCGTCCCATCCCCAGCTCAGCAGAGCTTGAGAAATAGGATTCTCACAGTTCACACAAACATTAGTTTAGTGCACATGAGGAAACTACAACGTTGCTCCTTAATATCCACCCTGTTAGAGTTTCACGCTTGGATAGCTCTGCCGAAATCCTGGTATCAAATGACAAACGATCGTATCATCCCCCTGACTTGCACTGGAATACACTCCCTGAAACGCATTCAAGAAACGTCATAAATGCACGCACCCAGAAGCTGCAAAAATAACCTCAGGAAACAAAAAGAGGAGGCAACAATAGCAGAATTCATTGCAGGAGCAGTGGCGTATCGGAACGATGACAGAAAATCAAGTTCTAACACTGTACAGAAGTCACGCAGAGCAAACACGGCTGCTATCGTTGTGTTAAAGAGGAGGCAAACCAGACAAATCAAAGGCAGGAGCACATAGTCCTGTTTCCTCCTACAGTGCAGTAGGGAAGGTTCTGGTCAAAACAATGTTATTTACTACCAGCCTCAGCATCTCACCTCAGTGCCTCTTCAGGGGCAGGTCACATGCAAAGCATTTTCTTTCTAATTCACAATTTTTTACTTACCATTAATCCTAATAAGAGCCGCATGGAATGAGACACATCCAGAAAAAAACAAAAACCAAACCAGACTCAATTGCTTCATTTTACTTTTCTCCTTCTGGTTCCAAATTGACATTGCTGCTCTTGACAGATGCATTTACCAACAGGGTACAGTGACCAGCTTGGTTCTCAGCTAAAAATGCATAACGATCTCTGCTGAGTAGACTATCAGATTTGCTCCACTGTTTCAACAGGAGAGTGAGCTACTACTGTAGATGTCATCATTTTGGGGGCTATTCACTACCAAGCCTGCTGCAATAATGTCAGAAGATTCCCTGTGCTCAATTTTAACCGTGAAGAAATCATCAGGCCTGATCACCAGCTGAGGATAGTGTTTATGTCCTTGGATGTGGTAAAATGGAAGAGAAGAGAATCAGTAACTGGCATGAAACAGAACCTGTGTGTCGCAGGGAAAAACAGCTCCCAGCTGAGTGCACTGCCACTGGGAGACACTGACGTCTTGCTCAGTAGCTGTATGCAAATCCCAAAGATGGAAGGGGAAACAGCAGGATATGAAAGGTGGCTACAACCAAAATCCCTAGGCACGAAAAACCAACACATTGCTGCCATCAGTGATGGATCTGGTAAACAGGAACTGAAATAACCAATGGTTGCAAATGAGGGGGCAAAGAAATTGGAAGAAAGAATCTGCCATGTTACATCAAATAAATTGTTTATTTCTCAGGATATCCATGTCTTGTGAGTGCATTGCAGTACACTTGTCATGTTAAATGGCTGTCAACAAGACACACATGTATATCTGTTCATCTTTTTATTTGCATTAAATGGCCTGCACGTCACGTTTTGAATGTCTTCCGAGAATCTGAGCTGCTGGCTCACTGAACAAAAAGTGCACCTCTTTCACGCATGACTGTGCCTGAGATTTCACAAAGAGGCCAGACCTACCTGTGGGTCTCTGCAAAGCAAACACCAGCTTCAGGGAAGGCAGTAAACATGTGAATTCCTCTTAAACAAATAATTACACTAGCGCAATACTGGAAGAACGGATGCATTCCAGACTTGCACTCAGTTGAGAGCTTCTCGGTAACAGATTTGTTCAGCAACACTTGACATTAATCCCTTTGTTCTCTGTACGTATTAAGTTGCTCCCACAAGTTTTCTGTAGTTAACAGATATACTATGGGGACCTGCGTGTTACTTACAAGTACTCTGAATATTGAAGAAAGAGCACAATTTCTACTTTATTTTTAATGGTAAAAAAACCTTCCTTGCTGACAGTGCATTCTGAATGCCTACACAAACCTTTTATTTGGCTTTGCAGGTCTCCCAGGTTTCCCATAGCCCTTCTTTCCCTTCTCAGTGGGTCTGAATTTCCAACTCTTCCAGCAGTACCCAACTGTAACTCTCACCAGAACTGCCAGTATTCTCGAGTGATACTAATATCTCAAGAGGCCCACTGGGAGTCTGAAGACTACGGATCTTTTGGATTAATTTGCAGTAAAATATTCCTTTTAATTAAGCATAATTTTGTATAATTAATCTGCACAGAAAGCACTAATTTACTTTGCTGTCTCAGATTTCCCCAGAGAAAAACTTTATAGAGTTCAGATGTTCCCCACATTTATCATTATAAATCACGGTACCTTAATAAGGCAGCCTTGCAAGTACGAAGTTTCCCACACACTTGTTCTAATACAAACAGAAATGCTGCCCTATACAGCATGCACACGAATCCAGCCTTCACCAAAAACAAATGTTGCTACTCTGTAGAGCCAATCTCTCAGCATCACGGAGGCTCTCTACATTCACAGCTCTGGTGTTTCACATGTGTCAGCAACCCAGGAATCATCAGCACAAGCCAAGTCAACCGCAACTCCAGTGACTGGGCAGTCTAATTTCCCAGACTTGCTCCCTTTGGAAAACCACTCCCTGAAGTCCTATTCTCATCTATTAAAATCAAGACTTTTACTAAGGCTGCCTGGTGTACTTAGCGATGTGCAGTGCAGCGTGTGCAGAGAGATGCCCACTTAAGCGCCAGCTTTGTTAATTTGCCTCGGAGGAGGGAAGAAGTACTCCACCATGACAGCAACTTGGGGATTCGTTACGCTCAGCATCACCAGCCCTCCCAGTCCTGTGCTGTGTTGAGAATAACTGCATCAGAGAATGCAGACAATTGAAGGGCAAAAAAGCATCTCAGGCCATAAGCCCCTGCTGGGCACCATTCATTTGTACATTTTTGGGTTGTCTCTACCCTGCAGTCAACACTGAGCACGTGCACACAAGACACACTCACAGGTTTGCATGGTGTCCCAAGCAATGTTGCCCCAGCAGCTTATCTGTGTGAGCTGCAGACCAGACAGACACTTCCTAGAAAGAGGTTTTTTTTCAGATAAACAGAAGTGAACTTTGGTCTGCGCAGAACTGCTTCTTTGTTCTTGCCTCTTGACTAACCAGCCATGAATTCTGAATAACTCTGTACCATCTTCCCACAAAGTAAGTCTGGTCCATCTTACAGGGCCCAGTGGCATAATGAAATAACTACTCCCTGTAGCAATTTGTGCTCAAAAAAAGCATAGGAATTGCTGTCAGTTTGGTCAGTATTTACCCTTGCTAGCTGCCATTTGTGCAGGTGAGAGCATTTTTTCGCAGGACTGTGTGTGTAAGGCTCACTGCTTTTAGAGAAGGGCAACAGCCTGTGATCCACAATCATGCTGCCACAACACAGGGGCAGCTGAGTTAGGAAATGTACAGAAACAGTCTAAAGCACTGGTACCTGGTTTGGTGAGGACACAAGCGTATCAGAGCTCAGCGGGTTCACACTCCAGGAAATGGAGTTCCAGCGTTGAGAGGACAATCCTGAAGATATGCAGGGAATACAAAGTTCAGGTTCTCCCTCTCTCCTTCTCTTGCATGAAGAGTTTCGAATTGTGCTTTAACTTCAGGAAATTGCCATATATAGTTAATTGCTATGTGATTATGCCTGGAGGTATGCACTTAAGAAAAATAAAATCAGTTATCCACTCAGAATAACAGATAACACAATGTACTATGCAGATTTTCTAAAAGCACCATCTTTGTTTTCAGGAGCACATGTGCACCTGGGAAGAGAGGCAGGAGAAGCAGGGAGGAAAAGACAGCCTATGGTCATATATGAGGTGAAGGTTGGGAATGTACAGGAGAGGCCTGAGAAGGAACCACAGTAGAGGTCTGAACACTTGGTGAATGAAAATTCTTATCCAAGTCTCAAGATTTTGACTGATTGACAAATCTGGGTGGAACATCTATTATACTCAATCTCTGTTTTCTCCCTACTCATTTGTTTTTGCTGACACGAGCTTTCCAAACTTTTAATTGCTTTGATGAAAACAACATAATTTCAACTTCCTTAATACTTCGCCTTTAAAAGCTCCAATAAAAAAACAGCTTTTGGCCCAAATACTGTTTTCATCCAAATATTCCAGAATGTGCTGGGATAATTGTTACTGCTTGACTCCAAGCAAAAACAACCTGATGCTAGAAGTACTTATGTATGAGAAATCCCAGGGTTTCCCAAGTTCTATGGTAATCATTAAAAAACCCCTCCAAATACCCCAGCCACTCAAATAGGTGGTAAACAACAAAAAAAAAAAGACAGAGAGGGAGGGAGGGAGGGAGGGAAATAACACTTCTAAAATGCATTGAGTACATGTGCACTCATACACAAAACCTGCCTAAAGTATAATCCATCAGGAATTTAATTTATGGTTTGGAAGAGTTGTATATGACCACAGGTTATGAGTCTCTCTCTCACGGCAAGACTTGCCCGCCTCTTCTGTGAAGCTCACGCCGCACTAGACTGGAGGTGGGGGAGGATGATTACTTACTGTTTTGCACTCTAGATGGGGACTGACAGGCAGGCTTTCAACATCAGCCAAAAAGCAATCAGCAATTACAAATTGCATTGTGTGATGAAGACCATGCTGTGCACATGTGGAGCGTCCTGGCTGCACATCGTCTCCTCGCCAGGAGTTAATGAGATAATTTTTCTCCTTGGAGGCTACGCCACTGCTAAATCCACGAGTGAGGGCAGCCTTTGCACAGGCGGTACCTCCCATAGAGCAGGGCCCTGAAACAAAACATTACCTAATTGTAGGCTGCAACTCAACAGCTACAGCCAAGAGAGGCTCCTCCTCTTTCTGACAGTAACAGCTTGCAAGTGGGATGTGTTATCTGAATGTGAGCAGCCCCAGGATCTGTGTGTGTACTCTCAAGGCTGTTTATTCCTTCAACACGTCTTTGGTGGGTGGCCTCTCTCCATTTTGCCTTTGATTGTTTCGACCCCCTACTATTTCCCTCGAAGTACTGTCATTATTATTATTGTTTTTATTCTAACTGCTATTCCTTAGCCTCATCAAGGCACTCTGGCTATAGAAGGTATTTTTAACTTTGGTTTAATAAAAAAACCCAGTAACATAGCAGAGAACCCTCAGGTCTTTGAGCAGATTCAGGCAAAGCTTGATGTTTTGATCATCCCTGCTAATTGTTTCTAGCCAGATCAGAATAAAATATTCAGGTATTTTAGCCTACACCTAACTTAAAGCTAGGAGTCATGACATTACTTTCAACCCAAAGGTGCCTTTGATCACCTATGTATTTTGCTGAATCAGCAAAACAGTGCAGGAAAACAACTCTCACACCTGCTAATACTTGAACTTATAAAAGTTTCTTAATTAAAAAGCACTCCCCTGAAAACGAAATCTGAAACAGGGTCAGCAGAGACCTTAAGAGGATTTTGCAGTCAGCCTAAGATTACATGAGGAAAACAGATGCAAGAGACAATTCTTTTCTTTTATGTCCTTTTTTTAAATCAACCAAAGGAAAACAGTAAGGATGAACCCCAGCAAATGAAAGCCCCATTCAGGCTTGTTCTATTGCATGGGCAGAATGGGTGGTCTGCAAAACAGGTTAACAATTAACACTAGAGGGATGGCTCTGCCAGCATTTCCCACTGAAACCACTTATAGACTCTATGCAAATCCTGACCCTTGTGAGGACAAGTTTTCCAAGCTCAAGTCCAAGTTTTCAAGTGCTTAGCAGTGAGTGTGGAGGTCAGACTTTCAGCAACTCGAGCCCCATTTAGACATTTAACAAAGTGTTCGGATTTTTGCAAGTCCCCTGTGCAAGTAACTGAAGGCTACTAAAAACTGGCTGTGTGTTACAAGAAGCAGTTTCTATAGCACGAGATAACCTTTACTTAACCTGGTTTGTACTAGCAGCATAGACAGAACTCTGACATGTTTCTGCACAAAACTGCAAGAGAGTCCAGTGCTGTAGCATTCTATCAAGATGTGCATCCTGAACAAGTGAGGTTTACCAACAGGACAGCAAAACGTTTCAGCAGGCAAATTACAGTGGACATTACCCTAACTCTTAATGTAGTGGGACAATGGAGTAAACACACAATTATGCCCACAGCTGGCTGTGGCAAGCATTCACTCCTTTTCATCTGCTCCCTACATCAGCAATGACAGGCAGCTATGCAAAAATTTACAATATGGTGAAGTGCTGCAAGCTCTTCAAGCCTCAGCAGAAGAGCTGAGGAATCATTACTTTTTGATCCCTGGGACATCTGCTTGACTCGAGTTTTAGATGTGAATTTACACAGAGTATAAAACACACCTTGAACTTCCTCACACCGCGTCAAAACTCCCAGTCCCTCCTGCCCAGCTTCTCATTCAAACTGATGATCCAGTCACTGCTGCACTTTCATCCAAGTTGCTTGCTGTGGATGACCAACCACCCTCAAAAACCACCTAGAATACAATGCTTGAGGGCTTCTCCAGGACAATTTCTTTCTCACAATACATCTTTGCCTATGCTAAAGAAACGAAAAATCCTGAAAACACCAAGCCAAAATCTGAGAAAAAATGCTGGAAATACTCTTTTGTAATTTGTGGCTCAGAACTTGTATTGTTTCAACTATGGTAGTGGCTGAAGGTCACAGAAAGCAGCAAAGGGTCAGGGAGGGTACATGCTAAGGGCATTATTTGTAGATAAGAGGCTCTTCCTAGTCTATTATCCCTCCATTGTGGTTCTTTCCAAGCTCCTGATTGAAGTTAACAATAGTTGTGAAAAGTTCAGAAACTCTCACTTTTTACAGCATGTTTAACAACAGACTTAAGCTAGAGCTCCCACATTTTTTTCTGAGTCCTGTGGTCAGTTCCTTATAAACACTTAAAACAAACCATAAGAGGTTCCTTTTTTCTTTTGGCATTCATGAAATGGCCACCAGAAACACAGGATGTATTCAAGTTCAGGTTAATAAATTCCTAATACCCACATGTTTAGATTACTTACTCCTGTGACCATTTATTGCACGACTTTTATGTGCAGCACACTTAGTGGAGCTTCTTCATTTTTCACTGCCTGTTTTTCCCCACTACTTGACACACACACACATAAAAAGGAAAATAGAAAGAAAAAAAAAGTCAAATTGTCTTTGGCACAAAGGGTGGTGACAGTTCATGCCACTGTCTCAGGATGTGATAACCCAAGAGCAGCTCCAGTGTATGGGGGATGTTGGTGGTCCTGTAATGAGCAGTGAGCAAGAGGCAGTGGTTCGAAGCACAGCCCTGGGTGTCAGTTATTCTATCTTGTCAAGGAAAGAGTAATTAGAGAATAACTCCCTGTTGCCGTTGACTCTCTCCTGCCACCCCCACTGGTCCTCATCCATCATCACGAAGACTCCTCTGTGATTCATTGTGAGAGAGCTGCCTTTCCAAGGGAGGCACCAAGAGGAATTTTCCATTTCCCCTTCCTTCCCTCTCTGCAAGGCAGCAATCTCATTTCATTTCAAGCCACGGATCCTAATGTCAGTGGCTTTGGGCAGCTGCTAATAAGGAACAAGCAATTTCCAGCAAGAGGAGACACGACGAGTGCATTAAAAACCTCAAAATTTTGAGAAAGAAAACCCATCACGTGTTTCCAACAGGGAACATGAGCAAAAGGCAAGGGGCTGTGAAAAGCTGACTGAAATCCTGAAGGGAGGGTCTGTAAAGTACACAGTGAAAGCACTATCAGGCAGGATGAAAGAGGGCAAAGAAGCCTGGGCAAATAGTGGTTTACCTGCATGACTTTAAGAGGAAATATAGGGCAAATACATATTTGCACATGTAGTACCAAGAGGCACAGAGCATTTCAAAAGCAGTGGGAATATCTGGAAAAACTGAGCTCAGCTGTATGGCAACAGCACCAGGTTCTAATTCTGCCCATTTTGCTGCTTCTTAAGAAGTAACTGCAAAATTTCTCTTTGCGTGACCTGGCAGTAGTACTTACCTATTTTAGTAAAGCACTCAGACTCGTGTGCATGTGCGACATGACTACACAAATATTGAAAATTAAGTATTTTTCATTATTCCAATTTCTATTTAGCTATTCTAGCTAAGCTCAGAGTATCCTCCAAAAAGAGCTGGAATTTTCTAACACCCTTGTCAGTTTAAAGAAAGCTGTTTGCTAACTATGTTGCTATAGTTATACACATATTATACATATACATGCTAAACTAAACTCTCTTTCATTCTTCCAAGTACATATTGTAAATGGGGCATCTTTCCACAGGTGGGGTAGGAGTGTCCAGGTGCTGAACAGCTGCCAGCAGGGAGCACTGAACTGGTCCTACACTGAGGAAATGGAATATTCTAGAGAGCCACAAAGTTCCTCTCTTAAGGACATCATCCTACCTGTGGTGTCACCTCTTTCTTTGAGGCTAGGAAATAACATCGCTTGAAAGAAACAGCTTTACTTGAAATAAAGACTTAAAATCAGAGATTCAGTTCATGCAAGTTTTGAAGCATCAAAAATAATTGCATTTAGGGTAGGAACTGAATCAAGGCAAATTAAACTAATTGACATGATGGCAAGAAAGTCTCCTCTTTTGTGGAAGCTGAATGCTGTGTGCTCACTAAAAGTATGTTTCTGAAACTCCAGGTCTGTACATTACTTGAAGTAATAATTATAATTACACAGCAGAAGATAGACTGTGCTATTATTGTGTTCACTGGTGCCAGAAATAGGCGCTAAGCTCCCAAACAAGATAAAGTTCTCTTGATGGATGTGACTGAAAAAAATGCCCAGCTCTGACTTGTTTTGAGTCAGCTTGCAGTGAGAATGCCAAGTGAGAAAAGATTAAGGCTAATAACCTGTCTTCCAACAGCTGTTAGAACATGTCAGGAACACCCAGAGGATGAATGTATTCGGTTTGTATAAGAACACTGACAGTCTGAAAGTATGGAAAACTGAGTAATAGCAGGATATCACATGCTAATTTATCTAAAACAATTGCTACTAACAAAGGTTAAATAGTCACATGATTGACTCTGTGACATTTAGTTCTAAAATTCTGGTCTAGATCTATCTCTGTTAACAAAAATGGTTTGTTCCTTATTGAGTCTTTTTAATACAGGTCTGAAGTAGAGAAAAACTGGATTAGATAGCAAGATCCATTCAAAAAGCTTGACACTTCCTAGCTGGGGGTATTTTAGAAGACAATATTAACACGACAGTGAGATTAGATCCCCCTGCTCTCTCTTCACGCAGGCCTCAACACCCGCATTTCCCTGGTAAGAAGCTGTGGGAAAACTGGCAGCGAAAATACTTTGGTGTTTTACTAACTGCTACAGCAGGCAAATATTTTATGCCTTACAAGCCATAGCAGGACAAAAAAGTGCTATGCAAACTGATCTACTTCTGCTCTTATTCTACACATAACTTCTATGCACACAGCACAAACTCACTTGAATTGCTAAAAGAGAAAAAAGAACTTAAAATTACGATAAAAATATTTTCTTATTTTTTGTATAAGGGAAGCTATGATTTTATTTCTGGTATTTTAAGCTTGTAAAGCCTGGTATTTGGTTAACTTTACAGAAGATGTCAATCCTGGTCAACATTACAGAAAAATGTGCATTGTGATTTTACTACGGCCTAACTACACAAGAGTGCTTATCGTACACCATTAAGATGATTGCTGGATGTAGCCAACCAAAATTTATAGCAAGCTTTATAATATGAAGGCTTTTTCATCACTAATACTAAAAATCTTGATAGATGCTACTAATTGTTTGTGGGAATGCTGAAATTCATTCATTAACAGTACTTACTAGTGAAAGGATTATTTACAAAATTAGGGATGGAGAACTCACGTTGTCATTTATCTTGGGCTTTCCAAGGAAATGTCTTGTTCCCAGGAAAGATGTATTTAGTGTCTGCATTGCCCTCATACTCACACATTCTAAGTAGCCACAGTACTCATTACATTTCTTTTTTCTACGCTGAGTAAAATTAGGAAGTGTTATTAGCCTCATTTTAGTGAAGGGAACTGAGCCACCCTGACTGTGCAAGACATACCAGAAGTTTGTAGCAAGGCAGGCAATAATAGCCCAAGCTACTGTCATAATCGCTGCATCTCTTAAAACTCCACAATTATACTCTTTTGTACTCGCACGACTTCTACTCCTTTGGCCAGCTCAGCTAGCAAGATACTATAGCTCTCTAAAATGATGTAATGCCAGATAACCCTAGACAGACAAAAAAAAAGATCCAAATTTAGTACTGCTTCAGCTTGGAGATATTAAAATAGTGATCTACAGTTTTTCTTTGGATTGTTCCCATTAATATAATGATTACCACATTGATCTCTGAGCTACTCCACACAGATTACTGTCTCTGGACACTCATTTGGTACCGGTGCCTTATAGAATATAGCTCCTAAAGAACATAAGGACCTGCTGCTGAGGAAGTAAAATACACGAATTACAGCAGTGCATACACTGGGGTCACTCTACTTGTCACATGTAAAACCACTATCAGAGGTTAATGTGCACATGGATTTACATTATGGTTAAACATATTTTGGGTAAAAGCTTTACAAGAAATACTTACGAATTGTTTCAGTGGTCATGATACTTTACTGATCCTATTTGTTTGTAGCAGCTCCTTTAAACTCTGTGTGACACTTGCTTATTAAATGCTGGTAAGACAGCCTCACTGCAGTATTAAATTATGTTCAACCACACGCTTATAGTAGCATAAGATCAATTTGCCAACCTAAAGTGGTAGAATGCAGACTCTGTTGTAACAGAACACAAATCTTTATCCAACAGGTATTTTGGTGTTACTATTTCAAAGGCACTACTAGCAGCAAACTTCAAGCTTCATAGTTAACTGAAAGGCAAATGAAGCACTCTTTCTGAAACAGAATGCAGTTTCTGGCATTAGCTCTCTACTGAGGCAGGAAATCTAAAAGAATGACAGTACTGGCATTATAGCTTGGGATTCAAAGAAAAAAGGATCTGTAGTTTTGCTAATCAAATAAAGAAATCTGATGTTAGCGTAGTCAGCACACATCAAGTTTCACTACTTGCCCTGGAAAGAAACGCCCTTTTGGGAAGAATAAAAATTCTTTCAAGCAATATTTGAAAGTTGGGCCCAGGAGAAGGAACTAAAAATAGCAAGATAAGACTGATGACAGTAAAGTTTGTAACATACCAGTGGGAGAGGACAGTCTGACTCACCAGCAAAGAAAAGATAACTCAAAATGGGAGATTAAAAGGTGACTCTCATTCCCACACAATTCCCAGACCTCCTAGTAACTCAGTCTGAACACCATGAAAGCTAGATAAAGATATAGCTACTTTTTTGTCCTAACTGAAGAAGATTAATAAATTACCCAAACTGACAATGTAAATTAAAACTTCAGAATAGATAATCTGTACAACATTAACGGTCCGCAAATGGAACAAGTACATCTCAAGCCACAAAACTAACAGGCTCTTACAGTACCTCTCTCTGAATAATAATGTGAGTGATACAGCTGCTGAAAAGCTCATGTGATTTGTGGGGTTTTTGTTTTGTTTTGTCGAATTGCATGTGATGCAGCTCTGAAGTCCAGCTAAGAGATACTCCAGTAAGATTCTCCATAGCTGGCTAGAATAGCAAGGGTAGTCTAGATACTGTATCCAGAGGTCAGAGAAATAACATTGCACCACTATTATACATACACAGATTATGTGTACATAAAGGCATAGAAGGATGGTAACAAATTTAAAAAAAAAAAAAAAAAAAAAAAAGATAGCTGAGTACACACTACTAAATCCTGTTTTCTACAAGGCATTCTATGCTTTGTGCTTACGGTCCTTTTCTACCTGCGTAGAAAGAAAAGGAAAATCCAAACTGGGATTAAATATTATATATCACTTGAACTGCTGTATTATGTATAATCCAATATTCACATAGGAAAGGCAAATGCTTTTTTGGGAGTGCAAGAAGCAGGGTGACATCTTTAGCGTTTTCTCCCAGTCTCTCTTAATCAATAAATCAGTAAAACCCTCAGTTAGATACTGTTTCTCAATCATTGTGGTTAATAGTCAGAGATGCTCTTCTACAAAGCTGTCTAATCCTTCATTATGAATATTTTTGTAAGTTGTTGGCCTCTTCTGGTGACAAATTCTGCTAACAGAAAAACCTGGTGATCTGACCCCTACATTTCATTTCTGACCCCTTACTTGGTCACTCTGCCAGGCATCTTGGATTTTTGAAGTTGAAAGCTTCAGATATATTACAGATATTCAGACATATTACAGATATTCAGACATATTAGATATATTACAGCTTCAGATATATTACACTGACCTTAGACCAAACAAAGCCCATATATATCTGTATGAGCATGTTGGAACTCCATGTTTAATGTTTTTAGACAAATCACAGCTGAAATGAATGGAGCTAAAAGGTGCATTCCTTGCCCCATATTCTTTTCACTTGTCATACTTTTCCAATGGGCTTCTCAAAATCACAGCTGTGGCAAGATTAAACATCCCTAGAGACAGCACATAGTGTTAAGGACCAGGTTGTGGAAAAAGCAGGATAAAATCTTCTGTTCATTGTACAGGCAAGAACAAAGCTTTCCTCTTTCCACGTCTTCTACAAGGTCTCATCTTCCATGGTTTCAGTTCAAACAAACCTCCCCAAAACAAAAACGAAACCCCACCATGACCACTTTAGTGGTCAAAAACAACCCCCAAAAGTGGTCAAAAACCCATGAAAAAGTGATCATTTTGCCTGTGATTTATAGACACAGTTCACAGCCTTCTCAGCGACCTTCTCTGTCCTCTCACAACTGCCTCAGTTTTGGAAATCTCTTGTGACAGAAGAAAAATAAAGTTAGCTGCTGCAACTTCCTGTTTGCCAAACTAGAAACTACTCATGATAAAAAATCCTCCACTACAGCATATGATAACCATATCCAGAACAAATCCTCATTCTCCTAACAAGGAGCTTGTATTGTGCAAACTGACGTGTCCCATACAATGCTCTAAAAGAGCGTGGTGTTAAATTCACAATGCAAATGCTAAATTCACAACGCAATTGTAACCAGGTGAATAGATCTCTTGTGTCATTCTGCAAATTTTACAAAATACTTTTCAATACCAGCACTTCAGTGATTTTCAAGCCTCATGTGGCACCAATGATTTCTAAACTTCAAATACACAGAAAGAGAAATCTGAATGCTTCTTGTTTTCTAAGACAAATTCTTCCTATTTCCCATTTAATTTCAGAGCCATACTGTGAGTCTTACCTTATCACACATGGTTTTTCCAGATTAAAGGTTCTATTTTCAAGTAGCATTCTTGAAGACAGATTTTTTTCTTTTGCTAGCCTTTCCCTCCCCCCCATTATTTTTAGAATAATGGAGATGACATGCTATCAATGCTAACCTGGGATTTTGAGGGGGAGAAATTAGGGTGGGGACTTTTTTCACATCTCCTGAAAAGTGGTCCTTGTCTGAATCAAATTATTTTTAGCTTCTTGGCAACAAAGAAAGGCCAATTCTCATTTCTATAGGTGTTTTCAATCCTTCTGGCTTTTTATTGCGAAGTAATTTTCACATGTCTAGTGCATAGTCACCTTACGCCCTTTGTGGAAGCCAGCTTTCACTTACCTACAGCACTTGCATCCAGTTTAGCTTAGAAACAGGTTTGCTGCCTCAATCTGTCATTTTGCAAGTTCATAGTTAAGAAACAGGAGCTCAAAAAAAAATAGACACCGCTAGCTGAAAGAGTAGAAAACCAAAGAGAACTGTGTACCTCAAAATCACACAAGAGTGGTAACCCTGGAGTGCCTTCAAATAAAAACTAAAATTGCATAGTTTCTTTTTAAGGTATTAACTTCTAAAATGGAACAGCACTATTATTTGTGGAATAACTCATCTATAGCCATAAGACATAGCATTGTCAAAAGCCTACCTTCCTGGTAAATGTAACGGCTACAAAAATTGCTGTGTTTATGGAAACAGAATGTTAAACTCTCCACAGAGAAGGAGGCCTTCTCCACTTCTGCAAGATACTGATACCGTTTGGATTGACTTAGCAGCAGCTCTTACAGTGACTTCCAGTCGGGGACACATCTTTATTTCCAATCCAGATGAAAAAATGCTTTCTCAAAAAGGAAGTAGGTCACAAGATACAACAACTACTCTTTAAAATATTGGAGAACACACTTTTTCACAGGATACACACAGGGTACAGTTTTAGCTTGTTACTCTCAATATTCACAGTAAAATACTTCTGAAAAATAATCTATTTAAGTGCATCTTAAATAGATTGGCACATCAAGTGCCAGTTTATTTTGTTCTGCAGAAATATTTATAAGATACCAAATGCCAGCTAAATTATTCTTTTTTTTTGTCCAGACTTGATCAGCCAGTTGTGTACTACATCAGTGCTGAAAGAGGTTTCTTGGAAAGCTTGAAGCTTCACAGCTTTTATCTTTTCCAGCTGAAGCTCTATACCAAAGAAAAAACACAAAGCTCCCACGCTCTAGATCTGCAGAATAATACACTGAACATCAGAGTAAGTTGTATAGTGAAGACACCATAATGCCCTTTGTGTTCGGGATATCCGTGTTGCATGGTAAGAGTTTGCTATTCAGATTGTCCTGAATGTTTACAGTCACTTAAATTTGTGGTGAAGGAACAGTGAGGAGACCAGTTGGCTTGATCTTGTTGATTCCTCCATCTAGGATGCAGACCCTTGGGTACTTGTTTTTCACTAGATGAGCTGCAAACTGAAACAGATATATCATCAGCACACTGCATATTATAGTCCTTAAAACAAAATAACTGTGTTAAGTAAAGCAAGTTAAACAAAAGAAAAAATTATTGGACCCTAGATGTTTGTTCTTCGCACCAAACAGCCCAACACAGGAGCCCAGGCCTGTCTGTTGAAACAGCTGGGATGAATTTGGTGGTCATGAAAGTGTCACACTGATAACCCTAAACTTTATTTATCTCTGCTTAAGCAGGATTTTATCTCATTCTAACAGGATTATTTAATCTCAGAGTAATCACTGGAACTCCTCTCAAAGCATGAAATAACAGGTATTTTCCTCTACATTAGTCTAACTCTCAGCTGTTTTCTGTAAGTTCGCAAGTGTACAAGTACCACAGTTTGATGGCACAGCCATTGGCTTACCTATCAAACTTGTCTGACAGGACTTGATTTCACAGATGTCAAATATGAGCTGGAGTCTAGCAGCTGTATTCTGCCCCATCCCTGCAGGTTATGTAGTGCAAGCACACACACATGTCCCAGTCCTTTAAAGCCTCTCTCCCAAATGAATTCATTCCATAAAACAAGAGTTGTCAGTTTCCATGTAGCAACTTCATGAAAGATTGCTACACTGATGAAGAAATAATATTTTGTGTATCAAAATGATAATAATAATGATTAAAAAACCCCCACAAAACTACATATCAAAATATCATAATCCAATTCCAGATATTTTGTGTATCACATGTCAAACTTGCCTTTTAAAAACTGACTGCAATATATTAAAAAACAAGCCACCAAAATGGATTAATCCGAGAGGAACTCAATAGTTTTACCTTATTTCCAATAGCTGTGAGAAAGACTGTGCCGTCATCCCAGTCTTTGGGATTGTTACTTGATTGACAAACTAGTACCATTTTAAAATCACTGAGTGCTTCCAAATGGGCTGTTTTAAAACATTTGTAATTATATTTTTGACTCTTTAAATTAGATTTGTGATACTATTGCAGAACCCCGTGCAAGCACCATGTCTAAATAACTAACTTTGCACAAATGTCTAAATTACCGACTCAAGAGCAGCAGTAGGCACCCCATTCAAACTTAGCACATGAGATTTCTTTTTACATTCACATTCCTTCTAATTACCTGTGACAGTGTAACAGATACTAAGGCAGAACAAGATGTACTACATGTTTGCCTGGTCAAGTACAAGTCCTGAAATAAATTCTTTAGCAAGTAAGAGTTCATTAGTAGCAAAATTGTAAAACTTCTCCACAGCGAGAACTTTTGCTTCACACTGAAAGTATTTTATATATGCAAGGAATTTATTTCTGTTCACTTAAGTGTCAAACATAGCTACCGCACTTCTTTCTCTGTGTTTCAGGATGGATTTAACCAGGATGTGAGCAACTCGTACATGATCTGTAACCACTGAGGACTTGTGGAGGCAGAGGTGTGAGGTCACAGTAGGTCAGGACATTTTGGCTGTTTGCTTGTTTCAGGTACTTGCCTAAGGAAGGTCAAAAGGAATTTCAATCATGTCTTCCTGCACCACAGGATTCAAAAGATCAAATGAAAAAAACTCCACAATCAAATAATCAAAACAGCTAACGGTGAAGTCAGACCACAAGTGGATGCCAGTTTTCACAAGAAAAGTAAATTACATGCTTTTAGAGAGGCTCTCTGATGCAGGGGTGGTGTAAATATGTACAGAGATATCACTAGGAGAGTGCAACTACCTCAGTCGTGTGAAGATGTGGTGTGTAGTAAAGCAAAGACACTTCTTTGTCAAAAATAGCTCTCAGCTGTGCATACCATGAGCCACAAAAATAGTATATATTCCTAGCGAAGTATTCCTGCCCGACTTGCCTGCTTCATATGCACATAGCCGTCACCTCACAGTGCTCTCCACCTGTGACTAATGGATGGGGCTCTGTCTCCAACACCGATGCTGCTCATACTTGGTAGAAATTAAAAATGGCAACAAGTGCTCAGGCTGACAAGAAGCTGTATGTTATTTGCTGAGTACAATGCCCCATGTGTCAGCAGAAAGGTTCCACTCTCTGTCTACTGATAATTTTACATTTCTGTGATAATAAACTGTAAACTCAGCTCCAAGTTTTTCAGATGTCCTAGCCATAAAATAACTACCATTTCACATGGCCTGAAAAACAAAATATGCAAATAAATGCTTCATATTTAGGGTTTGAGTATTACGGTCTTTGTCCTACTGTCCTGAAGAATTGTTTTAGTAACCAAGGTATGCCTAGAAATACATTTTCTTCACTGCATATGCCAAGAGGTTCCTTTATAACTTTATAGAGAGGAATTTCTCACTTCTTGTAGGGCCTCTGTGAAGTAAGCACTGCAGAATCTGTGGCTGCCAACAAATGACAGGCAGAAAGCACAAGAGCACAAGATTATATACCACAAGAAGAACATTTTTTTTTTTTTTAAAGTCGTCACATAACTGTTTGCAGTTGTCTACATAGCTTCAGTGAGAAAGGCCACAAATACAGCTCAAAATACAGCCTCTCAACATTCAGCCAGGGAAAATCCAGTGAGCAGGGAATTACTATCACTAACTCACTTCTGTGGGAACTGGCTGCAAGTCAGGGGCCCAGAGGGATACACATTGCCATGAGCTGAGAGCTGCCATCAAACTCCAAATATCAGACCCCAAGAGCACATACACCTGTCTCCATACTGCAAAGAAGAGTCAAGGTTTAATTCACAGGATTATAGGGTTTGATCCAATTAAAGATGCTCCTAGTTTTACTTTCTGCCTTCCTGCATTGTGTCACTGAAAGTAGAAACAGTAATTTTTGGTAAAGACTAGATTTAGAAATAGTTATCTTACTAGCATTGCAGTCACCCTAATTAAAGTTTTATCTTACAGTTCTGTATCTCAGTTTGTGCCTTCCTCTCCCAGACAGCAGAGTCCGTCTGTCACGGACAAGAACAGGAACTTGTTCCCCATGTCTCTCAAATGTTCCAACACCACCTGGTATCTTTCCCTGTCAAAATATACTGTATGAAGCTAGTATTTTCAAAACACATGAAAATGTTATTTCTGGCATGGGCACTGATGGAGTGGCATGAGGAAAGACTATCTGAAATAGCTACACAGACTTCCTCCCCAGTGTGATTGTCATTTATGTTCAAATATCGGTAACTTAAAGCCAATAAATTAAGAAATATATATATATAAAAAAATGTTTCCTAAAAAGTTGAAGAAAAACAGTGATCCAAAAAGAATGAAATTTCATGTGTCAAAAGAAGCCCATGGTGCATTTCTGAATTAATGCCACAGCCTTTCTACAGCAAAACTTGCCACCTTGGACTTCACATGAGCTCTGATTTTTTTTAATAAATGTGAACATAAAACATCAAGTGCAAATTTAATAACAGGCACCTGAATACATAATTTGTAGTGCGCTAAATAAGCTAATTTGCAGAGGTTCTGTTAGGATAGAATATGACTTAAGCAAATGGGTTACATCGTCCTTAGTAACCAGTAAATTACCCACATTTTAAAGGAGATTTATTGAAACATAAAGGTAGTACACAATTAAATTTTCATTACAGAGGTTGATTTTAAATAGAAGTAAACCTTTGTCATCTGTAAAGTGATTATACTTTCTCAAATCCATCAAATGCTTGTGTTGACGTTACTTCTGAGAGGTATCTGTTTCCCCACGTCGGCAATGGGTCACAGCCCTCTGCAATGCTTCTGTTTTCATTTAGACAACAAAACTGCTTGGGGAAAACAGAGTTATGCCTATCTGAGGTCAAGGATTAAAGGGATACTAGACTTCAACCTTTTTTTTTCTGTCTCAGGTAGCCTTTCCTCAAAATGTACTTCCCAAGAAAGTTCAGTTACTGGGTTTTTACTGGTGGCATCTAGCATTTAAACTCAATTTCCTCTTGCTACTTTCACATCAAGTATTATATATAAAGGATAAATATGTGATCAACTTGTTTAATGACTACTGCGTGAAGGTTTTGGTAATGGCTTTGGAAATGGTGTTTCTCTATTAAGTAATGCATCAATCAATTTCACATAAAACACCCTTCCTGGTGAGTGTAACTGAGCCAGAAAATTGTAATTTGCATTTGAAAGCAGTCAACTAAGACTCTCTCAAGCAGATACAAGAAGTCAGACTTTCAAAGACAGACAAGATCACAGCAAATTCATATCAAAATTTGGACAAATATTAAACATTTTACTCCGTATCAGTCTCAATAAAAACAGCATAATAGGACTGTTCCTTTAAGTACCATCAAGAACCTAATAATCTGCACATTGGAGCATTTATCAAAAATGTTTCTGCTACCCTGTTCCAAGTAGTAAAATCACAGCTTTCAAGTGTGCTGAATGGGTTACGCCAGGCACATTTTCAGACTGTCTACAGCAAAGAGTCTAAAAACACAACACAGCTTGAGCAGCATCCTTCCTGGCACCCCTGGGGCAGGTCAGCAGGGTTGCTGTGTACACATTAGTCACTTTAACAAACATTCTTGTGACAGGTTGTAATTAAAGGGCGACTTGGGAGGGAAGGAAGAGTAACATACTGTAGCAGAACACAAAAAAACCACTGCTGTGACAAATGCTACCAGGGTATAAATGTTAATACCATACTCTGAAAGAAGAGATACTTTAGGACCTAGACAAGAAATATTAATCAAATTACATAGTACTCATCCATTGCCACAAGATTATTATTACAAGTCCTTCATTTGCTATACAAACCTCTTGAGGACTACAATCTGTTCTGCAGTATGATTTCAGTCAAGTGAAAGCACACCATGGTCATGGTGGTTAGTCTAGAGATTTTTAAACAACAATTTCTGTATGCCACAAAGCAGAACCAGCACACGAGATTATTTTTAGTCAGCTACCTCACATTAAAAGGGTTCCAGATACATGAAATGGTACTTTAACACTAAAGGAAAGATAGGCACCTAAAGCCTCCTACACCAATAAAACCAGTGCCTAGTTAACAGCTACAGAATTAGCATAAACTAAATGGCAATACAGAACACAAGAAGCAAAACTTTGTGCATGCTCTATGTAATACATAAATAAATAAATAAAAGCCCCAAAACCAGCAAGTGTGAAAAAGAGCAGAAAGGAAAAGAACAGCACTTACTGCTCTAACAAGATCAAGAAAAAATTCTTCATATGCAGACCCGGCCAAAGAGGAACACTTTCCATTCCATCAGTATAGAAGAACAGCAGTAACTTAAAGGACTTACACGTAAAGATTTGAAAATAGGCCTACATAAATAGGTATTTAATAGCGGGTTACCGAATAAATTTTACTAAGAACCAAAGTAAGAGTAAACACTCAAATTTCTCCACATAACTTTTAAACACCTGTATTTTTAATTTTTCCACTTGGAAATGATATATTTTAAAAAAAAAAATCTAGCTGAAAGTACGCACTTGAAAATGAAAATCGAATTGCAGAGATTTAGCTGTTATCATAGAATCATAGAATGCTAGGGATTGGAAGGGACCTCGAAAGATCATCAAGTCCAATCCCCCTGCCAGAGCAGGAATGCCTAGATTATGCTACACAGGAACGTGTCCAGGCCGGTCTTGAATGTCTCCAGAGAAGGAGACTCCACAACCTCTCTGGGCAGCCTGTTCCAGGGCTCCGTCACCCTCACTGAGAAGAAGTTTCTTCTCGAGTTTAAGCGGAACCTCTTATGTTCCAGTTTCAGCCCATTACCCCTTGTCCTATCAGTGGTTGTCACCGAGAAGAGCCTGGCTCCATCCTCGTGACACTCACCCTTGATATATTTGTAAACATTAATGAGGTCACCCCTCAGCCTCCTCTTCTCCAAACTAAAGAGACCCAGCTCCCTCAGCCTTTTCTCATAAGGGAGATGCTCCACTCCCTTAATCATCCTAGTTGCCCTGTGCTGGACTCTCTCCAGCAGTTCCCCGTCTTTCTTGAGCTGAGGGGCCTAGAACTGGACACAATATTCCAGATGGGGTCTCACCAGGGCAGAGTAGAGAGGAAGGAGAACCTCTCTCGACCTACTAACCACCCCCCTTCTAATACACCCCAGGATGCCATTGGCCTTCCTGGCCACAAGGGCACACTGCTGGCTCGTGGTCATCCTGCTGCCCACCAAGACTCCCAGGTCCCTTTCCCCTACACTGCTCTCTAATAAGTCATTCCCCAACTTATACTGGAACCTGGGGTTGTTCCTACCCAGATGCAAGACTTTACATTTACCCTTGTTATATTTCATTAAATTTTTCCCCGCCCAACGCTCCAGCCTGTCCAGGTCTCGCTGGATGGCAGCACAGCCTTCTGGTGTGTCAGCCACTCCTCCCAGCTTGGTGTCATCAGCAAACTTGCTGATAGTACTCTCTAGTCCCTCATCCAAGTCATCGATGAATATATTGAATAATACTGGTCCCAGTACCGACCCTTGAGGGACTCCACTGGATACAGGCCTCCAACCAGACTCCGCCCCATTGACCACAACTCTTTGGCTTCTTCCCCTTAGCCAGTTCACAGTCCACCTCACTACCCGAGAGTCTAGACCACACTTCCTCAGTTTAGCAGCAAGGATGCTGTGGGAGACTGTGTCAAATGCTTTACTGAAGTCAAGGTAGACCACATCCACCGCTCGGCCATCATCTATCCACCTTGTTATATCCTCGTAATAGGCTATGAGTTTAGTCAAGCACGTTATAACACAGATAATTTTATACTGACCAAAATATATCCAGCGCACCCATCACAACTGAATGATTGTAAAATTAAAAGGCAGAAAGTAAACTTATTGTATATTTGATTCGAAGAAAATAAAAAAGCTGTTAGTGAATACAAATAGGTTTTTCAGTAACAAGTATTTCTTTGGGTTTTTTCAACATTTAGGACAAACTTCATTCTTGGAGTGACATAGAATCTTTCAGGAAGACTCATGCTTTCTTTTTTTATATTCAAGCCAACCGTTCCACTTCTTTTTAAAAATACCTTTCTTTGTGATTTGCAATACTTTTTACTAATGCTACCCAAACTGGAGGGTTTTTTTCTTAATCACAGAGTTATTACAAAGTCTTTGCAGATCATATGGAAACCACCAGCTCTCAGATATTACTGAGGGCATGTCCACACTGCCAGTTTCGTTCCACTTGTTAAACTCCAGGACAAAAGTCCTTGGACACATTTGGTCCTGTAGCAGTCAGTCAGTCAGTCCTCCTCAAAACCTGGCTCAGATTCAGGTTTAGAGAAAAGAAAAACAACACCTGCCCCAGACAAGGGGTGTGCATATTGGGACTGCCAAAATCACCACCAGCATTCTAGCTGACAATATCCTTACACAAGTCTCCTGGGCCTATAACACAGATTTATTAGTTAATTATGATCTCTATTTCAGTTATCACTATTTCAGATTCTCTGAACTGGAATAGCAGGAAATAGAAAACTGATGACCCCAAAATCCCTCAGCTCTGAAATATCCAAACTTCTGTGTAGTAACGCACACAGATGGGACAAACCATGCCTACATCAAGCAATCAACTAAAATTTCCAGTAACCGTAACTGTTTGTCTCAGTAAAGATTACAGAACAGAATCTATGTGGAATTCTAGAAATAGACTGCTTGCCTTGGGACCTACTTCAGAAAAGGAAAACGAATGCTCAAATTCTGCTCCTGAGCCTTCAGCTTTCATTTTCCCTTTCTCCTCTTTCACATTTAGCTGGAAAGGAAGAATATTTAGGTGATTTCTGCTGTACCTGAGGCATTCAGTGCAAAGTAACCAAAGTCACTGACAGGGGCAGAATTACAACAGCATCACACAAGTCCTGACGGGCAGCCCAAGTGTCTTTCTTGGGCCATGTGAAGAGCAATGTACTAGCAACAGCACCTGGGCTGTATTTCTGTTAATGAAGGATAACACGCACACATATTACAGTAGTAAAAAGCACTAAATAAAATAATACAGACTTTACAGAGTAAAACACTGAAGACTTTATCATGTCTTGGGTAGAGATACAGCTAGCAGGATTGCTGCTGATTGGCTAAGCCTTCCAACCTCTTCAAAGTGCAAGATTAACCTATTCCTCTACAAAGACAACAAAGAGGCACCCAATGATTCCAGCAGCCACCGAGTCTGAATGAAGAATGGAGGGTGATGCCTTAACAAAAACAAACATGAAAAGAAAAGGCCATTCTAGGAATCATAAGGAATCCCTCCATCCTGAAAAGAGAAAATATCTTAACTTCTCATTCCACTTGTTCAATCACTTTTCTGAAGAGAGTATTTGCAATGAGATGTAGAATCCATAAGATGTATAGTGAAAACATCTCAGAAGTTTATTATCTATTTATTTTCACCCTGGAAGTTCTATCAGGCCCTTCTAATGAAACATATCTCTCTTTAGAAACACAAATGTATCTCCTCTTTAATATTGTATAGGCAACATCTAATCTTCAGATCACCCTATTAAGTTTCATGAGTATCCATCTGTGTTTTTAAGACAGATTTATAACAAGAAACCAGTTTCAGCATGCAGAGACTTGCTTCTGTGTCAAGGCTTTTTAAAAAGCCCTGAGGAAGATGACAACAAAACCACATAAAGTCAGTGGTAACTGGATACTTCTAGCTATGTGTCTCAGCCTTCAAAACGCATCTTTGACAGAGAGAGAAAATGTTACTTCCACACGGAAAAAAAAATAGTGTGTTTTCTTTAGTGTGGGAGTATGTTATACAAAAAATCTTGAACTTGACCTTCTCCCTCTTGTCTTGAAAAGGGTCAGAAAGATCTCAGGGAAAATCTGGACTGTTTGTCTTTGTCTTGGAGATAATTCTTATATTTTATCTATTGTGATGTAATAAGAATGACTGCTTCAGCGACTTGTAGAAATTGTCTAGACACTGTATTTATAGCAGCATAACTTACCTAGATAATCAATGTAACAATCCAAAGCTACAATTTAGAATTTATTTCCCTGTTATAAAGACAGATTTTTTTTTTTAAGCTCTGATTTACAGCTTATCTGCCTTGAAATAAATGAGTTGCTAATTCTTAGACAGATGAAAATGTCCTGTGTAATTTATTGTGTTACAACCTTTAACTGACAATAAGATACGTATATAAAATCACTGAGGAAATACATATAAACTAAACAACCACACCACACAAGTAGAAGTGTGTTATTGTCAAAACTGAGTTGTTGGAACATAACATCAGGTAAGGTATTTCTCCTGTTCTAATTTCAGTCAACATTGCGATAATACAGAAAAAGTTGGAAATGGATACAGACAGCGGCTTGGCACCTCAAAGTTGACTGAAGGAGGGAGATGAAAAAGTAATGTCACCCTTCTAAAAAAAAAAAAGACCCAAAATAATCCCCTTCCTACATACACCTAACTATGATTCACCTTTGCACTTGCTGTATCTCAGACTTCTAAGTGACAAAAAACAGGAGACGTGCTATTTGCCATGCATTAATAAAAGAAGCTACAGTTGAGCACTTACTGCCTGTTTAACTGTTATACTCCCAACTGTAATAACCCCTTGCCCAGTCTGGAATTTACAAGGTGCTATCTACCAATGGATGTGAGAAAGGGGAATTTAACGCACTTAGGAGATGGTGCCACTTAACACATTTAACAGTTAAAAACTGAAACAGAATCTGGTTTATTAACTCCAGCATAATGTCTTTTTACATAGATATTTCCTGCTGTTTCCAGAGACAAACGAGTATCTGCTCTGTTAACAAGTGCCCAGAATCTGCTAGGAGAAGGAAGACCGGCACCGAGTGAGAACCAGCCTACAGGAAGGAACATTCTGCAGAGAAGTGCAAGCCAAGCACCGCCACACAATGTCCGGGGCAAGCTCCTCCCCACAGGACCATTATGCTGTGGATGGCACACTCAGCAAGGCTCTTGCACATCAGCCAATCTATTCATTTAACTTTTAGGGTGAATAAATCAAATGGCTTAACAAGCAGGATTACGCTGTGACAAATCCATCCTAGGGAAGCGCTCAGCTACAGCCAGAGCTATACTGAAGTCTGTGGCATTCTTGGCTTCCTTTGCCTCCTGCTGGAATGGTTCTGTGGGGAAGTTTTCCGTTTTCCCTCTCGCCTACCAAGTTCTAGACAGCATTTTCTTTCCAATTTAAATGTTTTATCATCTGGCACTAAATCAAATACAAAAGATAGTAACAGAAAAGAAGCGTGAAAATGGGAAAAAGGATTTTTTCTACATGTGTGTTCAGTACACTAAACTTTTTTTTTAAAAAAAAATACTTGAATAATGTCAAGTAGGCTTCTAATACAAAACACAATTGAAAGATTCAACCTTCTAATAACAAATCGCCTCATAAATAATCAGCGCTTTTTTCACACATACCTCCACCTCTCTCAGTCCTGCATAAATTTAAACCAAACTTCTAAAAGTGCCAACCTCCATATTTTTAATGGAGTAAATATCAGTGAACACTTCTGGAAAATTCTCCTTTATGGTGGAGGGCACCATCTGTGGCTCATTCATTTTCGCCTGGAAATACATAACTCTGTTTAGAAAAAATACATTTTAAGCTGAACATCTCATTTCTTTGGATAAAATTGTTTTTGTTTCCACTCATTCAATTTTGCAATATTTCATATGACTGGATTACCTTGTAAAATCTCAAAAGTTATAGCTGTTGTTCTTACCAAACCTCAAGCTACGTAGTTTTGGATTGGTTAAAGCTGTGAGTAGTGGCAGACAGTTCTAAGCAGCTATGCAGAATAAAATTGAAATTTGCCTTAAAAAATAATTCCCAAAAGAAAGGAGTTCTACGTTTTATCAACACAACAGTCAAATTGAGGCTGGTTTTATATGTACTCTATCGGTGTGATAGAGGTGGTGAGTCCTGACCAGTATTTAATTCATTCGTGGTCAGACTGGTAAATCCAGTATTTTGCTGCTATTTAAAATTCTACACTCTTTAGTTAGACTTTCAAGAACTCTTAAAGCAAATCAAGAGACAAAGCAGCATTTCTCTTTTATGGAAAGCTACAGTATTGACAATTCCAGGTAAACATTGTCTCAGTTGGAAAAGTCTGGGACTGAGGATAAGGCAGCACCCTCCCCACATGACTGAAGTACTTTCACTTGCTACGCACACTGCAAGTCTTCTTTAGCTGCACTGCAAAGGAAACACTCAATTTTCGTTTAACAAAACACTACAAAGCCAAAACAAATCTAAGTTTGCATATGAAGTGTCACTGCATTAGAGGAGAAAATTGTGTCTTCTTAGCTGTGGTGTAACCCACAACTTGCACTGTAAAGCCTCTGTCCTTTCTTTCCTTCAGACACTTTTATCTTCATTGTTTCATAGAGAATACTTACAGTGCTCCTTTGTCTCAGATAAAACATTTCTGACTGGTCCTGGAGAACAGCTCCCAAAAAATGACTTGGTAGTATGTGGGATATATCCCATAAAGATACTCATTAGTGAATACCAAAGCATCTTCTTTTTCCTGTTCCTATTCCTCAGGAATCTTCGGTGATTTAAAATGTAACTGTTGAAAGAAGCTGCATACCCCACCATCAAACGTATAAAGAGTCATTTAAATCATCTCCATTTGGCTCTTAGTTTTTTATGCATTTTGCATTTGTTTCTTTGAGGGGAGGGATATGTGCATTCAGCCTTTAGTGAGCTATTGTGATTGGTTCAAGCTGATTGATTTAATTTTAAAACATTTACAATGGACTTACTTATGCACAAACCTACAGATCACCTGAAACTGAGAAGTGCTGTATAGTCTCTTTTATGCCATCTCTATTACTATTTAAGAAACGTGATACATATCACAAGTTAATTTTCTAAATGATGAAACAGGTCAATGAAAGAAGTTTCTCACGTTACTTACAACTCCCTATATGTATAAAAAAATTCCAACATTTGCTGAACTGATGCTTCTGCTGTTCATCACATTAAGACCTTACAATGGTCCACAGCCCTCCTTGTCACACCGTGATTACAGTTCACGACCTTTGAGTGATCATGTCTTTTAAAAAGAAAAAATAAGTAAAAAGAAGAAAAATATAATTTTCCTTTACCTGAGAAGAAAAATGGCAACAGAAATACTTCTACATTTTATTCTGCTGGTTCACCATACCACCAAATATTTGACAAAAAGGAAAAGGCAGGTCTGAATGTTTTCCCTGTCTACTTTAAGACACTGATGATAAAAGTATCAGACAAAAGTTATCATTCTCCATAAGAACCATTCTTCTCTTCACTGAGCACAACTACATGAGCTAAATGATTCTAAACCCACAATCAATACATGGTTTTTTTATTAGCAGGAATCTGAATTATATCTTATTTCATTTGGACCTCATAACATACTTATTCACACCTCACTTGTGTGTGCTTCCTAACACTACAGGAAGTAAACACAAGTCAATTTTGAAAACTAGACCTTACTGATGCACATTAGAAGTGCTGATGCACCTTCTATACCATGCCAAAATAAGGATTTTAAAGCTGAAAAAGGTCCTGTTAAATAATTTCATTTCAAAACATCAACTTTCTCAGTTGTTCATCACTTGAGGAGAAAAAATGTTCTTGTCTAGGAGCCGAAATGAACAACAACTCAAAAATCCCACCAAATCCTTTTGTCTTACCCCAGGTTAGTAATCTGTATTATTTAGAAACTAGTATTTATGTACTACTGACTGCATTCATGCCATTGATCTATTTTTAAGCATAAACATATACATTATAGCAATATACTTACAGCAGCTGTGTTCTTCACTGCATTCCCTACAATCACCACAACTCTTCCTTTAAAGCTCTGGAGCGTGGCAGTTGCCGGGCACTGGACGAGATCCCCTTCTGCAGTAAACGCTGATGCAAATGAGACATTGATGCTGCCAGAAATGTGGCCACGGTTAAAGCTTAGGAAGATCAGTTAAGGACACAGTTAAGGACATCTGAAAGGTAGATATTTCTGTGGTACACACACAGCTGTAGGATGAACCTCCTAGACATCCTGGCTGTCATGGTACAACAGTGCTGGTCATTTGTACCCGTGCATTTTACAAACCTCACCTACTATTTACCACCTCTGACAAACAACTTCTGACACTTCACATTTAAAAAAGGACAGAATGAAGAGTTGTTTGTTTCATAAAGGACATAGCACAGCACTACAGAAACTGATTTTTAGCGTTTCTAAATGAAACACTTGGTGCTAAGGATGTAATATGCAGAGTATACATATTTTCTTAGATTTTACTTCAAATCAGCTCTAGTCTGATAACAGGAGCCAAACGCCAGTAAGCAGCTAGAGAACCTCTTTGAGAGGACTTCTATATAAAAGGAATGAAGGATTTACAATAGGAAGCAAAAGTAAACAGAGATTCTTGGAAAATTTCCTTAAACCTCCTGCCAAGCCCCACAAACTCCCTACAGTTTTGATCCAAACTGAAATTCTAATGTACATGCACTAACATTCCCAGACGAGCATCACGTACATGATCCGCAGTCCCACTAACAGCGAGAGTGTTTTGAAAAGCAAACAACATACAGGTGTCAGCAATTCTGAGATCTAGTTAGTTCATTCAAAGTATGATTCTTCAATGCGATTTTAGGAATAAATATTGACTGTGAAAGTCTCTTCAATAAAAATTACATTGGACCACTACTATCCAGCTGTTTATAAATGAGAAAATGCACCATGACCTTGACAAACCTCTGAATTACTTTCATAGACTGTACTCACATGCCTGGAACACTCCCCTTTCCCAACAATAAACAAGAACAGCTTTGAAGACATGGGAAACGGCAACGTTCTGTAGAAATATACACAGTGTCAAATATCCAAATTAGTCACTTTTATTAGTGTACTTGCAGAAAGCTAGTTTAATTTATAATTAAATCTCAGAATTCTTTTTAATAAGGAAGCTGCCATAATGGAGGTAAGATTTAATTGACTTAGACTAGTATTAGCATTCATTTCTCCTGATTTATGTAAAAGTTTCTGGTTTATGATCATTGTTGTTACAGTGTGGGAAAAACACAGCTTTATAAATACATTTGAAAGAACCAGAGATGCTCATGTGCGATTCATTAACACTGTCAGTCTGTTTTGAATTTGAAGGGGAAAACTACGACACCCCTCCTTCACTAATCTGGGCCAACTCTCTTTCCCCAACTCTGTTTATAACCACATCACTCTCACTGCTACTAACCAGGGTAAAAAAGTTCTGAAATGGTAATAATTTAGACAGAACATTGCTTTGGAAAGATTTAGTTGCTCACATTTATGCCATTGAGTATGTTTAACTGCTCAGAGAAATATGACCTAATCTTTTAAAAAAAAGAAATACATTTGAGATCATCATTAATACCAAACTAGATAGATCCAAAAACTGTATTCGCTGTCACTCACATTCTCCCTAATCTTAAGTGACTATCTTAAACATTCCAGTACTAGGACGATTAACAAAAAGGACAAAATTTTGTGCTACAGACTGAGAGACCTAAGTTTGTGGCCATAACTTCTGTAACAGGAGTGGAAGGCTGCCAGTATTTCTAACGAGCTTAATGAAACGAGCCTCAGACAAATTGCTGGCCAAGAGAGACAACTGCTTCGAGTACATCCCCTTTTCCTCAGAAAGTTTTCTGTCAGAGAGGCGTCTGTTGGGCAGAGGGTCAGTAGCTCTTAGCCCTGCAACACGAGCTCCATTGTGAAAGAATGTCCCAGCTTTCAAGTGCATCCTAGTGTGAAATACGAAGCGTACCTGCTACTTGCTCTAAGTGCTCTCACGCTTTTTTCAAATCACGGCAAAAACAAAGCAAGAGTGAAGTTTAGCACGGCAGGCATTGCCGATGAGGAAGAAATGACCATATATTTGAAACACCTCACAGCGGTCTGTTGTGTTTTAAAACATCTGCCCCAGTGACAGACAGGCTGCCTGATCCTGTTGCACAGTTTGTTGAAATTTGGTGACAAACACAGAGACTGTTTCCTTAGGGCGAGAACGCGTGGGACACTAACCCAGGTTTCCCATGTACGTTCAGAACTGCTGACAGTTTAACAGCTGTCTATATACCCTCTGTTTTCTTCTACAATTGACATACAAACCGATTCATCCAAGGGGTATTTTTACTACTGCCAGGCTGCCGTTTTCATAATGACATTCCCTACCTCCTAATACCAGAGGGGCATCAGCATTTAAGTCCACCCATTATTTAAAGGACATGACATTTCAGTCCACCATGAACTCTGACCAGACCAAAACAACAGCAGCAGTGATTACAACAGTGCACAGGTCAAGCTATGGAGATTTTCTCTCCCCAGCATGCCTCCTAATTTGAGAAATATAAACGGAAAGTCTGATTAAAATTTTGTAATATGAAAGACAACCTCATAAAGCCACTCACTTCATAGCAGTCAAATAATTTTAAAATAACTGAAATTTTGAATCCACTCTGCTGGAGCAGAATAGTATTAGGATGACAGTAGAGTAGAACCTATTATCAAGCTATTAGGAAAGTGACAGAAACATTTAAGCAAACACCCTGCCTTTGATCTTGATTATATCATAAATAAATCCATTGCTGCACAGAGACAATAGCCTCTCAGTCCAGTGATTGTAGTCTAGGCATTTTGTATTACTTGCTTGCCTTCTGTATCATACTTCATAGAATCATAGAATCATAGTTGATGATTTCTAGAAAATAGCTTAAATAATAACAGAATGATGCATGTAGAAATAGAAACCTTATTTTAACTCAGCAGTATCAAAGCTTTCTATGCAGTAACAATAACTTTATATAGTTTTTAATTCCATGGACTTCTCTTTTAAACCAGGGTCCAGAGGGTATTATCTCTGGATGAAGAAATTACCTCTCAGAAAGTAGTCTGCATTTTTACTGTTTTCTGAATGAAAAGGACCATGTTTTCACCGATTTAGATCCAGAAGCAAAGAAACTGCTGGAGTCCAGAAAATAAAGAGTCAAACTATTCAGAAACATGAATCTGTACTTAACTGGAATCTTTAGGTGTTGCATGAAATTAATATATCCAAACAGAAGAAAAATTACTTTTTTGTGTTCCTTTGCCAATTTTGTTTTATCTACATGGCAGATCACATTACAGATTCAAGTTTGGCATACAATAAAATTATAATCTCTTGAAAATAACAGCTTTAATTTAGAACAGTACGATGATACTATTGTGTTTACTATGTAAATAATAAATTTACCTCTACATAGTAAAAATAATACTTTTCTACTTCATCATATTTTGTCATAAATATTGCAAAATATTTAATAGAAAAAAGTTAGTGGCAGTTTTTTTCTGCATACACAATTACCTTTAAAGTGGTATTTCAACAAATCAGATCAAAAAAAATTAGGTTGAAACATTATTTAAATTTTTCCTACATATTTTAGTGTCAGGAGGACGGAGCCAGGTTCTTTTCAGCGGCGTCCACTGACAGGACAAGGGGCAATGGGTGGAAGCTGGAACATAGGAGGTTCCATAAAAATATGAGAAAAAACTTTTTCACTGTGAGGGTGACAGAGCACTGGCACAGGCTGCCCAGGGAGGTTGTGGAGTCTCCTTCTTGGGAGACATTCAAAACCCGCCTGGACGCGTTCCTGTGTGACCTACTGTAGGTGATCCTGCTCTGGCAGGGGGGCTGGACTAGATGATCTTTGAGGTCCCTTCCAACCCCTAACATTCTCCGATTCTGTGATTTTAACCCAAATATTTGCATTGGTCCACCATTTACTTAATTGTCTAGAATTTATGTTTTTCTAGTAGGCATGCAGTGTGTTAGTAGCATTTGTTAGATGCTGGAAGTTCTTTCCTAGTCGTAAAGATGTTGGGAACCTGTTGAATCTCTCATTAAAGATCTTTAAGAACAATCCAGACACACGTAAAAGGAATGATTCTCCTTTCTCAAAATAAAAGGTGGACTAAACTCATGAATTTTTATTTTTCTACTTAGTATTGCTTGCGCATTAAGAATTACAGTTTGTGACACCGCAAGCTAAGAGCACATCTATCACAAAACCAAGTAGCTACATCACTTTTGCTATTATAAAAAGAGCAATACTTAAAAAAACCTATACAACCCAGTAACAAGGATATTCCCAAATGCTCAGTATAACATTAAGAGTTACCTTTAATAAAGTACCGTCACTATTCCCACGTTTATATGGATGTTGACAAAGACATGTTCCTTGGCAAAGCACATCTGTAAGAACTCCCCTTTTCAAAACTCAAACAAACCCAGCTGAAACAAACCCAGCTCCAAACTCCTCACTACTTGAGAAAAACAATAAAAAAATACTCTACATGCAAAGAACTATGTATTTGAAAAATGTATGAGGAAGGCATAGACAGGGTAGCAACGCTGATACAAATACAGCTTCAACATACCTTTAAGACTTCTGATTATAAGCTAACTACGGAATGTAAGTTAGGGCAGCCGTATGGCTGCATTACCTGACAGTAGCAAGAAGGCACTCAAGAGGAACTGATTTTCCAGCTAAGTGACTGGTAAAGCATGAGCTATCAACTCTTCTCCATCTCTCTTTCACTTAATTGGAAAGCTGCACACCCTTCCAAAATATTGTTTGTATTAAATGGGCAAGGTCAGCTGGCAACACCTGTCATTAAAAAAAAATAGCATTAAAGCAGTCATGCTAACAGTACAAAGTGGTTTCACTAGACGCACAGCTTAAAATGGGAAGGCAAAAATACCCTTGCCCTCTTCTCTGCAAACCACACCTCTCCATGACAAAAAAAACCCTGCCTTCAGTCCTTAAACTGTACCTCTATCCCTTCCATTATTTACCATTCCAACACCTCACTGTCTGCATACAACGAGGAAGCAATCCATGCAAGCATGATCTGGCAAGGCTGGCACTCAGATCTGAAGGATACTCTTCGCTGTTACGAATGTCCACCACCAGCAGCTTCGGCTTGCTAGACTTCGTTTTCTTTATGGGTGTTTTGGAATGACTAGGTCCTGTCAACTCACACAAATCAATCAGATCTTCTGCTGAAATTCGTGGTGACACCTCTGCCTTCAGGTCATCCAACTTGATGGAATCCCTAGACTTTAAAAGAAGAAAATTAATATTAGAGCTATTAGCATTAAGAGACATGGTTCTTTGAAACTTCTACCTATTTGACAATGTCAAAGTGTAACAACTCAATTAAGAAATAGACCTCCTTATAGCTCTAAATTAGTCTGAGTTCAACTATCCACAAAGAAAAACTCCAGAGCAGTGCCAAAAGCTTATCTGCCAATTATAGCCCCATCTTCTGTTGCAGTTGTTAAAAATCCATAATTGTTTGACGATCTGTGCAAACTATTTTAGTTTGTGATTCATTAATCAATTATTCACTGTGGCTGAGAGGGTCACAAAACTCACAGAATGTTTCTCAGCATCTGAAATTAAGTAAATTAGCTAGAAAGTACTCTGAAAGAAGCTGAAAGGCCTCATGCTCGGAGTAGGAAGGAAGGGTAGCAACTGGAGACTTGGCAGAGAAACTTCATGGATGCCTCTGTAAGATACAGAACTATCTAAACACCAGGTACTACCCCAGCCCAAAGACTATGCACAAAATCAAGACATCGAGAAATATAAGGAACAGTCCTGTATGATAACCCAGAAAGTTTGCTCCTTAGTGATGCGAGAACTCGGAAACGGGACAGATTTCAACACATAACACCACACACCTGGTAGTACTCAAGCAACCAATTTGATACTACTTAAATTGTTTGAGAGACCTTTCACTGTGAATTATCTCAGAAATATTCCTAAGCTCTAGCATTTCTTCACTTTACATTAAAAGCTCATGTATACCTAAATTAAGCAAGAAAAAATAATCCTTCTTATTTCTGTAAGGAACAGAGAACACAGAAATCCTGTATTCTTATTAATCAGTAACAGATGAACACCTCTGAACTGCAGCAGAAAAAAAACAAAATATGATCACTGTAAGGCAGTTGTGAAATGTTTGAAGCCGTGTCTCCATCTACCTGCCTTCAGAGGTTGTTTCACACTGCTGAAACTTTCAAGTACCATTACAACTACACTTTCACCCAAAAGAATTAGCTTGACTTACTCAAAATAAAGCATGAGGGAAACCTCCAGCTTGTTCAAGAGGGTCAGAGTCGGATTCTTCACAAGCAATAGGCAAAGAGATCTGCAGCACATCCTGGGCTTTTGTCCTTGAGAACATTGGGTTTGAAAAACCTATGTGAAGACCTAAAAGTGACAAGGACTGCTGCAGTCACTTTTCCTATTTCTGCATATGCAAATATGAGACCTTTTTCTTTAATCCTTCAGCTGTTCCAGTGGAACTTCCAGCACCGTATCTGCACTAACAGGTCCTCATATCACTTCAATTAAATGTTGAAAGTGCTTATTTTTTTAAAAAAAACATTCATATGTTATGTAATTAAAATACATTAGCATGTATCATGGTGTTAAGGAGTTAATAAATTACGCTTATGTATAGTCTTGTGCAGCAAGAACTGTTTGTTTGGTTTTTTTTTTCCTGTTGGTGCCATTGCCTCAACCTGAAAAATCACAGGCAAATTTCAAAGCAGCTTGTTTTCACTATGCTTCAATCCAGTAGATACCCAGTTAACAGGCTGGTTATGTATGCATACACACCCCACTCGAAACATTATTAGACCCAACTTACTCCAAGAGGTATGTACACCAAACACAGTTCTGGAGCTTAGACATCCTACAACAGAATTGGTTTGTCTTGTGCAACCACTGTGCTCCTGTTGAGCAGGAGGTCAAACAGAGGCAAAAGTTGTTTATAACTAAGTCCACAGCTGTTTCTACTGAGTTATTCTGGCTTGTCAGGAGACAGGAACAAACAGAGTAACAACGACTCGTTAGAGGGAGCATTTTATGAAAAATCTTCAGACTGTTTTGATGTCTTATGCTTGAGGAAGAAGACCTATACTAGTGAAATAGCCAGCCATTTCATCATGAAGATTTGCTTGTGCGCTCTGCAGCTGTTCAGAATATGAGCACAGGCATACAGAGAGGGACTACAGAAAGTATATAAATAAAAAGAACAAATAGAACATTACCCTGTATTACCTTTTTGAGTAAGACTACACAGTGTACTCAAAATATAGATCTTTTCTAAGAGTATCATAGTAGCAATTTTTTTACTTTTAAAAAAGGTTTCATTTCTGTCATCTTCTTCTAGACTGCAGTGATCACACTGATTCAAGACACTATGTGCTTATCGACCATGAAAAAACTTAAAGAGAACAGGAGTAACACAGTGAAGGAAACTGAGGCATTACTAATTAGTATTAGCCTAACTGACTGTTGTTAGCACTAACTTTTGTTTTGGTTTCTAAACACACTAGTTTCTTATTTAAGCTGAGGACTATTCAAGGTTCAGAAAACATGCTAGAGAGAAGAGGCATATGCATATTTTCCTGAGTTATGTCTCAGAAGAAAGATTTCTTAGACAGTCCTTCTGCAGTTAGAAATACCTTCACAGTAAAGTGCTTTTTTTTTTTAATCAAAAAGTACTCAAAATTACAAACAAAATCAGTAATTGCACTTCAGGGAATATATTAGCCCATGAAATTGCCTTTTCCATTGTATATGCTAGTATTCAGAACAAAAGAACTTGCAAATTGCTAGTCTCACCACATATTTTCCTCCTGAATTCAGAATAATAGAGGTCACGATGCTTCATAATCAGAAAAATGCTTCATATTCTGTATAATGTATTATTTGTTTCACCAGAATAGCCAATACTCAAAGGAGACCTGTTCCCATAAAAACAAGTGTGACAGCAGACACTGCTGCTGTCTAAAGCCCCTTCCCAGTTGAGTAGCTGGATTTCTCCAAGGGGAGTCCAAAGAAATGAATAGCATCAAAGGGGAGAAGTAAAAACAAAGTCCAAATAGCATATATCATCTGTAAGATGCTTGTTTCTTCCTCAGCTGTTCTTCTTCTGTGATCTATTTACTCTTTTCTAAAAAAACACCCCACCGCCCTTCCTCTTTCTTTAAAAAAGGAAAAAGCTCTACTTAAAGCAGAGTGCGAGAGGGTAATTAAAAGGCCAGTTGGACACTTGTGTATCGCTCCAGCAGTTTAGTCAGGTTTTAGAGGTAGTGTCAGAAACCGTAAAGTGACTAAAGCACTAAAATTGAGAATTGTGTTCATATACAGAGACAAACTGCCTGTCATTACGTAGACAAGTAAGTTAACAGAAAAAACGCACACACATTTTCACAAACACGCACAAGTCTATGCACGCTGAGATACCAAGCTTACTCCTTAAGTTTCTTTGCCTACTTTCCTGCAAAGAAAAGAGACTTATTCTAGCACATCCTAACTTCAAGCACAAATCTGTAGACTAGTCAGCTATAAGTTGTTCATCAGGAAAAACTGCTTGATCAGCAGGCTGGTAATCAGAAAAAAAGTACTTAAGTAGAAACCTAAGGTTCTACATGCCTCCCAGAAGTTACTCTGACAACACCTTAAATTCTTTACTTCCAAAGAACTTTTTCTCACCCCATTAATTTTCAAATATGCCTGGGAATTGCTAAGCCATATACTTTACTGTTCTTAATACGAAGAAATAGACATAAAAAATTAATTTTACATTTTAATATTAGGAATTAAAGCTGCTTAAACATTCTCAAATTAGAAGCCAAGCTTCAGAAAGATTAAAGCACTCCAGAAGATGAGGCTGGCACAATCACAACTCCTATCTATTTTTCCATTAGCCTGTAATCTCATAACATTTCATCCTGGCTATTAATTGAAGGGGTTTTTTTTTTTGAGAATATAAGCAAGTACATTTAGTTCTGCTGAACCTGAACTTAACAGTTCCATCTGATAAACACAGGAGCTATAAAGCAACTTGTCATCCGTCAGAAGGATAGCTTTATCTGAGTAGAAGCAAGGTTCTCCCCCGTTTCGTCTTTGAAGTTGGCAAAGCTTATTGCAGCAAATTTAATAAAGAAGGAACTTCAGCCTGAAAGTTAATATAATTAAGACCTGGGTGTCAAGCAAAATAATCTATTCAAAGTATCACAGTCTGTCATAAAGAAACATGCTTCATGGAAGATGCCATTCCATGTTTTTACAGCATATTGTCCTGGTTTCAAAATCAATATATGCATCTATATCTAGGAGTAAGATCAGCCTAGAAGATAACGGTTTTAAAAGATTTCTGAAGAACTGATCAGAGAAAGAGACAAAAACAAATTCACAGAGCAACCACAAACAGATGTGACTATGAATCAAGGCTCACACTAGTCTGCAGCAAAGACACTGCTGCTGACGCTTGTTTTTATCTGAAATAACCATAATGGAAGAAAGCTGATGTATTTTTTATAGTGAATTCCACCTAAATACAATACTCAAGGTGCTACCATAAAAGCTTTGGGATAAATATATTTGCATAGGGTAGAACAATTTTATAACTGTGAAAATACAGCAGTCAGATGAAACAACTAGCAGAAAAGAAGAGGGAGAATAAGCAAGAACAGGACACTTCAGGACAATTTGTAGGGAAAGCCACTCCTATCGTGTTTTTGTCAAAAAAAAAGTTTTCACGGCAGGCAGAGTCAGTTCTCAGCATGTATCTGAAAACAAGACCAAATAGGAACACTGGATTTTAGTGGCATCATCTAAAAACATTTTATGACTGAAACCAATCATTACCAATGTTTGCACTTAGTCTTTTCCATGCAAATGTTTCTTGTTTATAACCATCACAATTAAGTAGATGAAGGCAGTACTAAATCCTCCAGGAATATTGCCTATGTGTTTACTTTTTGGTGGAGTATTTTTGTTTGTTCGTTTTTAAACGAATAGAATGACTCCCACTGCTCCCTTGAATTCACATGGCCTGATAAGTGAATAGTACTTAACTTCTGTACCAGCTGAGAAAGAAAAATGCTTAGACCCACTGTTACTGTCAGAGAGAGGCCTAGAGAGGCAGGGAACTGTTCTAATGACCATAAATAAATCAAAAGGAATACACCTCTTGACATACTCTCTAATTCCCCCTTCCTCTCCTCCTCCACCATTTTTATTCTGTGATTCTGTATGAAAAATAGCTTATTGATACTACTTTTCAGTGAGACCAAGTGAATCCCTCTTCGCTAAAAGTTATACCATAAAGCTTGCTCCAGCTGTACTTGTGAAAAGAAACATTTGCACCACACCATGTATCATGATCAGAGATCACTTGCCAGTAATCAGCGAGGAAAATGCATCAATCAATGTGGATGGAATAAGCCCAGGCAAAAACCACAGTGCCACTTTGCAGAGCCTGGATATGGATTGTCAGCTACAGAATTACAGAACGTCAGGGGTTTGAAGGGACCTCAAAAGATCACCTAGTCCAGCCCCCCTGCCAGAGCAGGATCACCTGCAGTAGGTCACACAGGAAGGCGTCCAGGTGGGTTTTGAATGTCTCCAAAGAAGGAGACTCCACAACCTCCCTGGGCAGCCTGTGCCAGTGCTCTGTCACCCTCACTGGGAAAAAGGTTTTTCTAATATTTCTGTGGAACCTCCTATGTTCCAGCTTGTACCCCTTGCCCCTTGTCCTGCCAGTGGATGTCACTGAAAAGAGTCTGGCTCCGTCCTCCTGACACTCCCCCGTGACATATTCATAAACATTAATAAGGTCACCCCTCAGCCTCCTCTTCTCCAGGCTAACTATTGAATACAGTTGGCCAAATGTAACATGGGCGAGAGCCACTGTGGAAATTTTGGTTTTCCTCCGTTTTTCCTTTCAATATTGCAATACTATCCTTTGGCAAAGACTGACCTCACATTATGTTACCACTGCTACCACACACATTTCAGTCAAAGTCTCCTCACAGGATACACTCCTCAGGGGCTAAGACTGGGCATAGAATGGAAAACTACGAGTTGGCTCAAATCCAGACGATTTAACAGCTGTAGCAAACCTGAATGCACTGTTCTGTTGTACTTAGTACTTTACTGTGGGCCCAATTCTTTCTTTATCTTGTAAATAGCTTATTTGTCAATAACTTCCACAACTTAAAGGGTGGCGACGATAGCTGCTATACACCTTCTGTCATACAGTGGCTACTGCTTATGATTTTTTTCCAAATAATTTTTTTTTACCCAGTAACATGGCAAAAATGAAAAAAAAGAGAAAAAATAAACTCCTAATATTTAATTGATCAAAGGCTAGCAAACCCAGAATCTGATTTCAAAATAATTTCCAAATCAGAAGAACACACAAATCCATAAAAAAGAACATTTGCACAAGATGCAGAAGGAGAGAACCAGCAATATATATTTTTTTTAACTTAATTCATTTACCAGGTATAATTACCGCCTCCCATCACATTTTTTAATCAGTCATGGAATGCCAGTTGTGGGAGGTCAAAAAGGTCAACTACATCCAGCTTTCAGCTTCAAAGTGAGTATAAGCACAAAAATTTGTGAGGAAGGACTAGATTGACCATTAGTGAATCCAGAACCTGAGCCCAAGGCTGCAGTAGAGGGCGCTGGGGCTGCTCTGCCTGCCCATTACGTTCACAGAAGACAAACTCGTCCCAAGGAGACTCAGAAACCAAGTCTGTACAAAAAAATGTTTACAGTCCTTATATATGATCTAAGTAAGTGTCTAACAAACTACTAAAGTCTCATATAAATAATATTTATATTATTATTATGTACATACTCCTTTAATTCTGCTTCAGCTAAGAAAACAACACAGCACATTTGTTCCAATGAGTTTACATTCAATTAAAATAACTGCTATTTATACTACAACTTAAAAAACAACCGCAACATTCATTAGAGACTCTTAAATTAAGATTTAACATCAATTATTTCCTAAGCCACATGCTTGTTGTTTTATCTAGTGTGTTAATTTATTTAATGCCTTATCATCTGAAAAAGTCCTAAAAGGTAACACAACACATTCATATTTTTAAAACCAAGCAGAAAAAAAAATGCTAAAAAAGGCTTCCTTCAGCTAATTTAATCTGCAAAAGCAAAGCACTGGAAGCAGAGGTTTCGTTATCCTCCCTGCTTTTTGGTTTCTGGCTGCCTAGCTTATCAGTGTCAAAAAAACTTTGAAAAGTTAATAAATACACAGAGAAAGTTTTGAAGTTTTCAACAATTCCTAAAAACATTTGCCAGAATGTGATGAGCTTAGGACATGCCTAATTAAACAATGAATTGTTTATTCACTCACAAGAAAATGACATAAAAAGTGTATTTTCACCAACTCCTTTCAAAAATTACAAATAAACCAAATTTCTCACTCAAGCTGTTGGCAGCTACAGTCAGAAAAACAGAAGCATCAAAAGTACATGCAAAATAAATTAGAAACATTAACTCAGATATTGATGAGTTAATGCTTTGCACAACATGAACTAAAGGCAAATTTGAGGAGCAGCTTTCTGTTGAGTAGTAGAACAATGAAATAAGGAAACAAAAACAAAATCAAGAGGGTTTTTCTCATTCTCATTTTTGACATTTTATCTTTCTCAAAATAAACATGCAAAACCATTTAAGCTGTACATTCATTGTCTCTGAAACTATTTCCTCCATGAGATTTTATCTCAGTAGAAATATGCTTACTGGCTGAAAGAGTAAAAAATTAAGCAACACACAAGTCCGGGAAGGAAAAGAGCACCCAGGTCTATTTACAAAGTTGCAAATAGATGCCACTAAAATTAAAATTAAGCAATGCTAGTGATAAAGAGAGTCAAAAAAGTTTGTTTAATTGGCTGCTGATTTAGGAAGAAAAGTGCTCACCCAGGGGTAAATACTTCTTGTGTTATTATTAACCAAAGGACCATAGCATGCAGATACACACAAATATCTGAGTAGCCAATAAAAAGCACTAGAGAAGCAAACCAAAGCAGTTTAAAATGAAAATATAAATATAGGAGTAGCAGACAGCTGGTGTTTAGAATTAAATAAACATACAATGTTTCAAGAAGTCATAAATTACCTTCAGAAGCAAACCCACAGCTTTGTTTACAAAGGAATTGTTTCCTACCCTCCCCACCCTCAAAGTGGGGAGTAATTTTTTAAAAGCTAGATTGACTAGCAAGGACACAGTAGTGTTTTAGAAAATCCATTAAAGGCTACTGAGTATACCAAAGATTGAACTCAGATTCCACTGCTTTCAAGTGGAAAGTTTCCCAGTTTCCTCATGGCAGCAAATGTCAGCAACGCACGTTTGAAGAAAAAGATTGGTAGTTCCAGGATTAAGGTTAAAAAACCCAACCAAACAACAAATACAACACCTTTGGGGGTAAATAGCATATTGCATCAATATTTTTTTTTTCAGTAATATTTTTCAAACTTCTGAGAAGCATCATCTTATAAAGACAAATATCCAGAAGTGCAGAACTGGTCACAGGTGAGAGGCAGCTCATTAATGGGTCACGTTACACAGGATTTCTAAAGTCTGAACTATGGTTCCATAACCAGAACATGTTTGGCTTATATACATCAGTCTCAAAATCTGACACACAAAAATGCAGCACACATGAGAGCAGACACATTTGTAGACTATAACAATATATGAATCAGTTTCCCCTTTGCTACAAAAAAAGCCTGTGTATGTTCACATATTTCTGTATAAATCATGCAGTGCTGCTCCACATGATGAGCTACAAAACCCCTACAGCAGTACCCAAAAGACCCAACATACTTAAGCTTCAAAAGATGTTAAACTATCAGTTACACTGCCGTAAATGAAAAGTGCTTTGTGTTACATAGAAAGAAGTAGAAATGAAAGAGAAGGCAATAGAAGTTATGACATTAATTTTTCTTCTCTGAAACATGCCAAAAACATTAACTTGATTTCTTGGAAATTGTGGGATGGATGAGCCTAGTTACTGGTATTATAACCAAACACAACTTAAGGTACGAATATAAAATTACTATCATTAAAAAACAACCCAAAATTTCTCAGGAAACAGAAGAACACTGAAAGAAACTTTGCGTAACCTAAAATAATGGGGTTTTATCTCTGTTAGAAATATAAATCCTTGTTCTATTTACCAGTTCAGTAGACTATCACTGCTTTCTCTCATCTCCCTCCCTGCTGTTTTCCAAGTCCCTTCATTCTTGCTTGAACACAGAAAGGCACTAGAATATCCTTAGGGCTGAGAAGACTTGTCTTTTTACTTCCTTGTCATCATAACAGTAAACCACATTCATGAAATCACTTTCATTCGTGACACTATTAGACTGCCAAAAGAGACTGCATAACCTCCTTCCTTGGAAGTTTTCACAACCTGACCAAACAAAACCCCAGGAAGCCCCACCTGAATTCAGTTTGGGGCCTGTTTTTTGAAGGAATTTGTACCAAACGACTTCCTAAGATCCTATCTGAATTATTCTGTGAATGGGCAGCCAGTAACTCCTTGAGAAAGTCTCTCTCTCTATGTCTAAAACAGCACAGCAGCAGTTGTGTTGGCTACAATTCTTGTATGACAACCACCAATATTCTCCTGTCATTTCATTTTTCTTCCAAAATGCCTTTTGTACATCCACCTATTATTTGTTAAATTCTGTAAGCTCTTTGCAAAGTTTCCTTTTGGTCTTCATTTGCATGTCTAGCACTCAGAGTCCTGGATTTGTGACTAAGACTTCCAGAGAATACAGTAATAAAAATAAAACCAAAACTAAAGTGAAAAACAAGAACATGACTGAAAATTAATCTCAGGTTTAAGGACTACTTTAAAAAGTATGATACCTTTGAGCAACAATACACTTAAGTTTCTTAGCAATTAGGAAAAACAGATGGGAAGACTAAAACCCAATGCAATTGACCAAATAGATGTGACAGGTTTATATATCCTTCTCCTACTATTGTAATGTACTCATGAATGAATTCTGATTGTAGGAGAATGCGGAAGGAAAAAAAAAATCCCAAACTGTTTAATTTTTAAGAGACTGCCTACATTTATATTGCTGAGAGGAAGAAAAGGAATAATTTCAAATCACATTCTTCAGACAGTGTATCTGACAAGAGAAACACCATCTGATTTTACTGGCGAGAGAAGGAAAACATATTTTTGCTAAACTGAGTATCTATTTAATGCTGATACACTCTTAGCCGCCAGTTATTCTTTGCCAAGACAAACACAGGCACAACTCGCATACTACCTCTCAAAATAACCTGAGCCATACCTTCAACCTGACATGCCAAGATGGAAAAAGCAGCCAGAGCTGCCGGGATCACTTTCCCGTTACCTATTTCTCACTGGCAAACTGTTCTTTTTACTTTTTTCTCCCCTAAGATAAAGCCTGATTGTAGTTGTGCAGGTGAGTCATGGACGTTGGTCTGTTGTGGCAACAAACACCACAGAACCAAAGGAGTAGGAGTTGGGAGAGGCAGAAATCCAGCACAAGAAGAAATAATTTTATTGGCATGTACATCAAAGAAGCTGAAGTTCAAAGTGGTAAAGTTAAAAAAAAAACAAATACAAAACCCAATCACCTTTCAGTTAATTTTTATTCACTGGATTGGATTGTGTATCAAAACTAAGTCATCAGCTCTAACACTGCACCAGCTGACAAGCAAATCAGAACAACTGATGAACATGTCAAATCACTGTGCTTGGAAGTGACAACATAAATGCCAGTAACTGAGGTCTGGTAGGTATTTTCTTCCAGTCTAAGTTTTAAAGAGAAGAGACATCTGGGGCAAGAAAAAACATGCAGTCTAAACAATTCTTTCCCCACCATTTCCCAGATGACTTACTAGGTCACTTCGAGGTGCTTCCTGGTAGTCTGCTGAAAAGCAGGACATGGAGCTCCTTGTGCCGTTGCCCTCACTGCCTTGCCGCGGAGCCTGTGCGTACTGCCTGTACGTAGCGCTCTTCGGGGTCCAGCGAAACAGGTTGATTGACTCACGAACACAACGCTCAATGTCAATCTCTGATTAGGGATTTTAAGAAAAAAACAAGAAATGCAATTGTAAAAATGAGTAAAGCAAATTAACTTAGCTATGACACTGCTAAATATACATCCATCCATCTACACTTCTGTCAGTTTCTCTCTTCCCCCCTTAAAGGGCACATAGTTTGCAAAAACATTTTCACAATTAAAAAAACACTTAGAAATTTATAATGAAAAACTAGCAAAGACATTTTGAGCACTAATTTTAAGCCCTAGTTAGGTATGAAAATACAACAAGCTGTTTAAGAGAAACATAATACCACTTTAATCAACGTAAAGACAGGAATATAATCAAAGCCTCGTCACTGTAAGGCATCTTCATTAAATATCTTTGCAAGTCAGACTATTTACTTTAAAATGTACACACGTGCAGTAAATCAAAAGTATATTTCATGCAGTGTATGGACATCAGGATTTTTGGATCAACTGAGAGTTTTATTTGTCAGTTAAACACTGCTGTGAGCCAGACTGAAAGCTTTCAGTTGCCAAACTTTGTGCGGCCTCCCATTCTGGTAAAGCTACATGTTATTTGTCTAGTGGAAAATAGGAGTTCTTAACACTAGTTTGTGCTTGATGGCAAACAATGGATTCTTTTCACAGCTTTTATTTATCTATCTATCTGTTTATTTATTTAGTAAGTAAGTAAGTAACAGCTTTTATCTATCTATCTATCTAGGGGACTAGAGGGTAAGTCTTATGAAGAGAGGCTGAAGGAGCTGGGGCTGTTCTGTCTAGAGAAGAGGAGGCTGAGGGGAGACCTTGTCGCTCTCTACAACTCCCTGAAAGGGAGCTGTAGTGAGATGGGTGTTGGCCTCTTCTCCCTGGTGAATAGCGACAGGACAAGAGGGAATGGGTCCAAGTTGCACCAGGGTTGCACAAGTTTAGATTGGATATTAGTGAAGAGGGGTCCCGTCGGAGAGCCAGCCAAGTTAACGACCATCACACCAATATGGCTACAGATCGTCCTCCCTTTATTGCTCCGGACAGCTCAATATATACAGTTCAGCAGTGTCCCCGCGCCTGCCCCTTAACAGAGTTGGTCAGCTACAGGTTTACACGCGCCAGTGTTCCATTGGGTAGTGCCATTCCACTATGCAAGTGGCTCTTGCCCCCCCTTCTCCCCCTGGGGCCAGCACCTCCCGCCAAGCATCTCGCAAAGCTCTCACAAAACAGATAAAACCTCCTCCTCCCTGTGTTCCAAGGCAGCTTCAAGGACAGAGCCTCTGTTTAGGCCTAAGCTGGGTTGTCCACATCTTTAAAGTAACACCGCGCCTCTGTTGCACAAGAAATTCCTCCACATATTAGGAACAACTTCTTCACAAAAAGGGCGGTGAAGCATTGGAATGGGTTGCTGAGGGAGGTGGCGTGTTTAAAAAACGTCTGGATGTGGCATTTCAGGAGATGGTTTAGTGTTAGGGCGGTGTAGGGCTGTAGGTTGGACTTGATGATCTTAAGGTCCTTTCCAACCTTGATGATACTATGTTCCTATTTATCTATCTAGTTAGTAAGTCAGTAATTTAAAAAAGTGTCCAAAACCCAACCAAACATTCACCGTGAAAAGATTCTGGCTGAAGGAGTAAAATGTTGTGTGTGACAAAATATGGCTACTCAACTTAGGAGGAAAGCAGATGCCCATCAAATGGGAAGCACCCTATAATAAGCTCTGGTCAAATAATAATTACCAAAGCATAATGAAAAACATACGCAAAAGAGGAAGAAACAAGAGTAAACCTACCAATATAGTTTTTGCAACATTAAGCATCCTGCTGTATCTGTGTTCTAACAAGTTGTAACAGAAGTAATTTCCTTTATTACAAGTATAAAAAGACTGGTTGGTTTTGCATCTCTGCAGTCTTATGAAGAGAATAATCATTCTAGTTTGCATTTTATGACAAACCTAGCGTAGTGCACCAGACAAACAATGGCTACATTTGCACCTCTTTCTTGTGCCTGTCCCAAGCATCTTGGATGATTCATTACACCACTCACAACTGCCCGACACATCAGCTTCTATGAGGGAAACAGAGGCACTGCAGCCAAGCTCTATCTGTATATCTCAGATGAATTCTTATCAATCACTCATTGTCGTCACTAGATCTGGTGCAACGCCATCAGTCAAGGAGTTACTCCAGAAACCTCAGTCACTTAACATGGGGGTGAACAAAAGAAGCTGAACTTGAATATTTGGGCAGAATATTCCAGTTGGATGAGACTATGCACTTTATTTAAAATCTGACTGAATGATGTAATCTATTAATCTCCCATTCAAAAAAGCTGACCATATTCAGGTATGACACAGCCAGCCACATATGCTTTAATTCCACTGAAGGCAACATGTTCATGTGCTAACTTGCATCATAAATTCTGAAAAAAATCTGGGAATAAAGCTGTGGTTTACCTAATTCTAATTCTGGCTCTAAAAATATTTTTGTGGGTGTGAAAGTACGTCAACAATTTCCCTTAACTACCTCAAGTTATAGAATCATAGAATGTGCTGGGTTGGAAGGGGGCTTTTAAAGGTCATCTAGTCCAACCCCCCTGCAGTGAGCAGGGATATCTTTAACTAGATCAGGTTCCTCAGAGCTCCATCACGGCTGACCTTGAATGCCTCCAGGGATGGGACCTCCACCATCTCTCTGGGCAACCTGTTCCAGTATTTTGCCACCCTCATTGCACAGAGCTTCTTCCACTTATCTAGTCTAAACCTATCCTGCCCGCTTGCCAGAAATAAATGCACAATGTGGTGTCTTGACAGTAACTACATAATTTTTTTTTATTCTGTGACAAAGGCATATGAGATTTTCCATTTTGAATAGATATTGTAATGGAAGGTTGTTACTAAGTGTCACTCCCAAGGAAAATCCATGCAACTGGAAGATTTTACGCTATTTCTAAATTTAGGTAAAGACAGTACATGCCTTTCACTGGTTATTATTCCTAGAGCTCAGAACACACTCCGAAGCATGGTCATTATAGTCACACTTTCTTTACACTTCTGAAGACTCGTTTTATTCATAAAAAGATGAGAATTTCAGTTCAAAACTGTAGTACCTTTATGGTTTTTGTTGTTTTTCTGTAAAGAAACTACAAAACCTGTGAATTATAATAGCCCTGTCTCCTGAGATTCTTAGCTAAGAAAACATTAGCACTACACTTTTGTAATAAGTGACATGAAAGCAGAATTTAGCCAAGGAAAGAAAAAGTAATAAAATCTGAAAAGCAATAATTAATAGCATAAGAAATGTTCGGTTGTGAGAGGACGTTATAGCCTGCAAACATCTGAAATTGAAAACAGAGAACTGAGGCATGGAATAGAAATGCTATGTGGAGTAGAAATTTATGAAAAGGCTGAAAGCAGAAATTTATACTGACATTGAGGCATAGTATCAAAATATTTTTCCTAGAAACAAGCTCTGTAATTCCAAAAGGAATCCATTCAGAGAAGTGAGAAATGCAGCAATGAGTTTCCTTAAAAACAATAACCAGTTCTCACGCATCAGGGCACAAGTAAAAAATTCAGCTGTCTGTTGTTCTGTGATTCTTTGCTGTTTGGTGTCTCATTTCTTCTCATCAGCATTTCAGGAGGACAGTGGCCGTGCCTGAAAATGAAATTCCCTGGAACAAGAGGGAATTTTAACTGGTTTGGGAGAGAAGCCATCAAAAGCCTAACAGCAATTTACAGTTTGCCGATTAATTCATCTGCTTATAAGTAATGTAAAATAAAAATACAAGTACATTGTGGTTTCTGCAAATAATAATAAAAATAATAATTAAAAAACCCATATGCACATAGGTACATGTATGCATATATAAGGGAATGGTCAACATTTATCACCCACTAGGGAGAAAAGACAATTGGCAGTGAAAGAATTTAGTAGTTTTTGGTTGTTGTGTTTTTTGTGTTTTGGTTTTTTTTTTTAAAAAAAACTCCAAACAATTAGTTTCAGGATACTGGAGTTTAAGTTAACATTAAATTGGTGTAAATATTTACAGAATATCCATTAGTCACATTGCATGAACAAGCTTCATACTTGAGTAACCTTCAAGCCTGTCTTCACCCTTTGTTTGAAATTTTGGTTTAAGAAAAATCACTTCCTGTCAGTAACTGAAATGCAATGCAACCTTTTGCAGCCTCGCTGGATAAGATCTTTTCTCCTCCTTTTGGCTAATAAGTAAGGGTCTGCTCTGCTATTTCAATTCCGATTTCTTCCCACGCCTTTCAAATACATGATAAATGAGTCAGTTTCTGGTCAAATGTCCATCTTTTGCACCAAGACTTTGCATTAACACAGTATTGATCCTGCTGGCACTCTTCCTGCTCCCAACTAACTGTGTTACAAGCCAGAAAACACTAAAGCTTACACATTATTAACAACATATTGTTGGTATATCAGAAGCATAGATTTATCAAGCCAATGCCTAGATTCTTGAGCACGGCTATGAACAAACGAAGAGAGTACCTCGCCAGGACGCCAGACCACTTGTCATGTGCAAAAAGCTTAGAAGAACATCCTTCTGAAAGTAGACTCTACATAAACCTCAAGCATCAGCAAGAATCGAGCAGAAACACTTAGAAAGGACAGGGAGGGTCTGATCACTTCACGGACATGAACACGCAACATCTGTGCTCTCCAAGGTCCAAGCACGAGGGTGTTTTGTAGCTGAAAAAGTACATGCCTTCCACTTTTATTCACACAAATTATTTTGCTGGAAAATCTATGAGGAAAGTGTGCTAACACAACATGGTATCATTAATTGTGAAGTTTGCACTGTAAAAACAGAAGCTTAACTTTAAACATAATATAAATACTATAAAAGTAAGTTCTCATTTCCAAATTTAGTACATCTTCCAGCAGTCTAGTTTTCAAGAAGTGCAGAGCATCTGCATTTCAAAAAGCCAAAGTTAGTACCCAAATACCTTTGGAACTAAAAATCACATGTTTTATTTTAAAACATTCATTTTAGGAGTTCTGGCTCAGCTGAGCTCAACATTCACAGTTAAGCAGCAATCAAACTTCACAGGAAACAATTCTATGGCACCAGCTAATTCCTCCATTATTTGACATCAAAAGACTCTTCCCGAGATTTCTAAATATGCAAATAATACAGGAATTTAGAAAGGTGGGGATGGGGAAGTAAATAAAAAGTGATCTAACAGTAATACCCTGGTCCTGCCATGGCTCTATCTCAGAATTATCCCTATTGAAATATTTTGCTCCCTTTTCTGACATAACTTCCTGGTTGCAGCGAAGATGTTTTTCATTTTGCTCTGTCCACGCTAAATTATCATTTGCTACCAAACTGCTGCCTTCCTCTGTCAACAGTCTCAACTGAAAATGAAAACTGAAAAGCTCAGCCCAACATAGCTGCTTTTTAAGCTGCACATATTTAGCGTTTACTATTACAGATACAGAACCACACTTGAAACCTGCATTAAAGAGAAAGCATCCATTTAAAGCAATACAGCTATGACAAAAGCATGTGGAATTTTTTATTTTTATGTGCATAGGATGTTCACAGCAAGTGAAAACAAGAAATGGAGAAAAATATAACACAACTGCTTCTAGTGAAAATGTATACAGACCGAGCCTTTGTGTGCAGTTAATCAATTCCAGGGCCCTTTCCTTGGGTAACAGGACACCAGTTAAGATATTTGGCCAAAATAAACTGCTTCTACATTTTGGAAACAGCACAGAATTATGGGCTTGGGTTGACCTCTCCATCACAAATACTTTATTACTACCCTGCCAGGCAATATCAGCTTTCACCACACAGCCACATAAATAGGCCAGAAATCCTGTTCTATAAAAGCAGCGAAGCTGAATAGGCCACTCAGTTCGATCTCATGATTCCTTCGTGCAGAAGGAATAGAGATGAAAGGCCATAAACCTCTTCAGATAAACTAATCCTAGATATTTAAAAGAACAAGTCTAGGAAGAGAAGTGACATTTCTATCCAACATCTTTGTATTATTACTAGAAGGTCACTATAAACAAGAAGGTCAATGCAAAATAATTCTTTTTATATAATTTATTTCATACATTATAGAATAGTTGTGTTACTTCATTTTGTGGGCAGTCATCTGCTCTTACAGACATCAGCATCCCTTTCGGCGTAACTTGCAACAAAACAGCAAATGCAACATAAAAATCAGTCATTAATTTTAAAACTTTAGCTAAGAAGACAGAGTTTTTGTTTTCCTTTCTACATGGATGCAAGGTGTGCATCTTTCAAGAGCTACCAGGAGAACAAGTGCTGTCAATCAAGGAGCCATTATATTTTTTATGTAATATAGCAGGTGTTCAGAGGTTGCACTCAGCTTGAAAAATGACTGGATGCAGAAACAAAGGAACAAACTACAGTACTATGTCTTCAATCAGATTGAGTGTTGCACAGCTGTAATATGGATCAATAATTTCAATGCTGCATTGACAGGCTACGTTAAAGGAGAGCACACTACTAGTCTTTCAGTATCTCGGAACAAAAAAAAAATTCTCTAGACAGTTCTCCAGAATTGATCTGGACAATATTGCCGTTTTCAGTGTACACGCAACAGTTGTCTTGTTGTTGGAAAGATGACAATTCAGATTATTCTTGAGCCTGAATGCCCACAAGCAGCAGTTAGTGTATCAAAAATGAAATGGTCCAGGCCCTTGCTTGGTGAAAGCACATCAACCATCTGCACAGTGTTCAGAAAACACTGGGAAAAGAAGGACTTCTCTTTTCATGTAATGAAATCATATGCAATGTTTCATGAGCAGAAAAAGAACTCGCTGGTCTCTTGTCATAATTCACAAAGAAGATGTTCAAGGACTGAGAAATTCAGAATGCATCCAGACAGAGTTCCGTAGCAGAGGGTGTTATGACGATAATAATTCAAGTAGAAAGGACACATTTATGTGAGATACTGACACGTCTGCTGAGACCAACAGCAAGTATGTTTGCCGCCCGTGTATAAACAAGATAAGCTGAGAGAAAAGTTATGGGAAGTACAACTGTTACGGTACCTGCAGTTAGACAGTTGTCTGGACCAGTTCATGTAACACTTGAAGTAGTAAGCAACAGAGAGATGCAGCAGTAAATACCGTGAGTATACTGAGACATTAGTATACTGAGACAGACTGCATAAAGGACAAAACGTTCATTCTTTTCTTACTCATGTTTGTAAAAACTTCTCTGACTCAGCAGTTCAGTGAAAAGGTTTCGTAAAGAATGCCTTCCAGTATGGAAACATGATGTTGTCCTGCACTGATGAAGATGAGCAGGGAACACACAAAATGATGTAAGGAGGAGTAAAGGTTCACTCTAAGTAAACCACCAAATGCCACATGTTACATCTCCCTGAGAAAGAAGACTGAAATAGATTACACGAAGACTGTAATGTCAGCTAAACTCTGACAACAAAGTGTGTTTTAAACAGTTTTATGAGGTGTGCCAGAGCAGTTTAACAGCAGACATTTCTACAGAGTAACAAAATGTTAGAGACATCTGTTCTGGCCCTAACATCAGATTAGGATACTGGCCAACAACAGAAGGAAATGAATTCACACTGTGTCATGGAAACAGTCAGACAGAGGCTACTATGCAAAACCTGAGAGATACACACAAGGATAAGTTGAAATAAAGCAGATAGCAGAAGAATGAACATTATTTTGTAGCTAGATGATAGTCATCTACAGAAGATGCATAAAAAAACATGGTTCTGCAGGGATCCGCCAGCAGCAGAACTCCTTGGACACACATGGAGATGAGGAACATGTGCCACCCACACAACATCCAACATTCATTTTTGAAAGCAAAACACTGTTTTGGTTTTTCTGTGTTGTATGGTTTGTTAAACCTTTCTAAAACTGATTCAACAGGTGTTTAGCAATCTCAAATACTAGTGAAATTTACCTCCTTTATCCTATATCTGTGTTTCACATAAGTAATAAGTAAATACTGAAGCTCAGCGTGCATTAATAAAGATCACGCTGCCTAAATTTCTAGCTGGGTGGTAGATACGAGCCATTTCAGCTATTTCCTAGACATAACGGGTATAAATCTGTAAAAAACTCTACAATGAGAAACTCTGACCAGACCAAATGCTTATAAAATTCATCAATTTCTAAAGCACTGTAAGTAGAAGACCTTTGTATTAGCAGAGCTCTCCTTTTGTTAGCCTTCAGAATATTTTTAAGGAAATAATATGAAGAAACGTAGAATTTCTGCTTCTGAAGTAAGACAAAAATTCAAGTAACCCTGAAAAGGAGTACCTGTTTCCATGAGAAAAAGTTTGAAGCCTCTATTTGCCCCATTGGCTCCTAGATCAATAAATGAAAAAAATTTTGCGTAAAGATTGATATAGGTAAGATATCTAGATCTGCCTGAAGAGTGTTCTGAAACACGTAACATTCATGAGTAACCACAGAGCAAAAATCATATTATTAAAGTCTGAAATGTTCTAAATTCCCCACAAATACAGCAACTGTAAACAGGAAGGATAACATTCTTGCTTATGTATACCTGCTTAAAACTGTTTTAATTTCTAAAAAAAAGCATGTCATTTGGCACTATGGTAAGTTACTTACTGAGAAGCAAAACTTTCAGAGTTTACCATTAGACAAGCATACGTTAGAGTTTCATAGTGCAAAACTAGTAGCTTTAAGTATCTAACATCAGGCCAACCTTGTCAATCTACATTACTAAATAATTTAAAGTTTGCTGCATAATTAGCTGACTCAGAAGTTAAGAAGTTCCCCTCTTTATGAAAAAGCCTTTTTAACACCCTTCCTCTATTTGAACTTACATGTGAAAGTATTTACAAAATACATTCTTAAATACTGTATTTTTATAACAAAAAAATCACAGCCAAAACCCAGCAACCAAATCCCTCCCCCCCAAAAACCAAAAAAGATCATCTTTTAGACATTTTTAAGTTACTATCATTTCAGGGTTACACTCCCAGCAGACAAATTTGTGGTTTATTAACTTAGACAATTGCTGAGTTTGTAAAAGTGTTTTGCATTTTCAAGCACAAGCATTGAAGAACCATCAACAGAACGTGTCTAGGCTCCTTGTCTTTGCTCTGAAGCCAAATGATACGGGACTACCCTGTCCCTACAGATGCTTGTCTAGACTTTTTAAAATTCTTGCAGTGACAGAGGTTTCACCTGACATTCCCCCCCGATGGGTACTTAGCCCATTTATCACCATTTTGAGAACACATACAGCATTCTTGACATACAACATGAGCTTTTCCCAGCTGAGATGCTTGTCCTTCGTGAAAAAGTTTTGCCCTTCAATGGTAACAAACCAATCCCGAAATTTATTCCAAGCTTGCAATATCAACAAAGCTTTAGCTTTAGGTACAAACCCTGCTCTATTTCTTCATGTTTAGTTTCGGTCTTTCTGTTGATTTCTACTAAACTCCAGCTCTTGATATATTAAGAACAAAGCAGTTTGGACAGACAGAATCAAATGCCTCAGGCAGATTTATAAAGGCAAGAGTTTAAGTCCTCTGAATACTGAAAAACAGACTAAAGGGAACTGACAGCTACCCCAAAGTATGAGACTGCTAAAAACTCACTTAACAGATCTTATTTCTCAGTCCTTATTTTGGCAGAAAGATTTTTCTAACTCTCAGTCAATGCCACCATTCCAATTTTGTATTTAAGTAGTTACATCTATCTCCACTAACAGCACTGAATATAAACACCCCAAAATAAATTTACAGTGAGAGATGTGCTGCTAATGTACATTTTAATGAAGGAATTTTAACACTGCAGTATTTGTGCAGCTCATTTTAAAATCCTCCTCAATTAACAACCTCAGAACTAAATATTACTAGGAACACCATTTACACCTGTACAGGCAAAACCACACATTCAGCATGATGAAGATATAGACAAATACTCTAATTAGGCACCTTGCTCTGTCAGCAACATTTTCCATAAATGTAGAAGGAAAAAAAAAAATCTAGTGCACTCTTGCTTCCTAGGTACTACTCTAATCCTGAACCAGTTATGTTCATAATTTGAATGAAACAAAAAAAAAAAAAAGAGGGAAATATCATCCCGAGACACCTTACTAAAGAGAAAAAATAATAATTCACCACATCTAGAAGAAAAGCTCAGATAAGAGTGGCGCAAATTTTGTCTTTCCATGCTTAAAAATGGTAGTATGTTTGAAGGTTTACCTTCATATACTTTGGTTTTATTGCAGGGTAAATGTGTAAGAAATCCTACATCATGAACAGCGGGATTATTCTGTTCTCTGAAGTCTCCCATTACTACGAAAAGTACATGATGGTTCTATCAAGAAACAAGAGCCATGAACTGCACCTGAGACTGATTTTAAGACATGTGCTAGGAAAGTTCTACTGTTGAACTCCCTTTTCCACTCTTTTTATGAAATACCATCTCTTGAGACAGATAGTTCTTAGCCAAAGGACATATATTTGATTTTATTCTGCCAGTGGCAACTACAAACTAGTAAGAACACTAATATGAATAAATTACAGGATTTTGTGTTTTGTTGTGGGGTTTTTTGTGTCACCCACCGCATCATTTCTCTTTAGTCTCAGGAAGGTAGAATCTATAAATAGAACTGCATTTTGTTGAAGTCACTACAAGTGAAAAATATAAATAACTAAAGAATTCACAGGTTCAGGTAAAATTACATCAATTTGACAGAGTTTGACACTACTGAACAGCCTTGGTGAGGCGTGCCCAACAAATTGTTCTGCTTCTGTACCAAAGCCAGCTCCCAACCCACAAATGAAAAAAAACCACTTACTAGAAGCTATCTGTGCACAGTTTCTGCTTCATAAATATCATTACTCAGCAACAATAATCTTTAGCAATTGCATTATAAAATACACCTGCCACTTGCATCTAAAAAAGCCATCTAACATAGCAAAGATTAAGAATATGTTCAGAAAAAGATATTTCCATTAACATCAGCAGGATCTACATCTTTCAAGAAAACGAAACCAGAAGCATGATTTCCTTTTTGCTTCTGATGTCTTTTAATATTTTGTTACAGCACCATTATCATGCACATCATGTGACAGAGACCAAATAGCTGATTTTCTTCAGATAGCCTGTGATTTCAAAAAGCAGTCCAGCTCCACTAACTCCACGACAAATCACCTCGCAGCATCGTCTTCCATGGGGGATAACACTACAAGCAAGCTACAACAAAGCCACATGTCAAAATTTCCTAGCTCAAGTTATGAGAAAACGTTCCTTTTAAAGGATGTCTACTCCTCAGAGCCTTTATCTAAGCAACAGGACAGCTGGCCCCCAATGCATAAAAGAGCCTTCTGCGTTGTAAATTTGCTGACACGTAAGATGCAGACATGGTCAAACTGGCTTCATTCAAGTCAGTACTCGGCTGAAAGCAGAGCCCTGCCTCTGCTACTGATACCTCAGGAATCACATCGCAGTAGTGCCACTCTTACCATCCTCATTTTCCTGCCACATTCCCCGGTTACATGTCAGACTTAAATAAAGCAAAAATTAATACTCCTACTGGTAATGTATACTGTGTTTGCTCTCTCTGAACGGGATAAAATTTACTAAATCTCAAGACTACACATGAAGAATTAGCAATGACTCCAGGGTTGGTTTTGTTTATCTGTCTCAAATAGTACCTCCTAAATCTCCTCTGGTATTTATAGTTCAAATAAATTTTATACTTAACGGAGTTCCTTAAACACAAGGAAAAAAAAAAAGGTAGAACAAATGAAAAGGAACAAACCCCACCACCTTGGGGTAGTAATTTCCTAAACAATGTAATTCTATATAAGTTTCAGCAGCTTCTTATATGTCCCCTTTTTACAGCTCCACAAGGAATGAACTAGGAGATTTTTTTTTGCTACAGCAAAGGGATTTTTCCAGTATTCTTAATTAACCAATTATTTCGTCAAATACATCAAATGGATTTCCCAACAGGCTAGAACATTGTTAAAACTATATATAAACAAATAAAAATTTCCAACAGATCTCCTGAGAATAGGAAGCAATGCCTGATTATATTGGATTTATAGACAAAACATGGCCAAAGCTTTGAGACGAGTATCGGAAAGGGTTTTCGGAATCAAGAAATCAATAATGGCACTGTGCCCTTTCCTCTTTCTTGCTTCATTAACTTTTGTAAACAGTAATTGAGACTGTGTTATACGCAGTGAACTGAAAATAAAGTACTGTTGTGTTGGGTTTTTTTAAAAAAACGTTAAATGTGCATTTGTAGGAATAGCTACTGTAAAAACAAGAAATCTTAAAAAACTATTCCAGAAAGCTGTAAGTTTGAAGTAAAATAGCTTTATCAGTCTGGAAAGCAAGTAGCTTTCACTGGCAGCCTGAGATAAGCCATTTCAGTGCACAGAAAGCTTAAAAATAATGGGAGTTTCAGGGTGCTGAGCAACAATTGATTTTTGACTGAAATTATTGCAGATGTTTTGAACAACATAATCTCTTCCTCAGGGTGACCCAGTTTCTGGTGAAGGTTATTTGTAAATTACTTTCAAAAAATTCTCAGGTGTAGTACACAATTTATTTTAACCAAAGCAACAGAAGTCCTGTTTGCAAGACAGAGGTGACAAAAAACATGTGGAGTCAATACTTCTTAAACAGAAGTAAGACTCGTGTCATAAAGAGAAGGCACGAGGGCTGTGATAATTATATGTTCAAAGAAGTTACTGGTTATAGAAGACTCGGCTAAACCAGTAACAATTTTAAGTCACACTGGGATTATCTTCCATCCTCATTCTTTTTTTCCCTTAGTAGTCCGTTTATGAATTAATCTTACAATATTCAAATTGTGCTACTGTTGCCATTCAAAATACTGCAGACATCACCAACATTAAAAAAAGTAAAATATTTTCAGAAACACCATTCTACCAAAACTCTTCCTACCAGAGCATCAAAGTTGTCAAAAACTATCATCAGCAGAAACTGTGTACATTGTATCAAGAAAGATTTTAGTGATTTAATTGTATTAAACAGATATATATTATGAGAACTAATGTGTTCTTACACATGACCTCAGCATAAATTATGTCAACTGTCAGTATATCAGCTGGTTCAAGATAAATTGGAATATATAATTTAGAACCACTCAAAAAAAAATAGGGAGAAGTGACCTTAGGCAAGAAAATATGTTAAATATTCATGAACCTATATTTAACTACAACATACAGGTAATAGATGGGGGAGGATGAAATCTTTCAGCTTAGTACTCACCTTTACGATCATCTAAAGATATCTAGTTAAATTTAATAAGAGTGTTTGAAACGACACAGTATATAGACTGAAAAATGAAAACCTACACCATAAAGAGCTGTGTAAATAAATTCCTTATAAATTGAAAAATACAGTAGCATTTACTGATGACAGCACAAACACTTACACTAACTTCGTCAAACAGTACTTGAAGACCTATGTACTCTGACAGTGAGCTTGCCTAAATCTACCAAGATTTCGAAACATATGTAAGATTTGTAGCATATATTCACATGCAAGCATATACTTTCTTCACCAGCACACTGGGAAAGACAAGTACCTGGCAAGTCTGAAAAAAGGAGAATGCATTCGTTGAATCCATTAGCCAGAAGACGATCCCTCAGTTGTTGAAGTATTGCAACTCCAATACAGAATGGGAAGGAGGAATTTCCAAGCAGTAACGTATCCCACAAGTGAAAAATTTTGTGCAAAGGAAAGACATCTGCAGGATGAACAAGCACAATGAAAGAAAAGCTATGAGCACACAAGTTGACAAAAACATATACATACACACACACTCTTAAGGAGTTGCCTATGTACTTTTTCCCTTCCAATCTTAGGGTTATTTCTTTTTTACTTGAGAGTAAGGACTCAACGGTTTAGAAGCAGGTTTGTCTTCATACGCAGTTTGACTACTCTGGAAATCAGTGTCTTCTTTCACTATCAGATACTTAAGTATGCACAGGTCTTCAGACACACACAAAAGTAGGAAATTTATTTTTCTTTTGGTACAGTGCAATTGTACATTAGGACATGCATATCAGTTTTTTCAACAGCATGAAAATGCTTAAAATTAGTCAAGAAAATGAGAACACATCAAAAGTTGGCAGAATAAACGGAAGACAAGGAGAAAATACATCTAAAAATAGCAACATTTTACATACAAACCTGAAGATGGCTCTCTTAAAATATGCTATCCTTCAGCTAAATATTTCTAAGATTTTATGGCCATTCATTGCCAAGGAAACCATCTCCTTGGTTTTCCAAAGGTGGTGACTCTCACAGAAGTTTTAGAAGAACGGACAACTGCAAGAATCAGCGCTTTACAGCAATATCTTTATAAATTTCAGTCAAGAATCTCACATTAAATTCTTTGATATTTAGTCAGAGAAATAATCCATTAGCTCTTTTAATCTTTTTTTTTTTTTAATTCAAAGTTTGCAAATGCTGATATGAAATGAAAAATATCACAGAGATCTTTGAGAAAAGATTTTGAATTGCTTTCTAGACTTAGTTTATTAACTTTGTCCTCTTTCATTAACAGCTCACTAAATTATAAAGCTCTTTTTTTGTTCCTAGCACACACGCACAAATATCATAGTAAACTGCTGCTAATAGAATAGCAATGTGTCAAGTGCTATGAGAAGAGCTTGCTTTGGTGGTCTCCAAAAACAAAGTCACTCTCTTTCTTACATTATTTACATGAGGGCAGGAGAAGGTGGTGAGGTTTGGTTTTGGTTTTTTTAAAACTATTTTTAAGTATTATTACACCATTTTTTCAGTAGATAACAGCTTCCTTTGCACACCCCCTAAATACTATAGGCATAAAATAACCCAGTTCAAATTAAATGTAATACTTCCTGTAAAAAAGTAAGAAAACATCAATGATTGTCAAATCAGTGCAGAAAATATGTGACAGGCATTGCTGAGACTCAAGCCACAGCTACACGTCTTTGTGAATTACAAGTGACCAACTAAATGATAGACATAGCACAACAATTTGGAAGATTTCAGTTGAAAAAGTGTGGAAAAAATATCCTTAAGAAATGCAAGAACATTTAATTAGAGAAAAAGAATGCATACTCACGTGTAAACATTGTAAGAAACCAAGGAATAGCATAAAGCTGCAAAAGAAGGTGATGGAGGGAAAGAATATAAAAACATTTTAAGAGCTAAGTTGGTTATGACAATTGTCTGTTCCATTATACATTGCCAAGCTTGGTGTAAATGTATTTAAAATGCAAAATAACTGCAGTGGCAGAATCACTATCACACAACTTTTAGGCTCGCAGAGAAGCTTTTTACTCCCCCAGGCTCCCATTCTCATCTCTTTCAAATTACTCATTTGTGATACTGTATTGAAAACAATAACAAAACCACCCTTGCCAGGCTTACGTTGCCAAAACATAATCCCCAAAGTCTAAAAGAACTCAAAAAACTGCTCTATTAAACTGTCACGGTTCTCACCTTACCTTACATACACATATGGCTATGTGAAAATTAGCAAAGGATGTTTGAACAAGCATAAAAGAATTCTAATATCTTCTTGACTATGGAAAAAAACCTGCTTCTACATAATTAAAAGTGCAAATCACAATTTCCAACAATAAAATTTATTACATCTACCTTTTCTCCTATGTTGGTATTTATTAAAAGGTATACTTGTCACTGAAAGGCAGTAAGAGCAGTTTCATTTCTACAAGCATATAACTAGTAACACCTTAAGTATTTATGTTATACTATTGTGACCTTTAAAGGCAGGTGCCACCTGAAGAATTTGAGGCTGCTTCAGCACTTACACCGCTACCAGACTGTCTGACTTTGTGCTGCTGCAATGGCAACAAAAACCCTTCAGTTTCTGCAAACTTTCATACTCATGACAGCATATAGAGAAAACTCAGTATGAATTACAAGAGTTAAGCATTAAGAAATGCCTTAAGAGTTCCTTAACTTTCAGCGACGTATTTGGCATGTTGAAGGCAACAGAATTTATTTCCTTGAAACATCAAACTGCAGAGTCCCCACAAATTAGGAATGCAAGAGCGAGACAACCGTTGTTAAATTTTACTCAGTCGCATAGCTTGTGTGCTCTGTTTTCCACTCTTGAAGATTTACAGTTAGACATAAAGCTTAATATATTACTTCTTAGCTCATAAAAAGTGCAAATTAGTTCTCCTATTAAGCTTTTTGTGGAAATAAGCAAAAGAGAAGCAGAAAGCATAATAAATATTATGTTAATAAATTACTACTTATTCCATAAACTTTTCACCAGGTTACGGCACTAACTGACGCACACATTTGCTGTAAAGCTCTTTAGCACAGCTCTCTCTCTGTTTTATTGCTACGTCTTTATCCGAGCATCTGAACCATACTGTCCATGAAACTAAAAAAGCCGCAATGACCAGACTGTTCACCACATTAAATATTCAGGAGGCTTCTATAAAGCTTGGTCTCCAACCCACCAACAGATTTTTACAGATTCAAAAGCCAAACCAAATCCATTTCTATCACTATTTTCACCTTACAATACATTCACACTATTTCCCCGAGTATATCTTTGTCATGGCTTCAACAGATGGCTCTCTACTGAATAATAACATACCCCATTCCCTGAAATATCTCCTTCAGAACTTGTGATCCACTAATACCTGCTTACCTGCTTTCTTGTATGCAATAGCTTGTTTTCCATGCGGTAGGAAATCAAGTACTCCTAACAGCCTGAGGCTTCTCTTTGTTTGGTGGTACATATTAAGTGGACAAAATTTTGAACTACATTATTTCCTTGCTATTTAAAAACAATTATTTCCTCCTTTTCATATAATTAATTAAAATGTTTTACCAAAGCAGATCCACACTTTCTCCTAATTTCACAATCACCCCTATCTTGTATACATCTTCATATAAATACACAAGGAAATACATGACATTTTAAACATTCAGCAAATTACTAAAATGTAACTGCAAGGCAAAGCACTTTGCTCTAAACCACCTTCACCAAATCTATCGATAGTGACATAAAAAGTAGGTCAAACTATTTAAGTAGAAGGTTTCATGCCCTTTACTGAGGGCATTTTTCCTTACAATTTTCATAAATATCAAGTCCTAAGACAAGGAGGTCTTGGCAAACCTGAAAAGGCTATGATTACTATTAATAAGCAAGCAAAAACATATCAAACTGAAAAACACGAACAAAAAGAACTGCACTGACTAGAATTTCTCAAATGAACAGGCTACCAAATTCTGTTGACTGCACTTTTAAGCTACTATTAGTCAATACTGCCCTCTAGCAACCACCGGCTGGAACAGCACCGCGCCACGCTTCCGCGCTAACAAGCTGTTCTTGAAAGGTTTCCAACCCTACACAACTGAACACTGAAACATAAGGAGGTTGTGGTTTTTATTGACATTTAACCCTCTGTAGCTGGGAAACACACCTAATGTTTAAGTAAAGTAGCATCTGAACTCCTGGAACAGCCTGAGAAAAGGTCACGTTAAAATAAGGGCCTGTAAAACCAATACTTTTTTTTTTTCTTTTTTTTTTTAGAGTGAGCTTGAGATCTGCAATGCCATAATTACCATTTTGCTTTGCTAATAAAAAAATACAAGCCCTTTTACGTTTTTAAGTAAGGACTTGCACATTTCTTATACATGAAGAACACAGCAGATGCCTCACATCAGTTCCTGTTCAATTAATCCGAATAAATCCACAGGGCTTTTTTAGTTACAAATGAAATTTCCTGTCCTTAGACTTGATTTCATTCTACATCTTTCCATTACCCCTAGCTAAAGCTTCCTTTCCAAGAGTGCTCTGCTACGACAAATTCTGCTCAGTACGCGACCTTGGAGATACAGTTCCTTATGGTTCAACAGGGTAAAGATGTTTACTTGCACATAGTTAGATGCGTGGATTTTGAGAAGAATGCATCTCCCATTAGACACTCAAAGCTCTTGGAGATATGAGCTCAAGTCTTGATGAAAGTCTTTTTGAAGAGGATTTTATTATTACCTGTTATCACTGTCTGGATTGTTTCTTTATTTGCCTGTTCCTTCATAAGATAAGACTTTTACACAGTTACGTCTACAGAAGATTGAGATTTCAGTTGCAAAGATGAGAGTTTTAAAGAAATTCAGGTGCAGTGGATTTTGATTCTAAAGATACTTTAGAAGGAATAGCAAGGTGAAAATGAGTGTTGTTAAGGTTTGCTGGTGGGGAAGGTAGGGAGTATTAAAAGGCGTAACGAACTTCCTGCTCTGTGAAAAGTAGTAAGAAGAGTGGCTGTCCTGTATGATCCAAGTGCACCCTATAAACATCCTAAGACAGCTACAGTATGCGTCTGGTTGCAGGATAAAGAAAATTAATTACTTAAAATTGAACTTTCGAGTTTTCAAAACATCAAAAATGCCAACGCTCTTCCCAAGTTCTTGTTCATTACGCATGTACAGCACTTAAGGTTACTAAAAACCTCTAAGAAAATGCAAAAATCTCTAAGGAAGTTCACCTTCCACACCTCCTAGAATTGTAGAGCTGAGATCAAGGTTAAATATCTACAGTGTTATAAATAACCAACTCAGTAACAGTAATCATTATACTGAAATATTTTACAGAAGAATTCTTACATGACCATCTGCTATTCCATGCAGCATGTTATTTTAAACTGGTAAACTGTCATGTTTTCATCATTATAGACAGATAAAATCCCCAATGCTAGAGCACAGCTCTCACACTATTTTCACTGTTCAAGACTACATTGGAGCCTTTCCTTCTGAAAGCTGAGGTCACAGGAATACAGGAACTACCACAATCAATGGCAACGTTGGGAAAGTATTCTACTCCCAACGAGCAGCTCATCTGCTTCAGAAGAACACGCTATGACGTGGCCAGGCCAAAGATGAGGAAGCGTTTTTTGTTTCTTCCTGTCTATGAAGTTGCTGGGTTTGTTTCTTTTTTTTTTTTTTTTTTTTTATTATCTGATGTATGTATGTTACAACATTGTCCAACAATAAACTGGAATTTTATTTTGTGGAATTGTCCTACCAAGGCTGCCCCCAACTGCTGCTTTTCATTTAATTTTTTTTTCTCCTCTCTCTACAGCTTCACAGAATCAGAATTATAGGTAGTTGTGTAACAGAACAAATGGAGATAAAGTACTTAAATAGCTGGATTTTTAATTCTCACTTAGATGAAGCCCTACTACTGACACCTCCTGCATACCACCAAAACCAAGCTAAGGTATCTACCTATGACAGCAGCTCCAACACAGTGATAATTAAGTAACTGCAGCCAGACTTTGGCATCTCTGTTAATGGCCAGATGACAACTGTGTCTAGCTTCCATAATTTGCAGCTGAAAGCTCTTTAGAATAATTTATGACCATAGTTATCCTTTTAGTAATGTAGCACACTTGGGTGGGGTTCTTTTTCAGTTCAGAATGCTCTGATGTTGATATCTGAATTATTTGGTAAAATACAGAACATGTTATAAAGCATTATATAGGGCAGGGGAGATCATAAATTTTGGGAGAGTGAGTGATGAACTGTATGTTTCACCATATATATCTCTATATTTACATGCAAATCACATAGCCACAGCAATGTATTTAATCCAGGCAGCACATCAGCTAACAATATTCACAACTATTCAAGCTTCAGCAGTGTTCAATATTGGGAGAGCTACGTGACCTGATGCAAATGAGAAGGGTGCCAGGAAACACAATCTTTGTTGCAGCAGAGCCTGTGTTGCAATGATGAAAGATTAATCAGGGTTTACTTTGAGAAGATTAGTACTCAAGCACAGAACTCTGGTTCAGATCTCATTACTACAGCGTGTATCCTTCACCTTGATGGATCCTGTGCTGTCTTGTTAAAGGTACAAAAATCTCCTTTCTCACTAATCTAAATGGTAGAACAACTTTTATTTATCTATTAAAAAAAACCCAGACGATTTTAAAAGGCCAGCCTCTCTTCAGCAGTTAGTGCTAGTTTTAGAACTAGCATTTGTATTCAGTGCAAGAGGGTTTTCTTTTGCTTGTTTGTTTTAAAAAAGATCTGTTTTGCAATTATTTACTATATTACCTAATCACCTCTAGACTCTAATACTTTTGAGACAAGACTCACATTTGACTACATGTTGCCCAAAGAGTAGCACAACACAAAAACTAAAATGGAACAAAGCAGGTGATTTTGAACTAGTCCATCTGACTTGCACTTTGAAAGATTTAGTGGAGAAAGGTAGATGTATAAGTAGACAATAGGAGCTGCTAACGCTCAAGATGGGTTCTAGAGTGCTTCTATGTAGGTTAGTAGCAGAAACCGGGAACTGTAAGTCAGCCAGGGAAATTACATTTCTACCTCTTAACTGGGAATTAGTATCCTGGACAAAATACACAGAGGAACTGTGTTGGTCATCTACAGCCTTCAACAATAACTATCAAGTGCATTCACACAATGATGCGACAAAATTGATTCTCCCTCAGGAACTTAAATGTTGCTCTTACCCCTGCCCTTCATTTCCCCCAGATCATTGATAAGCATTTTCGAAGGTCTGACTATCCACAGATGAACCTTTGCTTGCATGCTTTTTTTTTTGGTATTACTTGCAAATTAATGTCTTTTTTGCTAACCAATGAAATTTAACTAGTTGGCAGAAAGTTTACTGTCAGTCATTTTTGGCAACATTAATTTTGGTATATTAACCCATGCTTTAAAAATATAATTATATACATCTTTTAATATGAATCTTATAATAACAATAAAATAAAAACATGACTTGTTGGTAATTATATTTACCATGCAAGCAACAGAATGGGAACGACTGAGGTATGTAAAACAACAATGAAAACTTTATCATTTCATCAGCATACTCAGAAAGGCTCATTAATATGAAAGTTTAACTTATGTCAAACTGCTACTGAAACAATCTGAAAAGGCATTTCATCCTAGTTTCCCTCATTTTACACTTTTTACTTCACTTGAACACTATTTGTAAGAACTCTTATCACTTACATCTGGAATAAAACCAATTTCATTAAGGTGGTTACTCAGCTCTGGATCATGGAATGCAATCATCTGGGAAAACACTGTCAGGTATTCTGAAATGACAAACAAATTCAAGATCATCATCAAAAACACAGAGTTGAAGAAAAGGAAGGACACTAATGATTTTTCAAATTTTTTTAAACCTACAATAAAAAGGCAAGTGAATATCACTAGTGTCCTCCTTGTCACCACTATATTCAGTACAGAGGAAGATGTATTTCATGTCTCCTCCTTAGTACTTTTCAATTTGCATTTTTAACAATGGTTTACGTGGTTCATGCTTAGGCTGTGATGTATGTTCAACATGCAAAGTTAAAGACGTCTTAGTATGAGTATGAGACACAAGATTTTTATGGAAGCATACTAGAATAAGACTGTTCAAGGATTTTTAAGAGTCAAAGTGTTTTAGTGATACACAAAGTCCACGCTTTTAAGTTACACTCTGTGTGCTTTCTTTCCTAAAAAGTTAAATTTTGTAATCTGGAAGTTGAGGTTTTAAGGCAAAGGGGTTTTAAGGTTACCATTTCCATGATCATCAACATCTTAATTTGTATCTTTCGGAACAGATAAGGAGAAATACTTACTGTAAAAGATAAAATCTATTGCATCTTGAGCATGGCACATTAGGCTGATGGGTGCAATTTAATTGAATTGTACAAATAACACTTGGTTTTAATTGGAAGAGAAGTAGACAGCAGAACACAGACACTGGCAGATTTCTCTCCCTCTGTTCTTCCCCTCTCTCAATTTTGTTCACACCATCATATGCTTAGTTAGAAGGAAGACAAGCAGGCAATAACATTGTATTTTGTAACAGGTGGCAACTCCTTTTCCTCTGTGCTCCCAAGAAGAGAGTAATTAAGGCCCTGACACCTACTTGAGCGGAGGAGACAGACAGACAACGTGAACCACGCTCCCAGATCAGAACATGCTGACATCTGGATGCTCCACAGACTACTGTCCCCAAATATAAACCCACAAACATCAAGTCACAGAATCAGAGAATCTGGTTTAGGTTGGAAAAGACTTTTAAGATCATCAAGTCCAACCATTAACCTCGTATTGCCAGGTTCACCACTAAACCCTGTCACTAAGTCCACACAGCTTCACAAGTTAGCCATCCAGAATTGCTTTGTGTTTCCTTTAAAACTCATTGTAGGGATTAGATGCCTATTACTATCTCTCTTGGAGAGAGGAAATAATTCCCAATTACTCAGTTTACTTCATCCCTATATAGGAAAATTAAATTCCAAGTACACAGCTAAGAAGCATAGAAGTGGCTCTGCTGGGCTAATTCCACATACAGACACCTTTAGTTAAGAATGGAAGTCAGTCTAAACATTCAGTTATTTATTGACTCCTATCATACTTAAATCTTGATTATCTGCACACAAATTAGCTCCCCTCAGGTTAAGCTAGCATGTTAAAAGCAATCACTGCAAAATAATTCTATTTGGATTAGGAATTTTAAAAGCTGGTTCCACTGCAGGAGGACCGATAAACAATGCTCTCACTGTAACAGCACACGAGAAACAAGCCAGAGTCCTACTGCAAATCATACTTGAAAGGGTGCCTAATTCTCCAAGGTAAGTTGCAATAAAAATTAAGACCTCTTGAGCCTACTTCAGAATTTCACATTTGCTTCAAGCTGCAAAGTCAAGTCCAGCACACTAAACCTCTTAGCAGATTTCTGGCATCTCAGGAGGGCCAGTCTCTCCCCGCTGATCCCGCCCCTGTATTACACCACAGATGCCCTGGCAGAACTCAGCTTGGGGAGCTAAGTGGGTAACAGACCCACGATGAGTTTTGTGTCACCAGGGCCAGACTGCCCGAGAGCTACTCACATATCTCCTGTTTTCTGCATTTCAAGCCACAGTTATTCACAAGCATACAAATTAGGGAGGTAACTGAATCCATGCCTTCAATTCATTCCACACTACTTGATAATAATTTTTTTAAAAAGGCATCTCTAAGACTTATCTTACACCTGTTTTATTTTGTGAAACAGCCACTAATCACGTCAGGTGTTGCAACCCAGTAATCCCACACATTCAGCTGTACGCTGATGAAAACAATCTCACAATTAGCTTCCCTGAAGCACATCTACTTTAAAAATGAAGATCCGTGCCCATGATGGTTCCCTACAGATGTACTACAGATTGATAAATACCATCTTTATTTCACTAGGCAGTCCGATGAAATATAATTACTGTATGGGATTACATGGTTAATTAATGGTCTATTGAAAACACAAACTTTCAGAAACATATTGCTTAGGTCCAGCCAATTGCTGTTGGTTGGAATTTTATTATATGAATTTTTGTTTTCCGTAATTGGGTATTCCACACCCAAACCCCTGTAACTGCTCTTGCTTCCTTTTTCATGTAAGGAAATACATTTGACAGGCTTAAAAAAACCCAGTTGTATTGCATAGGACATGCTCAGAAATGAGGTATGGTGAACTCTGCAGTTCAAAAGATTCCTCATGTCCACCCCTACACGGAAGACACAAAGCAGCTAAAACTGCAGTCAGCAGTTAAATGACACATTCTTAACACTTTTTTTTCCAATGCAATAAAGCAGGGAAATTACACAGAATTTTCCTTTAATGCTGTATTTACACACTGGTGTTTGACATATGACCCTAAGAAAGGATTAAATCAGAACACTGAAAAGAATCCTAAAAGGTCCAGTCTCCCCGATTCCTTGACGAGGCCAGATGTTGCACGGGAACTCAGGAATGCCTACACCGCTTCAGTTCACAGAATCCTATTTCTAACTTTGGCTGAGACATAGTTTTATAAAGCCCCTTACGAATAAGACCAGGGAAATCTAGCGAGCAAAAGTATTATTTTACAGAAGAGTACACCTCCTTGAGAAAAGTCTTTACCAAGTTAATAATCTTGAAGTCTGAAGTGGTTGTCTCCACAGGAGCATCTGTTTTAATGTATTTACTCTTTTCATCTTTAAACCTTTACTGCCCTTTTTTTTTTTTTGTTTGCAGCAAGCACCCTTTCCTTAGAGGCAAAAGGATGCAAACAAGTCTTCTCGAACAGTTTTTCCAAACTGTTATTTTCATATTCAGTTCATAACACCTCTCACCCATTGTCTTTCATATGTAAGCTCTCCTAATCACTATGTTCTCCCTTTATGTCAGCACTCTCCCTATTATCAATACATATCTCCTTTTATGTCTATTTTTTGTTGATCAGTTCTCAATTTTCTTTCATTTTTTGAAGACAAAAATGACAAACATGATTTCTAAGTTGAGGGATTTCATAAATTGTACACAAAAAAAATTTCTTTAAAAGAAATACAAGGACAGCAAGCCATGCTGAAACCCAGTATTAAATAAACACTCATAACTGCTTGCAATTAAAAATATTCATTACCACCTGCTTCACTAAACTACTGATGGCTTTTCAAATAGCTTCTTTTAGTTTTTAAAAACTGTCTGCAAGACAAATTGTCTTTCCAACCCAGACTGTGACAAGGTGACCTTCTAGGTCTAGACAATTTCTTCTTCATGCTTCCATGAAATTGACAATTAATTTCCAAGTAGAACAGGCATACCTTTACCTCCTAGCTACTGTTTTAATTTCCCTATAGTTGTTGAAGACTGAACTATGAAACACTACTGCTCCAGGCCCTGTCCCAAACTGAATGACATTATCTTTTGTTCAGCAAGAATTTCCCCTCAAATCCCTAACTCTCTGAATACTGTAACTTCCATTTTCTGAGGAGTCCCTAGTTTGCACCGTTCCTCTTAATTTTCTCTCACTGTCAAAATAGCTCCTGTAACAGTATGATTTTGATAACTTGAAGGGTAGGACTTCACAATTTAACACTGGAAAGAATACTTCCTTATTTTAAAACTTTGCATGATCAATTGACTCCTACCATGGATATTACACAAAACCGTTTTAGGCTGGTTTTTTTTTTTTCCTGTGCAGTTGTTTATTTTTAATTCTGCCTGAATCTTTATCCACTGATTTTGTTCCTATTTTTCTTGCACAGCTATTGTTCTTAATTACTTAAAATAAATCTTTTGAAAGAAATAGATGAGTATTTCTACAGTGTTCCAATTTTACAACCACTTGAAAAAGTGTATTTATATCACCAAAAATAATTATACTACTTTTAGAAGTTCAAATAAATAAATAAATAAATAAAAGGACTAACTTACCTTGAATAACATGAGAATTATCCTTCAGAAAAAAGTTATACAAATACTTGGGGATAAACGCAGACATGCAGGCATATGCCAGAGCTGAAAGAATTAGAAAAAAAGTATGTAACTACGAAGATAGAAACATAAGTAGACATAAAAAAAATTCATTATTAAGCACATAATAAGCATACATACTTAAAGCTATATGCAAAAATGGCTGTACAACACATAGAAAGGGTACATTCCTAACTAAAGAATTTTAAAAGTTCCTAAAAAAGTCTCTTTCTGTCACTGAGTAAGCAACATGAAGCTGGCTGGACCTGATCTGCTCTCAGTTTATTCCCGTGCTTGTCAGTGACAAAGTAATGAGATAATATCTGGAAATCCGTTGTGATGTTTGTATCAAAAAGCCAAGGCCTTTGGATGAATAAAATTACAGAAGATACAGTTTCAGGCAACCATATTGTTGCACTTTTCTGGGTTTTCTCCTGTAGAAGTTAACACCCAGTTTATGCCGTATCAGACTGGCATCTTGTCTTTTACTTCAGCTCAGAGACTACAGACAATAGAATCATAGAATGGCCTGGGCTGGAAGGGACCTCAGAGATCATTTTAATCCAACCTCCCTGTTGTGGGCAGGGACGCCACCTCTCGATGCATCAGAAAAAAAAAGGGGGGCGGGGGTGCAATACAATTAAAAATACTGTGAAAAAGATGGACAAAATCATCTTAAATTTCTCAGGGCTCTTCACATACATACCAAATCGAGATTAGAGGGCAAAAATTTAAGTGTTACAGAATCATAAAATCATAGAATGGCTTGAGTTCTAACAGACCTTAAAGAACATCTAGTTCCAACTCAAACCATGTCAGGGACACTTTTCACTCAGGTTGCTCAAAACCCCATCCAACCTGGCCTTGAACACTTCCAGGGAGGAGGCTTCCACAGTTTCTTTGGACAACCAGTACCAGTGTCTCATGCACCCTCACAGTAAATAATTTCTTCCTAAAATCTAATCTAAACCTTTTTTTTTTTTTTTAAACCTCTCTCAGTTTAACACCTGACCTATCACTACACTCCCTCCTCAGCCTTCTTGTAGGCCCCTTTCAGGTACTGGAAGGTGGCTATAAGGTCTCCTCAGAGCCTCCAGGCTGAACAGCCCCAACTCTCTCAGGTTGCCCTCACAGGGAAAGTGCTTCAACCTCCTGATCATCTTTGGGGCCCTCCTCCGGACTCGCTTCAACAAGTCCATGTCCTTTTTGTTTATCCTTGTGATTATTTCCTGGGAACTTGGCCGAGAGACAATCTATTGGAATACAATTTCTAACCATGGTGCTAGACTCCAGGTATGAAAAGGAAATGCAAGTTTGTTGTAAATTGTCCAAAGACAATAAACATAATTTTGGAAGTTTATAAGCAAAACATCAGATTTATAGCAAATATGAGATACGACAATGTTATAAACAAATTTTGTGTTGCAACTTTTCTAGCATTGAAGCCATTTTTGAAATATCTGAGCCAAAACTACACTATTAAGTTCATAAACTAGAACACAACATTTTACATAATTCATTACTATTATATTCAGGTTCAATGGGAAGGAGACCAGGTTCTACAACCACACTGTACAGTAACATGTCCAAGAGCAAGAAAATTCTGTTGAGATATTTAAATCAGTAGGAGCAGTAATCATAATAGAAGTCATTGTTCTAAGAAACTAGTTTTCTGACACGCAGACCTTAAAGAAAACCTGGTGCAAGGGAATAGATAGCTGTACTAGATTTATTCTGAAAAAAACACATTCTAAGAAGCTGAAGTCCACATATCCAAAGCTGGTCTGATAAGCTTTTAGGCATTTAAAGCCATGATAATCTTTTCTAAATAAAGCTAGACTGACTGGTTAACAGTCAGGTTAACAAATAATGCAATCACATTAAACAATGCTGAACTACAGCTTCACTGAAAAAGACAAGCACTAGAGAAGCATTTCTTGCTTTTTGGTAATCAAGGTCATTTGTGCTTTTAATTATATATTCATTACTGTACCTGGCAACGAACACAGGGTTTGAAACCTTGCTTGAAGAGCAGTGCACCACATACACTTTTCAAAAACCAAATGTTTCTTTTGACCAGTGGCAACAAGAGCTTTAAAATTCCTTTGTAGCTACAGAAAGTTTCCATGTATAAGTGGGTGCACACACATCTGTCTACAACTGGACACAGATGACAGACTGTGCTTTCCCTTCACCCCCAGCAGAATAAGGCACTCACCTTCATTGTTAAAATTCAAGTATAGAAATGGTGCACATAGAGAGTCAAGACCTAAAGAGATAAGAGACATGAAGAAATGGCATAAAGACCTCGTTTATTGCAATGTACAAGATAAATTCATGAATTCATTACAAAAATTTGCACATTTGATACTGATTATAATTCTGCAATGACTGGCTTCACGTGTAATGCTGAGAACAAGTGTGAAATCAGTGCACAAAACCAGAGGATTTCAAGTTTTTGAACTGTAATTCTGAATTGACTATTCTGCCAAGGCTTCCAAGAAATGCCATTTACCGTCCCAAGAACTTGCTCAGTAACTTCTGCAGTTTTACACTGGAATGGAACAGTAATTAACAGATTTATTTTCTCTTTTTTTTTTTAATAAAATGACTGAAAGTTATCTAAGAAATTTTGCAATGACCCACAGATTCATTCTTCAAAAGAAACATAAAGGAAAGCACTCAAAAAAAGCTCACATTGTCAGGGGAAAAAGGGGAGGTATTTTTAAGTTAGCCATAGCTTTCCAGCTAGATATTTGACCCTGCCAACTAGTCAAGCTCACCTTGCCAATACACCAAATCAGGATGAGAAACAACCCAGGCCTTCAACACGCGTCTAAACTTTGCATGACCCTCTGGTGATGACAGCAATTCATCATATTGATGGCAACGAGGAATATCAACTTCAATCTGCACCACAGCCAAACACATAATATAAAGAGAAATCAGGGTAAGTAGGGCCGTACTACAGCAATCTTGCAACACCAGAGGTGGAAGTCAGCCAAAGAACACAGGTCAGACCACCATCATAAACACAATCCGCTTCCTCCATCAAAAGCAAAACTGAAAAGGAACAGGGGACTCTAACACTACTGTCAAAAATTTAAAACAGCTATATTTTTTATTCCAGATTCATATTTTTAAAAGGACCCTAACCCTTAAAAAAAGGCAGAAAGTAGATTACAGTGATAGGGTTCTTTGTTGTTGTGAGGTTTTTTTGTTTGTTTTGTTTTGACACAACTTCTGGACTTATTTCAGGTGCTAATACCCCTTTGCTCTAAAGGATAATCAAATCAAGAGTTTTCAGAACACTGTATCCAATTTGATTGAAAATACTTTTTTTATCCAGCTGAAAGAAACAGCTGTTGCTCATGATGTCTTTATACATCTGGCAAGACTTCTTGGAAGAACCAAATTGCTCAAGAATCCATTTCTGTGAGCACAGCTCACTTTACAGCATCTCCGGGTACTCAGTACTATCTGATACAAGGTCCAATGGGCACCACAAGTGTTCAATAAAAACAGGACTTTTAACCATCCATCAGCAATATTGTTCACTACACTCTGCTGCTGCTACAGAAACAGTGACCCTGAAGTAAAAGATGACTTCACTTTCCACATGTTAGAACATAAATTGAGTTAAACTACTTGTTCCTATCTGTTTTGCGAATTCTTGCTACAGCATGAAAAAGGGTAGAGGGCAACAGAAACCTTCCTAGTACTATCAACCACATCTACTGTAATAGGCAAATGATTGTGACAGGTGGAAAAGATGTTTGCATTACTTTAGGTGACAATATTTGATAACACTGGAAGTCTTACTTGTCTGTCTGTAGGAATAGGCGTGTCTTTATCAATAGCATCGTATTTTGCTTGTATGGCACCCTACGTGTAGAAGAAGAACACTTGAATTTAGAAAACCCTTATTAACATACATTGTAATATTGCAATGTACATGCTGATACACAGAAGTTGACTGTTTTTATTAGGTGCTTTAGTTAGAAACTTCTTTTTCCTGAAAAAAATTCCCAAAGTACATAAAATTCTGATAGCTGAATTTTAACAAAGCCATATTTATGCCGTTATAATTCAGGACATGTGACCTCTCAAGTATGATCTTCAATGACTTTTGGTTGTTTACGGAGAAAGCTGTGTACTTGATACACTTTGCCATTTTCAAGGTAAGAGATGGTCTCAATTTAAATACAGTGCTGACTTCAGACACCGGCAAGTGGCTTCCAGGATCATCTCTGTAAAGGCACTAAATCCAGCTGCCTGTTAATTAATATTGACATTACCAATATACACTACTCTTGAAAGCAGTCTGTCCTTGCACAGATCCCAATACAAGTATGCTAACAAGTCAATGTTAACAGTATCAGACAGGGAAACACTACCTGCACTGTACAGATGGTAAGCTGATGAAGCAGGAGAACTGACTCACCTCTAAAGACCCAGGCTACAACCCCGTCCAGGAGCTGTTCTTTACCTTTACAGATTTTTTTGGTCATCATATATAGCATTCAGCAGATCACACTCTAAATTAAATATCTTAAATAACCTGGAATGCATTGACTATAAGAATCTCTTTGCTGCATTACTGTAGACTGCAAGAAGGGTAGATGCAAAAGCTGGGTAGTCAAGCAATCTCTGTGAGGAATGCTCATTTCTGGGACACTCTTTTCTAGTCCTTTGTCCAAAAGGATCACACTAAATTTATTTACTCGTCAGTCCTTGGAGGAAGTGCATGGATGGTACGTGAGAAAAAATACATTTGATATGTTTCATATGTTTTGCACAGCTATTGCTAACCAGAGCAGAAGGATTCTATCTGCCTTTGTCAAAAATACTAAAAATCAAACCAAAAAACCCCACCTGTTAACTACCAACTGAGTTTAAATAATCTAGCAAAATTTGGTCATATGGGTCATGTTTTTCCATCCCATAATCAAAATTAAAAGCAATTAAGTTTACAAGCATTCTCTGAAATCAAATAATATTAGAGACAAGCAGCAAGTTTGTCTGAACATTGCCTTTGTTTGCAAAAATTCATGACCAATTTTGCTTGAAATACCAGTAATTCTACCTGCCAAATCTTCAAATCTATTTTAGCTTCCCTGTCAATCCCATTCCTATCCCATTCCCTCTCCAGTCAGTACTGGAACTTCTGTGAACACCCTCCCATTACCCTTACCTCAACACCCAGCAGGGCAGCCCAGGTTATGCCTCTCAGAAGAGGAGGGATGTCAACCCTCGCTTCCTTCCAAATTTGATTTTTCTTATACGGGTAGGCCTTTGAAGGGAAGAAATTAACAGGAAAAAGTGTTACTATGTAACTGAAACAATTCAAATCCCAGTCCTCGGACAGTCTTTCCCCCAAAGGACCACGCTGTCAGCCTGAACAAAGAATACGAGTTTTACAAGAAGTAAAGTTCATTCCTAACTGCAAGGTCTGGATGAAGGACTAGTGTTGGAGGTTAAAACACCTGCTCCTTTTGATAAATGTATTCACGTGCTTTGGTGCATACTGGATATATGGATATCTAAACTTACTCATCCAAATTTATAAGTTTTTTTTAATTATATCTTTCTTTTCATACTATGCATCCTACTTTGCTTTATTATGCATTTCTATTTTATACCTTCCCAAGTACTGCATTCAGTGATGCACATCAGCACTCTCTCATTCTTAAGCAAGAATCCATCTCTCTGCATAGATGTAAATTCAGGACTAGCATTTTCCCTCCTTAGCATACACCCCATATTTCTAATATTGCACTGTTACAGTAAAAACTGGTATTGTTTTCAATTTCCTCACTGCTTGGAAATGCAGAAATGTTACAGGCACATTTATACCTACAAAAACTTAGTCTGTTATGAAATAAAGGAAGTGGAAATATTTTCTTCAGTGAATAACAAGTAGTAGCTGCAGCTCTGTTTTGATACACTTCAAGTCTACTTTTATATTCATCGCTACTGAAAAGGCCTCTTATATTTTTATTTTCAATCTTATACTTCTGTAGGGTTTTCTTCCCTCTTTCCCACTGTGGTCTCTTGTATCTCTGCTTCCTTTTTCAATTACTTGGTCCTTTAAAAGCGCTCTAATTAACAGACAATCCAATTATACAGCATCAGAAAGATTTCATACCTTCAACAGCCTGTCAAACAAGACAATTCTATTTAGCTGGTACTCTGTGTCCCTCTCCCGGATGATCAGAGGAAGACTAGCAGCTGCAGACAGCTCATTACTACTATTTGAATGAGGTAGAGTTGACTGGCTGGAAAAAGAGTCAGGATAGTAGTAGTTAATAGCAAGAAATACAAATCACTGTGGAAAAAAAAAAAAAAAAAAAGCATCCTGTGATGCATTTCTGAGTCAGGGACAAGCATAAATGGATGATTTTAAATATTCCGCACAGTTTATTTCCAGAATAGAGAAGCCGGCAAGGATCTGTAACTCGGCATGAGGGCCCGAAGTCCACCAGTGCAGAGGGTTTCTCAGCTCTCACTGACTTCAAGAGCCAAACAAGGATATATTTGGTTTGCTTTCGGAAGACATTTGTGTCTCGCTGTGCAGTGTGACATGCCAATAAAACTAAACACAAAATTGAGTCCCCTATTATACATGTACACTTACTCATCTTCAAGCAATGGATAAAACGCTTCCCCACCAACATCTTTCAGTCTCTGAAAGAAAAAACAAAAAAAAGTCATTATCAGAAGTCTGCTCAGAATTCAAGTGGAAATACTTAACGGAATACAAAAACTATTAATTAGTAATTCACTTGATGAATTTAATAGCTTGCCTTGAGACCCAAGCATTAGTTTAGTCCTCCAATAGCAAAGAAACACACAGCCTTTAATGCTAAAAAAACTACTAACACAAGCTTTCTGAGTTGATGGAAGCTCTTCTGCTTGAAGATAACACTCGTCTCATTCATAAACCTATTTCCATGTAAAAAAAAATCTTCTACGGGCCATGGATTAATAGATCAATAGTATTATATAGTTCTTTTCTTTTTCCTCATTTTTTTCCATGAACTTCCTATCCAAGTAGCTGAAAAGCAACTGCATAACATGTGGTTTTATGTTTTTAATCAGTTCAAGAGTTACGCAAATTTGAGTTTCTCTTAGTAGCGGCATCTGAAATGACACTCTCTGGAAAGGTGACAGGCAAGCATGCCTGGATTTCTGCCTGAGGTTTTCAGACATCTTTGGTGCATTGTGATTAATGTTTAATGCCATCCTCCCTGCAGTGCTCTGTTTTGCAGTTCAATCCCTAACTTAAAGGCACACGGCACACAGTCTGTTCCTCCAGGGATTTACGGAACAGTTCATTCTCAGTTCATTCAGCACTGATCCTCTTTTGATTATAAGCATTACGCACTGCTCTATAAAAGGTGTCTGAAGAATTGCAAAGTTCAAAAATTTATTTCAACTAACACTGCAATGTTCAGGCTTGTATCCTCCCCAAAATGAAACTTTAGCATATGCTTATTTGCTGCTGTATTTATAGAAGCAGGCAGCAATATCCAAAATTACAGACTAAAATGTTTTTAAAAAAGCATTAAAAGCTGCCCTTTGGTAGAAACAAGGGTAAGGGCTGCAGTATGTATTACCTTTAAAATACCTGCAAGGTTCTACTGAGGAAATAAGTCTACATGGTATTTGCCACATTGCTTCCAAAACTAAGGTAATGGTGTCAGACATCAAGACTCCAGGAGTCAGCCTCCTTTCATTAACCTCCGTAACCATATGGAAAGTTTTTTTATAAAGACTGTGACACTTGCTACTATAAAAAGCAAGCTGCAAACAGGGCAACATAAATTTTACATTCTTTAGCAATAAAGCTCTACACGTGCAAAGACGTGAACAGTTAAATCATTTCAGTGATACATGCAGTAAATCTTACAAGTGATCATTATATCAAGCAAAATTATAAGTTATCATACGTTGATTTTTCCACTGAGGATGGTAGAAAACTGCATTACTGCATTTTGCCAAATGCTTTGAAGTAATCTTTTGAAACGGTTGCTTAGTAGCTATATATTCCAAAGATTAGGAACTGACCAGTGGAAACTTGGTATGGAACTACAGGCGCAACACCTTTAAAGAGCTGCAACCGAATTGCATTGATCTTTCGAATGTTGTGAGCCACCTACAGACAGGAGCTAAAGAACGCAAGAAGACACTCGCTGTCCAATTAGTTTAGCAGTCATGAAGAATGTAGTGTGCTGAAGAACTATTTGGGCTACATGAGAACAATGCAGGTAACAAAAATAAGGAAAGGGAAGGACACAGGAAGGGGATGGAGGGAAAGAAGATCAATCAAATTTAGTAAGCTTTTGCAGACAAAGCAATTTAATGGCATCTGAGTCAGATTCTGATTTATGCTAAGAAGCATTGTCTTGAAATCCATAATATTGTCATTTGTAGGAGCAGCAGTAGGAGCTGCTGTTCCATATTCCCTTTAAAGAACTGTTTCTGCAGTGAAAACATAAGAACAAGTGCAGAATATTCTTCTTACATTTCGGAGCTGGCACAGAGACAAAGTCACAGTTGTGTCATCTAGGAGGGAACTTCTATCTCGTCCTTGCCCAAAGCTCTCACCATCTTCCAATAAAAAGCTTCAAAAGGGAGGAAAGAAAAATGAGATCATTTTATAACATAAGACTTGAGTTAGAAATAACAGAAAATACTTACATCAATCAGTTTCCTCTTTAGAACAAAATACTAGTTCTTAGAAGTATAGTGTATTGACTCTGTATGGCATGAAACGTGCTATCAAGGGAACGTACAATCACCTTAAATTATTCAGTTTTTGCTGAAAAGAGGCACATTTCAGGTTTTCTATAACTTAGGTTTGCACATAAAGGCAGAGTGATGAGATATAGGATTAATATTCCCTTTTATTCATTGACCTGGCAAAGACTAGAATTGTCATTTATTGTGAAAAGCAAAAGTAAAACACTATTGTCATATGAAATGACACCCCATCATGACAAAAAAAGAAGAAAGAACCTTTTCTGTTCCAGTCTATCCAAGGACACAAATGCATCTGGGAAAAAGTACACAATTGTCTATTTGGTATTTTGAAAGCAGAGAATATGAGATTGATTTTGAGAAACTAAGCAAACATTCTCAGTATCCCTTAGAAGACTGAGTTAGACTGCATTTTTTAAATTAACACCTCATGTTCAAGATAGATAGTAGGACTAAAAATCTTTTTGCCTCATACTCCAGAAGTACATGCATTCACCTATAGGTACAGAAATAGGCAGTTCCTCAAAACCTCATACTAATTTTGCCAACAAAATATCACTTAAAACCTAGGTCAACTATTTTTTTTTTTTTTGGTCAAGGTATCGCATTTCAGCGGTACACTGAATTTATGTGTTTTTAAAATCTAGAACCAGAAAACTAATCTATAGAGACACATCACTATGCTTATTAAGATCAGATTGTAGGATTAAAACATGTATACACCACATAAAAATCACAAAGTGTGCAGCAGTAAGATAAAAGTAGTAATGACCAAAATGTTGTTACAGAATTATGTCATAAAATGTAACATTTGAAAAAAAATAATCAGTTAATGCACTGAATAATTGGGTTGGCCATTCCACACTACTGGTCAGTGAAAGGAAATTCAGAATGTGGGAACTTGCTGCTGAAGTTATTAAATTAAATTATAATTAAAAATGTGCTGTTGAAGCACAGCGAGACATTTTTAGTAAAACTTCAAGCAATTGGGAATGACTCTAAATTCAGGGACTTTCAGTTCAGTATTAAGTCTCTAATGTGCATTTCTTCAAATTTCAGAAAACAATATGAAGTGCCGGTAGGTGGCAGACATAAGGTATTCAAATAATGCCTTAAATGGGGTAAAGAGGGGGAGCGACATGATTTTCTTTTGTTCAAGAACACTGTTTTCACTATTTTTCACATGTACTGGTTTGAAACTAAAAACCAAACCAAAATATTATCTCAGAATCACTGGCCTTCTACACTCATCCTCCTTAGGGTGCTTCTCCTTCCTTACTTGGGAAGCGTGCAGACAGGTGGCTTCGATCGGATGATTTCCTTGTTGACAAGTTCTTTTTCCAAGTCTCCTCCAGCCAAACACCACAGATAATAAACCTCTTCAATCGATCTTTCCGCTAAGTAATCACTATCTTCATCTATCAGGAGAAACCACATAAAAATGAGTTACAGCTTCTTAGTGAGCTTGTATTTCTTCCTACCACTCTAAACACATACGACACTTGAAAAGTCCTAGACTTTAATATGAAGTTAGAGGAAAAGTGATTTTCCCTTTGCAGGTGCCCTTGAGGAAGGTTTAAGGAAAGAGTAGATGAGCAGAAGTCAGAAAAAAAGCAAGTATTTCTGCAGTTTGGCTTGATGCCAGAAGATAGAATGAACGAGATAAACACACTGAAGTGTGGACTTTTGCTTCTTGTGTCTGTTTTTAAAAAAAACCCACTAAACACTATTATGTACACAATACAGAGCTAAGAATAAAAATAAGAAAGCAGCGATTCATGCTGTTATCATCTATCTTTGCTTCACATAGCATACTCATACTAACAAGGTATAAAATCTTAGTCTCAGAAAAACCTTTAAATAATATTTTTCTAAACATGTAGAAATCTGAATTAATCAGAAAAAGTTAATGGGGACTTAAAAGCAGTAACGCTTTCAGTGTAATGTAGTTTTAAACTTAGAAATGTCTTTTATTCTAGAATGGAACCTCTTTCTCAAAGATTTAGATTTCCAATACTTTCAAAAATCACCTCATGCTATGATCTGACAGAATGCAACTGCCAATTCACAACACAATTCAGAAAAAAAAACTATCATGTACATGCACATGTCTAAATTCTAAAGGCAAAAGACAATATTGATATTCCAAGCTGGACTTGAATAATAATGAAAACTATTTATTCCCCAAGACTGAAGCACAAAAATCAAGATGTGGTCTTTTGACCTGCACACATCCTCAAAACACGTTCACCCATATCTCTGCCTATTAAACAACTTACAATAAGGATGTAGTATTGTCACACTGAACAGTTTTTCTCCCACACAGTATTTAAAAAAATGCAAAGCCATTTTATTTTCCTTCCCCTTTCAATGCCATTTATCCCACCACCTGCTTTTACCTTTACATAATTGACTTATGTCTTCAGGAAGCGTTAAATTAGCACACCTTGGAGAAGATGAGAACAGACCAGCAGGTTTGTGGAAGAGAGGATATGCTGAGGATACTTCACTGAACAAACTGTCATGCAGCAATTCCTCTGGAGTTGGCCTTGAGTTAAGAAAAGTGAGCGAAACTCTGAGTAAAGGGCTTCCAAAAATGTTAGATTTCAGTAAGAAATAGCCCCATTAACAAGCTATTTTAAATTATATTGGATTTTAGAAATTTTAATCGCAAAAATGTCTACCAACTTTATTGAATTCATGATGCACAATACACCATGCAGTCTGCTTACAGTCCAAGTTCAGATCTCATCTTCATTTACTGTACAGAGCAACTATTTTATTAATTCCCCTTTAATTCCTCTAAGCAGAGATGGAAAAATGCAAGTGCAAAATCTTGATTAAGGAGCAAAAGCATACTTCAGTTCTCAGAAGAAAGCTGTGGTGAACTGACGTAACGAAAAAGTACTTCAAAAGAAGAGATTTGAAGAAAGCAGCCCTAATACTGGCTGCAGTAGAGCTATAGTAACCACCATCAACTTCCAGACATGGAATCAGTAAAATCTGTGTACTCAGAATGACACTTGAATTGTTTTCCCCCAAAATACCCAAATTTAATCTCAGGGTTTTGCACACTTGATTTCTGCCCTCTTCAATTCTTTCCCTTTAAACATTAAAAACAAAAAAACCCCACACATTTCTTATAGGCGGCACAAATTTTCAATATTCCAGAAAAGGTTCCACAACAAGGCATCTAATTTCATAGTACCCCGGCAGAGTTTAGTAGGTGTTTGGACTAAATACTTGCCTCTTCGAAGGCTGGAATGTAAGGCATTTCTTCAGTAGAGCTATGATATTTTCAGAAAGGTCCTGGAACGTAAGAAAAAAATACCAAGGAGGTCTGCTTATTACTGTCTTAATTTAGCAAGTCGCTAAGCTCATACTTAACTTTTAACCTACAGGCCACTCCTTTGAGGGCAATAAAATTTCACACATACACATATGAGATTAGCTGTGTTAGACCAAAATGCTGGGGAAATAATTCTTCTCAATCCCCAACTATGCATTGCTTTGAGGCAAAAAAAAAAAATCTGAAAAAATTGCAGTGTATGCACTTCTTTTATTCTTATTTTTTAGTTTAGATATTCTGTACCCAGCTTGAAACGACGCAGTACCTGGGAACTCCCTTCTGCTAATAGTCAGAATCCTTCTATGTCCTTCTATGCAATGTCTCAAAATATACTGACAATCAAATTAAGTAATTTTGGGGGTGGGGAGGAGTTGAACTGTATAAACACTATCAGAATGTGTAATATGGACCAGAGAGAAGACTAAGTTTCTAGAAGAAAATAACTTGCCTCTCAACACTTTCAGAAAATTTATAATTCGTTAACCTATCCATAAAACATTAACATCTACTGAGTGTGACAACAATTTTAGGACATAATATTACCAGTACCAGCTATTTGAAAGAATCTTAGAAATGTACTTTAGACTTCAACACATTGAGTGACCAAAAACATTAAAAATATATATATATATATGTGAAGTACTGTACAACAATAATGAAATATTTTGGGTAAGACAGCATTGAAGAGCAAACCAGTTACACAAACCTTAATAATATCAAGACAACCATGTTCTTCAGCCAGTACAGTTACAATATCATCTACACAGCCTTTGAAAAACAAACAGAACAATAAAAGGTTAAAGACTATGAAAACAGTGAAATCAATTAAGCAGGATACCACATAAAACCCCATCCCAATAAAAGGCACGTAATTTGTGCTTTTTATTGAAGCTGACACATCACCTGAAAGTGAATTCTCTAAATTAGAAATGAAAGTTATTATCATCTATGCAAACAGAAAATTGAAGCCTAAGAAAGTTAAGTAGCACATCTACTTTAACTGTGAAAATATTTTTGCAAGCTTAGTAAATCCAGTGTCAGTCTCTGCCAAATAAATTAAAGCAGTCTTTTCACTTATAAAAAAAAAATCCTCCCTGAAAAAACTTAAAAATATCTGCATGTAGAAGCTCAAAGTAATTTTTCATTTTGTTGCTACTTGCAGATAATACTAGCAGTATTTTAAAACTTGTTTTCAACACATCATTGAGAAAATAATTTCCAAGCCAGGACATTAATGTGTTTCAGTGGTTAAAGGTTACCAATAACCTTCATTCAACTTGAAGTGGACTGAAACTTCAGGAAACTTTTTAAAAAAACACTTATCAAAACAGTCAGAATTTCAGCATCCACGCACTAACTGCTGAATGATAAAGATGCTTCTAATGACTGTATCTAATTTTAAGAGTATTACTGTGTGCTCTGGATAATAAGAACTTACTGATAAAACTTAAAATTGCAAATTCATGCCTGTCCTCTCCCCATGTTTTACACACAAACCCCACAAAAACTCAAATTTTAAAATCCACAAAATAGTCCCACTTTCAGGCTCATTTCCATTAAGCAAAAATTCCACGTCTCCAGTAATGTTTTATAGGTTCCAAGTGAAGCCAGAAACAAAAGCCTGAATCCAGGAATACACTTCTTGGCTCTATTTTAACTTTCTGTGTTCCTATTTGAGCCCGGCTTCTCTCTGGCTTAGCATTTGGTACACAACCACTGTTAGTGTGGGGACATTTCTTTTTTAGTGTCAGACAATTCCTAACTCATTTCAGAAACCTCCTGCAATACAAAACAACAAACAGCCATTAAAACAACCACCTTTCCCGAGCATGGTTTTTTACAGTTGCCCTTACTCTAACATAGTCATAGCTCTTCTGCAAAGTTCTGTACCTTCCCTAGATAAGCAACCAATGCTTCAAATGCCTACTTAACTCTGGAGATGAAAGCTGACAAAGGTAAAATGCCCGAGGTCTGAGCAGCACAAGCTGACTAGTTTGTAAAGCTCTAATTACAGAACTGCTTGGAAACTTAAAAAAATTATTTTGTGCTACTTACCTAACATAATTATAAATTTCAATCTTTCTGCTATTTCCAAACTCTGGAATAATTTTCTCCCCTAAATGAATAACAAAATCAAATCAATAGTTGAGTGCTACTAGATAAAAATATTTTAGCAGCATACACATCCATCTATACACAGACACGCTGAAATTTTAGATTTAGGAAAAATATCTGTTAGGAGAGAAAACATTTTTAACCCCAAGTATAGCAGAAACAGTTTCATGCCATCATAAAGAAAAAAAAAGCATCACTCATAATGTCTCCTAACTGGGACACATGTAAACCAAAAAAATATGCAAAATGAAGCTTGAAGTTGCCTTAGCAATACTGCAGGTTTATTATTAATTCAGTAACAGGCTTTTAAAAACTGTATTTTTTCCAGTGAGAACATAGACAAAGCTAACATCATCATAGCTTGTATTACTGCACAGTGCTTTTGAAAAGCCATCTGAAAATCACTCTAAAGGTACTTAAAAATATATGTTATCGCATTTCAAAGAAAATGCACATATTCAAAACCGTAAATAATGATCTACAAACACTATGGAAATTGACAGAAGTGCAGAATATACAAAACAAGTCTATTGCCAGTGTCCTTATCTAATCAGTACATAAACCAGGTTCTTGACCATGCCAATAACTTACCTGTCAGACATCTTAAACAAGACTAAATAACAACACTGAGGTATTTGGTCGATCACACCTCCTTACAGAATGTTGCTGTCTTTAAATGAAAGAAGCCCACTCTAACATACACAAATAGCAAAGATTATGCCATTATAATTTATTTCAACTTCTAGAATCAAATAAGCATTCTCCGAATAAACCCTTAATTCTGTACAGAAGCTCTTTAAACTCTCCCTTCTCTTCCTCTTCATGAAACTTTATTAGTTTTTCATCCTTTCCAAGGAGAATGAGGGCATGACAACACTGGTTATTTTAAGCTTAAAAGCACAATTTAAACACGAAATTATCATGAGAGACTTTTTGATTCAGAAGCCACTCCTTGCTAAGAATATCATCATGCATCCTACTACCTGAACCACCACCAATTCCATCCAAGTAGGAATAATGACATATTCTGATATTTGGACTCACGTAACTGGCAAAGTGCCATTAACCCCATGTTCAAGAGCAATCACGTTAATGTAACTATTCCCAAAAGTCACAATCAAGAGAATTATCCTCTTACATACCACGCAAAGCTCAAATAATATTATACCAAGAGACCACACATCTGATTTCGGGCCAGAAGGCAGAGGCTTCTCACACTGAGTATGATCACTTGGTTTGCCTATTCCCTGTGCAATTACTTCAGGTGCCAGGTATGACGGATACCTAGAAAGATGCAGAAGCATTAATATTCTGTCTGCCCAAAAAACCTCTACCTTTCAGTTACAGTAATCAAAATAGTTTTGCATTATGAGAAATTAGAATTGATAGCAATGCAGATTGATTGTTCTATTATTCAGTCAAAAATGTACACATTGCAGCAAAATTTACTCCAAATGGAAAATACGCAGTGCCTACTACGTGAAAAGGAGAAAATAACAGCAACTTTCAAAATACTGTTTCGACGTATCTCAAAAGAAAACATAGAGTCACAGAATCATTCAGGTTGGAAAAGACCCTTGGGATCATCAAGTCCAACGATTAACCCTACTCCATTATAAAGTTCACCCCTAAACCATATCCCCCAACACCACATCTAAACGGCCTTTAAACACATCCAGGGATAGGGACTCAACCGCTTCCCTGGGCAGCTTATTGCAAAGCCTGACTACTCTTCCTGTGAAAATTTTTTCCTAATGTCCAGTCTAAACCTACCCTGTTGCAGTCTGAAGCCATTTCCTCTTGTTCTATTGCTAATTACCTTCCAGAAGAGACCAGCACCAACCTCTCTGCCATGGCCTTTCAGATAGCTGTAGAGAGTGACGAGGTCTCCCCTCAGCCTCCTCTTCTTCAAACTAAACAGCCCCAACTCCTTCAATCGTTCTTCATAAGATTTATTCTCCAGGCCCTTCACCAGCTTCATTGCCCTCCTCTGCACTTAGCCCAGCACCTCAATATCTCTCTTGTATTGACGTGCCCAAAACTGGACACAACACTCAAGGTGCGGCCTCACCAGTTGCTGAGTACAGGGGGACAATCACCTCCCTCCTCCTGCTGGTCACACTGTTTCTAATACAAGCCAGGATGCCACTGGCCTGCTTGGCCACCAGGGCACGCATATATTGAGTTCCAGCACCAGGACATCAAATAAATGTATCTTAGGTCCATATCTGGGAGTGGTGGTAGCATTCCCCTCTGTTGACAGTGTGCCCATCAAATAACTTTTGAATTTGTAAAAAAAAGTAACAAAACGTGTTAAAAACATATTCTACTTGCTGCTAGATCATTTTAAATACAACATTATTGCTTTTTTCTGTCAACAATTCATTATAATACTACAAAAGAATATCTGAAATTACCTTCTGAATGGAAACAATTTCTTAGCCAACAATCTGACACCTCAAAAAAACCAAAGTGGCAAGGAGACACTGCAACAAAGCATGTCACTTTGGCTGGACGGTAAGATCACTTGAAAATAAATCACAAAATTATAAGGAGACAAAAGGCCTACAAGTGTGCAATAGTGTTCTTCCTGCTAAATCTGAAATTAGATTGTACCTCCAGAATCAGAGTTGCGGAGAACTTCCAGCATTTGAAGGCAAATCTAGGCAATAAGGACAGACATCACATAGCAATAATATGTTTGCATGGTACCCATTCTCTGTCTTTGATTAATTTAACATAGTCAGATGATAACCAGAGGCTTCTAAGGGGTGTATGCAGCAGATACAAATTAAAAAGGCAACCTGTGCATACAACACATTTGTAAATATGGTTCCTCAAAACATAAATATATTTCCTGAAAAAATACATCCTTGATATATTTGTATTGTGTAGCCATATCCTTACCCTATAGGAAAATCGACATCAACACCTTGAGCAGTCATATGATAGAGTCCAAATTTAGCCAACTTCACAAATCCCTAAAAGGGAAAAAAATTAAAAATTATCAAAAGCAGAAGAATCTGGCATTGGAAGAATCCACGTTTACCTTAAAAAATATTAATAATAAAAAACAATCATTGTGAGTTGCAATAGCTGTCAGAAGAAAGATACCTCTAGAAAGTCACCCCCTTAGATATCTGTCTATTATGCAGAATTTAACTTAACTTAATAACTGCAAGTTAATAAGGGACTTATTTCTAATGCTTTTTACTTTCCAAGAGCATTAAGTAATCACCTTGCTTGGAATGCAGCAGAGAATCAAAACTTTTTAAGTTACGGTATTTTTTAGTAAATTAAAAAGGCTTAAATAGTCTATTGAATATTTTTCCTGTCTGAAAACTGTACAAAATCCTGTCTGAATCCTAGAACTCCCTAAGCATCACTATTACTCCCTCACCTTTTTCATTTACCCAGCCTTGCTCCTCCAGTCCTTCCCATCAACTCATTACTATCTCACTCTCCTTAACTGTATCAACATGTTTCAAACAAGTTTTCCAGGTGCTTGCTTTTATTCTGTGGAGGCAGAGAGTTAACATCAAAACAACAAAAGACAGGCATAGAAATTAAATTAAGGTATTGTTCCTGCTGGATTTTGAATTATACTCAGCCAGCCTGCAGATGGTGCAACAGGAAAAGCCATAGCAGCAGGCTGCTCAAAGAGCTGGGGAAAAAAATAGAAGTGTATGGTGTCATGGCCCTCTTTGATTATTTTACTGATTTTAGGACTATCTTAAAATTCTACAGTACTTTTGCTTGTTGGAACGCCATTATGATTTTCATTTGTTTAGAAGTATACAAAAAACAGTGTTCCTTCCTCTTTTCTTTATGCATTCCAAGAGAAGGATCCAGCTACACTACGGAGTAAGAAGGAAAAGAAAGAGGGGGTTGTACAGACAGGCTAAGCTTTTTAGCTGTCAGTTCAGATGAGGTGACTGCCCAGTGTACAACAGCAGCTCTTAATTTCTCTCAGCTTTTATGAGCAGAACCTGTATTCCACACTGCCAAGTCAATCATCTGTGACAAAAGAATCGACAGATACCAGAATTTTAACAATGAACGTGGACAAAGAAATACGTCAAGTATCAGATCACCATGAAACACAGGAAATATTATTAACAGGTAGTTAGCGAGGAGAAATACTTTTCTATTCAAACAGCTATAAAGGTCTTGTAACTAATTTCAAAGATGACAAGCAGACTCAAATTGCCACCCTTTACTTAAGGCTGAAAAAAGTGGTTTGTGATAAAAGAAAATGAAAAAACAGAAAAATTAAATCTGAAGTACATTTTACATTTAAAAAATGGGGGAAACTTCAGTTAAAAAAAAAAAACACAAAAAAATCCAAAACCAAAACAAATCCAACACCTTTCTAGATAAGAAATTTCTCCCCCATTAAAAGACTGTGACTGCTGTGTCTACACATATACCGTAGGATTCTACTTGTTGGCAGCAAGAGGAAAAAGCAAAAACCAAACAAAACCACAGATTTATTCTTGTAGCTTACCTTTTGATCCAAAAGGATATTGCTAGGGGAGAGTGCTCGGTGGACCATTCCATGTTTGTTCATATACTGCAAACCTTGCAAAACCTCATATGCTATGCATAAGATCCTTGAAGGACTGGAAAAAAAACCAAGCAAACAAAAAACCCAAATCATATTATACTGAATGTTTCAATTTTTAATTTGTAGAAATGTAGCGTGTTCCACAGCTATTCCAAACACATGAGACATTTACAATTCCAGGACAGTTTAAGGGATTAGGATTGAGTATGGTAGGATGTATTCAGTGTCACACACAGCTCCTCAATATCCCACAAGTAGGTTTCCTCACTCTGAACTGCTCTGTTTGAAACAGCAGAATATTACGACAAATTATAAAATACTGATGCAAGAGAAACTCTAGGATATACCTCAACTAATGGGGAAAAAAAATCCCAATCCTTCTTTATTTTTATTTGTTCTTTCTAAGTCTGCTATTGATGTTCATTGAAAAATTCTAGTAACAGAAGTTTCTGAAATTCAAATGTTAACCCGAACTTATACAGAAGGTAGTATAGAGACACAGCTAGATCATACCTCTAGTCTTTGGACATCTCAACATCTAAACATTAGAAAGGGCAGAAAGCTTAACTTCCAGCCCATTTTGTTTTACAACCCTGGAAGCATCAACCATACCATCTTTGGGGAAAAAAATGAAGTTTATTATTGAAACCATTTTGCAATAACTATCTATTTTAACAACAGTTATCACTAACTATATCGTTAACCATAAAGCCCTAAAGAGGAGTTTCCGTGAACAAGTGAACAGGAATTTGTACAGAAACCTCAAGTATTAGGTTTACAAGGTGCGCCCAAAATAAGAACAAAAAGCACAGATCTAATGTCACCCAGAGAGATTTATTTTAACATTTTACCCCTCCTTATTTCCCACCCACTCCTTCTCCAGAGCACATTTCAGGTGTGTTTGGCAACTTCATCTCTGAAGACACTGGTTTACAAAATGTTCAGAAAATAAAACATACGTACTTAAAAAGGCCTAACTTTGCATCCTCTTCATGTTTTTTTTTTATTTCACTGTTAAAGAATAACATACAACAGCATTCACCCCTTTCTCTTGCTTGTGGAATAGCAAAAACAAAGGGAAGTGTTACAGACTGGTGAGGAGTGACAAGCCAACTAGCTGATTACACACCCAAACTATTTTTTTTTATTAAAGCTTTATTAGCTGCTATTGATACCTGTTTGAATGCCAAAACTTTGTCACAAGAGTAAAAAGCTAGATTTTGACAAAAGCCACAATTCCAGGCTCTTCTTGGTGACAACCACTGATAGAACAAGGGGTAATGGGCTGAAACTGGAACATAAGAGGTTCCGCTTAAACTCGAGAAGAAACTTCTTCTCAGTGAGGGTGACGGAGCCCTGGCACAGGCTGCCCAGGGAGGTTGTGGAGTCTCCTTCTCTGGAGACATTCAAGACCTGCCTGGACACGTTCCTGTGTAGTGTAATCTAGGCGTTCCTGCTCTGGCAGGGGGATTGGACTTGATGATCTTTCGAGGTCCCTTCCAATCCCTAACATTCTATGATTCTATGATTCTACGAAATACTGAGCAGAGCTGTTTTAATAACAGTCTAAAGCCACCATTAAGTTACATTACGTGGAGCTATTCTTCATATTCAAACTTTTTTTCCTAGAAGTAAAGCTGCGCACTGCTTCACACTAGTTGTGAATATACACTCCTAGGTCAAATTTTAAGCACAAAGTGAATCTATTCTAACATATGTCCACACTGCTGTATCTTGGATCATAGCATTTGGAAGTGATTCTCAGGGTCTTCGCAATTCAACCAAAACCACATGGCTAATAACTGCAAAACCAAAACAAAACCCCACAACTATCTCGCTCCTCCCTCACTGGCACTTTTGTTTTCCCATCCCTCCCACCCCAAGTTATATAATATACCACAGCATCAGACACCACTACCTGTGTCATGTTTCCTCCCAATAATTCCTGGGCAGAGATATAACTGTGGTAAAAAATTTACTTCACAAGCCTTCCCCTTTCCTGTGCAGTTTTTCACGTGCAACACAAACATTATTGATATTGGTTGCCGACAGAATCCCCTCTCTCACTTTTTGCACAGCTTTGCAAGACAAGACGTGAAAAATAAATAACAGAAAATTCATGTTTCCAATAAAGAAACATTTGCACGTGAACAATTAGTACATTCTACATCATGAAGTATTGTCGCCTACAAAGTATTTCTTTGTATTAAAAAACAGAAGTGAATACAAAGTGCAATTTTGTGGCTCTTGTGCCTGTGCCGTGCAGTGTGCTCTGGCGGCACTAGGGGGCCTCCGCCACCCATTTATTCTCCATATTCTCTTACAATTCATAAAAAAAGAACCCGGACAAATGCCTGAAAACATGGCTTTCGGAATCTTTGCTCATTAAGATGAATTCTCCACAGTGTTACAACGACCAGCAACACACGAATGACACGTCGTTGCACACAATTAGTGTACTTAAGCTCTCGGTGCCACCCCGAGAGGCAGAAGCGCTCAGAGAAGCATCACAATCACAGAATTGCCCAGATTGGAAAAGACCTTTAAGATTATGGAGTTCAACCATTAACCCAACAACTGACAAGTCCTCGACTAAACCATATCCCTAAGCACTAGGTCTACCTGACTCTTAAATACCTCCAGAGATGGGGACTCCACCACTGCCCTGGGCAGCCTGTTCCAATGCCTGATAACCCTTTCAGTAAAGAAATTCTTCCTAATACCCAAACTAAATCTCCCTTGGCACAACTTGAGGCCATTTCCTCTCATCCTATCACTTGTTACTTGGTTGAACAGATCGAACCTTATGTCTCTACAACCTCCTTTCAGGTAGTTGTTGAGAGCCATAAGGTCTCTCCTCAGCCTCCTTTTCCCCAGGCTAAACCACACCATTTTTTTTCATACAAGAAAAGTACCTCACCCTCAAGCTGAAGCATGTACACCACCTCCCAAGGAGAGAATGTCTGTAACAAGTTCTTCACAGTGCTGTTGCACATTATCTAGTTCTTATTTCATATATTAGGTAAAGCACACTGTTTATAGTTACCACCTCTGAGATCTGCATTTAATTGCAAGGGGCCTGACAACAACACTCATCACCATTACTGAGCACAAGTGATCTCTCTGCTTCAACTCCCCAAGGTCAAGCTGAACTGCAACCCCTTGCCTCGCCAGAGGTTGCTACCAAGGCTGTTCCCTCATTTCAGTGAGGCTCAGCTCTCTCCCGGTTTCTACAGCCACTATCGATGCTGACAAGCATTGCAAGGAGGTTCTGCAAGTATGCAGAAGATGCACTCATGAAGCTGCTTCCAGGCTTCCTGCTAAGTTCGCCTTTTAAAAAAACAAAAAAACATAAATAGAAAAAGAAAACACAGTAAAAAGTGAGGAGGACGTTTACAATATCCAATGTTGGTGGCAAGGTCTGAGCAGATTCAGAAACTGTTTCCCTGATTAGACTAGCTAGCATCAAACTAAGAGATCTAGAGGACTGGTTTAGCTACCGGGGCTCTCGAACCATAGAGGTTTTCAGCACGCTCCTTTAGCAGATGGTGGGTGAAAAAAAACCAACAGCAAAAGCACTGGAAACAACACAGGAGAAAAGGCTGTGAACTGGAGAAGTGGCAAGTTAGACACCAACCACGCTACACTGCTGGCCTAACCAGAGCCGTAACGACAGTCGTGTGGCACGAAACACACTGTTAATCGCAGCAGCTGACAATCATGGTTGTGACTTTAAATTACTGTGAAGCAAACCATTCCTCCACTCAAGGCAGACAGGGTAGGAGGTAGCAAGTAAAAGCACGGAAGTGCAAGACGTGCTTCAGCAACTGGCAGATCTGAAGGGGCACTAGCTGTCTACAGTTTCCTAGCTCTCCTAACAAGACTCATTTTAAGGTTCTTTTCCTCTTCACAATGGGAGAAGGAGAGAACAGGAGGTTCTCTACAAAAGGAACACTTCACAGACAGAGAAAAGGCATGATCTCTGTACAACTAACAGCACATTTTAAAGGAGCGGGTTTCATTTTCATCCTTAGTCTGGATACCAACAAATCTACTCAACAGTAGTCTACTCAGCAAGGCTTTTGAAAAAAGGTTCTCTTTGAGTGAAAGGACTGCACACTGATGTAAAATCAAACTCGTAGGATTTAATCAGTGCTTGAGTTTTTTCTTGGTTTGGAAAAGAAGAAATGTGGCCATGAAAACAGGCTATTTTGTGTTCCTTCATTCTAGAAATGAAGAAATAAAAGAATGTTAAGGATTGAAATCAATACCAGGTTTAGGTCTGTAACTTGAATGTATAGAACCATAGAAAAGGAAGCACAGAGGAAAGCTGAATTCCTCCCTGAGAAATTCATCCTGTAAGTAGAAAAAAATAAAATAAAAATCTCTACAAGTTGACATGAGCAAGTTCAGCCAACAGTACAAAACCAGAATGGTTGAGAGGCATGTGCATGGCATTTGTGGGTGGAGAGAGAAGATGACTTAAAACCCACAAAAATGAGGATTGTTTTATTACCTCCAGAATTTGTCAGACCAAAAGCTATACCAGACAAATGACTAATTTCCACACTGTAATAGCACACAGGTGGCTGGCTGCACTGTGCCTTAACAAAAAACCACTAACTTTTTCCTCTTAGCAGCAGCCTGATCCCCAATCCATTGAATTCTTCCTGTTAAGGACAGAAAGCTGTTTTCTGGAAGTTTACGGCGGGAATAATGAATCTAACCTGTTAGGAAACAGATCTTTTAGAGAGTATCAATCTCTTGCAGTGCTGCAAACCCAGTGCTGAAATCATCTGATTGCTTAGGTCACTTCTGTCACTTACCGGATTCAGATAGAGGGAATAAAAATAATAATGATTCTTCCTCAGTTCACCTGCTATAATCTTCCAACTGACCGAGAACAGCTTCTGGGCAAGGGTGGAAGGGAAAAGTTGTACTAGAAAAAATTGGCATACTGAAAGTCTTCTCTCTTTTCAAAAGGATCAGATGTTAACAGAGAGAGGAGGGAAAGAGGGATTTATAAGGAACCAAATAAAGACAACAAGCCCCTAAAATATGAATGGAGAGCTAACAGTGAGCGTACTCACCTTGTAGTGACAGAGCAGTACCTGGGAACAAACATCTAGGAAGAATTGCCCAAGTCATAGGTCAATATACGCAGAAGATCAAACAAAAAAGGTTGAAAATATGTTTAGAAATTAGAAAGCTTATGACAGAAAGGTGGGATTCCGAATTTTTGCAAGAAAAGCCCCCAAAGTACAACACCTCAAAACCCCAACAATATTACCTATGCATTATTCACTTTGAATTGTTATTATTAACTTATTATTTGTAATTATTAGTGGGAACAATAATGCAGCAGGAAGCTGGACTCCAAGACAGGATCTTCTAGGAATGAACAACTTTCTGCAACTGATTATTTCACTTTTAAGTAAAATTACTGATCTGCCAAACGCTACAAATGATCATCCTAGCTCACACCAAAAATATTTGAGACCACTATCCTGTTTCCAAAAGAAAAGATGACAAGCAAATGCCTACAAGAGAGGGAACAGAGAGCAAGCATATATGAAATGTTCCCTTGGCTTCCAATGTCTTTAATTCAACCTTGTCTCTGGTTTGGTTTGTTTTGTTCTTCTTTTTTTTTTTTTTTTGGGGGGGGGGGGGGTGTTTCTTTGTTTTAGGGTGGTTTTGGGGATTTTTTTCTTGGTCTTTTTTGGTTTGTTTTGTTTTAAGAAGTTTGCCTCCCGAGCATCGCATCTGATAATGTTAGAACAGGAACTAACCTCTGCAAGCCTCAGCAGCTCTTTAAACAAGACAGCCATTATTCCAAGTCTTTCATTCATGTTCACAGACTATCACCCAGGAGTTACTGTGGAAATCCATAGCCACCAAGTATTCTTTTGGTAAAATTTCCTTGATGTCTATTTTATCACGTGGTTCTCTTCATAGTGCTCTGTTGCTCTAACTTTCAAAAAGCCAATTTTAAATGTCAGCTTCAAGCAAAGAAAACAATTGCTTAATTCCAGAGTAAGAAAAATTATTTTGGAAAAATGCATTTGACAGCCAGCAGCAGTAGTCTCTACATATGCCACAGTTTGCTGAAGAGAAAATAAAAACTACTGGATGCATGACATCCTGAATACTTAAGAACAAGTACACTAACGATAGTACAGCTGGAAATTGGAGATGGGTGTGGTCAAGAGACCTGACTTATAAAACTGCTTGGAATAAAACTATGTTAACACGAGGAAAGAAACAATGAAAAGAAGAGGTAAAATTTCAGCATTTGTGTCAGTACCACAGAAGTTACAGGTTCACACAAGTTTCTTTTCCTTCAGCTTCAAGGGAAATTAATGCCAATTTGCACATGAATTTCCTGTACTCATCATCTTCAACAGTAGTGCTTCCATGACATTAGCTGGAAATACATCCTCTCCATCCTTTTCTAGTGCTGCAATAAAATAGTTTAACCCAAAAGAGTAATCCGGTATCTCAAAAGCCCTTTGGGGTTGCTTACTGTCTCCAGTGCTACCTTCTCCCAGACAAAGCCATCTCCCCTTTTGATGACTTTGAGCCAGGCAGCTGCAGCTATTACAGTGGAGTTACCCAGAACACACAGATGTACTGGACAGTAGACAGGAGCAAAGATAACTGGGACTGGAGGCAAAATGAAAGCAGCAGCCAAATCTTAGGGAGAGAAGGAATATTTCCGGTTGTTACAAATGCATTTGTGAATTTTGTACTGGTTATGGCCAGTTGTAACTTTCACTTGCTTTTATGCTATTGTAACAGTCAAATTGGAGTACCTAATCCATTTTGTAAAAGGGAACAAGCTGTGCCTGGAAAGTACTGACAGTGCAATCAACACAATATAATTTTTAAAAAGAGTGCTTCATCTACTGAAATAAATGGAGGCCCCAGTGGAATTTGAAACAACACAGGACTGGCACCAGAAAGCAGGCTTCATCATCTACTTAATTGTAGAGAATCCTGTAATTTTTGTATCTACTGAAGATGCATGTGTAAATTAGTGTTAAATTGTGCTTCTTCAATGCAGTGGCAACTCGAGGCAAGAGGAAATACACAACAAAAATTGGAACTATTTTGACGTCCCTCAGGAAGGCAGAGCAAGACCAAGGGATAAGATTATGCTGATCATACCACGTTCCAGAGTTTCTCTTTCCTCAGACTTACAGCTCACGGGCAAATACACAGAAATTAATTCGTCTTGTTCCAACATTGTATTACTGATGTAAACACATAAACTCTAGAGGAAGAGAATCTTAGCAACCAGGAGTCTTAAGAAACTTATGGCACTGATACACAGGAGCAAAAACACAGGTTCCTCTTCCATAGAGGAGTGTCAGACAGGGTCTGCCCTCAGGAAGCACACCAGAGCAACACAAACCAGCAATGTCATCAATCACTACCCCAGAACTTGTGAAACTAACACGCATTTGGAATTCAGGAAGGAGATTCATCACAAAAAATTGCGCCTGTTCAAAGTGGAATGGAACCAGGTTGTGAACAGATGTAATGTTTCTGAACTCATAAAAGTGACAATATTTCAATAGAAGCAAAACTATAAAACACAGAAAATGACATTTGCAGTTAGTTCCACTACTGCCAACAATGTGGATAGACTGCTTGGGAGTGGTGTGGCCAAGTGGTTACAGCAAAGGATAAAGTTTGGGTATAATCCCAGCTGAGACGATCACTACACTGACCTCAAGAAAGCCATCTGACCTCCTTATGCCTCAATCAAGCAGCTGGAAAACTGGATAAAAAGCAGGACTGGGTTGAAAACCAGATGTGCAGATAAATTGGGTCTTCCTGGGTAAATAAATTACAAAATACCCTATACAGAACATAAAGAGTTTGATGCATGTGGGAATGGTTTATTTAGCACTTTATTATGTGTTTGATTAAAAAATGGCACTAGGGACCGAGATTGTAAACACTGCCAATTTACTTGGAAATGCTTTCACATTATCAGAATGAAATGAACTGGAAGGGAATGCAACAAGCAGAAAAAACAAGACAGAAGAAATGAATTTTATAGGCAGAGTCCTCAGGAAGCTTCTAATTCATGCACAGAGGTATTTTACACAGGATATTTTCAACAAGTTCATATTGTTCATTTGAGGAAACTCAAAAAAGCCTTTTCATTCCTTTTTTAAAGTTCTGAGCTGCAAGTATGACTTAAAAGCAACACAGCTGATGTTACATTTTTATGAAGGTCTCAACTTGTAATCCGTGATAAAAAGTCCACAAAACAATGGATGAAAGTACAGATAACGAACAACATGTATAGAGCAGATTGTACACAAAGATTTTTAATAGAGGTGATTTTTCCAATCATTATCACTTCAAATAATTTAAATGTATCTGCTCCTCATAAGGCAAAAATTTTAGAACATTGAAGCTTGAATTCCTTTAAAACATCCAGTATTCATCCCATAAATTGGAGGAGAAAACGAACAAAAGTTCTTTCAAAAAGTAAGCGCACCTTATAAAGCACCACCTTAAGGAAACCTCTAGTGCCCTCTGGTTTAATGCATAGAAGGGGAAAGACACATCCACATTCCCAGTTTTTGGTCTTGCCTCTGATTACCTTCTGAGAAGTCATTTTTTGCATCTTAGCCTCAGCTGACTCATACGTAAGAGGTACAATAACGATACTTTTCATCGGACTAGAAAGTGCAACGAAAAATGAAATTTCAGTCATGTAAAACACAGATAAAGCAGCCCTCGTGTAAAACCAATCACAGACTCTGCATTCCTAGCACAGATTATGCATTCTGAGATAACTAATAAAATAGAACTAGATGTATAAGTGACAATAAAAGAACAAGAGTTAATGGAATGAAAACCAAGACAATAAAGTCAAAATATAAAGAACTTAACTTCAATACCATTATATACATGCATCATGTGCCACACTGCCAACACTTCAGGGAAACAACACATCCCACATTCTTCTCTCCTGCTCCAAAAGGAGAAAACTGGTGAAATACAGGAGTAGAATTAAGATCAACTGAAGTCAGGTCTCCAAAAATATTTATATTTTGTTTTCTTTTGAACTTTATATGGACAAATATATGCACCTTTAAAAGGCCATATATTTTGTGATCAACAATTCTGGCAAAGTCTACCATAATCTGACAGACTCAGGAAACTCAGATGACATAAAAAGAAAAGCAGAGAATTAACTGCGGCTAGGATACTCTTCCTTTACAACAAAAGGCACTAAATCAGATCTTCAGCTACTAAGTTAGTTCCAAACCACGCATCAAATTGCATGTTCCAGACAAAGACCATCATTCCTTTGTATCCAAATGTAATAGCATCTAAATTTCTAGGCGTAGAGTATGTTAAGTTTCATCTCTTGAAAGCGTAGAAGTCTTGAAATTTGCCTACTAAACATCTACTATGCAGTGAATGATACAAGCAGCAGTTTTACTGGATCCTTAAACTTTGCAAATATTGAAGGAAAAGTGACTTCTAAGGATGCATGATGAATGGTCACGTAGCGGGCAGCACCCATTTCTTTACTTTCCTCCATATTCAAGTTGCATCTGAAAAACAATTGCTCTTTGTGTGTCAAAATACCAACTGGCAACTCTAGATCAGTGTCTGGCTCAGTCCCAGTTCACTCTGAACTGTTATATCATTCTGGCCTAGCTCAACAGGATGACATAAAATCCTTCTCTTGCAACCACTGTCTTTATCCAGACAGAACTCAAGCCTCAAACTGGAAGCTGTAACCTCATACACACTTTGCAAAGATAACAGTGATTTTACTAAGGCTAAGGATTCTCTGCTGCAAAGATCAGTTTAACTGCAAGATAGCTTCAGAAAAAAAACCCACAAATAATCAGCAATATTTTGAAGTTTTTGTTACGATGGGGAGTAGGTCATAATCTACATTCACTCATAAGAACACCTCTGCAACCATACAATTGCAAGACTAAAGGTCTTGGCATACTTTTGACTGCGAGCAGAGGAATTACTTTGAGATATCAAGGAGGCTTTTGCTTAGAGTGACATTATTCACAAGAAGAAAGTTCTTGGTTTACAGCAAATGTATATATCAAAATAAATGAATTTGGGAATCTCCACAGAATTTCAAGTCTGCTTCAAGCATTCTCTATCAAAAATGAAACAATATTTTTCCTTAAACTAATTTGTTTGTGTATTAACTTCTCTGCTTCTAAAAACATGCATATGCACAGTATACAGACGATTATAACAGTGGTTTTACAATGCTAACCATTTTTTTCTCATAAATAAAAGCAAAATGAGGGTTTTATTACTTTTGTAAGTGCTGCACCAGCAAAAGAGCTGAAGTTGGCTTGTACCAGTTGTTTATTGTCTTTGATAACTTACAAGAGCAGAAAAAACCATGAGATTTCAGAAATCATTAGAAAATAAAACCAAGATAAGGTTTCTGCTCGGGATTTATGGAAATTTTGTACACAAAGGCACCAAATGGCTAGCCATAGCCTAAGTATAGGAAAGAAACATGCCTTCAATACTCATCTCAGTTTTCATCATCATCATATTAAGTCTTCAGATTTCTGGAGATCAAATTGTCTGGAGAATTAAAATTAATTGTAAAAAACAATACCAAAAAACCAAACGTGGTGCCTGGATTTCCTTTAGTGAGTTTTAAACCTGAATGACTTCTTCTGCAGACTACAAAACATTACTGATAGCAGACAGCAAAGAATTCACATGTCTGCCTTTATATTTTATGATAAACTTGCACAAACTTCAGTTATGTCTGGAAGCCAAACATTCATTAATCACAGAGCAAGCAGGTACTGCACAATCTAATGTTTTCTTTATCTTTGAACCCTTCCCAGCTTGGACATATGTGCCATTCTTCACTATGTTGTAAGAGAACAGAACATATGAGCTCCTGGAAACCCAGCTTTCATGCTCATGCACCCAAAGCAAGGGGCACCTGACAAGTAACATACTGCCCAAATGCCATTATGAATTACTGCGTAACATCACTAAAAAAGAAAATGTTAGTACAATGGGATTCTCAACACCACATCTTCTGCTCCTGATAAATCCAACATTTTTTCCCCTTTGAGGATTAAAAGTTCAAAAATCACTCTCCAGTGCACAAAAAGCTAAAAGAATTCTCGAAACACTCAAGACAATGAAAAAACAGAGAGCTCTTCTTCTTCAAAGACTAAAAGCTGACTAACTGAGCTCCCTTCAAGAATTTAGCTTCTCTGAGCTGAACAGTCATCTTGTGCATATAATTTAGTGCAAGAAACAGCAAAGGAATAATGTCCCGCAGAGATAAAAGATGATCTCATGACTATCATACAAGAATCCTAGGGTGGGGAGAAGATAGTCTGCATTGAAAGTAGGCATTGCTATTCTGTTAAAAAAGCCCCAAAAGCACACAAAAGAGTCAATGGTAGCAAATGGTCAAGAAAATAAGACAAAAACAAGTGTTCAGAACTTTAAGAACTTGCATGAGGGCTATAAATGTTATACCATCTCATTACAGTTGCTCAGAACACAAAAATGAGCAACCTCACAGGTACTTTATTAACACATGTGGAATGTGTAGAGATTACCGAGGACATACAAGGAAAAACAGCTATTTTTTTTTCCACAAGAAGTACACACACACTCAAATCTGTACAAGAATCAACTATCCTCATCTCCTTTAAGCATCTTACCTGTAATTCAACAAACATAAAGCAAGAGCATAAAGTGAAGCAAGAGCATTGTCCTGCAACTTCTAGTTTCCCTTGCTTCACTCCGCACCAAAACACAGCAAGTATTCCATCTCTGAGAATTAATTATATCTGTCAGGAATTCTAAGTAACTAAGGTAACTTAAGTAATTCTACTTTAAGACCTGAGTTTGGATCAGAGTGTACTTTTAAAGTATACCATCCTGATTGGCCTCTCCTATCACGCTTGTTTCAGGAAGTGGTTTCAGAGCACAGAAACTGGATTCTTTTCAGATGAACCAGAAGGTAGCATCCAGAATCTGTCTACTGCACTGCAGCTACTACTGCATTTGGTTCAAAGCAGACTGGAACTATATGGAATCAGCACCCCTAAAAGATGTACAGCACGTTTTGCTTTGTACATCTGTTCCTACCGCATCACATTACCTGCTAGTAAAGAGACAGCCTGAGAAGGTACTCCTTTCTTAGTACAAGTCATCCCAGGAGCTTTTACCTCATCTGTGGTAACCTCTGCTCCTGGGTTCCACAAAGACACTCTAGCACTGCGTGGGCCAAGGGGAGCACAGCCAGCCCACAGGCTGTCCTCACAGCTGAGCCAGCTTCCAACCTCAGCCAGCATTTCTGGCAGGACTCCTACCTGTAGCACCAGGAGGGCACAAGGAGGAGCAAAAGTCTGAGCTGCAGCTCTCCACAGCTTCTTCCACCACAGCCAGGGAGTGTGCGTGGTTAACTTCCCAGGGCAGAGGACTCTGGCCCTACTGCAACTGATAAATCTCATTAAGAATCTGATCAATGAAAATTTTTAAAAGAATAGCTGAAAATGAAGTGTAGTTATTAGCGCAGTTAACATTATTGCAGCTGAGTGGCAGTATGAACTGACAGTTCTAAAAATCATGACTAGCCTACAATAAATAATGTTGTCCTTGCAGCCATACAGGATTGATTTTTTGTAATTTATTTCTGCAATTCTGTGAAGTACTGCCAGAGTTAAAAAAAACACAACAATAAACAGGGCAGGCCTGTTAGCTACTTCTTAACAGAGTAGCTACAGAGACAAGACACAAGACAATTAACTTAAAAAAGAAATAAATCACATTGGGAAAAAAAAGTAATTTCAAAGAAACAAATATAAGCACTAACTCCAGTAAATACAGATATTAGTAGGAATGATAACTGAGCATACTTTCTTTTTTTATGAGTTACTGGATAGCCAGAAAAGCAACTAGAACTTTGCTAAACTGCACTAAAGCAATCTCTTTACAAATTTCTCAGCCTTTGATAGAAAGGCTGTACTTTATGCATCTCTACACAAGAGGATTAAGCATTAGCAACAACCCATGTTACTAATTAACCCCATGTCCCTCCCCTTTTTATAAAGGTGCAACAAAATTTTTAAAGCTATGAACAAAAATCGTAACGGTGCACAGCTCTTCTCCTAAAGCCAGGTATTTCCCACAGATTAGTAGACTTTGTAACGGCGTTCTTTTAACAAACAACTTGGCTATACCACACTTAAAGAAAAATCTAAGTAGCTGAGGTTAAAAGCCATACCTAGGTATGTTTTAGCAGTTAGCTCAAAAAATCTGGATCCCTGTATCAATGGTACAGATGCTATTCAAAAGTGAAACAGAACGGAAAGCTCCATGAGAAGAACAGTCTGCAAATACAGGTGATCAAAGGGACTTTGCAACTAGGCCAATAAGCAAAGGTGCCGTTAGGAATTTCATAGCTAACAACTAAGATTCCAAAAGGCATTAGAAGTGTATCACTTTGATCTATATCCCAGCACACGTCATCACAACCGCCAGGAAACATCTATCTGGAGAGGTTACAATAAACTTAAGTGCAGCCAAAGCAGATGCCTGTGATTATGAATTAAGAATGTATTAATCTGCATATAATTAATATTAAATTTCCTTGAAAGTGATATGGGAAATGTGATCACCAAAGGGGCAAATAGACATTAATATATTTTCATGTAGAGCAAATCCACACAACAAAATTTGCCAGACCAAAGGACAAGAGAAGGACAGCAGACTGTAAATATGCAGGGCATACTCCCAAACACATAAGAAGGATGACTGGCAAAACATAAAACAAAACAAGCAGTAATGGGAGTACAGGAGACGATCCCTTGTGGGAGCCAGAGAGTGGTGATAACATAAAAATATCAAGTATTAGGTAATATAATAGTAGAAGAAAGTGCAGTCCACGCTGGTTCTTAGTTCACTCTAAGATCTCTCAAGCCTGATCACCTTGACTTGCAAGTCAACCACAGCTACCACTGTTATCCGCACCACATAAGCTCCGTGGTATTGTATACACACGGCTAATTTACAATATGGATTAATGACGAACAGTTTGGTGTAAACAGTGATGATTAATAACATGCACGAGTTAACGTTTAGCAGGATGTATACTGTTAATGAATGAAATTAATAGCTTTAAACCTTAAAACTAGCCTGATCTGCCAGCCTTCTAAACACTCCTGTTACAGCAATTTCCAGTCCCGTGGTATCTATCTAGCTATAAACACACGTTTATAGTGCAAGTGCATATATTCACTGCCAAGACAAGTTCCTTGTGTTCGCACATGTATCTGTCCATCCAAAGGTCCTGTTGCTTCAGGAGCCAAGCAATTTGGTTAACTCAGGGCTGTGCTTGTTGATATGGTGCCCGCAAAACTGAGGGGCAGGGAAAATGGGGCTATACGATGTTTCCCTCAACATTACGTTCTGTAAATCTATCAGTTCAAGTCTGGCACAACAATGATGTAGGGATGGTATGGGACTAATGCAGTTTCTAGTTAGGAAAGCAGCTAGCCTAAAGTGAAGGCACAACTCTAGGTCTATTTCCACTATAAAACAGAGGAGCTTAAACATACAGAGAGAACATCCATATGCACCAAAGAAATGATCTCAAACCACAATGACACTAGAAATGTTTGCAGGCATATCAATGCATCTAAGTAAACTAGCTGTCTCTTCCCTAATTAGTGACAAATGCTTCCCTGAAGACATTGCTCAGTAGTTCCAAGAATCCGCACTTAAAAAATATAATCCCTTTCTAGAAGTATGCACTGTACAGCAAGTGTAATGACTGGTAGCTCTTAATTTTTTCCCTTCCTAAAAGGAGGATGAAGTGTCAAACGTGGTATTAAGTTAGAATAACGATATAGTAACCACAACTTGTTCTTGCAAGTCTACAGGCAATTTTTATTCTAAACACAACTATCATAAATCAACATACAGATTAATAAAGTGGCTTAAATCCAGTAACATTTGCATAGGACAAATTTGACATCTGAGGTTTCACCCATTAGCTCATTAGCACTAGTTTGTTCATTTATGCAGAACGGAATTTTAACAATGATCCTTGCACAACTCCTTGCAAAAATATCTCCACAGGACGAAGCCAGCCTCCTGCTGAGGATGGTGTTTGGTCTGTTCAAGAAAAACTCAACATCCGCTTTCACTAGATACTGAAGACTCAAAAGTCTCCGCTACTTTTGTTCTCAATTAACTCAGCATAACTCATCTTCAGATCAAGATCCTTAATACTGCTTTTAGCACGGAAATCTGTATTAAGTGTCTACAAGCAACTACAGAAGAAACATAGTAGAGCAAATGGTTGAAATATAATTACACTTTTTCCACATCTACAGACTTTATGTTGCATACAGCCATCATATCTACTTTTTAACAGCAAGAAGCAGAGACTATAACAATCTCCAAGAGTAGGATTCTTCTGGTTTTTACCTGGAAGTAAGGAAGACGAAACAAGTGTGCACTCACTGTTATGTTTCACATATAAGCAAGACATGGACATGTGTCCGGGATGTCTTTGTGCTGCCATCAAACATTGTAGCCAACCATACAAGTAAATAAGTCACTCAGACAACAAGAGCAGTCATGTTCACCTTGACTACCTCATGAAAGCTCCCCTTTTCCATTCAAAAAAAATCATTTACTTGTCATAAAGGGAAAGACAGTCACAAAAGACAACGCATGCGAAAAGGAACGCTACAGGAAGGCTCGCAGTCAGACTAAAAATTACTTACAGAAATAAAAAAAAAAAAAAAAGAAGAAAAGCATCACTGGTCAATATATAAACAAAGTCTGGACTAGTGGCTAATCTTTCAACATAGCTTTGGAAGCAAAGCATTGGCAAGAAACTAAAGTAGAACTCAGCAGTGACTAAATGCCCAAACTATAGACTCTCACACTTGTTTAAGGAAAAAATAATTTTAAGTTTGTTTATTAATGCTACTTCATTTTCATACTTCATCATTTATCCTTGCTAAACGCAGCCTCATTACGACATATGGATTTCTGGTGTGAAATTCCAATGCAAACTTGATTCAAAGCAGAATACACTCAGCCCTTGAAGTTCTGTTCATGTGCAGCTCTTCAAGTCAAATCATGTAAAACCTTCAGGATTTTGATGACTTGCACCTGTCTGATAATATTTCTGAAGAATCCCTGACCACTCAGAAATTGCTCTCCCCCTTCCTCCCCACCATCTAATAATCTCTTTCAAGTTTGCAAAAAGCACATTAACAGCAAGGATGGCATAAAGAAATCTAGTCCAATCAATAAGCAGACAACTGTTTAATATAGCCAAATAAAATGTACTCATCCGTATCAGTCAGATCATGTTTTCTCCAAACTAGTAAACAGCTGCAGACACAGTCTGCTTCCCATCAAATGTTCCATGTATAACAAACTATACCTTGTATCTCTGATGGTTCACTAGTAATTTTTCAAAAATATGACTTTCGAAACATATGACAACTATATTTTATTGAAGAAAGGAATAGGCTTAGACTGCCCAAGCCACAAATTTGAAGACCAACCCAGAACTCTGTTGTAGGTGCCAAAAGTCTGCTGAATGTCAGTATTTGCTGGCATTTTTATTATTATGAGTACAAGTGCAGACCAAGTTCTTCAAAGAAGAAACACACTTCAAGCGTGACAGAAAAGGAAAACCTCACAACTCCTATTGTAACAGTACAGGAGCAGAGAAAATAACTCCTTTAACACTGTCTAGAAAAGGTATCCCAATGGATCAGTTGTAAATGTGTTTAAAAGACGGGAGAACCTTAAAAATAAATGCACATCTTACATTCTGGTCTGTGCTATCTATAGCTAAAATAACTAGCAACTTCAAAAATCGTGTAAAATTTTGACTTCCACAAACATGAAAACTAGCCTTAGTGAGACTACTGAGACTACTTCTACCCATGATAATTTTTGTGACTTATTTTCAATTCATTCACAAGGAAAAAAAACCTTGCATGCACAAGAAGACATAGAAGAAGTCAGTCAGACTGAGACACATTTTCAAATCTCTGAACAGCAGTAAACTATTATGAGTTTAAATGAGGTATTTACTATTTTTGCTTGACAATGTACATAAATTCTTAGCCCTTTAAATTATAACTGACTCCTGAACATATTCAGAGTCAATTTTGCACTAATACGACTGTTAATTTTAGTGTATAAGTGCATAGTTTCACTGACTCAGAGTAACAACACACAGCACAATAAATTGGCAATAAACAGGCAGGAAACAATGACACAGAGTATGATCTTGCACAGAGGACGAGACTGGTCTGATAAAAAATGGGACACCAATGACTAAAATTCTTATCCTACCCTATCCTAAAGCTATTATCCACAGTTATAGCCTAAGCTCCCTGCAGCATACAACTTTAAAAGAGCTTCCCTGCTATTACTGTGATGCCCTGAGGAAATACAGTAAAAAAATAGGAATTAATGTCACTTTTAAAAGCATTAGTTGTAGTTATGATGTCCACACGGCTATCCCCCTGAATAAAACACAGAAAACATTAAAGCATTGCAGAATCGTAGAATCATTTAGGTTGGAAAAGACCTCTGAGTCCACCTGCTAAACTAGCAATGCCAGGTCCGCCACTAAACCATGTCCCTAAGCACCACACAGAATCATAGAACAGTTTCGGCTGGAAGAGACCTCCAGGGATGGTGACTCCACCACTTCCCTGGGCAGCCTGTACTGATCTCGATAACCCTTTTGGTGAAGAAAGTTTTCCTGATATCCAGTCTAAACCTCTCCTGGCGCACCTTGAGGCCATTTCCTCTTGTCCTATTGCTGGTTACATGGGAGAATAGACCAAACCCCACCTTGCTACAACCTCTTTCCAAGTAGCTGTAGTGAGTGATAAGGTCCCCCTTAGCCTCCTTTTCTCCAGGCTAAACAACCCCACTTCCCTCAGCCATTCCTCATAAGACACGTTCTTGAGACCCTTCACGGGCTTTGTTGATCTTCTTGGACACACTCCAGCACCTCAATGTCTTGTAGTGTGGAGCCCAAAAATGAACACAGAATTCAAAGTGCAGCCTCACCAGTGCTGTGGACAGGGAGACAATCACTTGCCTGGTCCTGCTGGCCATGCTATTTCTGATACAGGCCAGGATGCCGATGGCCTGCTTGGCCAGCTGGGCACAGTGCTGGCTCACGTTCAGCCGGCTGTCCATCAGCACTCCCAGATCCTTTTCCGCTGGGCAGCTCTCCAGCCACTCCTCCCCAAGCCTGTAGCACTGTCTGGGGTTGTTGTGATCCAAGTGCAGGACCCGGCACTTGGCCTTGTTGAACCTCATACAATTGGCCTTGGCCCTTTGATCCAGCCTTTCCAGATCCCTCTGTAAAGCCTTTCTGCCCTCAAGCAGATCAACCCTTCTGGCCAATTTGGTGCCATCTGCAAGCTTACCAAGGGTGCACTCAATCTGGTCACCCAGATCACTGATAAAGATGTTAAACAGAACTGGTCCCAGTACTGAGCTCTAGGCAACACCACTTGCAACTAGCCACCAACTGGATTTAACTTCATTCACTACCACTCTTTAGGCCCATCCCTGTAGACAGTTTCTTCACCCAGCGAAGGCTACACCCATCCAAGCTGTGAGCAGCCAGTTTCTCCAGGAGAATGCTGTGGGAAACAGTGTCAAATGCCTTACTAAAGTCCAGGCAGACAACATCCGCAACCTTTCCCTCGTCCACTCAGTGGGTCGCTTTATCACAGAAAGAGATCCAGTTTGTCAAGAAAGACCTGCCTTTCATAAATCCACGCTTACTGGGCCTGATCACCTGGTTGTCCTGGTGGCACTCAGGATGGATCTGCTCTGTAACCTTCCCTGGCACTGAGGTCAGACTAACAGGCCAGTAGTTCGCTGGATCCTCCTTCTGTCTCTTCTTGTAGATGGTGTCACATTTGCTAACCTCCAGTCCACTGGGACCTTCCCAGTTAGCCAGGACTGCTGATAAACAGTTGAAAGCGGCTTGATTAGCACTTCTGCCAGCTCCCTAAGTACTCCTGGATGGACCCCATCCAGCCCCATAGTCAGGTGTGTGTCTAAGTGGAGCAGCAGGCTGCTAAACATTTCCCCTTGGATTACAGGGGCTTCCTTCTGCTCCCTGCCCGTCTTTCAGCTTAGAGAGCTGAGTACCTGAAGAGCAATTGGTCTTACTGTTAAAGACTGAGTCAAAGAAGATGTTATTTACCTCAGCCTTTTCCTTAAGATAGAGCGCTGTATTAAATTCCTTTTCTGCATCTGGTTAACTATGATAAGAATTGCAGGGAGCCAACTCATTTCATCCATTTGAGAGTTCTTGAAATTTAGCTGATAGATTTCTAACAGCAGCACATATTCTTTCTTGGATCCTAAATATGCATCACTCAAAAGAGGAAATAATCAGACCATAAATTACAAAACGCTTCCTTGCATTACGCTTTGAGAATGAAGCTGAGCATCTTAACTCTAAGGACAATGAAAAACCATCTTTGTAATTCCTGGAGACTGTTATCACAGTATTGTTAGGTAATAAACGAATTCTTGAACATATCACAAATTGAAGTTCTAGAAAATTCTTGCTTATATGCTCATTAAAATGACTTACTGCATTATGATAGAGATAAGGTAAATGGGTAGAGCTCTAATTTCCAGTATTTGGTCCCAATTTGCAACTAATTCATTAGAATTAAAAAACTTAGTGAAACTGAGGTTAATAGAACAAAGAACTCCACTGCATTTTTTTTTCCTTTTTAAATATAATTCATATATTAAGGAATGTATGCTACACTTGATGCATGACTTCAGGAAAGATTAACTACAAAAAACTACCAAACAGCTGTATGGCCTGTTCTCCAGTATGTAATGAAAGATGGGCAGTCCATAATGTAGTGTCTTGAATTTCAGCACTAACAGAAGATTTCCTGCTGATTTTACATCAGCTTGTGGTACAGGTGCAAAGGACTTAGGTTACTGGCAAGCATAAGGAAAATTAATCTAGAAACCAGAAGAGCAGCTTCTCACATTCCATAAAGTTTATAAAATTAATTGCAATAGCATACACATCAACTCCGGATGTGTAACCAGCTATGCTATCATTGACCAATACAATTAGAAGACATAGGAAAAGCCAAATACTTCCCTTCAAAGGTAATTGATATAGACAGATCATATAAGCAATAACTGGGAATTGGTCCATCCAAGTTATTTCTGGAAATTTACGGGTCTCATGTAAGAACCAAAAATGTCTGTTTTCATTAAAAAAAAAAAGAAGTAGAGGGAGAACGTCAGTCTTGCAAGAAACTTCATTTGCAGTGAACATAATTTATCTTTTAGCTACTACTGCAAAAGCTGTAATTTACAGCAGATGAATCACTAATGTCTCTTGAAGCTAAGAGCACACATACAGGCTATATTTTAGCCCTATACCTCAGGTGTTACAACTTCCTGAAGAAATCCCAATCGGCTCATTAAAAGAAAGATCAGATAGTAGAATAACTTATTTCAATAAAAAACCCTCCCAAACCAAGAAGAAAAAAAATAAAGCCAGGCTTTATGCATCTAATCTCAACAGAGCCACAGCCCAAATGGCTAAGGTAACTGTCGCAAACTAACTTCTCTCAGAATTTCAAAACAAAGTTGCATACTTTTGGAAACTATCTAAAAATGTCTCAAAAGTCATTCTGGATGCCACAAAACATGTGCTAGTATAGAGGGGCATAAAGGATGTGTATACAGACCACAACTGTTATTTGAGAACTGTTTATACAATAAACATTATACAATTATGATAGAGAAATGTAATTTCCCCCCCCGGCCTGCCCCCAGGAAAGGGCATCTTGCCCCTTAAAATTCCAAGGCTGCAGGATTAAACTGCAACAGAAGTTGTCAGAGAATCTACAGAAGTATACTGTATCAAGCAACTCAAAGCAAATTAAAGTAGTTACACGTTTTTTCAAAAACAGTCAAGAGGCAGCAGACAGTCTGGGCTGTTTCTCATCAGACACCAAGATACAGACATTCAAAGGGCAGTGTGAGAACTGAATGAAAAAGGAAAGAAAAGAGCTTCTAATGCTTTAATTATTTCTGGAACTTTGCACAACAGGAAACTGACACAAAAACACGTGAAAGAGCTGTAACGTACATCACACATGAAAAGCCCTTTACACCTAAATACCTTTCCATCTTAAGAAAAAAAAAAAAAAAAAATCGATGCCATATTTGCCTAACATTCGCCAACCTACAGTTCTCTGCAACCCATACTGTCATATAAGCTTAAGTTCAAAAAAGCTCACACACAGGCCCAGGACATTTTGCATTTAGATCTATCTCTGCCAGACAACACTGAAGTTCAAAGCTCAAAAGGCAGCAGATCCAGCACCACTCACTTAGTACAAATCTAGTTTGGGATGACTCACAGGAAGTCTAAGTGGATATTACCTTATCAAACACAGTTCATCTGAGACTCCTAATGTCCACTAGGAAGACACATAAAAATTCGTCAGTTATTTTACTGAGTAAACATCATTTCTACACTTGCATGGATACCAAGAGAGGTGAAATTTAATGTTTGCTATAAACCTTCCAGAAGAAAGAAGGAAGATGACTTTGGATTTCTCTAACTGTGTTTTATATTCATGTATTCGTGTGTTCTGGAAATAACCAGTTAGGCTACAATGCCTTGCTATCCTAAATGGAAATAATGTTTCTCTTCTTTCACTCTTCACATTTCCTCTGTTACCTATTCTTTAGGAGATGAGATGATTTCTTTGCAAAAGAAATATATATGAAAAATACAGTTAACACTTTGAGCAACAAGTCTGATGGGGATTTTGTTTGCTTGCTTGCTTCTTTAAAGATACAACTCAACTATTCTACACCTCCTAGTAAGAAAGTAAATATTTTTGACATACAGCCTTAGGACTTGATTTTGGCCAAAGCCCTGCTGAAGTGATTAACCCAAATTCAAACCACTTGTTAGCACCCTGGCATTTGTATCTCACATTCTGCCCATTTTCTGCACATGAAAAACACACACCGAATTCTGTCCTTTTTAGTGAAAGTTGTACCTCATCACCAGGCAGACATACAATTTTCAAATTAATTCTTATCCTGTCACAGGTCTGATTTCATTTTTAAAAAGAAAACCTGAAACTACTACTACTACAAGACAGACTGGATTTCATGAGTTACAAAGTATTTCAGATGTAAGCTCCCCATAACTCTTCTAGCTTTTAGAATCATATGGAAATAAGTACTCCCTCTTCCAGGGACGTGCTTTTTCTGATAAACAGCATATTTAGGCTACAGTTTAACAGAGTAAAATTTATATAAACCAGCAAAAGTTAGAAAAGGTTTGGGATTTTGCCAATATATGAAATTATGGTGAGTGGATTTGAGTTTAGCTTGACACCATACCTGACTGGTTTGCTTTCACGTAGCAGATGTTCCAGACTCTTTTCACAGTGTTCAGCCGCCACAACCAGTCTCTCTAATTGGGAAAAAAAAAAAAAAGGTAGTATAAGAGGACTAGAAACTAAATGAGACAACAGGAGTACAGACTTCTCTTGGCAGATGCTAAAGTATTTCGACATACATTGTACAGAAAATTACACATAATCAAATGTTAAATATGTACAGCTTCTGGGTATCACCACCACCATTTTAATTTATGAGATACAGCATATTATCTGTCCTGGTTCCTCACGCAAAGCACTGTCAATCCAGTAACCTCTTAATAAATTTTGAACCCCTCAGCCAACGTCAGTCAGATTTTACTAAAGAATAGAGGTCTCAAAGAATACAAGCATCTACAAATTTGTAGAAAACCATGACTGGGCCAATGAGAGAGAGATTCAAAGTAACACCAGCTTTGAGAAAAGGGACTTGGAGCAAGTACAGGAGTTTCAGTCCTGATGGGCCAACTGGCACTGTCTAGTAGCTCTTGCCCAAGAAATGCTATAGGACTTGTAGAGGTCCCATATGTTGTGAAGATTGATGAGCTGACTCTGAACAGAGGAAAGGACACAACTGTTGCACTGAAGACAACAGTTAAGAAGTAGGAAAAGACAAAGGTGTAAGATGGGGTGCAAGATAACTCCTGAAGAAGCTAGGCTTTGCTTCCCCCACTATTCATGGCACAGCTAGTAGCGAATGCTCAGATTCAAAACCATATCAAAATAAACTATTTCAAATACATTTTTTGTAAGACGACTGTTACATTAAGATAAGGGTGGAAAGTACTCTGAGGAACACAAGTCATCGCATTAAAGGTGGAATGCTTGTTACTCCATTCCTTTTTCAAATCAAAGGACCACTTAAACTCTGTTTAGAAGAAAAAATTCTAGGACTGCCTTCTACAATGCTAGCAAAGATGTACAAGTAGTTTAATTTTACAGAAAAGAAAAAAAAATACATCAGTTTGAAGCTTTTTTAATACTTTTATATTTCTTTCTTGAGGGTCTTTCAGGGTGAATGCATACATATAATTAATTCTTTTTGCGTTGTTTTTCAAGTCTGTTCTCACGTGTTTCCATAAGAGTAGAAACTGACAATTGCAAGAAAAATAACATTAAATCAGGATGCATAGGATTGACAAGTGAAAAAGTCTCTCAGTTTCAGAATGATAACATTTGCCCCCAATTTTCCATATTATTTGAAAGTGATTAACTGCTATTCTAACCACAAGGAACAGAACAGTCTCCTTAGTTTGTGGTTTTTAATTGCTTTAATTTCTATCCTTCAAGTTACTTTAACTATCATAACATATTTTCTCCTTCATATTTTTACACACTCATAAACCTTTGTGTCACTCACTGACTCTTCCTTGTCAAAAAGGCCACATTTTCATATTTAACTATATCTTTTATTTACTAAATATTATGTTCACTAATATTTCTTAATCCTTCATTCTAAACAGAATTGCAAGAAAATCCTAGTTTCTGCTTCATGGGGTACTAGTGAAAACCAGATGAAACCGAATAAACTTTCTAGAACTTCTGACTGCAAAAAATGAAAAATTTACAGGTTTAAGAGCAAATGAAAGCACAGGAAGAAACTTCCACCTCATGGAATACTTCAATGTTTAGAGTTAGCAATATCCTAATTTTCTAAAAATCAGAAAAATCCCATCACGCTGCATTCTAAAAGGGAAAAAAAATACTTGCACTGTAGCTAATCAAACAAATACATACAATGTACTTTTATATGGGAACATTGTTGATTTAAAAGTTAAAGGTGACGGTCACTTAAATTGTCAGAGGTCTTGTAGCCTTTTTTTTGAAATTAACTGCTATGCTCCCGCTGAGCTTGCAACAGAGTAAGATCATCTGGAGCAGAAAAAACCCAACTGAAGCCTTGTCTGAGCTAAAAATAAACGTGATAACAGTTACTAGAAAAAACATATCTGTACCGGAGTAAAGTAATTGAAGTAATTGTTAGTGGGAGAGATCTTAAAGAGCACGGGGAAAAAAAAAAAAAAAAAGAAAGAGAAGCTTGCAGCCAAGACATGAGATAACTGAGACAAGAACTGCTAAAAATCAAATACAAAACCCCCAACCACCACATAAAAATTCACAAGACTATAATGTGGTGTAGGAGCTCAGCACCAAAACTACATGTATTTCTGTGTCCCACAAAGACACAGCACAGCAATCGAGTACAAGAATTTTACAGTGAAATATAAAAAGAAGAAAGTTCTTAGCTTTTATCAGATTGCGTAACATAAGAAAAGAGGACAGACAACTAAACCTCTGCCTTGACTGTAGACAAGAAACAAAAGCACCAGTACTGCCTGTCACAGCAAAAGCATATAGTCATTTTCAGACTGAAAACTACCCACTTTCTGGTGCTATAAAGGCAATATTCTGCTCAGTCACCTTTAGATACGTTGTCACAAGAATATAACTGTAACTATACACAAAATTTCCTTGTTAGAGAGATACTCACCATGTTTACCTCTGGTAATGTCAACATACTGGCAAAGCCTGGGGTGGGTGATTGTTTTAAGGATTTGAAATCTCCCCAAAATTTTGATGGAGTTAGGTGTCAGAGGAAGGCCATTACTTCCACAAACATCATGTGGCAGAGCCGAGGCAAAGAAGGTGGAGGCACCCATCTCAGTGTCTTTTAGAGGAAACATCTTTTTTTGCACAATCTTAAGGCCTTCAGAGCAACTCGTGTTCCTTAAAAAGAGAACACAAGAGTAAAAATTTATATGTAAAAAATACAGATTCTTATGACTCAACTTACTAGTTGTTTACTAAATAATCCAATTAATTTTTTCCCCTCTGCTATGGGGGAACGGAACATTTTTGCATGACAAATACAATAATAACAGTAATATAGTACTGCTGTATTATTAACATTTGAAGATAAAAATATAGTTTTAAACACAGGTTTAATAATCAAATAAAACTATTTTTAGGAGCAGATACATGCTTTAACGTAAGAAATCTTCAGATGACTACAGCAATATAGTAGGTTATTTATTTAAAAAGCGGTAAAGGTACCAAACAGAAAAAAACCTCTTCTAAAATACCACTTTGTATTTTATGCAGGCCACAAGTCCAGATTACCACAGTTTTAGTGATAATGCAGTATCTATATACTATAATACTCCTAATATTTAAAACCATGCAGTAACAGTCTTCTCTTCTACCACTATTCTTTTCACTATCCATAGCTGAACTGCTACTAGCTCACACATACACACACACACTCATTAACAAATTAAGGAAGCAATCAATGTTAAATATTTCTGTGAGACAGTCAAGCAAAATAAATTAGCTTGCTGTTTAGTTCCAGGAGCACCTAGTTTCATGATAACTCTTCTCTTCAGCAGGAACAAGCTCTCTCCTCTGAACTGCACGTTTCAATTCAGCGCAAGCCAGACATTTTCCCTGCACCTCTCCACAGCCAACAACTGTGCCATTCAAGAACACGAAAATCTAAACCATGCATTAAGTAACAGACACTTCGACAGTCAGCCAGGCCTCAGACAAAACTGCCTGAGCTCTTTTTACTAGCAAACTAAGAATTTAATCTGAGGTGACAAGTTTAAAAATCCAAAAACGGAATCAAGGCTCTCCTCAGCTCATTTTTGGATTGCCCAGAGACATTATGGCACAGAGTCTGGAAGCATCTGTGCATATAATCAATAGAAATAGTTCACTGATATGGGAAGCACATCCAATTCCCTTGTCAGCTACAGAATAGTAATTATAAGGTCTAAAGAATAGAAACAGATACGCAGTTGCTCCAGGAAAAGAGAAGAACCCTTGGTATTTGAAGCCCGTAAAAGAAATAATAAGAAAAGCCTTAAAGTATAAACCTGACTTAATTCTCTCAAACCAGATGTGATAACTTTTATCATCTCAGTGGCTTCATGAAACAAAAAACAAGTAGAATAAGATTATGCAGAGCGCTAACAAGGCTAAGCGCTACTTTTTTATTACTGTTTCAGCTGACATCCATCTGTTGTTTCAGGAAAAGCTATTCTCATTAGAAAGTCACACAGGAAAAATAGTGTGTTCAATATTTTTGTGTCTCAAAATTATTTCTTCTCTAAGGGGACAACTTTGTTCCCCGGACAAAATTCCCAGTAAAAACCTGCTAAGTTTTTTTTTCTGAATCTTGAGACAATGACCCCATAACAGAGATCCTTACAGGCCAAATGTATTTGCTCGGTCTCTGCAATGGAAATATGGAACTTACCTCCTGTTTTAACTAATACAGTTCAATTTAAGATACAAAACAAATAACAGACTGTTCTCATTTGCATTGCTTTTTCCTTCCCCTGAAGAGTCTTCACACTCAGACTTGAGATACATATACATTTAAATTCTAATATACAACATCATATTAAATATGAATGCACAGCATTAAGGAATCAAACTTCAAAAAGCAAGAAAATACATCTGAAGCAGCACTGAGTATTGGAATATTTTTGTATTAAAAGCCTTTTTTGAAAAGATACAATGTTTTCATATTTAATGAATATTCAATAATTTTTTTTTGTGATTTATTGTAGGATGCCAACAATTTGCAGTTAGAATATTCCATTGGAAAGACATGAATTGGATTGAGTGCAAGAACAAAGATTTTTTGGCATGCAGCAAGTTCCAGTTGGAAAGCTTTAGCTGCGTACTTATAAAAAGACTCACATTCCTGTAAAAATATCATGTCTGCCAAATGAACTACCCTGCTTCAGAAAGAAAAATATACATATTAAACAAAATAAAATCTTAATTTATAGAATGAATCGTAATCTTGCTTGGCACAACAGTCCCCTAATACCTCTAAAACAACAACAAAAAGTAAATGCAATTCGAGCTGATGGGACAGAGTAAAATTATGCCGAACAGCAAGATGCATTATGCCTCTAAAAAGTTAAATATGTAGTGTACGATATATTTACTCAGGTAAGAAATGTTTTCAGTTTTACTGTAGAAAAATAATCCCCTAGATAGTACTTCTCAAATACATTATATCTGTATTGAGCTGACATTTACAAAGGCATTTGAATCACAGAATGTCAGGGGTTGGAAGGGACCTCTAGAGATCATCTAGTCCAACCCCCCCGCCAGAGCAGGATCACCTACAGCAGGTCACACAGGAACGCGTCCAGGCAGGTTTTCAATGTCTCCAGAGAAGGAGACTCCACAATCTCCCTGGGCAGCCTGTGCCAGTGCTCTGTCACCCTCACAGTAAAGAAGTTTCTCCTCATGTGGAGGCACAACTTCCTATGTTCTAGCTTACACTCATTATTTGTTGTTCTATTGCTGGGCACCAATAGAAATAACTCTATCATCAATTCAACAACCATTTAAAGAGACTTTTCTTGTACTGTAGATCACTTGACCTAACAAGGATGAATTGAGCCACCTGCAGTGTCTTCAGCTCAACAACCAGGGATCTATCACTCACTTTCTGTGGTTAGGAAGTGCACAGACATGAGATAAGGAAACAATCTTTCCTGTCAGCCACCTAATAGCATCAACTAAGAATTTTAAAAGGTAAGTATTAGGACAAGTTCTGTTATTATAGAGTTAATTCTGTGGAATGCACTAAAGTGATGAAAAAAATTCTCTCTAATGATGGACAAGAGCTACTTCTGTCAATAGCTACCTTGACAATTAAACTCTGATCTCTGTCCTTAACTCTCAACTTCCACAAATTCCAGGGACTGACTTGAAATATAAACCAACTAACTACAAAACTAAAATTGAGTCCTTCTATCACCTTTAAAAAGTGACACATGTTACAGCTGAAGTGAAAGGGGTTTTTTAAACTAAATTCAGTCCAGTCATTTTTCCAGTAACTTACTGACACTTCTAAATTCAAACTGAAGTGTTGTAAGTATTTTAAAAATTGATCTGAAAAAAAGATCTTATCTAATGATTTTAAATTGTGAGTGTGTTTTACTTTTAAATCCACATGGCAGAACTATAAACATAGAGAGTGCTTCATATCCCCCTCATGTTCAAGGCACAAAATTTTACACCTCAAACTTGTCTCTTCATACAGAAAAGATACATACTACATTAATTTTATTATTTGGAGGAATAAATCATATCCCGCAAACTTCTTTATTACCTTGAAATCAAAAACGAAAGAAAAAAAGAGAAAGGTTTGTTATTTTAGATTGGCACCAGAAAAAGCTAAGACAAATTTAATTTTGGGACTGACTTTTGGAAATTCAATTCTGACAATCCAGAACAGTGAGCACAGCAGAGGAAGCAAAAATTCATCTTATTAGTCTCATCTAAAATTACTGTTTCCAAAGCATCGTTTATTCAGTATATGAGTTTTTCACATCTACGAAATAGGTCTAGAATCAAGATTAGAAGTCTAGAAGTGGCCTGGTTTGCATCCCACCTTAAAATGAATGTTTTCACCTCTGAATGGGAAGTTTTGCATCCCACCTCTGTTTTGAATCCCACCTTCCCGAGCCAAATACCTCCATCCAAATCTCCCTAAGAAACCTTTATAGTACACAAAGCCACTAACCAACATTCTCTGCAAAATCCACCACAAACAGAAGAGCTTTACAAATTCCTATTTAATATGCGGATTAGCACTATTTTGATAATCCTGCAGTTCACAGCTTTTCCACTGAAAAATACAAATAGAAAAGGTAGCCCCTCACCTACCGAGCAAGTTATTTGCTCCTCTGAATAGCTAATGCTCTTAGAGAAAAATTTTTTCTTCAGTATTTAGCATTTCCTAGCCATCATTTACAACTTTTTCACTGCAGCAGTGCTAACACAATTGAGTCAATGTATACAAAGAACCATGCCCTTATACAAGTGTGATTCTCAGAAGCAAATATTGCAGGTATAAAGAGACCAACCTGAATGAATCCACCCTGTGAAACACATCTACTTTTTCTAAAACATCCACATGTAGAATTAAAAACAATCAGCCATGTTCTAATACCCGTTAGTAATTTGAAATGGTGAGTTATTTAAATACCTCCTGAGCATCCAGGTGTAAATATCCCTTGCCTAACAAAGGCAGCTTTTCAGAATTAAAACATAATTATAATCAGTACTGATATTGAATTATTTTTAATGCAATTATGAACAATTTCAGCAGTGCAGGTGGCCAGAATATCCTATGCTTACACCATTTTTCATTAAATCATAGTATTTTCAACAAAGTAGGCTACTTCATAAGCAGATATTCTTTTACAAAATACTTTTTATCTGCTCTTAAAAGATTCCCATTGCAACTACAGTAATTAATTCGATACAGTAACTGAAATAAAAGATGTAATTTTAGCTGCAGTGTTGCTACATCACAAAAAAAGAAAAATCACGTAATTTGCCTTCCACTGTCTACCCTCACACCGCTGTCATAAAGTTTATTAAAATGCATAACTGAACAAAAGTTGAATTCAGATTCCTATGGAAGGGAGAACAGAAAAGTGAGAGTTTGTTAGGACAATCACAATAATGAGCTGGGAAACCTTCACTTAATAACAATAATAATAAAAAATAATTTATCAGCTTGATTTTTTGCAGGGGGTAGGGGACCTGTGGATTAAATTTACTTCACCTCACAAATCTTTTCTTCATCTGTAATACAAACTTCTACTACAAACACCATAAGACTGCTTAAAATTCTAAATATAAACAGTATTGCGTTTAACTAAATGTTTTTCCCCTGTGGCATAACATCAGAACACCCTCTTTTACAAATTTTTCTAACTTGTCTAACATTCATTGAAGTAGGATGCATTCTACCTGTAAATAAAAAACCTATGGATTCATGGGCAGATAACTAGAGACTATACACACATTCGGCATACTTAAACAAGTATTTTTTAAACACTTACTCTGTACAAACTAATAAATTCAGTGCAGAAAAGAAACAATTTGCTTCAGATTGCAGTTACACCAATTTAGTGATAGAATGTGTGCCAGAATTTTCATTGTAATACTGTTACTTCAGATAAACAGAAAATGCAAACCAGATTTTGACAAGGCTCCAACATCACTATTTTGTCTTCAATGAATACACAAATTTTGGGAGAAAAAAACAGACAGGTATCACGGTGGTTTTGGCACAGATAACTAACAAAGATTCAAAAAGTTATTACATGAAAATACTGAAGAGTAGTTCCCTTCCCTACCCTTGTAGGGCTATTAAAGCACCACTTCACTCAAGTGAAATTTAAACCACCTGCAAAAATGTTCTAGTTCAGTAATATTTGCAGAATTTTTCATACACAGACCAAAACTCTGTAGTCTATGTAGGTATTTCCATAAGAAGAGTTACTGGTGGTATCTGAAGCATTTCTGTTACTACATAGATTAAGATGTTACTGATTCGAAAGCCAAGAACAACTTAGTGAGAGTTATGGACACCTCGAAGTTTCCCATCTGCAGTTAGAACATTTCGGGGAAAAAAAAAATCACAACATTTGGACAGCATTAAGAAAGAGTATAACCTAATTTTGATAGATCAGGGCAGGCTTTTAGTCACATTTTTCCATTTTATAAACCTGTTATTTCTTTTACAGTGCCTTTTCTTGTGCAGTGTCTTTTGCATACAACAGCACGTCTGCCTGTCCAGCTACATCAGTGTCTCTATGCTCGTAAAGATGGGGCTTGTTACTGTCCAGGAATTAAATCTAATAAAAATCAGTTTTAAACAGCTTCCTAAGTAACCGCTAGACATGCTGATAAACCCAGGCAGCCTCTAAGGCCCTACAAGCCGGAGACTGCCCAGCCCTCAGGCCCTACACGCAGCTCGGCGGTCACAGCCCTAAACCGAGCCCAAAACGGCCCCGCGCACCCCCACGGCGCTGTGGGAAGGGCGAGTAGCGGGGGGAAGGTCGCCCTTCGCCCCCTCCCCGCTCTCCTCCACACCCATTGCTCCCTCAGCGCTCCTTCGCTACCCAGCGTCCGGCGGCGGCGTGGGATGCCGGCCCAGGCGCGGCCTGGCCCGGCCGGGGAAGGGCAGGGGAGGCCCAGGGGCTGGTGCCGGTGCCGGGGGTACCTGCGCGAGCGCCGCCGTCCCTGCCGCGCGCGCCCCGCCCCCGAGCACAGCACCGGACGCCCTCACTCGCCCTCGCCGCTCCGTAGCGTCACTCTCTTCCGCCGGCCACCAGAAGGACCCTAGTGTAAAGGTGTCCTGCGGGATGCCTGAGCTTTCTTTTAGTTTGTGCCTTTTAAGGAAAAAAAAAAAAAAAAAAGAAGATAGTTTTACGCTCTTCTGTCCCGCGCCGTGTGTGTGTAGGTGTACCCTCTTCCAGTACTCTAGGAGAGCGGTGTGGAGCCCCTTGGCCTTAAAAACCATACTCGCTGGGAGCAGTGTGGCTTTCTTAGGTGCCTTCTTAAAAGGCTCGGGCGCTCGCTGGGGCAGCCGGGAGGAGAGGGTCCTTTTCCCCTCAGCGGCTGCGGGAGTGTGGCGGTGGTTCGGTTCATGTGAGTCCCTTTCGGTGAGGCCTGTTGGGGACCAGCCGAGCCCCATTACGGGGTGTAAAGGGGGTGGGTTTGACCCTTTGTCCCCTTGTCCCCTCAGTGCGCCCGTGGGTGGCTTATTTCGGTCGCCACTCGCTGCTGGGGGCTTGTGTCATGGCGGTCTGATGCCCTAGGGCTCTCCTGTGGGCTAGGCCGGACCGAGCTCTCTGGGGCTGGTAGGCAGGAGCCCAGTAAAGGCCCTGGCAGTTTGCTTTGAGCTGTCGGCTCAGAGCGTGGGAGCGGCTGGAGGGGGAGTGCCCTGTGGGCTGTCTGTTGTGGCGGTGGTCGTAGGGAGGTGGCTGCCGTCTGTCAGAGGGGAATTCCCCTACAGCCGAGGGGCATTTAACCACTCGAATTAGAGTGAACGGCGATTTGTTTGTTCTTGTTTAATTTATATAAGGGATGTATTCGCGTGGCTTAGTGTGCACTGTGGCTGTAGGGTGGCATTGCAAATGCAGATGCCCCACGCTGCGGGGAGGAACCATGCACGTGGAGTGTTTTTTCTGAGATCACTTATGTTCCTTTATTCAGCCCATTGACTGAATTGACAGTTTGGAAGTGGCATAATAGTGGACTGTTGAAAAAAATGTTGTAATAGGCTGGGAAGTGGAGATGCAGAGTATCTTGACGGTGTCAGGCTCTTTTCAGTGGTGTCCATTGACAGGACAAGGGGCAATGGGTAGAAGCTGGAACATAGAAGGTTCCACAAAAATATGAGAAAACACTTTTTCACTGTGAGGGTGACAGAGCACTGGCACAGGCTGCCCAGGGAGGTTGTGGAATCTCCTTCTCTGGAGACATTCAAAACCCACCTGGACACATTCCTGTGCGCTCTGCTGTAGGTGATCCTGCTCTAGCAGGGGGGTTGGACTAGATGATCTTTGAGGTCCCTTCCAACCTCTAACATTCTGTGTGATTCTGTGTGATCCACAGTACTTTGCATAGGAATGGCTGCTACTAATTGAAAAGTAGATCCTTTCTCTGTTTAGGTAAAGGATATAGTTGTTATGCTTTTGCATAGGCTTCAGGGAGTGAAAAAAGAGTATATCTAACTACTTGTTCTCTCCTCCATAGAGATACTTGTAAGATTTAGCACACAGAATATATATGGATTGGATAACAGGGATGGCCTTGTGATGTGTTGCTTGTTAGGTTACAAGTCCACAGCCAGCCATCATACAGCTGCATTGCTGAAATATTGTATACCTTGAGGTAAACTATAAGTGGTTTTGAGCTGGGTTTAGCAGCTGGCAAAACGAAGAGGATAGTACTGTAAAATAAGTAGGAACTCTTTCTGTTTCTTCACCTCAGATTTTTTTTTTTAGCACAGTTATAGCTTTTTGCAAATTGTTTTGAGATTCGGTTACTTATATGGAATCGGTAGTAAGGTGAGGCAGTAGTGATTAAATATAGCATCCTGGTTTTGCATGTCCTTGTAGTTCACTTACTCTGTTATTCTCCAGTGATATTTAAATCATAATACATTATTTGGCAGATCCGTTGGAAAGTAAGTCCAAAATCTAAAATGAAACCATAAGTCTGAGAACTGAATTTTTAGCACTGGATATTATTAAAAGGGATAGGCCTTAAAAATGGGTAATAGGTAGAACTTCTACAAATCTTACAAAGTAATTGGTTTGAAGTCTTTTTTGTTGTTGTTGATTTTTTTTTTTTAAATGTTTTCCTTAGCTAGCCTCAAGAGTCTTTGCCTGTCAACATGGCTTCATTCTCCCCGCCCTGTTGCAAGTTAATCATATATTTGTTTTACGGCAATTTTGACTTGAAAGAATTTTAAGAAATGCATTGGTGAGTTACTTTGATGTTTTAGCAGCACTGAATCTTGAAAGTGTGAGATATTGAAGGCAGAGTGATTTTTAAAACTATCTTCAGCAAATTTTAGCTCTGGAATGTCTTCTTACAGTTGTAAATATGAAGGCCGTGCATAATTTCTGTATGTTGCTGTGGATGTGTTTTTCTTTTACACCTTTAAATGTAAATAGAGAGGAAGAATTTCTAAAACCCCAGTCTGAAAGCAGTGGACAGTCTGGAGAGGAATGGTATCAAATGAAAAAGGATATTGGCTGAAAAAAGGACATTTATGCGAGTCTGAAACTAGTCCATCAGATTGGAAATAGGACTCTTGAGTTGCCTAGAGCCTTGAAGACTTGATGCTTCTGATGATGAACCATATGTGAGTGGGAAAGCAATCTGAAAAATAAAAGTTTAATGCGGAAAAGTATGATCAAGTTGCTTTGACATCACTATAACTAATGTAGTATGAATTTAATGAGGGCAGGCTAATTGAGGGGAGGCTGAAACTGTGGATATTTCTTCAGCCTTTTAATTTTGGAGGTGTTCTCTGTAATGGCTTTTCTACTAAATATGTTTGACTGAGCTCTGCTTAGTACATTGTTATGTCAATTATATATGTTAACCAAGAAGACTAGCAATGAATTGTAAGATATGATGAGGAGAAGCAAGCAGCTCCCGAGGACTTCTTATGCTTTGCAAAGCCCTTTAGATCAGTGTACGGTGTTTTCTTAAATTTCTCTCTGAAAAATGAGTCAAGGGATTCTAGTCTGCTAGAGTCTTTGACTTTCTGCTGACCTGGAAGTTGCACAAGATTTTGTTTTACTATCTATAAAATACCATGTGAGTAATGCTCCATCATACAAGGAATGATAGCATTCCTCCCCTTTCCTACCCTTGTTGTTTATGAAGTTGCTTGCTTAATATCCTTGGTAGAATCTTGTGTTTGAAGAACGGAGTCCTAATTTAGAGTATCTTGGGGAAAAAAACCAGTTTAACTGTCATGTTTATTACTGAAATTTCATGCTATATGTTTGACCCACTGAATTCTTAAGTGACACGTCATCACAATAATTTGATTTGTGTTTCCAAATGATCTCTTAATATTTTGTTTGGTTTTCTTCCATAATTAGTCTGTAGTGTATTGAGATACAGCACACGCATTTCGGTTGGCATGAAACTTTGGAAATAGTTTCTGTAAATATTGTAAAAATGGCTCAAAATATTTCTATACCTTTATTATACGTTTTACACTATGGAATTATGCTACTTTGTAGTGTAAGATAGTAAGAGATAATTAAGGTAAGAATCAACTGTAGTGATTTATGTTTTCTTTCTGAATCAACAGACCACTTCTAAAATTGTTGCTGTGTGTCTATTTACTAATTAGCGCTAGAATCAAATTAGAAAAGTACTAGTTTCTCAGCTTCCCCTTCCCCACACTCCAAACATGAAAGTAAAGTAAGTAATTTTATGGATGTTATGTTAGTCTTAATTTCTTAAAAAGTGCTAAGAAGTAGCAGAGTTAGCTTGTACGTTCTGAAGGACAAAAACTCAAGTATTGGCATCAGAGTGAAGAGTGGATCTTGAAGTGACAAGAAAAAAAATACTGAGATGTGAAGCAGGAGATAAGTGTTATCCAAGACCCGTCTAAACCACGAATGAAATGAAAAATTGAACTCTTGAGTGCAGAGGATTCCCACCTACTTTACAAGTAAGCACGTGGGGAAAACACCTGTATAATAAAAATAATGTAAAACAATTGTCATAGGAAGGATTGATCAAGTGTGCAGGAAAACAAATCTGGTATCTACCATCATGTTTTTGAACTTTTCTGATCGTGATTTGATTGCTGTATGTCACGTATGTTGTGTGAAGGAATTCGTTCATGTTTGTCTCTTCTCAGTTTCCTAAAACTTAAAAGGATATCAAATTCTAGACAACACAGATAAAACCAAGGGGTCAGCATAGAAGGCAGCTGCTAGGATCATCAGAAGACAGCAAAGTAAATAGTGTTGCTTGTAGTGATATGAGTTGTATGATGTCAGTCCAGCAGAGACCTCCAAAACCCCCTGCAGATTTTTCTTCTGCACAGTTACCTGGATGGTTCTTAGTACTATTGCCAAGAAACATTTCCCTTGTTAGATTTCCTGTCATACTGAGAGTGAGGGGGAAATCAATGTTTAGGTTTTTGTTTCCATGGTTACATTGGTATTAAACGGTAGGGAAGAAAATAATTTCCATGGTTACATTAGTATTAAACATTTGAGGGAATGGGGGGAAGCCTCTGATGGCTTTTTTTTTTTCCCCTGATGCAGTGGAAGCCATCCTTACTCAATATGGTTTCAAAAAGTTTTGAATATTTCTCAAAACAGCCTTCTGCTTTGATTATTCTGATTTATTTTTTAATTTAGAATTTGTTAAATATGAATTTTGTGCTTGGGGGGAAAAAATGCTTTCCTTTAAAAAAAAGTGCTTTAAGGAAAAATTGGAAAACATTTTACAGGCTAGGCTTGGTGACCACAGACCAGTAAGTCATCAGTTACATTTTTCACAAATTTCTCTTGGAGAACAAGAAAATATACTGTCCATGTTATGACATTAGAGGTCAATTTCTTCAGAGCGAGTGTAAAATTAATGCAGGGGTGTTTTACTTCGTGGGTGTTTTATTTATCCTGCTTTCACAGGTAGCAAATCTTTGTTGTGTTTTGTTCTCCCAAGTAATCACACTTGATTGAATATGTGGGCATAACACAATCAAAAGGGTAGGGTTTACTACACATTTTTTTAAAGCTAAATAAAACACAGGGATATAAAAGGGAAATGTTATTGGTTTTGTAATGCTGTATGTAATGAAAAAAGCTTAGCAGAAGAGGAACAAAAGATCTCAAGTTTGTTCTCATCTATCATACCTTAATCACTTCTGACAGATGTTTGCCTAACCTGTTTTAAAAACTTACCAGTGATGGATATTCCACAGCCTCTACAGGCAGCCTGTTCAGTCCTTTATTCTTACTTGAAAATTTTCCAAATGTCTAACTTAAATCTTCCTTGCTTTTTCCTGTCTGCAGTAGACCTGGTGAACAGTTTAGTCCTATTGTCATACCAGCTTCCACGGCGTTTGAAGAACTGAGACCAAATCTCCCATCTATCTTCTTTTCTATAGACTAAACAGCCATACACACCACTCCTTTCAAGCTTTTTGATCTTCTTTGAAGTGTCTTTAAAAAGTTGAGAGACAGGAAAGAAGAATCTGTTCGAAAGCAAATCTTTGTGGCAGTTTTTTGGGGGAATCTTGTGTATGTATGACTTCAGTGTGAATCTTGCTTGGGAAGCCTCTTGAGCAGCTGAGGCAGTTTGCCTATAATAAAATGTGGCTAGTCAGGCCTTTCCTGTCTTGTCTCTCCTTTATTTCCTCCTGTCTCTCTCACTTCTTTTCTGGAGAAATTACAAGTTTGAAGTGATTTCTATGTATTACTCTTTTTTTCTCCGTTTAAACTGGAGAGTCATGACGAGGCAATATATTCCCAGGTGGAAAGTTGTTTTCTCTATAATGTTTGTGGTGTGGTGTTGTGTTCATTGATTAATTCATTAGTTAGTTGCTGTTACACTTTTTTTAGCCATTTATGATGAAGTCTGTAATAAGCATGAAACATTTTGCAAGCAGGTGTTTCCCTCCTGAAGTTGTAGCCCCTGTGCTTCCAGTCAGTTGAATGGTTCTCATAGAACAGGAGAAGGCACTTTTTGAGTGTAATAAAAATATGCTAGTCTGCTTGGGCAGCATGATGGCTCCAAATGTTTTGAGCTTGTCAGCATGTTAGAGTATTCCTAAACTGTCTCAAGTATACATGTTTAAATTTAAATAAGAAAAGTTCCTTGCCTGAGCATGCTTTGTGCTTCTGAAATTTTTTTATAAGTTCAATATGGTTAGGAAATTGTAAGCAATTGCAACTGTGGTTTTAGGAATGGCAATTGCAGACTTTCCTGATGACAAAATTCAGTGTGCCAGGTCCCCATTCAGTTTTCTAGGGGACAGTTGCTTACGATGCAAGTCATGACCTGTTCCTTGTTTATACTCTGTAAAACCAGATGATTGGCCAACACAAAAAGAAATCAATTTAATTTATAGGATTTTTCTAAATGCTGATTTTGACTTCCTCCCCCAGTGGAACCATCTGAAAAATGACATGTCTTTCAGGACTGGTAGATAACGGCTGTTTCAGGTCTTGGTGTCATCTTTCTTATTGGTAGATTGCAGTTTTGGTTTTCAATATTGTATTTTAAATAAGTGCTGTGTTAAAATGGAAAAAAGAGGAGCAATTCAATTTCTTATTTATTCCTTTGTATACTATTTTACTATGATAATTAATCTACTCCAATAATTTTAATGCTTTTGTTTACTGGCTAATACTGAGCTCTATTAGCAGTAGCACATGACCACCAAAGAATTTGATTTTGGATTGTCATGTATGTTCCTTTTGAATGTCCTTTGCTCTGTTCCTCAAGAAATCTGCCATGGGATCAGGGCAGGAGTGGCAGGATAAATCTAACTAGGAAAATAAGTCAACATCTGAATAATCTTTTCTCTGTACTTGGGAGCAGGACACCTTCCGATTGTTCACTTGCAGATTTGCAGGGGTTTTTTTTGTGTGTCATTCTGTTTTGTCAGAATATTGTCAGGTGGTCAGTGGCCTCCTAATAAGGGAAGGCTGGTTACCCATTTTGTCCATGCAAAGTGAGGAGGGGATGTTTGTCCAAAAAAACCCATTATTGTCCATACTGAGTGTGAACATTGTTGGTAATGGCATAGATTACTTTTAAAGGAGTGAGAGAATTGTCTCTGCCTACCAAGATGAAAGGTAAGGTTTCTCTTTAAGTTATGTTTACAACCTAGAGTTATGAGAGTCTGAAATTGATCTGTCTTGAGGATTAAATGCCTCAGTGGGGTCTATAACAGCAGCTGTAATCACTTGTTGACACTTGCTGTCTATGAAGAAAATTACGTTGATGCTGTACTGCAATGGCAATTGGATAGATTCTTTTTTGCTGTGTACAGTTTTCAGAGAGAAATTCCAGAAAAGAGGTATCTTCTGCTGACGTAGCTCTTACAATTTTTGTTAAACTCCACAACTGTGTACAGTTCTTAAGTTCTTATGCCACTTTATCTAAATTAACAGCCTAGAAACTGTTCCTTGACTGAAAAACTGTAGAGAAGGAAGTTTAAATGAGTGTTCGTATTAGAAAGCAATACATAAGTATTTAACCGTCATCTGTTAAACACAATTCATGTAAAAGAACCAATTCTTCTTTATTTAGAATGCTAGAAAAAACCTGACTGAGATTCTCTGTTGGATTAGATGGATTAGAGGAAAATTGAATTCCTCTCATAACTGCTTCCCTGGTGCGTTGTCTCATATCCTAATAATCTGAAAGCAAATAGATTTTGAGGTGCTTTTTACATTTAAAAGTGTCTGGCAATGCATAAAACATCATCAAAAATTGCCTCAAGTTAGCAAATCTCTTCTTGAGATCATTTGGTACAATCTTTTGGCATGAAACTATACATTATAGAAAATTTTTATTTTCATTTCCTTCTCATCAGGAGTTTTCCCAACATTACTTCAACTGAGTATGAATTAATAGTTTAAAGATTAGTCTTTGACTCTGGGACAGCCTTTCGGAAATGATCCATGCCTATTGGATCTGGGATAGAAATCCCAGAGTGTTTCTCAATTACAGTTTAATATACAGCTTTGTGGTGGCATCTTGTTTCAGACTCTGAAGATAAGTGAGCAGATCGTTTCAGCAGCTCAGTTGGCTGGGGCAGCTAGTGACTGCAGTTCCCTCATGGGTGCACATGCTTGCACACGATGTGCAAGAGGCACAGTGTTTGGCTTGGTAGCAGCTCCTCTGGAGTGAAAGCCATAAGTTCACATTTGTGCTTGTCCTACTGTAAGGTTTGAAACCCTCTGTGTGAAGCACTCTAGTAATTAGCAATATTCACACACTAAGGAAGTCACTATTGCCAACTAGGATATGACACGGAATTCTACACCAGGGAAGTTAATCTTTTCTTAGGGGTTGAATTACTCTGCTACATCACAGTGGGTGAGTGATTTCATATCCATATGACCATCTATAAAATAATACTAATGATAAGAACTAGGTGCAGATTTAGTTATTTTTTTTCCCTGTACATGTAGCTTGTAATTAAATTTTGCTGAGAATTTACCTGCTAATTTGCACTTTTTGAAGATGCTAAAGCAGCGTATTCTAGTTGCAAATAAGCGTTTTAAATGGTTGAGGTTTTAACAGAATAATTTGGAACATGGCAGAAATTCAATTTAGCTCAATTTGTCTTAAACTCTAGAAACAAAAGAAGCTTTGGATCTGTAGATGAAATACCACTATTCCCTGAAAGGTACTTGGAAGACTTTTCTGTCAGATATTGTCAATCTTAATAGCTGACATCAGCCCTCTCAATGTCCAAGATGAGTGCACAAGGGTTTTGTTTGGCTCGGTGTTTTTTTTCTCTCTGCAGATCTAATATTAAAAGACTGGAAAATAATCTTCATCCTAGAAGTTTTAAAAGCTTACCTAGACTAACACACTGAATAACATTACTCAAAACCTATGTTGCTATTCTGGACAGTGCCCAGGGGACTGCTGACTATACTTTGAAATTGCGTTATCGAGTGCTCATAAAAACAGATATATGATAAGAGTGATATTTGTAACTTAGTTATTTTCAGTACCATTTTAGTGAGACGTTATTAATGAATGTATGCAGTTATATTAACAGACGGAGGAAGAAGATGGGGACATTGTCCTATAACAGCTAGAGATTTGCAAGGAATTCTAAAAGGTAATCCAAAGAACTCTTGATTTTCCCCTTTAGTTTAGGATATAGAAAAGCACTCAGGCCAGGACCAGCCCATTCAAGATGGCTCTGGTTTGGGAAGGTAATTCCTGTATGTCAGCTAGAATTAACTACCATAGTCAGAAGTGTCTTTTGTTTGCATGAGGTTTACATTTGATTTATAGGTCTTGACAGACTGGTTTTCCAAATGTGGAATAAGTGTATAAAATCTGAGTGGTGGTTCTCTGTTAATGAGAATTAAATTATTCTCATTTTAAAAAGAAATGTGTTAAATATAAGCAGAGTTTACTATATAGGATAAAGTGGTGGGGTTTTTTTGGATAAAAAGGACATCTTACTATAAAAGCTTCTTTTCTTTCAAATCAGTAGAAGATCCGAAATAACTATGTAATAATACAACTCTTTGGTAGATGTTCATGTCTGAGCGGAAGGAAAGATGGCATTTTGATTTCAAGTATCCTTTGATTTTTTTTCTTATTGAACTTTATTTAGAAGTGGTTGCCAAGTAGTTGTTGTACAGTCTTTACTTCAGAAGTTGGTTGACTTGTTCTCCTGCTGAGAATAGTGAAGTCTTCATCTGCAGAAATGTAAATCTACTGAAAGCCTTTTTCTTGAGAATTCCTTTCTTTTAACTCCGAAAGGGGAAAAATGTTAATGTATTTCCTCCACTCGAGTTAAAATCATTGATCCAAAAGACAGGTACACTACTTAATAGTTGTATCTGGAGATTTTTCTAAGTAGACAAGATGCATGCTAGAAATTTTAAGTCTGTTCACTCAATATGTGATGAAAGGAGGGGCCTGGGTTTTGAGGCTGATGCCAGGAACATCAGTGGTAGATACTGCTGGCATGTGGTTTTAAAGTGATGTAACCGCTTCTGGCTCCTGAGGATTAGTTCTTGTCAGCCCACTTTAGATTTAAAAGTTAATACTTTTTGGTCCACAGTTGAATAAATAATTTTCTCTGTGCAGCCTAAGTTAGTATCTTTATAAAAGATTTTTATTAGTGTCATCCTCCTATATTGTGTAAGTAAATTCAACCATGGAAAGAACAATTATTTGTGTGATGAATGAAACTGGGCTGTTGAATGTGTCAAAGGATTTTGCCTCTGTAAATGAGATATTGAAACTGCAGGCTCAAAGTTCAGGCAAGAACTCCTTTTTCCGTTAAAGCTTTGTTTGACAACTTTGTAGCTTTCCATTAAGAGGTGTTTACCGTTTTTCGCATGTGCTTGCAAATGTGCATGTTTTCGGGTTTAAATTTTTTCAAGTTTTATTTTGCCCACATAAAAGAATTCCTAAAGTTTCTGCCTCAGTAAATACCAGCAATTGGTAATGCAGTTGTAGTTAGAAAACACCAATTCCTTTACTATATGTCTGCATGATGTCTGCTGAATGCTTTCATGAATAAACAATGTTTATTTTTAACTGTAGTGCTTGCTTTAACTTAATGGTTAAATGTTGTTTACTTTTAGCTGCGTTACAAATTAGTGCATTTACATGTAGAAAAGGCAACATTGATGTAAAAGTAATAAATTTCAAGATTATTTTTAATACAGCTGAGGAATGTAAGATAAGTACTAGGCAAGTCTTAGACATTAAGAGTATTGTAAATCAAAATTGAAAAAGGGGATCTATGTTCTTGTGAACTGCATAAACAATACCATTATTTTGCAGACTGTTGCTGACATAAAATACATTGCTTAATGGTATTCTTACTTTCTCCTCAGAAATGTGAGAGTTTGGAAATATCTTTAAAATGCCTTTTTAGCAGCTGAGGTTTTTGCCAAATGTTATTATCCTTATCGCTCCCTAGAAGGAAAAGATTGGATTTTGAGAGATACTTTTAAAATGTGTTTTTGTTTTCAAGTGAGACTTACCTTAGGGGAAGGGAGCAAACATTTCTTTCTTCTTTACCCTTTTATAACTGTTATGCCTGTTCTTAATTAAGGAGGTGGTGTGAATGCTTGCTTTTTAAAGATGAAGTTTAAAAAAATCAATAAAATACCTAAGAAACAGGGTTCTACTTGACAGGCAGATTTCAGTGCAGTTCTGATTATTCTTCTGCTATCTGATTTATGGGTAGTTTACTCTGTAGTTATAACAGTAATCTAAAGCTTTTACTCCCCAGTAAAACTGTAGAGGTTGAACTCCAGTACAGATTCTTTGAGTTCCTGTGGCATATGCTGACCTTGCAGACATGTCCAGATGCAGCTGAGTCTGCTCATATTTCTGAATTTATAGGCATATGTGTGTGTCTATAATTATAAGTCCATCACCTGTTGAGGAAGGTTTATGAGGATACTTCGAGGCATATTTAGCAGCGACTTTTTTGGTCTTGTGTATGTGTATGTATATGTATATATATAGTGATAGCTACTGGACACACCATGGTTCTGAAAATTAAGCTTTTATAAATTAAGAAAAACAAAAAAAAAGCCCAAAACCAAACAATAAAAAAGCATCAAAAAAACAACTTGTCAATTTTTGTAGGTTTTTTGTTTCAAGGAATCTTATATATTTGAGGTTTGGAAATCAGTGCTTAAGGTCAAAGAAACCAGGTAGCGTTTTGTGGGTGTTATCTTTTCCATCATAGAATTATGTGAGAATTCCTTCTGTACATAGTGATAGTTTACTGTAACATTCTAATAATACTATTAAAGTAGTAACACAATGGGACCCAAAAGATACACATTGCTGAAAAAATGTGTAAGGCTGTCCAACTGTTTTGGCATGTGAGCTGCTACTTAAATTTCAGCCTCCACTATAAAGCACAAGCAGATGAATCTCTATTGAACTTAGAGAGGACCTGGCAGATGTAGTTGGTGTGTAACCTGTTGAGGCTTAAGCCAAGCGGTGCAAAGAAGTTGTTGGGTTTTTTGAGCCGTGTTGTGAGCCATCTCTGTCTATTGAGTTATTGGGCAGTCTTCTCAGATCAACAAATTAAGTAACGTATAACTTTGTTTAGAGTCTTTGTTACTGAAAATTATTGGTAGCTCTGAAGGGAAAAATTTCATTAGAAACAACATCCAAATTGCTTGACTTTCATCTTGACCTGGACAGAACTCCTCGTAGTCATGTCTCTGCTTTATTTAGTCCTTGGAGTGTCTCCTCAGAGGTGGGAAAGAGTACAAAGTTAATTCAGAATTGAACTAAGACAAGCATTAGTAGAAACTTTTCCCTGAACACAAATTTAGCATAAGCTTACAGCAAGCATGTGAGTGAAATTGCAAGTACTCTTAACTTTGCCTTTGAATGTTGCAATTGTAATATGTTAAGATATGATGAAGTTAATTAATCATGTTGTGGCATCTACTGATTCTTGAAATGCAAACTCGAACAGAATACTGAAATAATTTTTACTTCTGACTATTCAGTCTCTGATGATCTCTGCCATACAGATCCAAGAGAACCATTTAAATTCAGATATAGCCTGTCATAATACTCTTAAAGTAAAAATTTCATGCTTCCGTCCTTATTCGTTCTAACATATGTCTGTCTTCTTCATTAATTGCTTCTCATAGATTTGATTTTTGCCTTTCTCAGTAGTGCTGTGACCGGCTTATGACTTCGGTACCTCATTCCCTTTCAAGACAGACTTGTCTTCATTTTTAAAAATAATCATTACTGAGTAATTTCTGTTGCCTCGAAATGGGCCTTTTTTTTGTGAAATGTTCCATCACTTTTTAAAAAAACCTGCTTTCATGCTGCAATGTTTTTCAATATGAAAAGGTTTGATTGTGTGTGTTTTTACTATTTACAGCCCTTTAAAATAGGGACGGGCAGGCTCTTAGGACTACTAAAAGATCTGTCTGCAGCTGGGATTGAGTTTGATTTATCTGGCAGCCAGAAGGGTTGGACTGAACTCCCTAGAGCTAGCAAATCATTCCTTGAGGCTGGCATTGCTACTTACATGGACTGTGTTCGACATGTTAGTTATTTGGAAATCTGCAATGCAGTTATTTGGACTCTCTCAGTGCAAAAGATGGGAGTTGAAATAACATATTTTGGAAATTGTACAACTTTGTCTAAAAATTTGCTAATTGGCAAGTAGCTTTTGATACTGACTACACAGGAGTTTATAGTATATGAATACTTTAAAAACTGTATTTAAGTGCTAAAAATAAAAATCGGGCTGTTAAACTGTTTAAAGCCCCAGCTAAAGGAGTCACCTTTTGGGGGAGAATGAGGAAGGTATCTTTTTGCAATTTTAAGTCCACAAAACTGTGTTTCCGTAGTTTATTATACCTTATTACGTTTTAGGCTGTAATTTCATTATTTTTTCATACTAAAAAGAGAATTCTGTCTTTAGCAAAATACATGGATAATAGTTAAAATTTAATTTGATCTTTTTTAGTCAACATTTCTAATACTTGATAGGGGATCAGTGATCTAGTACTGAGAGTCCAGAAGGAGTTTCTGTGATGATTTATTTGATAATAGTTTCTAGATTTTGAGTTTCTACACTGGAATTTATCAATATTGTTCAAAATCATGACAAAAATACTGTGGTTGATTGTTGTGGTTTGTGTTGTTTTGTTTTGTTTTTTTATTTGCTACTTTTCCTAGCTGTTGCTTTTCAAGTGTTTGCTATTGCTCTGCTAAAAATATTTTGGTAGGTTTCCTTTTCTGTTCGTGGAGAGGACCCTAAGTGAGAGTCTAAATTTTGATCATTTACATATTTGCTTAGGGCCTTAAACTATATTTTTAGTTGTATAAACCTACTTTAACAATATGAGATTCAGGAAAACTATGTTCTTCACTTACAGATCTAACAATGTACTTAATTCTGAAAGACAGATGAGCTGATACGTGCCTGTCTTTTCATTGTAAATGAAATGATATTTAAGTGTAATGGAGTGCATTAAGTCTTTTTGCTCTATCATAACAAGGAAACTAAGGCTTTAATTGTGATTAAGTAACCTCAAGCAATGCAAAAGGTGTATCTAGTATTGAAGATTTTTCTGTTTTCTTTCTCAGCATTACATTGCTGCTTACTGATACCTTAGCCTGTTTGTATGGGGGGGTTATAAGGCACATTTTTTTTGAAACCTGTTTATGAACAGCTTCAAGTTTTACTTCATTTTGCAATCAAGGAATTACATCTTTCCATAGTTAAAAATTAGGAAAACCAGTGTTTCCAGTAAGTAAATCTGATTCTTCTGTCTTTTGAAGCCTAGAAACATTTAAACTTTTAGAATTGCATTAGTGTATAAAAGCCATGATTGCATTTTACAGTGTGTAACAGTTATAAAATCAGTGAAACACCCAACCTTTTGTGGTAGTGATGGGGAAGTCCATGAAACTTACTGAATATAGCCGATTTCCAGAATGTCCTAGCAATAGAATTATATCACTGCGGATTTCTAACTAAATGTTAGAGGATTGCCTCCCTAATGACAAATGGAGAGCTGATGATGGTGTTCTGTACTTTGAGTGAAGCAGAGAAATATGATCAAGTCACAACAAAGATTTCATCTCAAAACTAGTCAGTTGTAGCTCTCCTCAGTTTTTCTTCTTTTTTCTTCTGTTGTTTTTTTCAGTTTAAATTTTCCTAATTTTGAAAACTAAACCTTAAGATTTCCTACTGTATGAAATCAAATCAGATATTGTAAGTCTTAGCCACAGATGTTACAGCATCAGGTCCAGAATACTGTATCAGAAGTTAGGAGAAACCTGTAAGAGAATGGATTTTTAAGGCATGAATCCCAATTCTTTGAGACAGGAGAAGATGGGACAAGGTACAGTTTGCTATTTTGATCTCCTCACTACTGTTCCTTACTTTTCAGAACAAAAAGGTGTGATGTGAGATTCTTAAATCTGATTCACTGTGCCCTGACGGTGCATAGAAGTGCAAAGCATAGGGAAGCAGAATCTGGCAGACAGCTGGCACATTCTGTTATGTTTATGGCTTTTTGTAAGATTGTCTGCCAGAAATGACCATACTCAAAAAAGATGCTCAGATAGAAGTCTTTGAACACACTTTTTGCAGACACAAAAGTGATTATTGATACTTTCTATCATTTACAGAGGGTACAATGCTTTCCTGTATAAGTTGGCCCTGATAAAGTGTCTCAAGACATCTCATGAAAGAAGGGAAATTTGGGAGCTGGGTGAGACTTAAGACCAAAAACCTAGGAAGAGGAATTGTCATTAAATATTTTTCTGTAGTTTAAGTTAGTAGATTTTATTTAACAGTGGAGAAATTACCTTTGTGCTGTTGACAATTGTTAGAATAAGGTTGATCCCACTGATTCTGCTTCTTAATGACAAACTTTTAATTTGAACAGAACATCTCAGTTGAAAAACAAATTTTTCAGACTTATGTTTTTCCCTGTTGAAGCTACTTGCCTGATCTTAGGTCTTGATTGGCAGCTATTCATAAATGTGGAATTCTCTGCGTTTATCTGTGATTGCTCTCTGCTAAAGATCGATGGGATTGGCTTTGCTGTAGAAATACTTGATTCCACCATAGCTAGCACGAAGTGAAGAGCAATGATGGGTCAGAGCGAGGCAGCTGCACAATGAAGAAGAGTTGGGGTGATTTTATTTTGTTTTACATCATTTGAGTTGTAAGTTGGCAATTTTTGATCTCAACACGTGCTTGGGGTGACCAGCTGAAACACGCATGGCAGCGTTTGGTTGTGTTGCAGAAAGTCCTGTGGGAAAGAATGAGAAAAATAAACCAGATGTCTGCCATTTAAAAGGGCAGTGTAAAACTTTACTGAATTGCAATTGCCCAAATAAAGCTCCATCATTGTCATAGGTGTACTTGATGCATACACAGAGAGCATGTTCATCTGTAGGCAGTCAGTCTTTATGACTAAACAGCCTGCAGGTTAGACCTTGTACAGTTAGTAATCGTATTTGTGTGTCAGCATTATCTAAGCATTGCAAGAAGAAGCTGAGAACTTCTAAATACTGAACTTTTTTAAACCTCTGGCTGGTAAAAGGAATGCTTAAGACATCATTATTTTAGGTTTGGGGAATCAGCTGGCTTCCAATTTCTGAATTTTTTTGGTTAAATGATTGCTTTTCCAATAATGAAAAGTAATTGTTTCCATGTTTGGACTATGGATAGATTCCAAAATAAAACAAAGTTTAGAGTTTTAAGTTTTAATCTTCTCATTAATTTTATGGGGGTTTTAGCTTTTTCTTGCTTTTAAAAACAGGTAATATTAATGAGGAGCAAGCTACAAGAAGGTTTACACTTTTAGTGCTGCCTTGGGTTTTTCCCTTTTTAATCTCAATCTACTTGAAGGTGAAGACCAATGTTGATAAACTAGTGCTTGAAAACATGTTGAAATTTTGAGTAATTTGTACTATATGAGAAGTCTTCCTTTATAATAGAGAGTTTGCCAGTTTGGAGACTTTTTACACATTACATGTTCTTGATAAACAGAGTAGAGTAATGGCTGTTTATTCCTGTGAGGGTACTGCAGCTGCGTAGAAGACTGCAGGAGGCAGTGCTTTCTCTTTAGGGAAAAAGATTTTTTAAAAAGTAGACAATTCTCTTAATCAGCAAGTAGAATGATGAGAAATTAAGCAACTTCTATGTGGTGATACAGAACTTCTTGAATAACTGCAAGAATTGAGTCTTTCATTTGAAAATTGGGTTCCGTTACAGTGGAGCAAGTGCATTTTGGAGCAGTTCTGTGTGTCTTGCAGGTAACAAAGTAGTCCTCAGAGGTCTGAGATTAAACAGTTGCCCATAGCTGGGCAACCAGGTAGCTTCAGAAGGTTACCCTTTTCAGAAAATCTGAATACAGCTACTCGATACTTGGTTTTTAGAACTACTTTTTGTTTGAAGGGAAAACTGCTTGTTTGCCACAATTGCATGAACTGACTTCACTTTTGGGTAGCCTCTGGAGCCTTTTCTGCAAAACAGGTCAGAATCTATCTGTCATAAGATAGGATTCTATTGTTCCTTGTTTTCTTTCCTTTTTTTTAGTGTGTATATCACCAATAGAGTTGATTGGTTGAGGTTTTGCCAAGTTTTGTTTGTTGGGGTTTTTGGGGGCATGTGAAACGTGGGGGCTGATAGAGGGCAAAGGAAATAGAGGAAGGGTTAAAAAAATAATTCCAGAAAAATCATTCACTGTAACCTTTGATTGTTGCAATGCTAATGTTTTTTATGTGGTTTGTGTTTTATGATAAAGGGTGGATCAAAAAAATAAAATTTGTGTGCCCTTTTTAGATGCAGTTGTTGCTGGTTTTTGCATGGATTCCTGTGCCTGTGTAGCAGTTCATTTCAGCCTGTTGGCTCTTTATATTGGTATCGGAAATACCTATTCCTTAGTGTTATTGTTATAACACTAGGTTTATGGAAATTTATTTGACAAGTGGGAAAATGTCTACCCATTGTAATAATGTAACTTCATTTCCAGATCTTCAGTTCATTAGCCAACTTGGCTAAAACCTATAAAATGTACCAATTCTGTTCTCTTTGAAGTTTTAGTAGCATTTCTGTTGTTGCTGGCAAAGTTTCCGCTGTTAGTATTGTGTTCCCCTGAGAGAATATGTAGCTTGCAAGAAATCTTACTGGTATGAAGACAGTAATACCTCAGGCTTTGTATTATGCTATGTTGTGCCATAATAGTTTTACGGCTATTTCCATTTGACATCCAAATCAGTAACTTATTGGAACCACCATTTTCCTTTTCAAAACGCTCTGTTTTCAGACTGCACATGAAAAGATAATTATTTAATTATTTTCTCATTAGCAGAGTTTCATTTAAATATTAAAATTACTTTAGTTGTCCTGCAGAGATGATTTTACTGCTTTTCTCTCCATGAGTTTCTTTATTTTAAAAGAAAAATCTGTTGTGGATGAGTGGGAGGTGTGACGGCAGTAATACTCTCGCATCTTTAAGCGAAACAGTGTGTGTAAAAACAGACTTTGATTGTATTAAATTACAGAGAAGACAAGATGTTTGTTCATTCATCACTTTTGCAGGAGTAATATACCCCATGCATCATCTGACTACTGTATCTCTCTCTGGCTTTGTGAATTTTGCTTTCAGAACTTTTAATTACACTATTCCTGATTCATTGTCTTTATCTTTATTCATATTTATGTATTTTTAGTGAAAGATGCATGGATACGGAGAATTGAGTTATTTGTCAGAAAACATAAGATACCAAATGCAAACTGATACTGAGAGTGCAGCAAAGGTGGTAAATGTTGACACTGACATGAGTGTGACTGTATCTGTCACCTTTCAGTTATTTCTAAGCCTGCTTTGTCTTCAGTATGGCTTTTACTGCAGATCCCAACAGAGAATATTTGTATATTAAAACCAGATTTAGGTCATAGTGTCAGAATAATCTTGCCTTAAAATGGGAACTTTTCTGCCAATTTGAGACAAGAAGAGGCATTCTGGGGCTCTGACAAAGTTGAGGAGCCAGTGCTTGCATCTGGAGTGCCATTTTATTGCCAGTTCTTCCCTTTGTTGGAATTGATGGGCAGGTTCACAGGAATTGCTTTATGGTTGCTCGCAAGATGCCTTCTCTTCCCAACTATAATCAGTTTTCTTGATTTACAGATGAGGCAGCTGTTAGTATGAATTTTTTCTTCATCTAGATACTGAATGGGACGGAGAAAGCACTATCTGCTGCAGATAGAAGTGACAATGTGTTTTGTCATTCTGTTGCTACTACTTGAACTTCTATGGTTAGACACAAATGCTGCAGAGAAGGAAGTGGGTCAAATTTGGTAACTATCAAGAAAAAGGTCTGTACACAAGGCATAGCTAGTTTCTGGAACGTTAGAGAAACCCAGTAAAAGGAGTTGAGCATCTTAAAAGAAAGCTAGACAGCATTTATTTGTGCTCTTTCATTTACTGGTCTTTTGTTTTTCCTGCTTCTTTAATTTGTTACTTGTGTGCCTGGCCCTCCATTTCAGTGGAACTGACAACAGTTGAAACTGGTGCTAGAATAACTCTGAAGGTGTAAACCTGCAAAAAAAATCTTGTTTAATACAAGATGAGTAAAAATACCCATGAATTCTACTTAAAGTAACGGTGAATTCTTAATGTGTGCACAACCACAGTGTATGAAGTGTTCAGTGTATTCTGAATAAATTTATTAGAAAAGTTTTCGGAAATTTTTGATGGAATGTTTGTTTTCATAGACTCAGTAAAATTCTGTTTCTACTTTATAAATTTTTCAGCTAAAACCAAGATACAGAGTTCTTCTGTCCAACTTTTCCCCTTTTATTTCTTTTTTTTTCCCTAATTTATTCCAACCTTTCTTTCTGAGAAGGTGTATTTTTTTTTTCCTGTTTCATGAAGGAAGAACATGTTTCCTGCAGCTGTGAAGAAGAGTAACTTTTCTTCCAAAATACTTGAAAGCAGCTGTCAAACATCAGATTCTGTTTAATGTTGCTTTTTGTTTGGGCTTTGCATCAGGAGGTGGGAGCTCCGTTTGTTCACTTAGCAATTTTTTCGTATTCAGCAACTGATTTTAGAACTGTTTCATATGGTAAGAGATGGTAGCATTATTGCATTAAGAAATTATTAATTTTAGACTGTCTGTTTGTCTAGGTTTTTACCCCGTTTCTTGGTAAAGATGGCAGCCAACAATGCAGTGCTGAACAGACTGGAGCAGAAAGGTGCAGAGGCTGATCAAGTTATTGAATACCTCAAGCAACAAGTTGCTCTGCTCAAGGAGAAAGCTAGTAAGGAATTATCTATTCTGTGATTAATGTTAATTATCTAGTTAAGAAGTTTAATGCTCACAGGGAAAAAATGAGAACATGGACGATTTCATTGGTGCTCTCAGCCTTTTAAGTGTGTTTCAAGTTCTCTGAGATAAGTAGCGCCACTTCACTGTCTTGTGGTTTATGAGTTTTATGGAAACTGTTCATTCTGAAAGAGAAAGCGAGGATATTTTAATGACACAAACAAATTATGGAAACTTGGTAGGACAGGATTCCATTTGGGGGAAGAAAGGGAGTCGTGAAGGATATGACACTGTGCATTTTCCTGAATGTGTTACTGCTTTTTCACAACTATGGGATTCTCTCAAAAGTATCAGACCTTCAATTTTGATATTTTGTACTTGTTGATATCAGTGAATTAAGGTGCTCCATATTAAAACAATGTTCAAGCTTTTCCTGATAGATTTCTTGAGATTTTTTTTTTCTTCCGTGAGTCTCTTTAGGAGACTAAGGAGGTAGTATGGTGAGGGGCAACTAGAGTATGTAACTGTTATAGAAAATGTCTGTTTCAATGAAAAAGAGATTCCAAAATATTTCTGATTATGTACTCCTTGAAATTTTCCACTTGTGTTTGACTCATTGTGTTTTACATTTCTTTAAAAGTAATATGTCTGTTTGCCAAATGATGAATGCTAATTATTTAAACCTGTCAGTTTTAATACAGTGTCAATTCTAGTCTTGCAGGCATCTCTCCGAGAAGAGAAGAAGCTCCGTGTAGAAAATGCTAAACTGAAGAAAGAAATTGAAGGGCTGAAACAGGAACTGATTCAGGCAGAAATTCGAAATGGAGGTGGGGAAAAAAGTCCTGTCCTCATACAACATAGGTTTAGTTAGCACAAAATATGATTAAAACTATCTTAATTCAACTTGGTTTTTATTTTCGTGTGTATGACTCTGTAGCATTTCTTACAAATTCTGGATTTTTCTAGGTTCCATACCTATGACAAGTTCTTAATTTCCAGCACTTCACTATACTGCAAACCTAACACGTGCATATGCCAAATCTTAATCAGGCATGGAACTGGCTTTTGTATGTTTTTTTCTTTTAAAGTGCCTTTCATAATAAGCCCAAAATTTGACTGATGACAATGACTCATTGTAATACCTTAGGAACTGCTGAATGTCTGACACTTCTTGATATTCTGAGTATTTAATCTAGCATGGCTGAAAAATCCCTGTGGAAAATCAAGTCGTAGTTCAAAGTACAGATGGGCAGCGACATATTAGAAAATCTGTGGTGATGTAAAATTAGAAACAATGTGTTTTGAATCCCATGCTTTAGTAAGACCAGCCTTTCATGGCACTGTTTTTCCTTCTTTGCGCTCGTCTGTGAACGTCTGTACAGCTTGCGTGATCATTGTATAATTCGTATTAAAAGAGAAAGGAGAAAAACAAAATTGAAATATTTCAGATCCAACCTGTCTTCTTTAAAATTATTTCCAAAGAAAGTCTTTTCTGCCCTCAACAGCTATTACTATTTTTAGCCATGCTGTCAGTATAGTAAATTGGGTGAGATAGTGTCCGGTGTAGCTAGACGCTAGCATTCAACCATACTGAAATGTTTTACTAGTAAAACAACACATTAAGCCTTCAAAGAGACTAGCATTTTATAAATGTAGAGAATTCTTTTTCTGCTCTGGGTGTGAATAAAGCTCTTTTGTATATTAAACCAAACCATTAATTTGTATTTCTCCTTTTTCTGTTAGTCTGTAGCAATTCTTGATAGGTAAAGGGTACTTCTCAGAATCTCTTGTTATGCTTGAGAGAGAAGTCTCAAGGTATATGATTTTTTTTCAAAGATGGGAAAGGACTAGGAAATTAATATTTACCTTGACGTGCATCTTCCTTTATTTAGCTAATTTATCTAAACGGTAGTGATATCTAAAGGTAGTAGGACTAAATTCACAATTTTCTTTTGAACTAAATTAGGATATTATTAATATTTGCTACAAAAATTAGATGGACACAACATTAAAAATACCACCTGAGATATTTTTTCCAAAATATGAGAAACAAGTCTTTTTGCGTTTCAACTAGCAAGCAAACAGCAAGCAAGTGGTTGTTCGTACAACACAATTCAGATTCAAACGATTCTGAAAAATCGTTTGTAAGAATGTAATTTGTGCAAATCAGTTTGTTGTTGAAGAGAGCAGGTATTGACTAACACAGTGCAGTTCTTCAAGAAAGCTAATAATAAATCTCTGAAGTGTATTAACAAGTATGTATGCAGAATGGAGAAGTGTGTAATAGTGACACCAGAAGGATTTGTCTAACCTTAATTAATCCTGGAATCATTTAGGCTGGCAAAACCCTCGTAAGACTATAAAGTCCAACCGTAAACGTCATAGAATAGATCAGGCTGAAAGGGACCTTGAAAGATCATCTGGTTGGATTTTTCTTGGGAAAAGGAGCCTAGATGATGCTGTCTGCATCTACTGATGATGCTTTCCCTGTACAGTGATTTGGTAAAAAGCCTTTAATGAGATTCTTGAAGAGCAGTGTGTACATGGGAGGTGATTTTTATGCTTTCATCTGTTAAGATTCGTAGTGAGCTATGTCCAGAATTCTGTTTGAGCAGTTTCAAGAAAAATATGAAGGTAGTGTGGAAAATTTAGGGAAGGGAAGTGAGGAATCAACACATCATTTTAAAGCTTTTTAGGTAACTTCTTAGAAGGGGATAATTCAGGCTCAATGTCTTTGGTCAATCGGAAAAGGGAATTGAGACATGATCTGACTACAATGTAAAAATGATTTTATACATAGCAAATTACAGGATAGTCTCCAGTATGACAAAAGCTAGTAGCTAGAAACTGAAACTAGATGAACACAAATGGAAATAAGGAGATAGTAGCAAAGATAATTGGATATTAAATAAACTACAAAAGGAGCTGATGTTTGCTTATAAATTACTGTATTTAGCGCTTTTTCCCCATTTAAAAAATGTGCAGTCAAAGGCATTGTTTTTAATTGATTGGAATAATCACATATGGATTGAGTTCTGAGAAGTGTTTTAGTGTTGTGCTTCACTACTCAGCATTTCTCCTCTACTTTTTCATTTATGTTGGTAACTCAAAATGCCACCGTGTTCAAAGGCGTGTAACTTCTGTGGTTTTGATTTTAGTAAAACAGGTCGCAGTTCCTCCTGGCACAACCATTTCTGCAGCTTCGTTTTCAGATGATGTTCCACAACCTGCAGCAGTAGCCCCGTCTCCTGCTTCCAAAGATCAAATTAAAGGTGAAGATGAAGAAAAGAAAAAGAAGGAAAAAGCAGAAAAAAAAGGTACTTCAGTTTTCTGAGCTGTGATAGATATTTAATTTATGCAAGTACTTTTACATCACTTTGGGCATAGAAGAAAGCCACTGTAAATAATTATGTGCTAGCTCTTAAAACCTTGAAAGTGCTTGAAGCTAATGAAGGCCATCGAGTAAGCCACAGATTCTTAGTTAGCTGGGATACAGGCCAAATCTCCTTTAATGTGACTGAACTGACTGAACTCACTTATTTAAAACAAACAAACCCAAGCCCCACAAAACCCCACAACAGAAAAAAAAGCAAAACCAAAATACACACAAACACAAAGGAGAAGAAAAAAGAAGGGGAAAAAAAAAAAGGGAAAAAAAAAAAAGCAGGGTGAAGAGGTGAGAGGAGGAAGGAAGAGGAAGACACAAAGTTTAGAGAAGCTTTTCCAGACTGAATGCCTTTCTTTTCTGAGGCTTAGTTAGAAATATTTTTTTCTACCATGAAACAATGCATGCAAAAGGCAAAGACCAGCTCAGCAAAATACCTTGCAAGCAGTAGCAGCATAACATAATAATAAAGGGAAAATGCTAAGTTGCAGTTTTCTGCATCCTTACAAATATTCTGCATTTTTTTTCTCGCTGGAAGATTCTTATACTCAGTGAAGTTCCATCAGAATTGATCAGATGCATCCATATCAACACTGGTGAAATGGTGTGGAGAAGAGTATGTAGGTTTCCTAGCACCTTTTCTCCTGTTTTTAATTTCTCATGGTCTATATTGACTTATGTTTAACAAAGTCTCTTAGTAGAGTAACAGATAGAACTTCTGTAGATAGTAGATAGAACTTAGTAGAATAACAGATAGAACAGATGTAACTTCTATCTGTTACACTTGCGCAAAAATACAGGTGTCTTTCTTGGAGCTTAAACTCATGTTTTACAATCGTTCTTTATGCAAATTATTATTAATTTGCTATGAATTGATAGCTTTTCGGAGTTTGACTATTATGCTGATAGGGCACTGTATCTCTTTTGATTTTTTTCTGGTGACCTGTACACAGGCTAATGTAAACGACTTCATATTTTTTTGACTTACTGCAGCCTGGACACATCAGTATTCCACAGAGCTGTAAATATAAAAGCAGAGGCCACATGTCGTATCAGGGAATTCATTGTTGTCTCCAAGGCCATATGTCATATCAGGGAATTAATTGTTTTCTCCAAGTATTCAGTGGTTGTAGAGCAACTATTCAGTTAGTAAGGAAAAATAAATGTGTTTTGATGTCGTATTTCCCCTAATCTTGTGTAAGTACCTTAAACTTAGAAAGCGATCTATTTGGCTTTTTCGTTTGAGTGACTATATTTGGAAAAAGGTGAAATATAGCATGAACATTAAATAGTAGCCCTGAGCAGGCTATTTCTGTGGAGTTCAACATCTATTGTAGGTCTAATATTTAACAGTCAAAGTAACCAATATCTAAAGTTCGTCTTTTAGTCATAAAAACGATGAAGTTATGAAATAACTTGTATCCCTTTGCTTTCTCATCTGTCATCTCATCACCTAGCTCATCTGTTTCCTTTCTGGTTATTCCCATATTCTTTGTTCCACTTCTTGCAAACTCCATCTGCGAGGCTTCTCTGCATCTTGATTCTGGGCTGACTCTGACATTGGCCAGAAGAGTGCAGTTCTCTCCTTAGCCTGTGGCATTGAGATGGATGTTTTCTGTGCGTCTGCATATGTGATGTATACAGACATGCTTTTCTGGGTTTTCTTCTCCTTAATTGGTGACAGACTTAATTTCTCTGAAGTGACATAAATAGGATGCTAGAAGCTGATTTTTTTTTTGGATCCAGACTCCTATACAGAAATGTCATGAAGTGGAGAACAGTGACGAATGATACCAAGGATAAAGATAGCAGGTCTTTTAAATGATCTGAGGTATTAAATATCAAGTGTTTCGATGGTATTTTTTTTCAGTTCCTCTTGAATTTTTGTGTATATGACTGGTTTTGTTAATCTAATTCCAATCTGATTAATAAAAATCCAGGCATAAAGAGTAGAGCTTTTTGTTCATCATTTATGAACTGAAATATTTTGGAAGAGCTATTGCTTTTTTATTGTTTAAAAAAAAAAGGCACCAACCAAAACCCAACAACCCTGCCTTTTATTATTGAATGTATTATTTAATTTCAATGCTGTATTAGAACAATGTTAAATAAATCAGATTGCCCACTTTCTATTTTTAGTCCCTAAAGAAGGGAGTTTAATTTACATTAATATGTAAGCTATCTTGGATGAAAGAGTAACGGAATATGCTTATCTTAAGTAAGTACTTCTTAGTCCCCCAGAGATTGTTCAACAACTATAATCTCAAAAGGCTTTTAGACAGGACAGTCTTGTATACAAACTGGTTATAACTTGCTCATTTCAAAAGGAATATCCAAATAAAGAGCTGAGTATGGGGAGTGTTGCTTCACTGCTGTTTTATACTGTACAGTGTGTATGAGTGATGATAAGCCTTCCCTTGACATGAGATAAAGACACTGGGTCAGTGAGGCCTCATAAGCTATGGACATTTTCACGTACTTGTATATTTAGAAAGTGAAGAATGTTTGCCAGGGGTCGCTTTGCAGCTGTAGCAGTGCGGTTGCAGTGACTCAGCATTGTCTGCAGTCAGGAGTTAAGTTGCTGAGTGCTGGTAACCTGATGACTTGTGATTGTCTAGTTTACCTTTGCTGGTGAAGCACCATGGCAAGACTTACTGGTCATTGCTAATTATTAAAAGAGCATTATGAGGCTTATTGATGTGGCCTTTGTCACTTAAAAATGTTAGCTACACTTCTGTCCCAAGGTGGTAATTACTTGTAACAATCTAGATTGGGGTCTGTATGATGATTCTCTGCGTGGAAGCTAGTAATATTATTCTTCCTGTGTGTTTTACATGGGATTTACACTTACTTCTGAGATCATATCACACTTTTTCCTTGCATTATTCATATATTTTTCATGCCTTTTTAAAATGTGTATTTCATGAACTAAACTTTTTGAATAGGTGAAAAGAAGGAGAAGAAACAGCAGCCAGCTACTGGAAGTAGTGATATAAAGCCTGTAGATGTTTCTCGTCTGGATCTTCGTGTTGGCTGCATTATTACTGCTGAAAAGCATCCGGATGCAGACACTTTGTATGTTGAGGAAGTGGATGTTGGTGAAGCAAGCCGAAGGACTGTGGTCAGCGGTTTAGTGAAACATGTTCCTCTGGATCAGGTATTGACAAAATCATTTACTACTAGCTTCTCCTTTCCTAAAGTATGTTAAGACCTTAATTTGTTTATAAGGTGTGTTTTCATTCTGCTAAAATATTTTTACATCTTTTACATTTACTTTGAAAACATTAATGCTTAACGGTATTTGCTAGAAAATGGAGAAGTACCCTTTCCCCAAATCTGTTCCTTTCTGTTTTCAGTAGTTCTATCCTGGGATCTTATACTGACTCCTGTGGTTCCATTGGTACACAGGGTGTGTACGCAGTATGTGCTAAACCAGACAGCTGTGACCCGTCCTTTAGGTTTCCTAGTATGGAGTAGAGAACCATAATAACTTTTTTGCTGTCATCCAAGCTTCTGAAGCCTTTGTCTTCCAACTCTCTGTTGAAGTGTTTGGCATGAAATAAAACAAAGAGGATATAAATTTAACTTAGCTGGCAGTGAGTAGCTTAAATGATACTGGAATATAAAATGCATATTTTTACTTCCTGTGTTTACTTCTCTGTTTGACAAGCATGGTTTATATGTCTTGGGAACAACCTAAGACTTCAAGATAATATATTTCTTTCGCACCTCTTCTAGAGGGTTAGTGGAAGGGAGAAGTTGACTGTTCTGCACTGATCACCTCATAGTGTCCAGTTACTGCATCTGCAGTGGGCAAATATTCACACTGCTCATTTTTAACGGTCTACTCGCAAGAAAGCATGTAGAAAAAACATCTTAAAAGCCTTTCTAAATAAACCTATAAACATAAAGTGCATAGAATGCAGCAGCAGTAACAGTATTTTCTCTACAACCTGTTCTCTGTCTGGAAAAAATAATCCAAAGTAATCACTAATAGAGAACTAGGGATCATTCTTACACATTTTTGGGAATGATTAGTTTGTGCTGTCTGGTTTTGGTTTTGGCAAGTCTTTATTAGTTAGTAAATTCTTAGGGGTAAACTTTTGTCTTTCATGATATTTTGAAGGGTCCAAAAACATGAAGGCCTGATCTGTGATTACTGCCTTGTGTTTACATAAAATGTATATATCAGATCAAATATTACAGACATAATTCACCAAAAATTCAACTATTTGTGATTGCAGTGTTTGAGGCTGTAGCATTCGTATCGTCTTTATTTTACTTTTGATTAGGAAGCCCAACTTGTCTCTGCTTTAACATTTCAGTATGCAGTGCAAGTTATGGGTGTAAAAACTGCTTGCATGACCATGTTATATGTGGTCCATAGTGGGTTTGTGCACCAGTGATGGTGGTGAAGCTAAGTCAGAAGTTGCACCCTAGAGTATCATGTGTAGACAGACACACGCGCCCTCGGTAACAGGGATATGGAACTGAAGCATGAGGTGGACCCTGCTGATGCTGAGGTCTTGCTGCAGCAGCAGCAGCAGCTGGGGACAATTGGAGAATGAAATGTCAGCAGGAGTTGACAGCTTTTCTGTCACTGCCTTTGGCTCTTGGAAGTGGATCTTCGTGTGCTCCTAGCATCAATACCTGTGTCAGGCACTTGTTTCTGAAATTAAAACAATTCTTAAGTATTGCTGCTTTTTTTAAACCTTCTGAAATCTCCTTCAACCTAAGAGATCCTTATGTCAGTTATCAGAAGTGATGGACAAGAATGAAGGGCATGTATCTTAAGCTCAATATGAGAAGATGCCACCATCAGCCTCCTCAAACACTATCCCACAACCATTCTTTGTGAGAGGATGTATTACAGCTGTAATGAACTATCTCGTTTTGAGAAGAGAGACTTTTTCTTTCTACTTAGGTGGCTTTTTTTTTTTTTTATTTCTAGACCGGTATTTAAGGGGTAGTGTTGTCCACCCAGGAAATAGCAAATGATACTGGAATTTACTTTTTTTTTTTCTTGGGTAGAATGGTAATTACATTCTTTATATGTATTCTTACTCTTCATCTTCAAATTTTCTTAGTCTAGTCTTCAGGAAAAACATGTTTCTATAAATCATAAAGAATAGTGACTACAGCATGACTGTAAACTTATTGACGCATTCAGTGTAACATAAGACACTTAGATGATTTTTTTTTTCCTCTACTTTTGTAGCATTGTGCTTCGAGGTTATATTAAATTTTATTGTGTTGTGTTTTTTTGCGTTTTGGGGTTTTTTTGTCCCCAGGTATGAAACAAGTAGAAATATCTATGTAAACAAGTTTATGACTTGTAAATTATGTTTACTGACAAACTTAAGATCCAGATAAGCATGTAATAAATTGAGGAGGGCTTTTTGTTGCTGTTGGCTTTGCAGCTCGGGTTTTAAAGCAATTAGTGTGTTTGTGTTCACTCATATTAACTAGCTATTGCAGTCTGTCACAGTGTCTGATTTTGAGATATAGAAGGGTAGTTAGTTGATAATTAGTTATACAGGTAACTTCAAGGATTGCATAAGAAATAGAGCAATTTAACACTGCTCCTCCAAGGATAAGATTTTGCTTTTCTGTGTATAGTAAACTTCAGAATTAATTTTTTCTTATTTTAGTTTCCTTTGTTTATTTCTCACCCCCTTCCCCTGTTTCATTTTACCAGCATGTTGGGAAAATGCATTGTTTTATTCTGAACAGGAAGTAGCTTTGTGTTCAACCATAGAAACTCGAACAGCCAATGCTTTTGCTGAACCTAAATCAAATTCTCAGTAGTTGTCAGTTTTGAATTTCCTGAATTTCTGAAACAAAAAGATTGGCTTCTTGGAAGACCATTGAAGGTTATTACTGTTTCAAGGAGATAGCATTTGAATTTCTTTTGCTTATTTTCAGCTCATATCAAACACCTGAGATGCCAAAGTCTTACCACTTCCCTGTAGATGTAGACTTGCTTTTGTTTTTGTCTTTTTAAGTGTAGAGAATTGCCTGTCCTGTTTGTCTTTGTCACCTTCAAGTGCTTTTAAGTAACGCCCTGTATTTCTGACAGAATTTCTTAGGTACTGGGAAAGGGAGGCAGATTTCTTCCCCCTTTTTTATTTATTTGTGCCCAGTCTTATCTAGATGTCAGGAAACTTCCCAATTTATTTTGGTTGCAAAAGGCACAGCGGAAAGTCTCCTTAGGCGGTATTGGCGAGGCACGATTCCTTCTGCGTTGTCTTTTCTCCTTGAGACTAATCCTACGTGTGTTCTCAAAGGAGGCAGCAGCGTTATGGATGATGTATCTCCACGTCTCTTGATTGGAGGCCAGAGTGGACCACTGATGGTAGTCAGTATGGCCAAGACCGAGGTATTGTTTCAGAGAGTCCTTGTGTCTCCTCTTTGGGGCTCCTCTGTTGCGACAGCCGGTGGCGAGTTCACCATAGAGCACAACCTTAGGGAGGCGGTGATCCCCCATCCTGGAGACGTGCCCTGCCCAGTGCAGCTGGGTCCTCAGCAGCATGACCTCAATGCTGGTGACCCCTGCCTGTTCAAGGACAGTGACATTAGTCGCGTAGTCAGTCCAGTGGATGTTTAGGATTGTACGGAGGCAGCGCTGATGGAAGCTTTTGAGGAGTTGCAGGTGGTGGTGGTAGATGACCCATGATTCAGACCCATATAAATCGGCCTTTTTAGCCACCAGCGCGCTTGTAGCAAGCGTGGGTAGAGCCCTTCCCATATCTTCGTTTGCAAAGCCTAGCCATGATGATGATGATTTTGAAAAACAAGACTATTTCTTTTCTTCCTCTAGCAAGTGGTTACAGGGAGTGGCCATCAGTAGAATTACGGGATCTGACTCTTTGTAGCTGACATGTTTCAGGGTTTTATTTATCATTTACTGTGCAAAGATCTACTAAGAGCAATGCAGATAGAATGATGCTTGAACACCAGATTCTGTGATGATTTGTAAATGAAATAGATTTTTTTGACACTTATTATGTATGAATACAGGGAGATTTGCTATTGTAGTTGAAGTCCTAGTTTCCCGAAACATTACAATTAGTCCCTTCTACAAAATTAGGACAACCAAGTTTTAAAAAAAATAAATAATAAAAACAACCTCATTGTTATTTAGGTCTAATTCCCTTTTTTTACTCTGTATTTAGAGAATAGTTATTTATCAAAAGACAGCTTAAAAATCCAGCTATTTATTTATAATAGAAAGGGAAAAAAAACCCCTTGAAATGGCAGTGTTCTGTTTTGGCTGACCATCTTGAGACGGGTTTTTCTTACTATTTTGTAAAAATATTTATTTAACCTTGTGGGTTTTCTTAACATTTATTTGTGAAATCAACGCACATCTTAGTATTAGAACAGTTTTTCAAAAGCATTTGAAGATACTTCCTAGTAAAAGTGTTGGGATAATATGTATGTTTGAAATGTTGATAAATAATTCTTAATTTTGTAATAGTAATCCACTTCTCATATGGAAATTCCATGCATTACATATAAACATTTGGGCCACTGTGATTAGAGAGAAAGAAATTGTCTGGTTCTAGTTTTGGTTTTCTTTCCTGTTAGGTTAATGAAGATGATGATCTCAATTTCTGTATTAATGCAGTCTGGTTTTGTCAGTTGTATAATCTGTAATAGAAAAGTAGTGCTCCAAAATCTCGAATTATTTCCAGGTAGTCAAAGCTAAAGCTGAGTACCAAATGCAGAAATCTTGATTTTTTTATTTTATTTTTATTCTGCATCTCTTTTTGCTATTTATTATTCAGTGCTAGATAATGTCTACAACTTATATTTTAGAATAACTGACAGCCTTTAATGGGCACACAAAGGAACCCTCACTTACTACAGCCACTTATGTTTTGGGCAATTTATGTCAGTAGCAGTAACTTCAGAAATTTTCATTCAGTGGGCTACCTTGAAACTTATGCAAAATCATCATCACTACTTCATTATGGAGATTTATATTTTTATGTTTTAAAATGTTCTCCTTGAAAAATGTGCAATAGTCAGAATATTTGATCATAGAAGTTTTAACTATTAGTCCTGCAGTTTTGTTTAAAATTTATATTGTAATGCACTAAGACTGAAATTAGAAGTATGGATGTGTATATATATGTGCACTATGACTATGGGAACAACTTACCTTCTGCCTGTCTCTTAAGAATGTGGGTTTAATTTCTATCAGTTTGAAGGTGTGGTTTGTTTTCTAGGCCAGAGTGTGACAGTTTCCCCTAGCAAGGTCTGCTTTTTCTGTTTTACTATAATAATGTTTATTAAAAAAAACCCAAACAACTGAGGAAGAAATGTAGTTTTACTGGTTTGTGCTAATAAAATGCACTGCACAATATATATAGCCTTTTTCAGTGGTTAAAAAAAATTCAAAGCATTTGAGTTACATAAGCTAAAATTTAAGATTCAAATGAGCTAATTATGTGAAACACCTGTATGCTTCCAGTACACAGTTTGAAATTTATATCTATTAGCTAGCTTAATTTATAGTCGTTAGGTTTTGTTGTTGTTGATTATTACCATTTTTGGTTTTGTAATCATTACTATCATTAAATGGAAATTATTTGGTTAAAAGTGCTGTATTGAAAGTGGACTGAAGTGGTGATTTAGAATGAATAAAGACAGACTGTGAGTGAAAAGCATCACCTGTTTTTTTGATTTCTGAATGGCATGTTTTCTATTTCCAGAACTGTGTCACAATTTGTCATTTACTTCGTTATTCACTGGCCAACTCTTAAGGGGTTTAAATGTTGTTTGTTAGTGGTGTACAGGCATTAAAATTTTTGCACCTGTTGCTTTATGCTTCCCTCATCTGTGTTAAGATCTCTTCGTTGCAATTTTTTTGTTGTTGTTGTAATGAAGTAATTAGGGTCCCCAAAAGCATGTGGCGTTTAAGTAATCGCATCCTGCTGTTTTCCCTCCCCAAGATGCAGAATCGGATGGCAATACTACTCTGTAACTTGAAGCCTGCAAAGATGAGAGGAGTAGTATCTCAAGCAATGGTGATGTGTGCCAGCTCCCCAGAAAAAGTTGAAATTCTGGCTCCCCCGCCTGGGGCAGTACCTGGGGATAGAATCACTTTTGAAGGTTTTCCTGGTAAGTAGGTATGCCAAGGTGACCTTAGTGTCGAAGCAGATGAAACAGTATTTTAAAGTTGATTGCATGTTTTTGTTGAAGTTTTCTGGATTAATTATATTGAAACTTTCATATTGTTAGCTAAGATTGTGTAAATGAGGGACTGAAAATACTCAACCACCTGCCCAAAACTGGAAAATACAGGAAAATAGCTGTAACAGAAGAAGTTGTATAGTGCTTTAATATAAAATTATCCTCTTTCCTTGAGACTCAGTATTTCTCAGTAGAGAAATTTCTTAGTCTCAGTATTTCTGCTTTTGAAATACATAGACAAACTTATTTGCACTTTACAACTTACGGTAAGCAAATGTAAAGTATTTTTCCTGGTTTCTCAGTGTAAGTAATGAATAAGTTCCTGCTTCCAGCTCTTTCACCTGATGAAAGTGTCACAACACTCTTTTTTTTGAGGTGCAAGGGATGAAGAATATTGGAGGGAGTGGAAGTCTCATATTATGAGAGGAAACTATAATATTCACCAGGTGTTTTTTCTTTGTTTTTCTGGGATGAGATGACTTTTTGGTTCTCCACAGACAGACATGAGACCCTCCCACCTAATTAAATCAATACCTTGTGGTTTTTTTCCAGAATATAAATAAGTAAATAATCAAACTTTCTCAAAAGATTATTTTCATCCATTTCCCCATTTCCTCCACCTGCCACTCATCTACAAAAATGTTTAGTTTCTGACCCTGCCTATTGGGAACTTAGATAAGCATAGATGTAGTGTGCTGGTAAATGCTTCCCTCCTGCCCAAGTGCCAGTTCATTATTCTCACAGGCTGAAAGGGATCCAGTCAGGTTCAGCTTCTCCTGTTGCTATTTTTCTTAACACTATTACTTTGTGATCTCTGTTGTGGTTTTAAGTGTTTTTCATGAGGAGGTGCTGGTCTCTGATCCCACTAAGAAAGGCACTTGGGCTCTGTAAAGTGTAATTTCAAATGATGTTTATTAGAGCCGACAGCTTATAAATATTATTCTTACCTTGCACAGATGATAGGAAAACCAAGTCAATGCAGTATCAAACAGGCTTCTGATCCATGTGCAGCGTGTTGTGCACTTCCTGTCCATAGAAGAGATTCCCCCCTCTTGGTCATCTGAGTTATTGTGTTTTCTTATTCATTTCAACTGTCAAGACAGAAAGCAGGTTTGCATGCGAACTTGATGCTGCACTGTTCCATAAAGGCAAGGGTGCACAGGTGGCTCAGTCGCTGGTACCATGTTGGAGCTCCCTGCAGGCTCCTCTGTTACAATCCTATGCCCCAGAATTGTGCACACCACCAGCCCAAACCTACCCAGATCAACTCTTACGTGGATCAAGTTCTTGATGTATAAGTGGTTGTCTGGTCAGGATCACTGCATCACTTTATCTTAAGGAAAAACGATCTCTCAGTGTTTCCCATACTGAGTGGAGTTTTATGTGTGTGCATTTATCAACAAAGCATTCATCTTCAGGATGAATTTGTTCCTTGAAGTATGGCTTTCATATGTGAGAAAATGATGTAACTTTCCATTTTCTACATAGAAGCATATTAAACTTCTAAAGTTATTGCACATCTGACAATTCCTAGCGGTATGTCAGTCTATTTTAATTTTTTTTTCTTTTTTGAGTTGGAAGGGCTTTTAAAAATGACCTACTTCCAATCCTCCCGCTGTGGGCAGGGACACGTCCCACTACACAAGGTTGCTCAAAATCTCATCATTTATGAACCTCTAGGCAAGCTCAATGCTTAAGCATATTTGCATAAAATACCCTTCATAAATATACACGTATATGTATGTATATGGATATTTTTATACTTCTCACAATTGAAACTGTGATGCTCTAAAATATATTTTCATTGGCATATGATAAAAGAAGCAATGCTCTATCTAGGTATTTCTGAAACAGGAGGGAAGGAAGATCAGCTTGCTGTGATTTAAGGTTCTGATTGAATATATTTTAAAGGGGAAAATTCACTGGGAGACCAGAAAACTGTTTCTCAATTTTTAATGGGATAGTACATATGTCTCTCACCCTTTTTTGTGTTAAAATTTCATGTGCTTCTTGGTTGCTGTCTCCTCTCTTTACTGTTATTATTATCAGAAATGTAGAGTTCTTACTATGTTAGATGACATTTAATTTCAGTGCTTAATTGTAACCATTTATATTCTGGATTTTATTTTTTTTAAGAGTAGTGATTTTAAAGCGTAAAGATTCAGTTTGAATCTTGGAAGTTAGAATAGAAAGGACAGCTGGGTCTTATTTTAGTTTGAAGTATGAAAGCCTACAAAGCAACAGAAGCAGCAGCAGCAACAGTAAAGCAACTCCGAAATGCGTACAACTGTCTCAAACAGCTTCGATTCAAGTTTTTTTTAAGCCTTCTCTTTCCACCATACAAAATATTCATGAAATACAGGCTAATTTTCTTTGGTTGTTTTATTTAGTCCAACAAATGATACCTTGATTCAAACCAATTGAAGTTTTTCCTACAGGAGCAAGAGTTTTCCTAGAACCAACCTGGGTGTTACAGAGAAGTGATTTCATAATGAATGCTGTTGTCTGGAGGAGTGTTCTTTTTTTGTTTGTTTGATGTCAGTATCCTTAGAGGAACTTTAACACTGTTTTATATTCCGATACAGGAATCTTCAAGATCTGTTGGACCTTTTTTGTATTAAGAACTCTATTAAATTTCTATCTGCCTTCAGTGGAAAAGGTCCAATTTCTAAACCATAGAAAAATTATTCTATTGCATGTCTGTAAATACTATACTCTGCTACACAGTAATTGCTGTAAGACAGCAATAATTTTTGGAGTTTTCACAGCTAAGTGTGAAATCTTCTTTCTAACAGCAGCATAACTGATGCTTTGACAAAACTCTTCAATGCATAAATGCCAGAGGAACCACAAATCTGTTGTTTAAGTTATATAATAAAATAATCATTCTGGTGTAAGAATTCTGGTCCGTCAATGTAGTTAATAACTCTCTCTTAAAAACCAAACCAAACAAACAAACAAAAAAAAACAAATCAAAAAAGGTGAAAATGGAAGGGTGATGCTTAAAACTGGTGTGCAGTGGTTACTCTGCATTTAATGGATTTCCTTAATCAAACCTTTGGTATATGGATGCTTTCCTTCGGTTGCGTTGTTATAATCTACAGTGGGCTAAGTGTTACTAACTTTTTGTAAGGTCACACATCACTGCATCTTTTTGCTCCTTCCTGTGCTGCAATAGATTCTTTCAGTAATTACTGAGCTGTTACAAAGTGGAAAGGTTTCTTGGTTATTCTGAGAATTTCTTTTGTAATATTTAAACTGCGAGACTGAATGACATGTTAAACAAAATTTGGGACCTCTCTTTTGGTTCTCTGTATGTAAAGAGAGTGGAAAGCTCATTAGACTATTATAAGTTTAAATTTATTTTATTTATAGTAACCCTTCTAAAGAATATTTTCTGGGAAGAAGGAATGCAGTGAGGAAAAGTCAATGGAAAATGCACAGCCTAAAGCTCTGGTAGTATTTAAAATTGGTGCCTATGCTAATCTAATATGAGCTCACCACAGATCCCAAGGGAGCTTAACGCAAGATTCCAAAGAAATTTATTAACATCCAACGTGTGTTTTTTATAATACAAATCAGACTTTTTTCTTACTGAAAAAATTCACTTGCTTTTTATATTTAAGGAGGGTTAAGGAAATGCACAATGGATCATTTAACATTCTATTTAATCATTTTATTAGTTCATATGCGTTCACTTTGGTCTAAATCTAAGCCTGTCTTTGTTCATCAGCTTGAGCGTTGAGCAGGATTTTTGTTTTTGTGAAAATGCACCATTAAGTCTAAATGTTTAATTGATAATGGTATTAGTAATTTTTCTTTTAAATATTAATTCATTTGTGGTTGTGAAATAATTCACCTGCATTATTGAATCTTGCTCTGGCAAGGCTAGATTTCTGAGAAATCTGGCTTGGTCTGCTTCACTTAGCAGTTATAGATACAGAAGCTATAGAAGTTAGACCCGTAAACAGGCAGAAGTAGCTTTATTTTTGCAAGCATTCAGCATGTGAGTAGATTGAACCACTGAAAAAAAATTAAAGGAGAAAAACAGTAAGGCAGGCTGGAGTGAGAGTAGATCGTTTAACTGCCTGTTGGTCAGCCACTCAGGAACACACCAAACTGTAATTTCAGCCAGCTACTAGAAACACATACATGTAAATCCCTGTAGCCTTTTAACTTTTATTTTTTTTCCTGAATCTTTGGGGACACCAAGTAGTGGAAGATAGAATACTTGATATGTTGCTTATGTGAAGAACTCCTCATTTTTATTTAGGAACACCTGGCTTCTCAGAGGATCTCAGGGAGGATACATTTACTAAGATTTCGGTTTTAATTCTTGCTTGTTCTCGAACTTAAGATTTTTAACATTTTGGACAGAATGGTGCCATTGTGGCGATTCAAACAAGTAAAAGTGTATATAGTGTATCAACAAGGAAGTAGCATGGGATGCCTTTCAGCATTTAAATGTGCTCTAGTTATATTTAAAACAAGTCTTGCGAGTTTTTTTCACTTTTCTGCCTATGTTTCACACAAGAGGTCAAGAGCACCTGACAGCATTATAATTAAATAACTTTTTTTAAATGATATCTCCTGTTTTCTTTAAGAGAATGTGCATTGTATTAGAATTAAGGGAGAAAATTTACTTGACCTTTGAACAGAAAATAATTGCACAGCAAGTTGGTTGACTTGCTTTATCTAGATTATGTCAGCAGGCAGCAGTTTATTCAGTATCTTTACAGCAAGAGAGCTTATTTAGCTTAGTTGTTTTGTTCTTATACTTTGCATTTCGTGCTTATTCAAAAATAGGAAAAATACAACTCTGAAATGCTTTACTATTCTATGTAATTTGTTAACATATTATAATATATAAATATATAAATAATATATAATTATATATTATATATAAATGTATATAATTATATAATATATAATATATAAATATTTCAAAATATTAGTAGAAGAAACCTGCATTTTATGGTTGTTAGAGGTCCTGAAGCAGTCAGATTTGCTGATATAGTTAGATTGTCAACACCTCAAGGGCATAGGTAGCTCATCACGGTGCTCAACGAGAAACAGGGAACTGAGACTTACTGAGACTGAGGCCATAGTTGCTGGAATACAAGCTGACCTCTAATGTTTCTGTTATTTTATGCACTAGAGCTTGTCATCAAATAGTACAAAAAGTAGCAGAACAGCAGAACTTGGGCCTAAAATTCTATGCCAGTATCTTTATTTTGGGCTATTTTTGTCTAAATTCAGTATTTCAACTGTAAAGGCACCTGCCAAATTAATATTAATTGCTTATAAAAATTCATTAATTCTTAAGCTTAAGTTGCCAACAACTTAAGTTGTATCTTGGTGAGCAGTGTATTTCTGTGGTCCACATCTACTTAGTTCTTAGGAATCCTTTTAGTCTCTAGCAAATTTTGAAAACCAACAAACTAACAATGGCTTAATTTCTTCCTTTTGACAGTGTTTGTGGTTTTTTGCTTGCAACCTTTTTTCCCTTGAAAGATCAGCATTTTGAGAGAGGCTCTGGAAACATCTCCTAGACAATCCCCAATTCTGATTAACTTTCTCATGTTGAGCACCACACATTATGTTGTGGGTTTTTTTTCTTTAAAAACGTGTGCAGCGGTGCAACGTGGGCTGTCACAGGTGTGTGCCTGCACAGAACTCTTGCACTGCCTTCTGTGTTGTGTGCTATTGTGTTATTCTTTGTTTCGGAACAGGTGATCCTGAGAAGGAACTTAATCCCAAGAAGAAGATTTGGGAGCAAATCCAACCCGATCTTCATACCAATGACCAGTGTGTTGCTACGTACAAAGGAGTTCCATTTGAAGTGAAAGGGAAAGGAGTCTGCAGGGCAGAGACCATGGCAAACAGCGGAATTAAATAAATAAATAGTTACTGGAAGCTTTTTCAGAAATTGAAATGGAAAGTAATGCAAGCACAATAAAAACCGTGATTATGTTACCCCTCTTAAATGCATGGCTAATACCTTTTTTGTTTGACTCTTCTTCCAGATGTACAGAATGTGTTATGCCGCCATCATTTTCACAGTTCACACATCATGCTCACTGTTTTTGAAGTTAAATGTTGTGAACAGTCATTAACCACTCATTGCTCAAGATTTCGTTGCCTAAGGTTGTTCATGGTAGAACTGCAGGCAGGCAAGCGTGTTTTCTGGTTTAGAGGATCTGTGGAGCAAGAGTGTCTCAGTAAGGAACTGCTAACTGCTCTTCAAGATGTGCTGGACTAACAGTTAGTTAGTGAAGACTGCAGTCGTCTTTATTCTTCTAGTCACCTGTTAATAGTTTTTCTCTTCTTCCAAGCAGTTTTCAGATACATTATAAGCCTCTGCAACTTGGTTCTTGGCTGTGTTGTCTCAGTAGCCTGCAGACGATTGTAATGAGAAGATTAAGGTATAGCCCTTTATGTCCTAAGATCTAGAAATGGATGTACTTTCGTGTCCCACAGTTAAGCTGTTAACAGTGTCAATAAGATCAGAGCTGTCACTTTGTTAAAATACATCTTTTATTTAGTCCACCTAGATATTTCCTTCCAAATGATAGATAAAAAGAATGAATAGCAAACAGATTGCCAGAGCTAGTCAAATACAATCAAACACATCCATTTCTAATGCTCAGACAGGTGTAAAATGAATTGGTTCTTTGGTTTAATGTATTTTTATGCAATGACATTTTTTACAAAAAAAAATGCTTTGGTTTTAACAGAAATAGCTTCTTCAGTTTTTACAGTTAGAATATTGTTAGTGCATAATAGTGTAGAACAAATAGTCATGATTGCTTTGGTAATAGCCTCAAATTAATAGTCTCAAAATAACTATTTTAGTAACTGTTTAGAGATACTTCAGATATTTGGCATATAATGCTTAACTAACTGGTTGCTGTCTAACCGCTGAAACAGTAAATGCTTTTTTTTAACCACTGAAATAAAAAAAAAACCACTTCACCACCCTGAATTTTTCAGGCTTTGAACATCCAGTAAACTGGGAGAGAAAACAAAATGATAGTGATATAAAATTAAAAGGAACGGACATAAAAGAAGAGATGAACAGATTTGTTTTTCAAATGAGTTTTGTATGTGCCTATAATCTGTGTTAACTTTTCATGCATCTGGGAATAAGCAATAGTATTTAGTTCTTTTAAATGTGCGAAATAGCTTTAAGCACGTGGAAGCTATTTTATCTGTCTTATAAACTAGATATCCAATGATGTCTTATTAAAAAGAATGCTTGAAGTTCAAAATATCAATTCTATCTAATACTGAATCAAGGTAAGAAGATAATTTATAGTAAATATATCTTAGCTTTTTGATACTGGAAACTTCTTTACAAAGTTTGGAGTTCAGAAGAACTTCTAAAAGCTTGAAGAATTGAGCAAAGAGTCTTCCTTGCGATCTGAACTCATACATTTTTTACTTCGTGTTTTTTATTTTTTCCCTTCTAGATCTGTGTTCTATATGAACTGTAATATGTAATCTGGTGTAGCCTAAAATCTCATTTGTGACTACAAGTATAGTGATTTAGAGCACTAATTTGTTCTGGTTTTGTGGTTGAAGTGAGGATTCTGGAGGTAGAGTCACCGTCCCTGGAGGTATTCAAAAACTGTGTAGACATGGCACTTTGAGACATGGTTCAGTGGTCATGGTAGTGTTGGGTTGATGGTTGGACTTGATGATCTTTAGAGGTGTTTTCCGACCTTTATGATTCTATGAGGTACTCTGGGAAAGGCAAGTGGTTTGGTAATCTAAAGAGATATTTCTAAACGTGTTCAAAGGTATTTGATATGGGTTTGGAATTTTCCAGTTGATGGCTTCTACTCTTTTATTTCTATTAAATGTCATCTACTGTAGAAAATAGACAAATAAGCACCTGAAAGCCAGTTTTATTCGTTGCTGTGTTTGAGTCGAAGCACTTGGTAATTATTTTGTCTTATAAAACTCAAGAGCTTTCTTAACACAATAGCTCTTTCCTCTTTAATTATGCTCTTCTGGTTGTCTAGGAAAATGTATTTATGCTGTACTGAGCTCAAAAGTGACAACAGGGTACTTGAGGCACTATTCAAGTATGTTTCCTCACTGAATCCAGCCTCTTCTGCCTTGTCTGCATGAGTAAGTAGAACTGCAGTGAAATCCTTCCATGTGGGACCCAGAAGTTCCTGTAATGAAAACCAAATATCAAATAGTTATCTTTACTTGTTCCTTTTCCCCACTCCCACCTCATATACTTATGCATTAACAGGCGTGTTGTATGTTCTTTCCTTGGCAGTAATCCAGTTCATGCTATCTGAGTTGCTGAAATTTCTGGGGTTTTTCACCTTCCTGAGACACTGACATCCACTTTCAGTGGAAGTATGTGGTCATGCAGTACTAGCAGTTCTCTGTGCACTTACTACAGATGTTAATAGAACTTCTCTACTTTAAAAAAGTCTATGTAAATAAGCAAAAATGGTTATTTAGCTGTGTCACACACTAGTTTGCATCAGTAGTTTCCATATATCCATATTTCTACATTTTTTACAGCTCTTTGAAACTTTTTTTTTAAATCACCAAATCACCTTGTGCTGAAAAAATCATTAATTTCTATATAACACCAACTGCAATTCCAGCTCTATCCCATAAAACTCCACTATTCTCAGCAATTCAGGAGAAACACAAATCAAATACATCAACCTAAGTGACTGGCTGGAGGTTTGTATTTGACTGCTGTAGTTCATCTGATGGAGGGGAATGTTGAAAACAAGCTGCTTTTTTTGTCAATGAGTGTGGAAAATTTATTTTTTTACTGTTTTAGAGAGCAGGAAAGAAAATAAAAATTGGCATAAGCTTTCTAAGGAAGTGTGGGGTTATCCATTTTGGAGAGAGAGGGTGATGCCTTGGTTAGCTGAGGACTCAGAGTCAATGCTAGCGTTAGTACTGAAATCAGTATATTCCACTCAATTAATTAGGCTGTTACTGAAATTAGAAAAACCCTCAGATTTAAATGCCAGTAGTCTTCTACTGATATGCCATCCCTAATTTGCAAATGATCATTGTGAAAACTGGTTGCTAAAGGTGGTCTTCATGCTTATGTCTTCTTGGAACAGCACACTGAAATCCAACTGTTGCTGTTCTGATTCCTTGGCAACTGTCCTATGCTGTTTGTTTGTGGCTGATGAAATCACATCTGGTCTTTTAAGAGGGAAATAACTAAAAAGCCAACCATTATAAAAGCTGAGAGCCAGTTGTAGTCATGAAACAGAAGTAAGTGTTGCTTTCCCATTATTTTTTAAACATGCTTTATTTCCTTTCCAATAGGGGTTTTAAAGGTCCATTTAAAAAGAAAAGGCTTGGTGGCATCTCATGCTTTTAGTGCTTGCATGGACTTGATCCAAAAGAGTCTCAGACTAGAACCATGACCTTTTTTTGTTGGTTTAGAGTAAAACTATTTTGAGTAAAAACTGCTCTCTCTTAAGTACCATAGAGTATAGAGAGATGTATAACTGCATAAGGGAAAAAAAAGGTAATACCAAAACCAAATACACATGAACTGACAGTGAGTGACTGTGTTGAAATTAGAACCAACTGTCAAACTACTGAAAATGTGAAGAGTAGCCTACCAATTGAGAGTAAACAGAAGATTTAATCAGACACATTTATAAAGCTATTTTATAGATATGTATTTATATATTTCTTTATTTTTATCTACATATGTATTATATATTTAGATAATAGTTAGAACAGGTGATAAGACCTGATGGACTGGGAAGTCCCTTCCAGTCCTAAAGATTTTCAGTAAGTTCATTAGTGTCAGACAGATGCAAAGTGTAATCTGCAGACTTTGACAATACCTGAAACCCTGTGTTTCTTTGTAAATCTTACAGACTTGCTTCATCTGATCAGGTACAGAAACTGAGCAGCATGTGCTTGCTGGCATGTTTTTGGTTGTGGTTTTGGGGTTTGTTTTTGTGGAGAGAGTGTCTTTTCCAAGTACATGTATGCATGGTAATGAGAAATTTCTAACTGAAAAAAAAGCCATTCCTTTTCAACATCTCTCCCCACATATCTTACCTACATGCAAAAAAAATCCCACATTTTCTCCCAGGAGCGTCAAAATACTTGCTTCAAGTCAGTTACGCTAGAACTTTTCCTTAGCCAGTGTAAATTTGTAGTAACTTTCTAGTTATTTTCTCTTGAACAGGTAGAGCAGTAGTGAGTGTAGAACAGAGCTGAGCGTCCTTCTCCCAGGTCCATCACATTTTCTTCCTGATTTTGGACCTATTGCTCTTGGCTTTGGTGCTATGCAGAGTGCGGGAGAGTGAGGTAACCTGACTTCTTGCTTGAAATAGCATTTCTCTCTAACAAGATAGACCTGTCATCATAAAGCATTAACTGTACTTTCCATGAGAAAAAGCTTACTTTGATAGCTAAACTTAGTTCCTAAATGTCTTTGTGCCCAGCCCGTGTATAAAATGGAGCAGTTCTTGCCTGTCTCTTCTCAGGTTTAGTGTGATAAGTGTAGCAATGGTGTATGGTGGTGGAGTTGTGAATGGCCTGTTTCAGCTGCTGACTGGGAAGCATTCCAGTTTTCAGCCACACTTCTCTTATTTCTCTTTTGCAGTCATTTCTTCCAGAGCTGTTGTCACCTGAAGACAAAACAGTTGCCATTAGGGCAGAGACTTTTTATTTGCTTATTTGTTACCTGGATGAATTGAATTGTGTGATCGCTTTCATCCGGACACAGGGGCAGGTCAGCCCTCAGGACCAAGAGAGCTAGGTGCAGGCCTTCCTCCCCGAAGTGGTGAGCCAGGGCTGACCTCACTGTATCTCTCACCTGCTCTTTGCTCAGACCACTGTGAGGATAGCTTGGAGTGTCAAGTACTCGAATGCGGAGAGCTAGCTCGCAGCCATTTCTTCTTATAATCCCCAAAATGCGGCAGCTGTGTCCGAGGCTGCAGCAAGTAGTCACCGAGCTTGGGGAGCAGTGGCTCTTGAAGTCCGTGCTGCCCAGCAGGTTGTTCCCAGCAGCGCTTTTGCCTGTCTGAGTTCTTCCAAAGACAGCAAGGTTGATGGTCATCTCGCTGCTGTCTGCCATTGTCTGTGCTTTTATCCACAAACCTGTCACTAAATGAAGAACAAATAACATGAGCCATTTCAGATAACTTGAAGTCCAGCAGAAACTGCAAAATTCAATGTCTTTTGAGAGCCGTTCCCTGCCTGTAATGTTTAAAGAGTGTGTGGTGTAGGTAAATGTTTGGCACAGCAGGCATACGTCTGGTCTTTGCTGTCCTTCCCAGTCTGCTGCCTGGAAATAACAAGACCCCACAAAAGGTGTCACAGGTGCAAGAGCAACCTGACAGGCTGTGCTCCTACACTGGCAGAAAGAATCGGATGTGAGAACAGTTTTAGGAACAAGTGAAGCAGATAAAGCTGAGAAGAAGCAACAGAGAAGGGAGGGAAGGGAAGGGGTTGAGGAAACAACTGTGGACAATGGCATTAGTATACAGGGAGTGTAGGTTATGAAAATGAGGAAAGCTAAGGGAGGAAGAAGAGAATGATCACAAATACGTGCTGCTGTCAAGTGACCATGTTTCAGGAAGTAAATATTTGTTTTAAAGGAGTGCTTTTTCTCAGCAGGGAACAGTTTAGAATATGTATTTCATCAGCTACCACTGAAGTTGAAATAGACACTAATCCAAAATGGCATTCTGATACAGATAAATATAAGAAGTATGTCTTAATGAAAGCAAAGAAAAGCTGAAATGGCCAGTGCTGCAGGTTCTAACCCCATATGAAACTGAAACTTTGGAAATGTATACTTTACAAACTTCTAAATTTTCGCAGTCGGTGGAAAAGAAAAGCATAGACTGGTAGAGAGGAGAGATGGCCGAGTATCATTCTCCGTACTATAATTGTTCATAAATTAGCCTTATTGTCTTTGTACTTTTTTTGTGATTCAGTACTTGTGTGAGTTTTGGTGCACATTAATCATCTAACAGGAATACTGGCTGATTAAATAAATTCAGAGGGGTTTCAGATGGAAACCATACTGGCAAATTAGTTGATTAAGTTACCAGTGGTACCTGAACTTCAAAACTGGATGTATTTTTTTTAAAGACACTACATAAACGTACTCATAGAGAGATCATGGATTATTTTAGAATAGGATTTTCTGTGATTAATTTATTTAGATTCTTGCATATGCAGTTCAAGCTTTCTCCTTCATATTAAATCCATGCCCAGATCAATCTTTTGAAGTGACTTCAGTACAAAGCCAAACATACAAGAGCTATTAACATACTAATTTTTGTTACAGGCAACATTGGATACTGTGCACGATACCCCTTTCTGAATTCAGTGATGTTTTTGTGGATTTTTCGGTTATCAATTTCCTTTTTTTTTTTTTTTTTTTTAAAGTATCTTCTGAAAAAGACACCTTATGAAATGGTTGTCATCAGTTATTCATCAGTCTAGGTGGGCATTGTATTCTTGTTCTGTAGCAGAATAATGACATCATGGACATACGCTTGTACGTTCTTTTTTTAAGTCATGATCAAGATTTTGTTCTTTTTTTTCCTGTAAATAGACTATGGTTAAATACTTAGATTAATTTCATATTGTGTCACTTACCTTATTTTCCCATAAATTCCTGTTTTGCTCAGACTTCATAAGCCATGTGTGCAGTGTAAAAAGTTCATATGTGAACTTTGAAACTAACAGCGACAACGTACCACACTGAGACTGTTACGTACACATTAATCTGGTTAATCTATTACTGATAGATCCCCATTCAATTGGGTACGTTTGGTCTGTAATTCACACTCCTGAATTTTTGCAATTTAGCTGCAGATAAGGTTTTTGCAGTGACTTTAGCGATTGTTTGAAGTTGATATTTTTGAAAATAGGTTACCTGAGTTCTACCAGCAGTTACATGAGAGAGTGATAATGGAGGTACTGGGATTACTTTGTGTTGCGTGTTCTTGAGTGTCTGTTCATTTATGCATGTCAAGGGCATATGCACTTTCTCTTGTTATTGTAATGAATTAATGACTGCAATATTTTCAAAGCCCAGTGTAAACCAGATGCAGATGTAAAGCTGTTGGCCTAACAGAGATAGATTAAAATAATAATTAAAAAAAATTATTAAAATACAGAATACAGCTTGTGAGTTGGGAAGAAAACTGAAGGCTTGCACCACTGCCAGTCGTGTGTGTTAGCTGTTGACTCTATAGCTTGATAGATTTCTCATTCTTTGCTATGCCATCATAGCATTAAAACCAGAGATAAAAAGATTGTCCAGAAAGCATGTGTCATTTGCTTTTTAGGCAATTTGTCACAAGTGGGGAAATAACTAATTTGAACTCCTATGCCTTAGTGGAAAATAAATACAAGTTTGTGCTTTAGTGACCAGTTTCCTGTAATAGAAGTGTGGAATGAGCCCTTCTTGTCCATTCACAAAGAAGGGCTTAGATGAGCCACCTCTCTGACTAAATCCCAAGTGGGTGGAGACATGTGTTTACTCTAAGAGTATCAAAGGTATGTGACATTACAGTGAGAATAAGAATCCAGTGCATAAGCTGGCTGTGATGGGAGGAAAAGCTGCTTTCCAGAGCCCAGTCCTGCTGGGGACTTTGTTATCCAAAATGTATCTCTGTGTGCGAACCTGTGAGTATTGGTTCACTGCCGTACCAGGGCTGTTCTTGCCTGCCGTAGCAGTGGAGTGAGACTCCAGTTCCTCTCGAAGTCGGTTGTGTCCCGCTGTGGTGCCGCAAGCACAGCCAGTGCTTCGGCGGACGGTTGCAGCTAATGCTGCCTTCACAGCCTCCTCGCTCAAATTCACATCGTTCATCATGAATGAGTTTGTGTTACTTGGCTCTAGCTGTCTGTGTAATACTTGTGTTGTGGAGTGTTAAGAGCAGATAGACAAGTTTGTTGCTTTCAAATGGCTCCCTGCTCTTGAGCCTGTTCTGGTGAGAGGTGAGACATTAAATCTTTTTGTGCGTTGTATGTGTAGCTGAGACAGCTACTGATAGTTTCCACCGTGAAAAGTCTTGCAGCTCAATGCTGTGCTCAGCCTTTGTGTCTCAAGGCATATTCACAGATAAAGTCTATGGCAAGGTTCCTTCATTTGCAAGTAGATTCAAACTTAAAGAAGGCTGGATGGAGTTGATTCACAAAGTAGAAGGGTAGATCAGTCTCATAAAACTATGGATAATGTGAAGATAAAATCCAGATGCTTCCTTTAATTTGCCTAGAAGTCTTGACTTTGGTTAAATTGTTACAGTCTAGCTAGCTCTGTACTTCTCATCAGACTGTTCCTGTGCACAGTACTGCCTCTTACGACATCTGAGGCAATCGTATGTCCTAGGAGTCACATTCAACTGAGCCAGTAGCCTGCCAAGGAGATAATTTAAGCTGTGCACGGACAAGTATTTAGACTACCAAGAAAGCTGGAATCTCAGAAGCAGAGAAGTGTTGTATGGAAAGTAGAGCTTTCCCAGCTGGATGTGGAACAGAGCTTTTATGCAGGCAGGATGGCTCTAAAATTAAGAGTAGGGTAAATGAGGCACTGCTTAAATGATATCTAAAGCTTGGCTAAGCAAACTTGCCCATAAAAAAAAAAGAGTCGTTTCTGTCCAGTATTATTATGAATGCAATGCAGTCCGAATTGGGACACATCTGGAAGGTCTTACAACAGCACGGGCAGAGGATTTTAAGAAGTTGCCTTCCAGGGAGGATATGATGGGGAAAAAATCAAGTTTGTTTATATGACTTGTCTTCTCAAAGTACGTGGAAGAAGTCCTCCCCAAGGTGGCAGTATCAGCCTGCTCCACAGGTAGTGTAAGACTCGGTTGGAGTCCCCTTGTGGAGTCCTGTGCTGAAATAAAATATCAGGTCAGAAATGAGCAAAAGCACTAGAAAATGTAGACTAATTACAGTAGTCTTCAAGCATCTCCTGAAATAACAAACATAAGAAGCATTTATCTCTCCTTTGTCACGGGAAACATTTTACTTCATATATGAAGATGTGGACAGCATAGCACCTTAATAAATTAGAACGTTCAACATTTCTTAACTTTCTAGTTAAGAAACTAGAAGTGTTATTTACTGTCCATTATATAAATCTTTTCTAATCAAGGCCTTTGTTTTCACTGGCTTTTAAGTTGGTGACATTTATTAGAGGGGTTTGGATATGAGATCTCAAAGTCTGCTGTTACAAGTATGAATTTGCAAAGAACAAATACAGAGTATAACAAGAACGTCCTGGATGCTTTTTAGCACTGCTCACTACCAGTGGATATGCAAATTTTTTTTGTTTTCTTTGCTTTTATATAAATTTATTTTTGAAACAGCAAAGAGAAAACCAAAACTGAGCTTATTACATACTGGCAAGCAGGAAAGCTTCCTGTAACTGATAGCAATTTCCATAGAAATACCAAGCAAGCCTAGTGAGGACCTGTCAGGAATCTAAGGAAGTAAGGCCACTAGTCTAGTTGAAAGTAAGCAGCATTCAGGTATCCAGCTTGTGTACGTTGTCTTTGAAAAACCAAGACTAAAATAATTTGCAAGTAACTGGGGGATTTGCATATGTATCTACAGAGTTAACTAGAGCTGCATTGCATCTTAATCACACAACTGTGTCGGCTGCTGTTCTACTGTAGTCCGTGTGATCACCCAGTTGGTTTGCACGCACCCTGAACAAGCTCTCCAAGATGCTTGTTAGGGTATACCAAGCAGGCTAGATCTTATAAACTCAAATAGTGTAGTTTCTCTTCAGGCACATGGCACCTCTTACCATGTGTCGTCTTTCAGTTCCCACGCCTTCCCATCCCTTACAGCTTCTTTCCTGATGTGGGCTCTCATTTTAGCCCAAGATGATGCCGTAATAAGTAATTTAAGATGTGCTTTGATGAATTTCTCTTACTTAGAGAAAACCCAGTGAGGCGATTTTATGGATTGCCACACACAGAGGCGGGCTTTTAGCCTTCCCGAACAACATGAGAAATCCAAGAAGGTATGCAGTCTGTGTAGTCAGTGTGGCTTCAGTTCTGTTGGATGCGTAATTTGCAAGAAACACCAGGCACGTCAGTGCTGAGAGAGAGGGGAGAGATCTAGTGAGGCTCTACTTCTTTTGAACTGTATTCACAACAAAACTTTTGTGCTGATCCTAAAGGAACGCACACATAAAATACACTAATATTTCCTTTAAATGGATTTTTTTTTCTCCTTAAACCAGTCCCAAGTATTTTCACATCAAAGTAAGCAATTCTCAGGAATCTACAGGATCATGTTTCTAGGTGGCTGTGTAGGTGATGTGCTACTACATTGACATGGCTAAGAGGAAAGGAGGTGTAATACCTGCAGACTAATGCAGCAGTTGCACCACCTTTTCTTTTTTTCTGTTTGTTGCAATTGTGGAACGAGCTCCTCAGGTTCCCCCGGTATTTCTTACAGCAGATTATGAGCTCAGGAGCAATATTGCTGTCAGAAAGGCAGATTAAGACCCTGCCCTGTGTTTAAAAGGAGATTGAGCAGAACTATCAACACAGTGAGAGCATGAGCCAGACTCTTTTTTTCTTTATTCTCTCACTGAATCACCAAGATCCACAAGATATCTTTTCATCTTCTGCAAATAATAGACTTCAATTTAGAAACCAGTATCTTTGACATGCTGATCTGGTAAGTCTCTGCTTTGAAACTATTGGGTCTGTTCAGGAAAGGTACTTGTCCAAGCATTCTGCTTCTCAGTGTCCTGATAACAAAACACTGTAACAAGTCACAGGAGCACAGCATCTTCTTGTTTCCTGTTGGTATGGTTTGGTGTGATGCGGCTTTTCAAAACGCTTGCGGATGTAAAATACGGCATGTCACATTGTTACAAGCTGACAGTTCCTTAATTCTCTTACTAATCCCCATCTTCTCCAATTTAACTAATCATAGAATCATAGAATGTTAGGGATTGGAAGGGACCTCGAAAGATCATCAAGTCCAATCCCCCTGCCAGAGCAGGAATGCCTAGACTATGCTACACAGGAACGTGTCCAGGCAGGTCTTGAATGTCTCCAGAGAAGGAGACTCCACAACCTCCCTGAGCAGCCTGTTCCAGGGCTCCGTCACCCTCACTGAGAAGAAGTTTCTTCTTGAGTTTAAGCGGAACCTCTTATGTTCCAGTTTCAGCCCATTACCCCTTGTCCTATCAGTGGTTGTCACCGAGAAGAGCCTGGCTCCATCCTTGTGACACTCCCCCTTGATATATTTGTAAACATTAATGAGGTCACCCCTCAGCCTCCTCTTCTCCAAACTAAAGAGCCCCAGCTCCTTCAGTCTTTTCTCATAAGGGAGATGCTCCACTCCCTTAATCATCCTAGTTGCCCTGTGCTGGACTCCCTCCAGCACTTCCCTGTCTTTCTTGAACTGAGGGGCCCAGAACTGGACACAGTATTCCAGATGGGGTCTCACCAGGGCAGAGTAGAGGGGAAGGAGAACCTCCCTCGACCTACTAACCACCCCCCTTCTAATACACCCCAGGATGCCATTGGCCTTCCTGGCCACAAGAGCACAGTGCTGGCTCATGGTCATCCTGCTGTCCACCAAGACTCCCAGGTCCCTTTCCCCTACACTACTCTCTAATAAGTCATTCCCCAACTTATACTGGAACCTGGGGTTGTTCCTACCCAGATGCAAGACTCTACATTTACCCTTGTTATATTTCATTAAATTTTTCCCCGCCCAACCCTCCAGCCTGTCCAGGTCTCGCTGGATGGCAGCACAGCCTTCTGGTGTGTCAGCCACTCCTCCCAGCTTGGTGTCATCAGCTGATAGTACTCTCTAGTCCCTCATCCAAGTCATCGATGAATATATTGAATAATACTGGTCCCAGTACCGACCCTTGAGGCACTCCACTGGATACAGGTCTCCAACCAGACTCCGCCCCATTGACCACAACTCTTTGTCTTCTTCCCCTTAGCCAGTTCACAGTCCACCTCACTACCCGAGAGTCTAGACCACACTTCTGCAGTTTAGCAGCAAGGATGCTGTGGGAGACTGTGTCAAATGCTTTACTGAAGTCAAGGTAGACCACATCCGCCGCTCTGCCATCATCTATCCACCTTGTTATATCCTCATAAAAGGCTATGAGGTTAGTCAAGCACGACTTCCCTTTGGTGAAGCCATGTTGACTGTCTCTAATGACCCTCTTATCCCTGATATGCCTTGAGATGGCACCAAGGATAAGTCGTTCCATCACTTTCCCAGGGATGGTGGTGAGGCTGACCGGTCTATAGTTACCCGGGTCCTCCTTCTTGCCCTTTTTGAAGACTGGAGTGACATTTGCTTCCCTCCAGTCCTCAGGCACCTCTCCCGTCTCCCAAGACTTGGCAAAGATGATGGAGAGTGGTCTAGCAATGACATCAGCCAGCTCCCTCAGCACCCGTGGATGCATCCCGTCTGGACCCATGGATTTATGGATGTCCAGATTGCTTAATTGGTCCCTAACCCCGTCCTCATCGACTAAAGCAAACTCCTCCACTGCCCTGACTTCCTGTGGGGCCTCAGGGGAACGGGGCTCCTCAGGACAGCCTCCGGCAGAGTAGACAGAGGCAAAGAATGATTTTCCCCATGGCACCATATCAATTTTATTTTTTTTAATATGCAAGGAGTGCTTTTGATATAACGTATTGTGTTATATTGTCTCTTGAGCAGATTACTTAGCTGTCTTGTTTTCACCGATTTTGCCAGGATATGTGTTCTCTAGTCTAAAGGTTGAACATAAGGCACTAGTACAAACGTTTGGCCATACGACTGGGCTGCAAGGCTGGCATGTTTATGTCTGTTCACTGCTTCATGTGAAATGTGTAAAATATCTAAAGAAGTAAAGGTGATATTGCAAGTAAGACTATACACGTATAAAAGTTAAAAAATTAAATACTATAAACTGCTAATTACGAAGACGTGTATTTGGGAAAGAAGCCATAATCAGTATTGATGAAAATACAGACTTAAGGAAGAATTCTTTTTCCCTTACACATACTTACCTGGATGAACTCTGACTATTGATACATCTTCTGTTGTGACAATGAGTCAGGGTACTCTACTCATTCACTTTCTTGTGATTAGCCTCAAAATTCATCCACTTGTGTAAAAACATTTTGCACCTGGGGCAAAAGTCCTGTGAATGAAGAACATACCTGGAAGCTCAGGAAACAGAGATCTGGCTGCTATTTCTGTAACACTCATTCCGTTCACAGTTTCTCAGTTTCCTCATCTAAATATTACAGCGAGTATTCACCTATTTTGAAGTAGGATTGATTTAGCTGCAGGAAACAGATTTCTGTATGGCAATAACAGCATTGATTGCATTGGAAAAGAAAAGTTGCGCTTCTGGGCAGAGAATCGGACTGGTTACGTTACTGTTCATATGCGCTCTCCTTAAGAGATGTTTCACAGAGCGTCAGGAATACAGAGCGTATGAAGTTTCACTCAAGGATATGTAAAAATGACACCTTTCTACTCCATATGTATTCAGGACAGATTTAGTACTCAGTTCCTTCATTTTCTTGTTTTGCATTGTTTGTATTTCTATGGATACAATGCATGTTGAGAACTTCTCTTAAAATACACAATAACTAAAAACTTATGTTTTGTGTTTAATTGTGATTAAGAATCTTTTTTTCCTGTCGTCTTATACCTTCAGAGGCAATATGCTGAATTGCAAGGAGCATTTATTAAAAATAGAAGTTTACGAAAATGGATTATTAATTAGAGATATTATATTTTTGTGATTTTGATAATCATGATAACTTGTGGACATCAAGCCTGAACAGATGCTTTTTATATTTTAAAACCTTCCAAACAGGCTGAATCTGAGGATATCTTCCAATGTATTTCATGATGTCAAACCATTGAACATGTAATGCCAAAATTATGCTGTAAACGTTGTCTTACAAGCCAGCGTGGCTTGCTTTGACAATGTGGTTGTTTAGAAAAGTGGAATTGCTGTAGATGGCTTATTAAAAATCTGAATAATGTGTATAAGGAAAGAGTGCAAAGGATATAGTTGCAAATCTGCTGGTGTGTGATTTGGGACTGAGCCCCAGATCCGGTAATTAACCCCAATGTTTGCATCTTTTCAGTATGAAACATCACAAAATACCATAAAGTTGGATCATTTTAAATGTGTCCTTTCTGCATTAAGGGACAAAGAGGGCAAAAATCCCTGCCTGCCTTTCACAGTGGAAAGGATTTAAGAAATTGAAATGCTTCTTCTCTTCAATGCTTGCTGTGTTGTAGCATCTATAACGTGCTTCGCTCAGGATTGTGGCAACTCTATAAACTGTGAAACATGTTTAGGATCTTTCAGGGCTTGAGGTGTGATAGGCTGTCACCTTACTTAGTGCCTGGAAGTCTGCAGAGCTGCATCACGACTTGCTCTCCTGAAGTTAAAGTTCTGTAGGTATAGACAAGACCAAAGTCCGTGCAAACACTGCAGACTCAAAGCCTAGTTCCAGTGAGCATAACTGGGAACAACGCAAGTCACACAAGCTCCAGATAGAGCAGAGGGCTGAGAAGTGGCAGGTTAACTGGATTTTTCCCTGGGTTCCTTCATGGTTGTTATGTCACTGCTTGGCAGACTTCATTATCTGCAGGCAGGGGAAGCCTTCTGCCTAATATCTTCAGATAAAATGGTCCCAGGTCTAGCATTCCCACGTGGGACACAGCAAAACTGAACCCAGGTCCTTCTGATGTTATACACCCTACCTGGTTAAGTCACCATAACGTAAAGCCTGGAAATGTTAGAGTTTTAATGATACGGGAAGAAACAAACAAGAACCAGAAGAAAGTTTTCAGTAGTCAGTTTGCGTCATTGTTTTGGTGTGTTTTTTCCCTAAGTTTGGCAAATCAGTTTGCCACTACAAATTCAATAAATACCATGCTTCAGATCCTTGAAGTCTTGATGGGGAGACATCATTCCTCCACCTGCCTCACTCCTCACCTAAGCTTTGCTTGTTTCCTTCTCCGTGTGACTGACTTCCAGCCAGGAAGAGTTAGGCACAACTTCTGTCCTTTCACTTCCTTAGTTGACAGCTAACTTTGTTGAAGAAAGTTGGGTGGGGGGCTTTTTTAATTTTTTTGTTTGTTGTTTTGTTTCTTTCTTTCTTTCTTTCTTTCTTTTTTTCTTTCTACTAGGCTTTTGGCATTCTAGAAAAAGTTGTTTCTTGCCAGTACTTCCAGTTCTGATGCAAGCCTGGGCTCCCTGTAGAGAGGGGGATAATGATCTGAAGGGACAGATGGTGATTACGTGGCCTCACTAACCCACTATCAAGGTCATGGACTCTGATCAAGTGAGTTAAAATATTGTCTTCCCTTCATGTAGTCAGCTATAGCTTTTATCCAAATAATTAAGTCCCTGATATGTTTTACAATACAGTCCACAAAACCATGAGATGAGTTTAAAGTGTACTATGTGAATAACTTTTGTGGTAGAGATGAGAGTATTCACTCTGTAGTGCAATGCAAATGCAACACTGCTGGTGGAAATTCAGCTGTAAATTATTGTCACGCAGTGTCCAACGGGCCTTTTCTCGGAACAGAGATGTACAAGGGACAGCCACATAGCGGAGACCAAATGGACTCACAGTAAGTCAGTTTTCTTTCTCCCATTTAAGAAAACCAGCAGGGATAATTCATGGCTTCAAGTGACGTTTAGTTTTAAATCAGAAAAAGTAAACTTATTACGTAAGCTTATGTTTTTACATTAGTTTCGCTGTAGCTCAAACAGTGCCTGCCTATTGTCATCAGCTAAGATTTTACAGAATCTTTTTTTAGAGTCAGCACAAAATGATTGATGGGCCATGAAGAACAAACAAGAGTAATAATTTTTTCAGTCTACACCCACAACTCTTTCTTTAGAAATGGTATTTGTCTCAAATAAGAGAACAGATTTTTTTTTTAAAAAAAAAAGATGGGAACTATAATGCGGGAACAAAAACTTTCAGCTGTCAGCATTTCTGTAACCTCACAAGACCCAATTTCATGTCTTAATTTATAATCTTGGTGTAAAGAGAAAACATGTTTTTGTTTTTCCTGTTTCAGATTTGAGTAACTGGATGATTATATATAAACTTACTGCATTTGTGAAGAAGATGTGCTGGTTGTAACATCTGTCAAAGAGCTTCTTCTTAAATTCCTTCCCATGATCATCTTTTTGGGTGTGATTTTCTTGCAAGTTTGGGACTTTATTTCCCAGAATTCTTATTCTAGCAAAAAGATAAATTCATCCTGATTCAAGGAAGTACTCTCTTCTTAGCATGTATACAATTAGGATTCAGTGACTAAATTGTCAGTTTCCTTAGAAAAGACAAACTAGTGAGAGAATTCAACAGCTGAGTTCTGATGCTTCCTGAGTGGGCTCTGAAGGCCTGTAGTCAAGCTCTATGAAATGAAAGTTAAATAGGTTGCTACAGCAGGTGGTAGAGGAGGAATCTTCCTTTTAATCGGAAGTCTCTGCATAGGGATTTGTTACATCTTTGATGCCATCATTTAAGCTGAATGTAAGATAGGTTGTTTTCTGGTGGGATGTGAGGGAGTTCCCTGGAGGCTGGGGAGGTGTGATAAAGACCAGTCATCCTGCAAGAGCTTTAAGCAGAGCATTTTTGCTGTATTTTGTCTATCCTTCGAACACCTAACTTCACTGTAGTAAGTAAAATCGATGCTGTCTCAAAACCAGTAAGAGTTACCTTCTTAAAGCTACAGTTCTTAACCTACCATTAGCATCAGAGTTCCATAGGCAGCATGCGGAGCTGATAGGGTTTGCAAAAGAATGTAGCAGGAAAGGCAGATGTCTACTGAAGCATGCTGAGAAAGCATGAGAAATCATAATAGGGAAGAAGTTTACAAAAAAAAGAGTCTCTGTTAGTAGATGGGAAATTCATTGGCTATATGAAACGTGCACTATATTGTACTGACTAGTGCTGCATTGTTCAATATTAGTCCACAAAATTTGGCGTGCTGTCTCACTCCCCGTGATTGTTACGGAAGACTCAGTTTGTGGACTCTGGCAGCTGAAAAGAGAAGACGAGTTATGCAGATGACTTCACACTGTTTAGAATTTCTGCATTTGGGGAATATTATGGAATTGCTAACAAATTAGTCTTTTTTTAATTGTAGTGGCATGTATGCATTTCCTGTCCCAACATGTCGATGCTTATTCATAGCACACCAAAAGAATCACAGATTTTTTTTTCCTTTGAATATAAACAGCATGAAGAAAGATTATTTTCAAGACATCAAAGAGAATGAAGTCAAAATGACTGATTCAAACACAGAAAACTGAACTGAAATCTAAATATTGGCCTGTTTTATGCCATTTAATGATAACAAGACCAGCTATTAAAGAAAACAAAGAGAAGAAAAAGAAAGGAAAGAAAGGATTTGCCCACAGTTTGTATTTAATCATGGACAAATGGTTGGTAGATAAAAACATAATGTGGACTGTAATGTGTTGAAAATAGCCTTTTTGGGCCTTAGTTACAAGGATGATGTAGTAATTCAGACTGTAATTTGAGTAAGACATATTGGGTACTTAAGTCTGCCCTTGCACATGAGTGACTTCTAGTGTTTCACCTTTCAGCTTTCCCGGATCTGAACAGACCTAACCTTACTGAAACACAGATTTAGACACTGGAGTTGCTTAACTGCACCTACGTTAAGTGAAACATGGCAAACCAACAGTATAAAGTAAGAAGGTAACTGTGTCAGAAGAAACTGGGGGATTGTACAGGCAGAGGGTTATTACACAGAACATTTCAGCTGAATACCGTCTACTTGTTAGCAAAAATGTTGTATGAACATGCTTTTGTTATTCTGTCTTCCCCAATGCTGGGTTTACACAGTGTAAAACAAAAGAAGGGGAAAAAAAAACCTGCCCAAACTGAAAGGGAACAGTGCAGGCATATGTTGTCCGTATTTATTTGAGGAGAGCTGTGTGTCTGCAGGCCCAGCAGAAAAGGACGAAGTGTTGCACCTAGTGAGGAAATAGCACCGCAAAGTAGGATAGAAGCTATGAACTGAAAGACGCGATTAGACTGGGTGATGTAGGAGAACCCTGATTTGTTCGTTGTTTGGTTTATTGGTTGGAGGAGTCTAACCTGAATCTAAAGAATCTATATGTGGGGAAACTGACTTGGTGAAACAAATAGTGAGATTGTACAGCATTGCTTAGTGCAAGTGAAAATAACCAAGTTTTTTTTTTTGAAGCCTCAGAAAACCCATGTGTCTATTTGCATGATATCAGAAATGTAAATTCAGATTATCTGCACAATTAGAAAAAGGTATTAGGCAGCTGCTGGTGGGTCTTTCTGAAAATTACCATTGGGTCTGGTGCAAAAGGCATCTGGAAGTTCTGAGGCTTAGGACAAGAGTGTCACAGAGGGATGCTCCAAGAAGTCGGCTCCTTCATTGCCTTGCCCCCTAGGTAATGTTTCTAAGAGATTAAATGTCGAGTTAACTAACTGCCTTTTTTCTTTTTTTTTTTCTATTTTTTCTTCTTTTTTTCCTATTTTTTTCTTTTTTTTTTTTTTCTTTTTAAAAACTGTCCAGAAAGTCCCATGCCTCCATTCTAAGCTGGACCTGGATAACAGTACAGGGATGGTCTCTGGGCTTTGGAACCTGGCTGCAGCTCCAACGTAAATCCTACATCATTGCTGTTGGAAGGCTTTGCGAAAGTGCTTCAAAGGGGAGACTTGCTTTGAGTGAAAGGTTTGATCCAGCTTACACTGGCATAGATGGGAATTCTGATACTGAATTTGTAGGCTTCTCTTCCAAATCATAGGTTTTTTTTCCCTTGGGCTTCCAGTTTTTCTTTCCTTTGTCAAGGTCCCAAATATAAAGACTCCATTGACCACCAGACTGCACCCCTGTCCATCTGTTTCCTGCATTTGTCAACTCTCTTCTGAGTTCACCTTGAACCTCGTGGACTCTCTAAAAACTGAAAAGAATGTAGAAAGAGTTTCAAAAATAAAATTGTGGCTGTTGGCAGGAGCTGAAGAATACTGTACAGGCTTTAATGCAGGGAGGTACTGAACAAAAACAGGACACAGGACTTGTTTGTAAGGAACTGTTAAGCCTATCAAGGAAAAAAGCAAGTACATTGCTCTTTGAGCCAGTAGAACATGACAACAGTAAAACGTCATTACGATTAGTTTGATTTCCATGCATAACAGTAACTCATAACTCTTGCAAAAATGGCAGATCAAATTCCTTTCTGGTGTACCCCAGAATAACTCTGTTGAGTTTATTTGCTGTAACTACAATAGCGCTCTTTTGGTTACGCTTATAAATCACTTGAGTAATGCTGGTTAAAACTGAAATAACATTGATGTAAGCGAGACCTTTCACTTCAAATTGAGATGACAAAATATATTCAGCCTCTTGAGAGGAAATGACAATGAGCTATGACACACTAAAGGAAAGCTGAGCATTGTAACTCCTGGGATCTGATTGAGAAACTCTTTGTAAGGCCGTGGCCCCTCACTTCATATTTTCAAGTGTCCAAACTGACTTTAATTCTGTTCAAAAAGAGGACGCTCGGACTTTTATTTTTTCCTGCAAGTTTGAGTTCTCATTTCTCTCACTTTCACAAAGAACTTTACCTCAGAAACCTTAAATGGGAAACATGTGCTTCAGGGCTAATGGTATTGCTGTTTTGTAAGGTCAGCTCCAAAGTCTCAACATAAAGGCTTTGTTGATCTAAAGTGAAATAGAAGCAGCTGTCATAAAGCATGTGATATAAACTCTCATTTAAAGTTGTATTATATTCCTTTTATTATTTTTAATAGTCTGAATTGAGAGAGAAAAATATTTATTGAAAGGATGAAAAGCAGCATTTTTGTAAACGTCTCAATAAAGAGGAGACAAATTCTTTGTCACTGATGAAAAGACACAATCTTTAAGTGCCTTTCCCCATCCCCACCCCCCAGTACTCATATCTCTTAGGTCATATTCTGACTACAAAAGAACAAGGAGTGTTGGTGTTCTGTAACTGAGAATAGCAGACAAGATTGATAAATTTCACAGCTTTTTCAAGTCAATGAAAGAACGTTTTTCCACTTTCTTCCTAAGTTCTTGTTCCGTCACTCCCATGCCGGGATTTAATTTGGTTGGTCATCCCAAAGAAAGGAATTCTCCGATGTTCATACTTTATTTGTCTAAACAACTGAAGAAACCTTATACTCGGTTTTCTTCGCTACCTTGCTGGTCCTCATCAAAGCTATTGCGTTGGCAATGGGAAAACTTTGAATATCTGTAGAGAAGTTTGGGTTTTTTTAAACAAGTATATGTACCTTTCTCATATGTATCATGAACATGTATTTTTCTCTTTTTGATTGTTTTCTTTACAGTGCCAAACAGGTAATTTAGTTGTGATATGGCTAATATAGTCATTGACTGCTTAGCGATAAAAACTAGTGACAATTTTGACACTCTACAGAGAAAAATAAGAATAAAAATAGAAAACTAATAGTTTTATGATTTGGAAGCAGCACGGTGCTTTCCCTCTCAGTTTCAGCTATCATTCAATTTTTTAACTTAAGTTAAACCCAGAGATTAATTTTTATTAAATATCTGTTTAATGTATTTAATATTTTCCCTCCCTACCCTCAGCAAATCTTGCTGCATTTGTTTTGGATCTTTTTAACTGAATGTAATTTTATGATAGCATAAAAAGCTTTTGTTTTCCATGTACAATTATAGCTATTCTTTATAGAGCCTATATCCATTTCATAACATACATATTGAGATACTTATTTTGGTGAACTTTAACTGAAATATCCTCAGATCTCTTTTATAACTCTTATGGATACATTTCTTTTGGTTTTCTTCTTTCTTTTTTGGGGGGGGGGGAAATAACAGTTTCTCTTTTTACAGTTCTTCAAGAAATCAGAAACCTTATTAAAAACTGTCAAAATGAAAAAAACATGTTCTGTGAAGCCAGAATATCTGTCTAAGTGTTTTTACGGTCCATTCTTCATTTTACACAAGATCAAAGCATCAAGGGACAAGAAAATAGGGTGAGAAAAGTCAATTCAAGCTTGCAGAAATCATGCTTAGGCCAAATATTTATCCAGTGATTCATCAAAAATGTTGCAAAATGTAGTACTGGATTTTTAATGATTGCAGGTTTCACTGCCAGTTCTTACAAGACATCCTGTTCTGGTGCACTGCTTTTTTTTTAATTTATTTTTTAAAAAATAAATTCGAGTAAATATATTAGGTTGAACCGTAATTCAGGGACAACTGGAAGCAACTAATGGGATGCACATACCTCCTTATGAAGCAGTGGTTTTGAAAAGAATGTAAATACTTATATTGGTGGTGGTAGAAGACTCACATTTAATTTGATAGTAGAGAAATTTCTTGTAATTAAAGAAGTTCCTGTTTCTGCTCACAGAATAAAAGGATTCCTCACGAGTTAAGCATGTTTAGAAAAGAAGTGGTACAGTCATGACAACAATTATCTCACATTTCAGTTCTGCTGAAATAAAAGGTAAAACTTCAGAATTTCAAACCAAGAGATGGTGAGCAACAAGTTACTTATTAAAGGATACTGATGTAGTTTTAGGGGTCCTTGGCATGTGGAACAAAAGGATATGCAGGAGAAGCAAACACACCTTGAGTGCTGTTGGCAAATTAGGCATTGGTTGAGCAAGACACAGCGATAGTAGAAAACAGTACAGAAAACAAGATAAAGCAAAAACATGTGGGTCAATATCAAAGAAGTTGAAAGAAAAAATAATTGTGAATGCTAGTCAAGTTCTTTGTAACAATATACTGAATACAATTAAAAGATATCTTCATGGAATTACTATTTCACTGAACTTTATCATATACAAACCACTAATACAGCAGGGTTTGTTCCAACATTTTTTTCCTATAAGGAGCTGTTGGATTCTAGCTGCTGCCCTTGTTACCTCCGTAGGTACCTATATTTCAGATACAGACCTGTTCCTTTTATGTAAGGACTAACGTTACAAGAGGAGCTCAGGCTATGGAGAACAGGGATCTTGAATGGCTTCAGCTCCTGAAGCACTTTCCTGAGTGCCTTTTCACTATTTTCTGCATAAAAATAAAGGGAGTCAAGTCATTGCTGGTTTTCAACCTAACCACAGGTACTTTCCACCTTATTTCCTGCTGTATCATGCAGGAAAAACTAATTTTCAGAGAAAAAGTAGAAACGGCAGAATGCATGTACAGTCATATAGCCTATATATTAGTGAGATAAACATAGAGATAGTAAGAGAAGAGAAGTAGCTGCTAAGACGTAACTTTATAAGCTAGAACATAGGAAGTTCCACCTCGATAGGAGGAGAAACTTCTTTACTGTGAGGGTGACAGAGCACTGGCACAGGCTGCCCAGAGAGGTTGTGGAGTCTCCTTCTCTGGAAACATTCAAAACCTGCCTGGACGCGTTCCTGTGTGGCTGCCCTAGGGGATCCTGCTCTGGCAGGGGGATTGGACTACATGATCTCTAGAGGTCCCTTCCAACCCCCAACATTGTGTGATTCTATGAATCAGAAACTCAGGAGCAGAACTGCTATTGAAGATAGGATTTGCTAACAAAGCATAGGAGATGGCTCCTCTTCAAACTGTGTATCATGTCTTTATCGGCAGTTCACTCTACAATTTGTTTTGAAACCAATCCATGACCTTTTTTTCATATGTTAATCTTAAAAAAGTGAGAATATATAGTTCAGTGCAATGGACAGTAGTGTACAACCACATCTAACCACAAAGGTTACATACTAATGGAGGTAAAAAATAGAGAGCAAACTTGGAATGAAATGCATGGGAAAAGTTTGGCTCTCATACTACACTGAAAAAGGCAAGCAGAGTTGTCTCTTGTGAAACATAAAGGAAATTATGTAACTGAAATTTTAAACATATAATTTTCTTGGCTTCTCCTCCTTCCAGGATTACCAAGATAATGAGGATGGGATTCTACCTGTAGTTTTAAAAATATTATTAATGGCATTCCTGATCGCCAGTGGAAATACCTCTGCTGACTCCTGATAGACTGTATTCATTCCTGTTGGAGCTGTATAACACCAACTGTTCCCAATCGTCTTAAAGATGCCCCTTCTCAATCACTCAAGGAGATGATTTCCGGTAAAAAAATTAACCCATCTTAACACAGTGTACACACCTGTGTACATGTAGAAAAAGGAGAAGTGCCCAGCCTCTCTAATGGGATAAGAACTGCAGAGAAATGGGCACCTGCTGCTCCATGGTGCTCACCCCTTTCTCTGGCGATGCTGCTTTGGTGGTGTTTTGTCACACTCATCACAGAGCAGCAATGGATATTACAGCTAATGTGGTATATTCACCCTGTCATTAAAAGCGTCAATGCCAACAAGCCATACATGTTAAGGAGATGTCAGAGTCTTACATTACCATAGTTTTCCACATCAGAAGGTATGGCGAATTATAAGGAAAGTGGCTCAGACTGAGTAAATTTGATAGTAATTACAATGCAGGAAGAGAGCTAAGTAGCTTTGCTTTCTTGGGCCAACCCTTAAGACTAAACAGTGAATAGACAATACAGAAGAAGATTTTACAGAGAAGGGAACCTGATTCCCACAAGGACAACTACAGCCTTCTTGCAATTTTTTTTCTCTGGATCATGCACCAAGAGGAATCAAAGAAAGGTTGGAGAGTTTTAGAGTTCTGGGAGGGAAGCCATCCTCTCTTCACCTTCAAAATAAATGGTTTTCTTAATACTCTTGCAAATAAAATCGTAGCAAGAAAACATGCAGTTTGAGACACTCACAGAGACATTTATTGCAGTTTTAAAGCATTGTTGGTATGATGCTGTTGTCTTTTTGAAACAATAAAAATGCAGCTGGGTGGTGATTTAGGCTTTAAATCCTACCACTTGTGCTACACAGGTGATGGCATCCAAAGAGGGGGTGCACCTGTGAGCTGCTGGTATGCTCACTTATCTGAGGATGTGGGTGGGTGAGAGTAGGTCTGCTTTGTGTGGATTATTTATTTTTCTTTTCTAAAAAAATCAGCAGCTATTGATTTACAGTTGGGTTTTTTTGATTTATCTTTTTTTTTTTTTACACTGTAAAGCTTAAAGAGAAGCTGACCTCAGATGAACAGTGCCCTCTGTTTTTCTGCATTGAATAATTCAGGTGAGTGACTGGCTACTAAAATGAGTGTTGAGGTGTGGGAATTAATTATTAAGGTACAGAAAGAAGGAGTTTTTCAAACATAGGCTGAGGAAATAGAGGAGATGGATTGGGGTAGTGGAGAAGTGGTGGTGCTTGGTAGGTTACGTGGAAGATATGTGGATGAAATGAGTTGGGATTTGGAGGGCTGGCTGCCTTCTTCGGGAGTGTCTGAGGCTCTAAATCTAATTAACACAGCTAGTTCTCATCTAGGCTTGGGAGCATTTTGATGAAGCTCGTTCTATGCATGTCTAAGAAATTCATCAGCTCTCTGATGCCTACCAAATATTTTCAGTCTCTAGAGATTTGTCCTAACTTGGTTTTCTGTTGGGCTGTTGTGGAGAGATGCAAGTAATTTGGATTCAGGTCCAATGTATATGCAGCCAGCTTTCTGGAGGAAAGCTGGAGGAGAGGAAAGGCAGCAGAAGCAGACTCTGATGTTTTCTGGAAAGGCTAGCCTATCTGAGAGCCTGGCTGCCATAATATTGAACTGAGACCTGGCAGAGAGACAGGTTTGGGCTTCCATGAGGAACAGTGATTTATTCCTTGAGATCTACAACTCCCCGAGGTGAGTTGTACGTGCTGCGTGTCTCTAAGCCATACATGCGTTTTGGCATGTGGACTGTTAGATAACCTTTCCCATGTAGTTAACTGCCTCGCCTTGAGTCGTAGTAACCCAGAGAAGAATACAGTCCTGCATGTATTGAGTGGGGACAGCTTCGTGGTCTCAGTTATATGCAGTTCTGAAGTGTGGTTTGTATCTACTGATGTGTAGGGAAAAGAAAGCTGATGGTGCTGTACCTGAATCCTTTAGAGGAAAGTGGTCTGCCACTGTAGTCCTTACTGGTCTCAGTCTGTCATAGACGTCTGGAGAGATGGAGGTGAGGAGCTCAAAGCCAAAAAGGAACTTGTACAGGTGTGTGTGGAGGTTGGTGCTTTTCAAGAGTTATTCCTTTTCTGTTCGTGCTGATCTTAAACCATTTCCTATTCGTATGCGGCATTTTAAGTGCTACATTTTTGAACTCCTGTGCTCAATTAGTTTTGAATTTATGCAAATAGGTTATCTCCATAAGTAGTTTTATTCTTTTGCTCCTTCTCACAAGGAAGAAAGAATTTCATGAAATTTAACAGGAGAGAAGCTTGTATGGAAAACTTTTAGGTTGGAGTGAATTAATCCAACTGCTGAAATGGTCTTTATTCTGGATGAAATTGTACCATTTTGAAGACGAGTGCCTGACACTGGTGTAAGGCAGGTATGCTCATGATAAGGGTGTGGATGGCAAGTGTGGTTCTGCTGCTTCAGTGAATTGCAATACCTATAGGAGGCAGAAAATCAGGTGGTATCGATTAGCCATCAGGATGTTTGCCTCCAGCTGGCTTGCTGCCTGGCACACGCCTGTGCAGTAACAAGAGACAGGCCAGACTTATGAGTACATTAGGAGACAATTTGACACAGAACCGAGCAGGCAGCACAGAAGATGAAACAGGGAGGTTTAGAGGTAGGCGTAGAGTAAATTACCAAAGCATTTCTCTTTTCCACGTGTTTAATTTGAGGTCTGACTTCATAATAAGTGATCCCATGTGGTGCTTCCTTAAAGTAATACTTACCTATTCTAATCCTTTAAATATTCTGAGATGCCTGAAGTATGAAGTCATTTTAATCTATTACCTGGAATGTACTAATCACACTCAACAAATTTTTGAACTGCTATTGAATATCTGAGTGTTATTTTCCCTCCTCATTCTGCCCTCCCCACCCTGCCAAGGGTGGAAATGTTAGTTTCTGCCACAACCCTCGTGTAGATACAGCTGTATTGTATATAACCAAGTTGGTGGTGACTGGTAGTTGAATAGAACATTTTAGCTGAATGTGTATGCGTGGACAATATAAATTAATGGTCTAACATAGTGAATAACTTTCTCCTTGGTTTCAGTTGATAATTTCTAGAGAAATCTTTACTGCAGGTGTGTGTGTGGGGGGGGCAACTTCTTTACCTTTTTCTTTTTACTTTTGTTTTTTCCATTTTTATCAAATGTATTGTAAACCTAGTGACCTTTGCTTTTTAACAGACAACTTGTATACCCCTGGCTTGGCTCTTGATAAATGTCTTAAAATCTCACTGGGTTGATTGTACTCATTTTCCTGATGTGAAACAAAAGAAACAACATTCTGTGCTTGTAGGTCTCTTTGCAAGGAATAGCACTGAGAATCTGAGGAATGCAAGAGTTTTCCAATAAAAACATCATAGTAATTGCATTAAATGAACGAGTCATACATGTAATCTTTCAAATATGCTGTCACAGATTTTGTTAAGACTGACTGACTCGGCTAGTGTAATAGGTGCTATTCTTTAGAAACGTACCTAATGATAATACAGAGATCTTGTCTAATCTCAAAGCAAGGCAAAGCAAAATGAAACTAGGTCTTGGACATGACACCTCTTGGGACAAAATAGTTTGCAGAAGTAGGTGCTTTTTATTTTGGGAGATGCTGCACTGTTCTAAGTAGTCTCTGCAAATACTGTTGTGATCCCGGCAATCTGATGACATGAATAAAAATCAGTCGGGTTGGAAGAACATTGCCCAATACCAAATTCAGAGCCAATTTAAAGTTCTTTGATTAAGGAAATGTGGTCAGTTCCCTAGAAAATGATGATACTCTGGTTGGCTCAGCTGCTTACACTGTTAGCCTTTGTTGTTGCCAGGTTGTATGGGTCACTAACATTTAACTTTCATGCCACTAGGACCCCAGAGTCGGAGCTGCTAGCTGCTCTGTTGCTGTTCCAGGCACTGTACAGCTCTTTCCTTGTAAAAGAAGAACTGGGTTGCCTGAGAGACAGAATTCCTACTTTCAGAACCCCAGCTTCACAGTGATTTGCATTAATAGTCTAATAGTCTACTATCTTTTCCCTATTGTAATTGACTGTATAGTGTTGCTGCTGCATACTGGTTAAAAAGTTGTCATGTTCTATCACCAGAAGGATCACTTTCTAGGTCAGAAGCAATGGCTGTATAGTCTAGACCTGGGAAAACATGAAGAAAATCCGGATAATGTTGGGGAATGCTCTGGAACTTTCAAATTAAGAACGCTAGAGAAGAGCAATGCATAGATATGAGGTCCATTTTGCTGGAGTCTCCAGCACTACTTTCAGTAGTAACATTTTGCTCAAGAGTTTTCCATGTACAGCTCTTGATCAGGAGTAACCCTGCTAAACTAATATCACACAGTAAGATGGTTTTATATTTCTATTTTGCCCTTTTCATAACTTTCATAAGACATACTGTTATAGGATTCTCTGTATCTGACTCACCAAAACTGATCATCAAAGGAGACATGCTTGTACTAAATAGTAAATAAGACCTCGATTGATCTGAATACAAACCTGGGTTCAGAACACAGATTAAAAGCAAAATTCTTGTTATTCTGTATAATGCCAAATATATAAAATGCTGTACTATATGCTATGGATTTTACACTTTTTTTTTTTTTTTTTGGCTAAAGTGTGCAACATGTGATCACCACCCAGTAAAGCAGAAATCCTATTAACGCCCAGACATTTCCGTCATTTTTCACATGCATCCAGGGGTGTAATTGTGGGAATGAATGGGTTTGGTTTTTTCTTTCTTCCACTTAATATACATTTTGTGCTATTTCAAAATTATTTTCTGTTCCTATTTCTTTCTGAGACATCTTTAGTGCAAATTCTGATATCTACTTGATTACCTCTTGGTGCTGAGGGACAGGCATAAGCTAATTGTCCACTGCTATTAATTTAATGAAATGTGGGACTTCAATATCTTGCTCTGACAAGTTTCCAGAAACAAATTTCATCTTCACCTGTTTGCCTTTTTTTCAAGAAACAAATGAGCAGTGTTAATAAAAAAGCCACTACTGGTCTAGGAGAGAAAATGTGAAGAAAGAGACACTACAGCCCTCACCAGTGAAAAGTAATTAAGTATTTGAGTTCATCCATGAGATCCCTATCAATACTCATATATATGTTGTAGGAAACTCAGCCTTAAGAACCAGGAGACTTCCTGGCTTTTACTTTTTGTACATGACTACAGAGGAAAAAATTCATGAAGTCCACAGATCAGTTGCAGTATGGCTTTAGAAATTACTGGACAAAAACTTGTTTGTTGGTCACAGAGTCAGGAATTTTTTCTGTTCTTGAGACCTTGTTTATCCACTTGGAACCCCGTAAGGCTATGTGTATGAAGGAATCTTTTTAGGTAATAGTCATATTTAAGATGTCTTTCTGTTGCTTCTTCAGGTACCTGTTAGGGTTGATATCAATGTGACCATTGGATCTTTGTCTTGTATTCGCCTTGTTTACCATGTGCCATCTAGATTCAGTCCTTCAGTCCTGCTGGATCCTGCATGTGCCTGAGATGCAGATAGTCCTGCTCGCTTCCTCCCTATCACCCCACTTTGCTGCTAGCACAGCCCTCCTCTTGTGCTGGGACCCCTGGTGCTTTATGTAACTGCTGGTCGCCTCCAGCCAGAGCCTGTGCACAGAGGCTTTGTCTGTGGGGCCAGCAGAGCGGCCCAAGGACTGTTCTCAGCAGTGATGAGCCACTTGCACCTGGTTAGGAAAACAGCTGTCTTTTGGAAGGATGTTTGTTCTTGGTTTGTATTAACATGGCTCAAGTTTAAGCCCACGCTTAAGCAACTCTCTTGCTTAGCGTGACTGAGTTTGCCGTTATCATGGATCAGCAGGACTCAATTATGACAAGTCACTTGTCACTCTGCAAGGAATAAGGAACAAATGGAGGAAAAATTCCTTCGAAAACATGAACTGGAACTCAAACCTCAAGATAAATAAGAGTACCTGCTTGTTTGGGTTCTGTCGTTTGTTTTTACTTTTTGAGTAAACTCCACTTTTTCACTCTCTTTTTGGAAGCTAGTTCACTATTCATGAAGTTCTGGGCCTGGCCTTACTCTTAGTACAAATTTCAGATTGTCAGCCTGGAAGTGATGAAGCCATTTTTTAAACCTGCAGCAGTGAGTGGTCAATACAATCTTCCCCACCAAAATTACATTAAAATATTTCTATTTTGGCATAGTTTTGGAAACTTGTTTGATTTTTGTATATAAGAACTTATATGTTATTTCAAAAGTTTTATGTTATCTTTGGACTCACTTTGTTTTAAATAATTTCACCCCCACCTGGCGTTGGTTATATTCTGCATTCTTCATTTTGATTTTTAGCCTGTGATTGCAAGCAAGTAGTCTTACAATTGAAGTGGTAGGAGCTCATAGATGTTTACAGCAACCTTCTGCCTGTGAACTGGAACTCTTGATTGCATTCAGTTTTACATTCTTTTCTGGTGGTCCCTTTTTTTTTTTTTTTTTTTTTTTTTGTAGCATTGAGGACAGTTTATGAGCTTTAGTTCTCAGTTTGCGCTACTGAAACAGTGTTTCCTTCAGTTTTTGAATTGGTTTCAGGGTAATTCCACATGCTGTTTTAAAAAAGGAAAAAAAAAAAAGTAAAAAAATCTGGCAGTGGATGTGATGCATGTGCAAAACTGACACCCTCAAGGAATTTTTCAACTGACAAGTAGAAAGCATCACAAAATAGTCTCCTTTCAAGACTTCAGAGAAGGGACAGTTATGAAAAAATCATAGACCCTGTAATTTCCTGGTTCTCAAGCATGTATTAAAGTGTACCTGTCAAAATAATTGACTGTGAATCTCTTCATAGGAATCTAATACTAATGTCATAGAATCATAGAATCATAGAATGTTAGGGATTGGAAGGGACCTCGAAAGATCATCAAGTCCAATCCCCCTGCCAGAGCAGCAATGCCTAGACTATGCCACACAGGAACGTGTCCAGGCAGGTCTTGAATGCCTCCAGAGAAGGAGACTCCACAACCTCTCTGGGCAGCCTGTTCCAGGGCTCCGTCACCCTCACTGAGAAGAAGTTTTGGAGACCATGCTGTCTGGTTGTTTTGACCACTCAAAAGGACAGACAAAGAAGAGGAGACTGAGGGAAGACCTTGTCACTCTACAACTCCCTGAAAGGCAGCTGTAGTGAGATGGGTGTTGGCCTCTTCTCCCTAGTGAATACCATCAGGACAAGGGGGAATGGGTCCAATTGCGCTAGGGGAAGTTTAGATTGGATATGAGGAAAAACTTCTTCACCAAAAGGGTGGTGAAGCATTGGAATGGGTTGCTGAGGGAGGTGGTGGAGTTGCCATCCCTGGGCATGTTTAGGAAACGTTTGGATGTGGCATTTCAGGAGACGGTTTAGTGTTAGGGTGGTGTAGGGCTGTAGGTTGGACTTCATGATCTTAAGGTCCTCTCTATGATTCTGTGACATGACAAGAATCCTCCACCTGAAGTGGGTTGTAGGGATCAACAGTGAACCTTAAAGAGACCTTGCTGTTGGCCATAATGTGTGAGGGTATCTTGAAGCTGTTTACAGAGCCCCGGAAACATTTCTGACCATCTGGCTCCTTGGGGAACAGAAAGGCAGAGAGAAGACAAGATAATAGAGAGGAAAAACAAAATAGTGACTGTATTTGCATTTTTGCCTTGATGACTCCTTGGAAAGTCGTATCAGACAAAAATGTATGAGCAGATGCATTATTGTGGATAATGGTTCTATTGCCTTAAACTCTTTATAACCACAAATGACATTTGTTTAATAATAATTTAGAGGAAAAAAAAGTAGTCCCCAAACCCATACACAATTCTTTTTGGGTTTTGTTTATGGAATCATTAACCAGCCAAACCCCACCCCCAGTAACTTGCACACATCCAATTCCTGAAAGCTGAATTACTTCAAAACACAGTTGCAAGAAGTAGGCAATTATCATTCTAAATTTGATGAACAATTAAGTCAATGAAAGTCTGGCCATGGTTGCCCTCTTTTTTCTTTTTTTTTAAGTAACTGTATTTTAAATATAAAATGAACCTTTAAATTATAGCAAATGCAGTATAAAATTGTCTTACCAGTATGGCTGCTAACCTGAAATATCCCAGGTAGCTAAGTGTGTATTTTTAAAGCAATGGAATAGTGTTGTGAGAGTATGTTTTTTAGCATAGATATGTTGGACTGTCTGCCAATGCCTTCTGGGAGAAACTTGTCTGTAAACTTTTTCTGCTAACTCTGGTGCACAATGATGGCTTCATAATGAACAAAATTAACTGGATTTTTATCAGAATAAAAAATGCTATTCAGTTTCATTTTAATGGTTCCTTAAGTGAATGAGATCACTTTAACTGGCGTTTGTTGACTCAGCAATGAGTGAAAGCAGTATCAGCTGATGAGTAAATGCTTAGTGGAGCAAACTGGTCAGGAAAGTTAGAGGTGGTAGAAAGCACCATCACATATAGCTAGTGGTCGTTTATAGTGTATTTTTTTACAACTATGTTGAAATACGAATCAGTTTTCCAACCTAAAGCTTACGTGCAGATATGGCTTAGTATATTAATGTCTCGTTCATTTGAAAACCTCAAAAGAACAAATGGATGAGGTCTTCCAGTACCATTCCCTTTTTTTGACAGCGTTGAGACCTGCAGTGGAATAGTGAGTTACTGCTCAATCTGTCTAAATGCTAGAGGAGTGTTGTGTTGCTATATGACAGGAGTAACTCCTGAGCGTCCCTTAAATTCTTGGTCATTGCCACTAGCAGACTCTTCATGTCATTGTGTGTGAGCTGGACAAAACCTTGCTTGTGACAATAGTGAGATCAAAGTTGGAATAGTCAAAGCTTCAACAGTAATCAACTCTGATGATTTGCATAGGCTGTGTCCTAGCCGCGGGTGTGCTTTCTTAATGTATTGGTATGTCCGTGGAATAGATCCACTCCATTAGCAAGAAAGGAAATGCAACAGGTTTGCTATTAGGTAATTTTCAGAAGAGAAGGATAGAAGCCTGTGAGGGAGTGATGTTTGGAGTTACTGTAGAAATACAGAGAGTGAACAATGCTTTTTTGCCAAACTGGTCAAGTAGGTGCATGTAGATGAACTCTACTGAAAATACCAGATTTCTAGAAACTCTCACCTTCCTCCGATGCCAAGACAAGCTGGTTAATTAGGAAAATCAATGCCATTTATAATGTGATTGAAAACAACTTGATGCCAACTGAAATATTAACTATCAAAAAGAAAATTAACATAACTGTTAGGAATAGTGTTTTTACTTTATGCTGTTAGCAAAGAGATATAAGAATTAATACAGAATCTAACAATGGTGAGTGGAGAGATTTAATCACAGCTCTTTCTTGGGCTGTTCAGCGGTATGACCCGAAGATCTGCTTTAGCAGGCTATGACTTGTAAGTGAAAAAATTTGAAGTAGTAACCTGAATGTTGAGGTGTTACCAATTCTGAAAATTGCACTTAACTGTATTGGCATATCTACTCATATCTGAGTTTCACAAGAAATGTATGTCTCAGGTAGTGTTAACTAAGGCAGATGTAGCCACTTCGAGTTTCATCTAAGTTCAAAAAAACAACCAAACAAAACCACACCTAAACTGAGTTTTAATTTCTGAAAGCATGAAATATTTAATATAACTTGGGAGAAGAAAAAGCAAGATGCCAACTGATTCCAAAAAGTCTGTCACAAAGACTTGAGGTTTAGTGAATATACTGGGTGTTTTCAGCAATGCCTTTGAGGTTCACCCACTAACAATACTTCTGAAAAACGTCTTTTAAGTCTGCATCTTATTCTTTTGATGGATTACCAGAATCTGGGGCTCATGCCTGAATTTAGTGCAACATGAACTGTAGCTAAGGCAGAGAAGGAGGAAATGAGATGCCTGAAGAAACTTTGAATGTCTTTGCTTTGATGTATTTCACAATCTTAGTATGACTTCATAGCTGGCAGTATACAATATATACAAGAATCACAGAGCCAACACAGCATGACAGCCTGAAACAGAAATATGTATTTTATGTCAAGAGAAGAGTGAACTTAAGATGTCAGGAGTAACTGCAAAGTTGTTAAAAAAGTGCTGATCAAGACTCCATACTTATGAATTGACTTGTTTTTTGATTCAGAAGAAGGTGTTAAGTCCCGGTGATACCTAGAGAGAATTAGAGCAACTTTGCTCTCAAATTATAGCAAAGAATAAGTAAAACTTATGTTGCTCTTCTGTATAGTGTGCGAACCTGCCTGGATGTTGTTGCACTTTCTGAAATAATGTGTTTTACTTATTGTCAGACTTGGGAGATTTATTACTCTCATGTATGAGCTCCTATATGCAACGTGTATTTAGATCTAAGGCTGACTGGAAACCTCACTGGGCAAATGTGCTATGCACAGAGATTGTTAGGCACCCTGAACATTACAGGGAGAATAGCAGCTAGCTGTAGTATATCTTTCTACGTGAAAAAAGTGAAATTGCTATGAAATGAACATTAAACAAGTGCTTTACTACTGCTTCAAGAGCTTCTTTCCAGCACGTGTTGCTGTGATGGGTGCCTCAAGCAATGTTTTGCTAACAAAGTTTAACATCAGTGGGCAGTACTATTGAACTTGGAATATACTGCATAGCTACCTTCTTGAGGTGACTGTGGATGTTTTTGCAACACAGACCATTTGCTGTCGCTGGTAAACCTGGGGTAGTCATGAAAGGTGCGTAAGAAGATTTCTTCACAACTTGCTCAAAGTGGAAAGCAGAAATATTTGCATTGCTGTTTCTGCTTCTGAGCAGATCTTTGAGTGACTTCTGAGATTCAGCTGTTTTGCTAGCAGCCACAGCATGTCGTGGAGATTTTCCTTTTCATCTGTACTTGGATCCAATTGCTTCGGTGACAAAAGTGTTGGTGTGTTAACCGCTTTTTAAAAATACTTGCAAATGCTACAGAACTGACATTCCAGATGGCAAGATGCAGCATCTTGGCTGCATATCAGTGGCAATTGTTACAAAATCCACTCCCTCACTTTTGTGCAACAAGATAAATTCTGGTAAAAACTTTGAAAGTGGAATCAGAAGAAAGGCAGTAATTTGACTAGCAGAATTCTAATTCGATGTGTAAGGTCGATGACTGTTCTTTCATGTCAAGTTAAGCTGACCAGTAGAAAATACAACTTCAGTTTGCAACATCAGAAATCTGATCTAGCTTTTTTTTCTCACTTCCATTTGAGCATACACACACAGGAGTGTTTGCAACTGAACTACCAAGTAGAGTGCAACCTTTTAACGGTAGTTGAAAAGTGAGGTCTGTCCTCATGACTCAAGTGGATGCTTCTATGTACTGAAAGACAAAGGACCAAGATCTCTGCTGGTTTTACTTCACAAACTATAGTTCTGTTTCATCTGTAAATAATTTGGCTTCAGGAGGGAATGTGTGGTCCTGATGAAGCAATACAATGCAGGGACCAGCACAAAGGTTGAGATGTTATCTCGGAGGCAGGTCTGCTATTGCGCTGTAGAGCTGGAATCCTCTTTTGCTGAAAGATTAAGATGCGGTGTGTTACATCTTACAACAGTACTTAAAGTCTGATTTCCAGCTTCTCAGCCAAGTATCTGTTGTCAAAAGCATTCATGACTAAAGTAAAAGAATGAAGGATTTTGCCAAATAAATACTGAAAAATGAAAGACCATCCATGTTCATTGTTGTACCTGAAGAAGATTATATTAAAGACTTGTTTAGGTCGCATGGTTAAACTTAGCTTTGATATTTTATTTAAAGTATATTTTGTTTATAATCAAGTGGACTTTTTTATTAGCTGGTCACACACTATATTCATTGTTTAAGAAACCTATTTCTTAATGTTGTGATAGCTTGAGGCATGTATACACACAACATCTTGAATGTAGCTTCAAGTCGCTTTACACCACCGTACTCTAATTCATTATGATCAAGTATATTACACTGATAGCAGGGGAGATATTGAGAGATGCAGTGAGAAGCAAAGAGCTTTCCTTCTGAGTTAAGATGTCTTACTCATTTTATGCATACTTCTAAATTTATGGTAAAAGTAGGGTAGAATAGTGTTAAGGTAAAAATTTGGTCAGCCGTATGAAGGCTAAAGCCTAATACTTGAGCCTGGGCAGGCAGAGTAGAGGCCAGGATTCAGTTAAAGAGGAATTTCTCCTTTTCTCGGAGGGAGTCCTTCTGCATATTTAAAATTCATTAGGAATGCACTAAACCCCCAGTTTAAGACTACTGATGTGCCAGTTGAAAAATCCAGCTTTGTGCACTCTGACAAATACAAGAAGTGAGCTCTGTTTTGGTGGAAAATAGTAGCTGCACTATTCCAACAAAATATCAGAACACAGGTCACTTTGCTTTCAAAACACATCATAACTGGTTCTTCACCGGCACAAAATTCTCAAGCTCTATTAAGTTTAGCAAATTGTGTATGATAAGCAAACGTGATGAGGTAATTCTGTGGCATTATAAGGTTTTATTCCTCTTTTCCCAGGTTACTTTGTCAAACAGGCAAGCTTGACATATATGAGGAATGCAAAATTTCTTTCCTGTGAATTTCACAAGTTTGTTGAAAAAAATAACTATGCTAAAATTTTGTGGTTACGTGTAACAAGAGAACTTGTCATCCAGAGCACCCTTTGCTGGAACAGGGTGTGGCATGTCTTACTGCTTTCTGATTTTGCCTTCATAGGACCTAAAATACAATTTTTTTGGATAATAGAGGCTGCTGAGTAATTAACATCTGAAACAAGGTCAAGAAATGAATCTGACATGGTCTTAAAGTACATTTTAGACTGGGTCAGGCAACCTAATTTTCAGTATAGTATTTCTGGATTCACTTCTTGTCTTGATGGTATTCATTCTTGCAATTAAATTCTCATAAATTCCTTCCTAAAACTTTAAGGTAAACTAAAATAATACTGAAAGATGTGACCTATTTGTTGTTCTTGTGACTTTTTGCATGCACAATACTAGTTCACGGTTTCCAAACGGACTCAACATCTCTTGCAAAGCAAAATGTCATCTCCATAAATGAGCAGCAAATCAAAATAACTACCCTTCCATTTGAACATCGTCTGCTAACTCATTGATACTGGTGTAAAATATTTCACTGACCCACTCAATATGAGTAAGTGGAATGCACTCGAATGAGAGGAAATAGTTTTGGAGAAAAGTTCTCGAGGAACTTCTGAGGAAGTGTTGGATTGTCTCACGTGCAGATATGTGATGACCATAAAATAATGACAGGAGAGGTTAATGAAACAGACAATTGTGTTATGAATTAATCAAATGTCAGGATACAGTCTAGAGCACTGGGGAAGGTTGTTTGCGCGTAGTCAGAGAACTGTGCCAAATGTAGTTTACAAATGCCTCTGTGGAGAGCAAAGGGCTGAGCTGATTTCAGAGTGCACTGATGACTCTAAGTGGTGCATGTCAGGTCTAGAGAGGTTGTTGAGTGAATGGTCTTGCTGTGAGGTGGTATATTCCTTTCAAAGCATTAACTTCTGCACTGAAAGGGTTATCGAAGGCTGGAACAGGCTGCCTAGGGAAGTGGTTGAATCACCATCCCTGGACATATTTAAAAGCTGTCTAGATACAATGCTCAGGGATGTGGTTTGGAAGTAGACCTAGTGGAGTTAGATAATGGTTGGACTTGATCTTGAAGGTCTTTTCCAGCCATAATGATTCTATCATTAGTAGCTGTGAATGGTGTGATGGCAGAGAGGGTGTGCGGTGACATATCTACCACAGAAGACAGTGATTTGAAAAGTCAGTTTTTAGGCAGTGGGTATTTGGTCATCTCTGGGAAGTTTTCTGTAAAAATACTCTGGAAATTTGGATCCACGTGTTACTATTAGGTTCTCAGCCATCACCCTTAACTGGTCCATTTTGTGTACCTGAAATGTCTTGTATCATTTCACGTGGCTGTTTTGTACACATGCCTTTGGTTCGTACATTCTTGACATCTCCCCCCTGAGCTTGTACTGTCCAATGTCTTAATTCTGTGCTCTTCCTTTATCAAAATGTAAAACCTCTGGTGGCAGGAAACATGCTGCAAATTTGAATGGGGCATTGTTTCACCCCACATGCAATACTTGGCAGCCTCAAGAGTGACTGTAATCACAGCTGCTTTCAAACCTGCTTGCTGTCAGAGGATTTCCCACAGGCTCTGTGAAAGCTAGCATTAAGACCAGAGCAGGAGTAATAAACTTCTGTCTTCCATGGTTATAGACATCCCAAAACCTACTCCAAGGTGTGCTTAAACTGTAGCCAAAATCATCGCTTTGCAGTTGGAGTTACAGAGCTGGAAAAAAACCTTTCCCTTGATATTTTTAGTTGATCAGTGTTGAAGAAGCCTACAGTGCAGTGATTTACCTACTTGGTTTAAAATCTTTCTTCAAAATTCTTGTACTTGGGGAAATATTGATTACTAAGACACTTTTTTTCTGTGTTATCAACTAAAGAACTTTTTCGCTGGCCACAGATTTCTGCCTCTAGATGGTGGGCCCCTTATTCCCATCCTCATAATGGCAAAATTATCAGTGCTGTCACCCTATAGTAATTTCACTCCAGAGGAATGTTATCAGACTCATGGATAAATAGAACTCTTGCAACACAATGCAAATATAAACCAAACCAGTTACTCTTTCTGAAGAACTTGTAAAGATGAGTCTAGGTCTTGAGAAACCCACAGTTTGGTTTTTTTGTGTTAATGGGGATAGTCTTAAACTTGTTTTCCTTAAATAAATAAATAAATAAATACCCTAATGGAAGGGGATCTCTTTCTTTACAAGTGGTTTAACCCCACTGCTACAGAGGATGTAATCTCAGGGTATAGGAAGGACTCTTGCCAAAATTCATATATTGCTGAAAGATTCACCAGGCAACCTTTCTAGCTGGGAGAAAATGCATTACTCTATCACTATTAGTTTCACCTCTATCTTTCACCCCCAGTTCCCCTTTTTTAAATCTTTTGAGAAAAGGCAGCAAGGGTTCAAGTGAAGACCTTAAAAGGAATCCCTCCTTAGTTTTAAAAGGCAGCCTTGCAAACTTTTGCTAAAGGAGTTAAGTGAAACATGACGTTGTACAGCTTATTTTCATTATGTAATGATGTGGTGATAGAGTATTGCCAATTTACCAAAATGTGTCTTTAGCAAGAATTTAAGAAATTTTGATTTGAAGAGGTAAGTTGTCCAAACTTAATGTCTAAAAATAAAGATTTTGAGTAGCTGAACTAATCTCTTTGTGTAGTGTTACTTAAAAGAAAATTACCTCAGCTTTTATATTTTTGGCTTTATTTGTTCTACACGTTATTGTAGAGGTTGGGGGGGGGGGTGTCCTTGTGGCTTCAAAAAAATATACCATATGTTGGCATCTTACAAAAAAATCTCTTTTTGTGAATCTCTTTTGTGGTTGTTCAGAGTGCTTTAAAACATTGTGATTAGCTTTATACCTACTGATCATAAATAACAGTTGCCTCATCAGGCATTTCTTTTCTTATATATTATTAATTGCTCAGTACTGCCAAACTTTGATGACACTGTGAAAAGATACCCTACTAAAGCTTTGTTCATGTAAACTTTGAAATGTAGACTTTCGGCTAATTATTTGAGTAAAATTGCAAATTGTTACGTAACTACTTCTGATTGCTTTCCAAGTCCATTACTTCAGAACTTTTTCATGGTTTAAAAAATAAACAAAGTAAAACACCTTCCAATCTCATTTGATTAGAAGGGAATGACTTCTTTATTGCTCCCCGTGGGGATGCACAACTGGAAGGGTTCTCCTCTGCTGGCTGCCTGCTGACATAGCAGCTGACATGCCCACATTCACCACAGCAAAGTCTGATCCAGCATCTCTTTCCAGAAAAGAACTGGTCTTCCTAGGTATTCTCTGTTCAACTGTGGTTCCTGTGCTTTAAATAGCTGAATTTTATTTCATTTGTCTCTGTTGCAGCGTGCATTTACTTTCTTAAGTTATGTAGCGTTCGTTCCTGTGAGCTAATCTGTTGGTTAGAAATTCTTAAAAGTAGCATTCAGATGAATGAATGCTCATAGTCTGGTCCTCTGTGAACTCAGAGGTAAGATTAGCACAGATGCATCATGCTCATCTCTCTACAGCTAGGCATTGTATGAAGTACAGTAAACAAAAACACTGCTTTTGGGTTCTTCTCAGCAGAGATTGGATAGAGCAGCTGGAAGAGCACAGGCAAATATCTGATTTCATTCTGGCATTATTTTGCAACACCTCGGACTATTTTAAGAGCCCTTTTCATTGGGGTTGAGTTTCAAATAGTGCTGCAGAGTCATGAGTGCTCTTTGCAGGCAGAAAAATTCCCCCAAATTAAAAGTGAAATTAGACTAACATAAATAGTGTTACAGCAATAGGATTAATCAGGTGAGGGAATCATTTGTGGAAAAGGATCCTTAAAACATCAGGGCCAGAGGTGTTCCTGGGCTGCACACAGTGTAGATGATCCCTCACTGAAAATGAAGGAATGAGCAAGTCTGTTCTTCCTCAGCAACTGTAACACAAAGCACTGCTGCTTTTTGTGCTTGTACATTCTTTTTCATTTAGCAGCAAGCTTCTTGGTGAAGATCAGAAAACTCTTTAAATAACCACTTCCTGGTATGTCCCTGAGTTGGTGATAGCTCAAAGGAGAAGCTTTTTTTAAAGTGTGAGTATTCTGTTCTTGATCATGGCTTGTGTGGGACTGTTTGTGGCTGATTAGTATGTATAAAGTGTAAGTAAAAATCTTAATGGTTTGTGTATGTACAAAACTATGACCAAATGCCTTTTCCCCCCGTTTTCCCCACTGTTGGAAGCTGTCACACAGAAGTGCTTAGAAATGGCCACCTGGCTTAGAAATAGACCTTGGATCTCTTTAGTCCGATATCCCGTCTTCATTCATGAGTAATATTGGACTGAAAGCGAGATGCACGAAGTTCTACTGTATATAGGGCAGTTTCCAATTCGTGTAATAATTGTTAGTCCTTTTCTCAAAATGTAATAGAAATATGTAATGTTATTTTGAGATGCAATACTGGTATTTTGCGCAAGAACATATCACCGTTTTGTAAGGAAAAGTTCAACTAACTTGTCTTAATGAGCCAAACTGCATAGGTTAAAACCAGTGGGAATTGAATGTGTGAGGAACTGCTGGCAGCGCTTCACTTGAAGTGTCAGAGCAATGAGTTCAACACTTTATCAGCTCTTATCTACAGTTTTTCGCCTCTGGATGAGCAGTTGAAGAAGAATTGTACCTGTAGCATCTGTAGGCCATGGTCAGGGCTCACAGTTACTTCCTTGATGAAATTATCCTCATGCAGTGCTAAAAGTACATCTAAACTGCAGGTCTCTGGAGTGCCTTCAAAGTCCTGTGCCAAAGTGTGTAGTTAGCTGATTTTAGGTCAATTTGGGATAGAATGAGGTATGATACCTTTGCTCGTCCTTCCTTTGCATCAAAAGGAGTCCAGGCACATGGGCAAAACTTGAGACATACAAAGTAACAAATTTAGCCTAAGTCGGGGGGAAAAAGAGAAAAAATACATCAGTATCTTTTTCATGAAATGGTACTTGTGTTGTGAATAACTAAATTGGAAAAAAAAAAAAGGCGGATTGCATTGAACTTTCAGTGATTCAGAAAATAAATGCCAGTCTTCAACCAGCATTTCTGCTGCTAGCTTACTAGAGTCTCTGACTACTGTTGCACATCAATGTTATGACCTTCAAAATAGTCAGAAAAATTGGTTCGTCTTTGCATGATTGCCAAGTAGCAGAGGAAGATTGGAAAGAGCCACTTTCTTTAAAGAAAAATCTGTTTGCTACTGGTTGTCCTACAAAGGCTTCAACAGTGTATCTGACAGTGAAGGAGGGAGAGACTACAATGAAATTGGGGAATCCTAAAATAAGACATAAAAGTTGAAGATAAGAAACTTTTATTATTACTATAGTTACTCAAATTTCTGGTTATTCAATTGTAAAATGGGAATATGGTAGTGATAGGTATTTATGTTTTCTGTTAATGTGAGTTGCAGTTAAAACCTCAGAAGAGTTGAAGGAAGGATGAAGGAAACCAAACAAACCAGGAACTGATTTGTTTTCATAACATGGTGAATCATAGTACTACTCCAAATAAGACAGAGAAGGAAAAAATGGAAAACCAGGACTACCTTCAGCAGACCCTCTGTGAGGGTGAGGAGGGTAGAAAGCTACAGGTAAAATTGCATTTGATTGTTTTATACTAAATTTGTACCTTGGCCAGAATCCCTGATGCAAATTCTTCACGCTGGAAAAATGTTTCTCAGGGGAATCTATCTTATTACATTTTTCCATTTTGATGAAAAAAGTAATGATATGAAGTGGAAAATGTCAAGTAAAATTAATGTAAATATTGGCCTTGTGTAAAACAATAGAAAACACATTTCACCATGTGGTGGTGTTATTCACTAAAGACCTTAAGCACAGGTGTGCCAAACTGTCAGGACATTTTTATACAACTGATCGATTTTCATTTGCTAGAAAATGCTGCAGTCCCCAGTCCCCTTGTTCTCCACTTCGACAGTGACCTGCAGAAGTTTATAAACACTTGCTGTGCAAGACCCAGCACTATTCCTTTTCATACCTAGATACGGTCTCAGGTGGGGATATTTTCCATCTGTGTAGTGCGGCCCTATTATTGCAGTGCCTAAGCATCTCGCCTGGCCCATTTCTGCTTGCTCAAAGACAATGGTGTGACAGTGAGTGACAGGCACCATAGAGCTGGTGTGACAACTGCGGTCTGAACATAAATACTGTTTGCTTCCGTTGTGTGTCTACAGCAAGCCTGTTCTGCGTGTGTTCTGTCTGCAATGTATGCAACAGGAACTGGAACACCATTTGGAGCAGGTAATGGAAGTCTACAGCTGGAGTCTGCAGCCCAGACTCCCCAAGGGTGTCACCTTGGGGACCTCACTAGGAGAGACAGTTGCTCATCAATGGTGAGGCTAAGATGCTATTGTTGTTCTCCAAAACACAGTGTCTTATTTCATTAATTGGAAGGTAGAAGGCATACATGCTGATGGGTTCAGATGCTTCTAAGTTAAGTAACTACTCTGACGAAAATTTGATGCTAAATTTGTTACCAAGTTTGATTTGGAATCCCTTTGGTAATGTAATCCAAGATACACTGGAAACCCTTGCGAGAGCAAGAAATCAAACCCATATTTGCAAGTTTTGGCCAGTTTCCTAAATACTAGAATGTCCTCCCTCTTGCAGCCCATTTTTCTGAAATGGAACACTCCTGATTATGTGCTGTTTAGATGACAACTTGAGAAATTTGTATGAGGAGTATAGGGTGACCTACTTGCATCTTAATTTTTTTTTCTGTGTTCTTAGTGTTCTTAGTATTCCAGTTTAGTAGTTGATTTTAATTTAATCACACACTGTCTAAAAGCCCTTTGTACCATAAATAGCTCTTACCAGTAGAAATCAAATGACTCTTTAAATAGAATATGTTTATATTAAAACAGTTGTGACTGGTATGTCCAGCACTGCTCCTTAGTTGCTCTTGTATATGTATACATTCCATTGTTTTGAAGAGCCATATTGTCTCGGGTCACCTTCAATTCTTGCTTAAGAATCTTTTTGGGCTTTTGCTCTGATGGATAAAAATCTTCTTTCTTAAATTTTAAACTTAATTTGTGTGCGTACAGATGTGTTTAATTGAGGTCCGTGTGGAATATGGGTTTTAAGAATTAAGAGTAGCACTGTGGCCACATTGTTTGATTCCTTCAGGGTTAGAAGGATATGTAGTGCCTGTCAGCAGTGTTCTCTGAGGTATCTTTGTCTCAAGGTCAGTGCATTTGTTCATAAATATATTTATGCATATTTGTTTATGTCTATAGACTTTGATTATCTCCCACTTGTGAGAATAGCTGGCTTACCTTCAAGGCACAACAAGCAGTCAATTTAAGTACAATTCCCATTTGCTTCTGTTTCTCTTAGCTAATGAGTAGCAAGTAATTTACCAGACCTAATTATGGCATTAATGTGTTTTCAAGAGGCACAAAGAGAATAAATGCCATTAAACTCTGCAGTGGCTTAAAGCGTTTTGGTGTAACTGTGTTTAAACAAAGCAAAATGCAGCCTTTCTTTGCTACATGCAGTCAGTGGTGGCAGCTGAGGTTTTTTTGTATGACAAAACCCAGGCAAATTAAAAGTCAGAACTGTCCTGCAGAAACCCAAAGACCTAGTTTATTTGGTAAATTGTTTTACAAATTCTTCAGAAATACACATTTTTATCTCTCTGATGACATGTGACGTTCAAGGTTGTGCACTCAAGGTCCTGTATAGAAAGTAGAATAAAAACCTGAGTTTCTTTGTTGCATCCACTTGAATTGAATACCACAAACTAAGCAAGCAAAGATGAGTGTGGGTCTTCTTTTTGTTGGAGTGGTTTTTTTAATATGCTGATATGGAATGCACCATCAATCCCATTGGCTGCAACTTGGTTACATGGCATGTGAAAAATAGCCTGTGGAACTATAGCAAATCCTTTCAGAGGGTACAGCTGGCTTGAAATGAGCTGCTAGAGAGGATTGTTGTATGGACTGTTGCATACAAAAAAATCTCTTTTCCTTTTTTTATCTCTTCTTTTATTGAAAACGTATTATAAGCACTGAGTTTGAGCTTTCCTTGAAAGCTTTAAGAAAACCTTGTGTTCATATAGAGCAACTTATGTTTTCCTTATGTAGCTCCCGGTGCCAGAGGAATTTATAAGGTGCTTTTAGCAACTTAAAAGCCCACAAAGTGTACGATAATCCCTCCCTGTCTTTAACACAGTCCAGTATCCCTTCATCAGCTGTTCTATCGAGGTGGCTCCTTATGTAGTAATATGTCTTCTCCACTGTGGATGTATTCAGGCTTGTACGTAGGTTGCCGCTTGTTCTGACAAATGCATCTTATTTTTCGTCTTATTCTTTCCTCTAGAAGGCTGAAAACTTAAGAATTTGTAGGATCTTTCTGAGCCTTACCTGGTATTACCTATGTGATAAAGTCATTTAAGTGTATGCACCTGGACATGAATTCTTCTCACTTTTATCTCAATTTTGCCATATCACTTGACACGCTTTTCAAACGCATGATCTGCTGATATGGGCAGCACAGGAATACCAAGTGTACTGTGCTTCTTTGAGCCAAGAGCAGAGACTCCATCACCCCCGTCTTCTACAGCTGTGTTTTTGCTGCAGGTTCACATGTCATTTTGGTTTACGTTGTTTTTTTTTTCTCTGTCCTACTCTTAATATTCAAGTATCTCTAGAAAGCCTCATAAATGTATTTTTCAGTGCTATAGTGTGAATGGCCAGGAAAAAAAAGCTAATGTTAGGGGAGAGCCACACTTGAAAGTCTGTATCCGTCAGCTTAAGAAGTCTGGAGTTGCACAGAAAGTCTTTAGGAATCTCACTTATGACAGCTAAAAGAGATTTTTTTGGGAAATCCTATTCCCAGTCTTGTAAGAGTGCTTCTTTTGCCCTCTTCTTATGTGTTTCTGTCCAGGTTTCACAGACTGAAAGTAAAGCAGGTAAATTAAAATCCTGGTCTAGCAAACCATGTAATACTATGAAGTGCTTCTCTGGACTGGGATATGAACTCTCAACTGCACTGAAAGTTTGGTACTCGGCCACCTTTTGAGGATCACAATGTGAATGACCTGTCTGAAGATGGTTTTGCTATTAGCAGCAGGATCAGAAGTCAAGGGGTTCTAGTTCAGCCTTGTCTATTGACAGTAAATGATAACATCTCTCCCTTCACTTAAACTGAACTCTGGTGGTGTCTTTTTCATTCCATACGGAAAATCCATTTCATGCTTTGTCTTACCTTGTGTTCCAGACAATGGCTGGGGAAAGACTTCAGAGTGGAGAATGCAGGAAAATTGGACTCTGATACTGATCTGAACAGAAACAGTCAGGAAATGCCATATTCGAAGCTTAGTGGGCGCCGACATTTTTTTTTAAGAGATCCGTAGTCCTTAATATGACCCATATTAAAAAAATATCCTGTTAAATTCATCAGCTGTTCCCCACATGGTCTTAAAACCCTTTCCAAAAAGGTATCTATGAATGTAACTTTTTTGTTTGTTTGAACAGATTATTTGGTGTTTTCTTACTTTTACATGTCTCAAAGTTGGGTGTTTATCTGGAAAGGAAAAAATCTTTAACAGCAGGTGGTATTCCCATGTTCACGTAACATCTCTGATTTGAACCTTTATTCAGTGATGTAAAATAGAAGGATATTTACTAGTGTTAAATTTAGTGGATGGAATGTTTTTCTTTTTGAACTTTAAGCTTAAACCATAATGTTACTTTTCAGGCAGATGAAGTTTCTATGATCCTGTGGAAATGGTGTGTTCTCCTTTCGTCACGTTCAACTGTGAGGAAAAAAAAAAAATCCACTTTCCAAAAGTATAATCTAGTTTTATTAAAATAAACGGTTGCATTTCTGTCCTGGCTCAGAAAATATTTAGGCAGCAAATACATTTCCATGGAGCTGCCTCCAGTTACCAGAGAAAGTACTGAGTCATGGCCAAACAAGTTGTGTGACTGCTTTTCTTACAGCTGTCAGAAGCTAAAAGCAGGGGCAAAGCACAAATCTCCCAACTCTCTCGTGCGTCACTAACCCACCTTACCGCTGTGTCATCTACAGCATCTTCTCTGGTACCATCCTTTTCACTGAGCAGGGAAATTAACTTTTACCTGATATTCTGTTTGGGTGGTCCTTTTACATATGGCAGAGAGATAAACAATGTGAAAGTTTAGCTGGTTCAAGGAACTATATTATATTACAATGCTTGGTTAGTTTAACTTTGGCACATGATCGAATACAAAGGGTAGTTATGTTCTGGAATTATTCAATATTTGAACAGCTTGGAAAGAACAGTCTTTAGGGAGGCGGAGGCTCAGTTTGATTATAGAGCTGCCTTATTTATGCCTTATGGGACAACATTGTTTGCTGGTTTGTCTGATTCAAGGTGCAAAAGAAATAAAGTACTGACGTAAAGATTTGAGTTAGAGTAGCTGAACATCAGCAAGAGTATTTCGTTGAAAAATGGATTTGATGAGTAGCATTTAGTCATATTCACAGCAGAAGGTGTGGTTTAACTGTTCCACATTGGGCAGCTTCCTTATGAGCATGTGTAAGAAGACGAATGAGAGAGTGAATACTAATTTTATACTGAAAAATCAACTAAGTGTTCGTTCTGGGTATATTGCCTGCCATCCTTGGTTAGCTTACCATTTCAGTTTTTGTCTACATATGGCAACAGTTTGCTGCAGATCTTAGCTATATGGCCCTTGATCCATCACTAGGAACTTCTGGCCAGCATTTGACCCATCAAACATATTTGAAAATTACTGAGTATCTAATCATCCAGCTCTGCAATTCCCATTCCTAATGTTTCTGCACTATACATTATCTTTGTTGTGATAAGATGCTGTAGTGATGAGTGCCTGAAAGCCTAAGACATATAACCATCATTATTTATCTTTCATTTTGCCTACATAAGGTATGTCGCTTAGTTTCTGGAACTGTGTGTAATATGTGGTCATGTTCACTCAACTTTCCCAAGTTCTCTGAGGTAATGCTGTAAAACAACACGTTGTCTCTTGAGAGGTCAAGGCAGATGACTGTTTGAGGGACATCCGAACCACACAATCTGTCCTGCAGTCAACATCTGTTTCAAGATTTCCAGCATGCTGGGGAAGATTAATGTCTTTTAAAAAATATATTTCACTTTTTGAGACTCTGACTGGCACTAAATGCACGTTGTCTTATGCTTAAAAGATCTCACAGCATACTCTGGAGCTCTGAAGTACTTACGTTGTTTTTCTGTCTATCTACAAACAGCGTAGTAATTTGGGTACATAAGTGCACAGCGTACAGCATTTTTTTTTCCCTTGGGATCTCTGAATGCAAACTTTCTGTGGATGTGTAGGCTTGCATGGAATGATTAAGCATGGAAGTTGACTTTCCAAAAAAAGATCTGACATTATTAAGAATTATCATCATTTGATATTGCATCCAGGTTCCCAAGTAAACAGAGAGGTTTCCTGACTTGATTGCAGTTAAATGAGGAATTTCGCAGCACCTGATCAAGTCAACAGTGTGGAGGTATTGAATTCTCTTGATACGTTTAAAGGTCTCAATGGGAATGAGTTTGTGTGGTGCTGTTGTGCAGTCTTAAAGGCCGTGGATGAGGTGAGCAACATAGTAGGAACATACAGTTAAACATTACTGATTATTTTGTTAGATACTAGCTAGAACCTCTGTAGCTAACTCTAGAATAACACCTGTCCTCAACACAAAAATTTTTGAACAGCAGCCACAAGTAGAATTCTGGGGATAGTTACTGTAAAGGGTGGGAGTCTGTGAGAGTGCCTTGAGGAAGATGAAGGGAGCAGAGACATGAGGAATGGAGGAAAAACATCTACTTTATTATTCTCATGGCACTGCATAAGATCCACCTGGTTTTGTGTGACAGGCCTGTTTTGCAGACATTGGTGAAACCTTGGAATGCAGAAGGAAAAAAAAAGAAACACAAGAGTTTGTACAGCACCTCAGCGAAATCATTTGCAGCCTAACTGGCAGGCAGACAAGGCGTTTAAGATCGTTGATCACTCTCACCAGCTGGATGTTCAGATAATGTGGAGATATGATGAGGAAAATTTTAGTTCTGCATTGAGTGTAATTTGACTGTGTAAGAGGTTAATCTGTCTGGTCCAGTTCATAATCCTTCTGCAGATTTTTTAATTTTAGGAGAAAGGATTAGCTCTTAAATGCTTTCAAGGATGGAATCTATGTTCCTGCCATTCTTGGACTCATTTTACTGGAACACTAGTGTGTATGTATATGTGGCTGCTTGAAATAGAGCTGTGCAAGGCCAGTCGATGTGATCCGTTGTGTTCTTCCAGTTGCTGAGAATTAGCCATGTGGGACAAACCAGTAGATAGACCCCTTTCCTAAATGCAAGGGCCAAGTCTTGTGACTAACACAGTGAGGACAACACCTTTCCTTCCAGGTGATTCTTTGTTCTTTACACAGTGGATCTTTTTCCACTGCAAGAGGTCTTTCTGTGCTGCACAAACAGCATCAAGACGAAGCCATCAAAATCAGCTTAAAGCCCTTAAGCCCAAAATGTCACATCTGCTTTACAGAACTTACAGCAGGAAAACAACATGACTTAAAAAAAATAAATTCAAAATAAACATTGTAAAAACTTAGTGGAAAAACATCTGGAGTTTTCGGACCATTACAGCAGTTTGTCAGGAAGGTCTTGGAGAATTTTTGCATTTTTTTTTTCCTTGAATTTATTATTGTTGCCTTCTATTTCTAAATAGCATCATTTCCCATCAAGAAAGACTCAGTTTATGCTGATGTCAGCAACAGCATGTAGCTGTTAGGCAAGGTATACAGAGTGTCTGAAACACTGGGAAGAAAGTTTGTGTTAATTAGGACAGCAGAATAAATATGAAAGGCAACATTTACAAGGATTTATTCTTGTAAATTGCCTTAGAGGATGGAGATGTCTGGAAAAAAGAAAAACAAAACCCCAAAACCTCCAAATACACAGCAAAAAACCCCCTACCAAACCTTTCCAGGGTTCTAGAGAAGTTAGTGGAAAAACAAATGATACCTTTTTACATGCATAGAAAAAAAATCAGGCTTAGTCACATTCTGGACCAGAAGGGACACTAGAAAGGGCAACATCATGTTGGGAGGTATTGTGCCCCCATACAGTTGCGCAGGTATTGGAAACAACACAGCTACAGCTGCATGGGCATGAGAGAATTGTCTGTGAGCTAATTATGCCAAGAAGCAGAGTTGATTTGCTCACACTGAATTTGGCTGGAAACGGTCTCCCTAAACTACTTTCGAACTAGTTTGTTGAAGTTAGCAAGGTGTCTTACCAAAACTTTCCTGGAGAAATGGAGGCAGCAGCTAAGCAGGATCACCCGAGTGCTGACATGATATCACTCGTTCTGTTAAATGTTAGCATGGTCACTGGCAGGGCTGTGGTTCTGCAGACCTTCCAAAATGCTTTATTTCTTTATGAACTGTTTTCCAGCTTTGCAGGTGTGATTGGATGGCTAATAATGCCACTATCACAACACAAGTGTTTGCTATCTGGTTCTTTCACAGATGAGCAAAGGGCAAGATTTAAGAAAGGCAAGGTTCACAGGGAAGCCTAAGACAGAATAATAAAAGTGTAAGTCACTCTTGCTAGTTTCTTGTGCACATTCAAAATGTTCTGTCTTGTCAATAGAACTTGAGTACAAGTGCTGTTACTGCAGGACGTGAGTCAGTCATTAAGAGATAGTCTTGTAATGACTGGATTAAGTCTTTAAACTTGTGGTTTAACTGAATGCCACCCTGCTCCTCATTAACATTAAGTAAACCTGTCTCTTTATTTGTGATGTCCTGAAGTACTTGGTGCAGCCTCTTATAAAAACATAAAACTTGTCTGCTTTTCAGTGCCCAATGTCACATATGGCTCTCTGTAGCTGACAGAACGCAGATGCTGTCCTACTTAGACTACAAAACCAAACAAGGATTGGTTGCAGTGTAAAGGATCAGTGTAAGTTTTGTTTATGGCTAAGTTATGAGAGTGCTCTTTGGGATTAGCTCAAGGCTCTTCCTCGTACCTCACGTGGCAAATGAGAGGCCTGTAACAAATCTGGTAGGATGTGCTTTAGTTATTTTACAGCTGCAAAAAAAAAAAAGTTGAGCCATCAAACAAGATGTCTGATGCCAGTGTTATTTTCTGTTTTCCTGTAATCAGCCTACACTTGCTGATGCAAAGCTTTAAATAACTTGGAATGTGCAGAACACATTCAACATTCATCTGAGAAGTCTCCTTTAAATTCAAGAACAAGTGAGATTGTTAGGTTTGCCTAGAGTTACCCAGGTAATGCAAATGTGCTCTGCAAATACTTTGCAGTAGTAGATTTCCATACCAAGTAAAGTAAACTAATGGGAAAACATGATAGCTTAGTCTTGATAATGCCACATAGACACAAATATTTTTCTCAGATGTGTGTAATCTGGCCAAAATCAACCAGTTTCTACCAGATATTTTTTTGGTGGAGATGCTGAATTTCTCCATGTGTGGGCAGGGCAGAGTCTGTACTCTGCTATTTAAAATAGCTATTTTAAATTAATTTAGATTAATATCTATTTAAAATCTGTGTATGCACATAGTTCTTTGGACAAGCAGCATTTTTTTCATTATTTTCTTTTCAGGAACATTCTGTAAGCATCTTCCGCCTCTGATTTTGTATACCTGAACCAATTGTTAAGCTGGGATAAGGTGGGAAACCTGTGATCCGCATTCAAAATAATGAATTAGAAATACATCCAGCCATGCTTAAACTCTCATCTCCTTTTAACTTTGATTAGCACACAAAGTAGCTTCTTGCTTTATGTTGAAGCAGGTGGTCATTGCCACCAACTTATGCAACCCCAGTGGGCTAGGGAGAGAAAAGCTGCACTGTTGTAAGATGGAATGTGAAAGAATTATCAGTATTACTTTGTGCTAATGGGAAGCTCTGGGGCATTTCACTTGAGCTGACAAACAGCCTTTATACAGTGTCAAATTGCCCGCTGAGAGCTTGGACAGAATAAACTGGGTTTGGCATATCAGCAGCAGTCACCAGAGAGGTCCATCTCCACCTGTAGAGGCACTAATAGAAAACATAGAAATGTTCAGGTTGGAAAAGACCCTCGGGATCATCAAGTCCAAACTATAAGCCTACTCTACAGTGTCCACACCTAAACCATATCCCCCAACACTACATCTAAATGACCTTTAAACACCTCCAGGGAAGGTGACTCAACCACCTCCCTGGGCAGCCTGTTCTAGTGTCTGACTACTCTTTCTGTGAAAAAATTTTTCCTAACATCCAGCCTAAATCTACCCTGTTGCAGCTTGTGGCCATTCCCTCTAGTTCTACTACCAGTTACCTGTGAGAAGAGACCAGCACCAACCTCTCTACAATGTCCTTTGAGGTAGTTGTAGAGAGCCATGAGGTCCCCCTTCAGTCTCCTCTTCTTCTAACCAAACAGCCCCAGCTCCTTCAGTTGCTCTTCAAAAGATTTATTTTCTAGGTCCTTCACCAGCTTTGTTGCCTTCCTCTGTACTCACTCCAGCACCTCGACATCCCTCTTGTATTGAGGTACCCAAAACTGGACATAACACTCAAGGTGAGGTCTCACCAGTTGCTGAGTACAGGGGGACAATCACCTCCCTACTCCTGCTGGTCACACTGTTTCTAATACAAGCCAGGATGCCACTGGCCTTCTTGGCCACCTGGGCACACTACCGCCTCATAGAATCATAGAATGGCCTAGGCTGGAAGGGACCTTAGAGATCATTTAATCCAACCTCTCTGTTATGGCCAGGGACGCCACCTCTCGATTAGGTCAGGCAACACGTGAGAACCGAACGGGAATCGAACCCGCGACCTTTGGTGTTTCAAGCACCGTGCTCAACCCACTGAGCTAAATAGATGTTTGTCTGTTAGAATCCCCAAGTCCTTTTCTGCCAGACAGCTTTCTAGCCACACTTCCCCAATTTCTGAGACGAGAGCAAGATGATGATACGTGTCCGTATGCATATGAGAAAACTGCATATAAGCTGATTGTGGATGCTCCATGTACAGGGACAGCCTAAGGACTGGCTTGTTTGAAGAGTCAGGCAGGAAGGCTGGAACTAGTTTTGCTCCTGCTGAAGCTGGGAGAAAGCAGCCATTGAGAGTTGAAAGGAGGGGATACAGGGAGCAAGAGGAAATGAGGAGGGAGGCATACTCGAAAGCACATATTCATATCTCATGTATCTTGGGTTATTTGAAACATTGCTTCCACTTAGTTGAAATAAGTATTTACTGGTTTACAGCAAAACATTTAAGTGTCATTGCCTCAGGTATCAAACCCATCACTGTGATGTGCATAATAGTATACGCCAGCTGATGCTGCTGTGACTGCAAAGAACTAATGGGCAAATTAACAAACTCAATCATGCATATGCAAAGTCAGCAATGAAACCAATATCTTTCCCAAAATGGTCTATAGCCTAAATACCATGAAGAAAGCCAAGAACTTAGTGCACTAAGTTGTTCTATTTGTAAGAAAACTCTAACACATCTACCAAAATATTTTTATTTTATTTTGATGCTGATACTTGCATCCCTGCTAAAGCAAGGACACTATTATGTCTGCATGAATGAAAGTTAACAGCAACTCCAGATGGAATAAAGTATCACTTCTGTGGTAAGTCAGAATATGTCAATGAGATGTGATCTAATTTACAGCTGAATCATCTTGTACAGCAAAGCCTGAAAGAGCCTTTCCCTTCATACCAAAAATGCCCTATTCAACCTGCCCAGATCTACTGCTATGTTTTTCTTCCACATTTTGTATCCAGAGTTTAGATTGTGTAGAAATTGGAAATGGCCCTCTGCCAAATTATCTTTTTCTCATTTTCTCCTCTCCCAGACCGGTAGTGCAATCCGTAGTCTGCAGTAGGTTGTAATATTTTCCCTTTAAGTGGTTTGGAAGTTGCCCTTGAAGGGATGTTCTGGAAAACCCACAGTCAAGGAAGAACCTGAGAACAGTACTTTAAGTAGAGTGTATGCTCATGGTGGTAGCAGATGTAGCAGGTGCAGGTGACCTTTGCATCTGTTGATCCATCTGAAGTTGTAGGATGGAACCTCCCGGTCTCTTTGGGGAGAGTCAAATATACCCTCAGAGAGAGAAAAATCATGGGAACACTCCACAGGTCAAAGCTGGTGGAAAGACCAACCAGTTGTCTGTGAGTTATTCCAAATGCAATGCGAATTCATAAGATTGCAGTTGTTCAGATTTTTTTCACATGCAATTACAGGTCCTTCGTACTATAGGTGAAACTGATCCATCTGAGAATATCTACTCAAAGTGAACAGATTTGTGAATTTGAAAAAAAAAATGTACTGGAAACTAATACAGCAGCTCAATGTTTCCACAATTTGACCGCTTCAAATTTGTAAAACTTAAAATAGTATCTAAGTTCTAATTTATAGCAGGGAGGAAATGTGTCAGGAATAGCATTGAAAGTTAGTCTTGAGTAACAAAAACTGTCTGAGATTCCAGATAATATATTGGGAAAATTGTTTTCCTATACTCTGGGTGTAGGTAAATGCTAATATCTTAAGGTGTTCTTGTGGGAACTGTGATTCTCTTAGGCCTTGAATAAAGTCTAAATATAGTTGGATCTAACTTGCAGTAGGTGCTCAGAAAAATGTCAGTAGGTCCTGTTGAACTAGTGAGTTCTTCTTGAGATGGAGGTTATTGAAACCATAAATAATATGCTAGCAATAAACTCTACATTAGGCAGTTGTGATTGGTTGGGTCTTAGTGCACGAACAGGTCAGCAGAAACAACTTCAAACCCTTTCTTGCCTTGTGAAACTCGTTGTTTGTCTCTGGCTGTAGAGTAGTTTCCACATCTGCGCTCCTGCAACGTGTTGTGCCAAGTCCTGTGGACTTGGCACATGTGAGCCATCGCGTTGACCTCAGCTGGATGGCTCCTGCGAGTAAAATGAACACCATTTGGCCCACTGCCAGCACGCAAACTAATAGCTAATCTCTGTATCTGGACTTCAGTTTCCTCGATATTTCAAGGTACCTTATTCCAGCTGCCAAACATGGAGTATCTGAAACCCACGTATGTTGTTACCTGAAGGCCAACAATCAGGCAGTCCTGAGGACTGTTGCACCACGATGGTTATCCCAGGAATTGTTCCATGTTACACAAAGGCCAAAGATTCCATGACTTCTGTTGTGGGCTCTTTTTCAAAATATGTTTTTTATTTTGAGAAGACTATGTTTCCTAAGAAAGCTTTTAGTGACATGTTTATTCATGTTGGTCAAATGAAAGTCACATGGCACGCCTCCCTTTCTGCTGTGGTGAGCCACACAGTGTTTGATATAATCCCACTATCTTGTGTGAAAAAAAAGCAGCTGAGTATCAGATGTGCCTGGCTTGCATGTCAGTGAAACAGAAGGCATGTTACACAAGTCACCACACTTTGCAAACTCTATTTTTACTTTGGAACAACCCTCCCTTCAACTTTTTCCACTCTCTCTTAGACATAGGATGAATCGAGGGCTTTTCCTGCAGTAACTGTATGAAGATACAGACATTGGGAAAAACACCCAAATATCCCGATTTTTGTGTGTGCGTGTCTTTACATGTTTTAGATGTACTGATTGGTTTGCTGATTTTATACTCTGGAGATATACGAGTGTGACTTCTATAAGAGGCTGTTCAACCATTAAGTTCTCTCTAATATGGGAAAGTCAAAACATGTGAAATACTATAGCTCTAAGTAAGTATTTGAAAAATCTACATATTTATTTGCCTTAAAAAAACCCCAACACATATAAGATGAAGTTATCCACTGCCTCTGAAAATTGAAAATTTGAAAACCTTCATATTAGCACAGGTAATAGGGCTATTCAGGTTTGCTTGCCTGCTTCCTTTCTACCAATAAGAGAACAGAAAGCCAACAAAATAAGATCCTTTTTGGAAATACATACATAGCTGGTATAGGCATCTAGTAGGTGCATCTAATAAGCTAATGAAAAAATGATAGGACAGGATGGACTGGGATATGGTCTGCAACTGGGGAAATGCTGATCTGATGCCATGTTTATCAGCTTAGTCTGCAACTACCTGTTTTGTTTTTTTTTTTTTTTTACGTGTGTGTTTACCTAACTTAGCTAATGCTCCATAAAGTTAGACATTCAGGTATCCCATTCATAGTGGCTGAAAAGAAGTTCTGAGAGCAGCCAAGTGGCTGAAAATAAGCATTGAGTTAATAAAATTGACCAGTGAATGTGAAACAAGAGTGTCCCAAAATGCTGACTAGTCTGAGTGACTAAAATAAAGAGTGAGAGGGGCTTTTTAGGAGAATAGGAGAAACATGCCAGGTGTGTGAAACCTATGACAACCAGAAGGATTAGGTGATTAGAGGGTAAATCTTATGAAGAGAGTCTGAGGGAGCTGGGGCTGTTCAGCCTGGAGAAGAGGAGGCTGAGGGGAGACCTTATGGCTCTCTAAAACTCCCTGAAAGGCAGCTGCAGTGAGACGGGTGTTGGCCTCTACTCCCTAGTGAATAGCAACAGGACAAGAGGGAACGGGGGGCGGGGAGTTAGGGAGCGTCTGTCCGCATTAGTGGCCGGCCCAGCCCTAACCCAGGACAAAGTTGCACCATGGGAAGTTTAGATTGGATATGAGGAAAAACTTCTTCACTAAAAGGGTAGTGAAGCATTGGAATGGGTTGCCAAGGGAGGTGGTGGAGTCGCCATCCCTGGTTTAGCGTTAGGGTGGTGTAGGGCTGTAGGTCGGACTTGATGATCTTAAGGTCCTTTCCAACCTTTATGATTCTGTATGGTGAGAGGAGTCCCCATATTGCAGAGGACACTGGTGAGCGTGCTGCAGGAGAACGACCATAGCCCCTGCCATCTGAATTGCCCCCCGGTGACTGCATTGGAGGAACAACAGGAGACAGACAAGGCCTGTTTGTGGCCCCACTGCCCAAAGTGTGCCTTCACAGAAGGGACTGTATGACCTGGTCAGGCAGGAGTGTCACTTATAGATGTAACAGGTTTTGTCACCCCCAGAAATCTGCGTCTTCCTCTTAGTTATTTGAAAACAAATTGCATCATGTTTCAAGCTCTGTGCATCTATGGATAAGCCCATTAAGTCCTGAGACATTGCACAATATTTATTTCAGTGCAGAACTTGTGCAGTGAGATATATTTCTGAAATACCTATTTCGGATTTAACTTTTAAGATATTGTTGCCTGGTTTGCAATGGAAGCCCGCAGGTAGCAGTGCTTCGCCACTTAGGAGTACAGAAAAAAACCTGCATGTTTCACCCAGCGTAACGATGACTTGCAGTAAACAAAAACTGCTGTGCCATCAGCAAAATCAGATACAGACAGAGAAACAAGAGAAGGACAATGGAGCCGTATCATGGGAACACTGAGACTTTGGTTCTGAATCAAGTCTGGTTTATTTCCTTATTCATACCATGCCTGAATTAGCAAGTTTTCACAAGAACAAAGAAAATGAGTGAACTCAAATACAGTTGGTTATCCCTCTAGGTACCATTGGATACATTTCAGTGTAGTTTATTGCTAGGAAGTGAAGGATGTTTTGTTTGATAGAAAACAGACAAAAAGAAGCAATTAACATCCTAAGTGAAAGAAACGTGCTCCCTCTCAGGCATGATATTGGGCTACTGCACTCGGGACGTGATCGTTGCAGTGCAGGATGTTCCCTGCTCTGAGCATGCCTTGGGCAATGAGCACAGAAAACCACTGCTTGACAAATGTCACTTCTGCTAAGCAGAGACCGGGAATAGGCTATTTGGTACTGTTTTGAAGAGAACTGTCCTACAACTGACCTTTGAGCCTGGAGTCTTGGTGGGAATTGCTGCCTCCCTGGGGATGGTATAAGAAGACTGGCCAGGCGACTGCTGCTGTTTAGACGTCTTTTGTCATCATGTTACACCTGCTTAATCTTAGCTGGTTACATAAAGCAATTTGGAATCACTCTTCCCGATGGTATTCTTGCTTTCCTGTCCTCTAATCAATCTGTGCAGGCCACAGTAATTTCACTAGTTAGTACCAGTACTGCATGCAGTTTTCTTCTCCCATGAGATGCAGGTGCTGGCACACTTACAAAGACCTCGTCATTAGTTTACAACTGAGCAGTCATTGGCTCCTGCTTTTAGGACTGTTGTGGGGTTCTGTGTGTTTTTTTGGTTGTTTTTTTTCTGCTTTCTCTATCTTCCTTCACTCCCGTTGGCCCCTTCTGTACTACTATCTCATTGGTGTTGGAGGGAGAGGGCATTACACTGTTCATGCAAAACCGTAGGCTACTTTTTGCTGTTGAGCTCCACAGGATCATTCTGGAGAGCTTCAGAGAAGAGATTGATATAGACTAGCTGTAATATTTGAAGTACAATACTGAGCAGAAAGTTAATTTTAAATGTGAGCAGGCCACTTGGTCACAAAGCCAGGGCATTTCCTAGTGCTTTTGTGACCTAGTGCAGTGCTTGTGCAGTTACTAAACAGAGGAAACAAGGTTCACTCACAAGAAAAGTTACCCAAGTAAGAGGAGTATTTTTCTATTTTTCTAGTATATTTCTACTATTTTTCAAACTTGAAAGCTGCACTGGTGCAAGAATCACTAAAAAGTTGTTGCATAGTGGTAAATAAATCCAGAGCTAGATGATCCAGAGGCTTCAGGAAATCAGAGCTACTGGTCCAGTCTGATTATTTCTGGAATTTTTAAATTTTTTTCTTCTTTTCTTCCCCCCTCCCCCTCTTCCTCTCCCCTGCTTCCCTGTACACTTAATCAATTTCTAATACAAAACCCAAACCATTTCTTTATTTTCATCATTTAATTTGGAACTAGATGGGAATTCTCTCTGTGTCCTCAGAACGATGAGGACAGAAAGCTCATTTATCAAAGCTCTGCCATGAATAAAGCCAGAGCAGAGCAGCATAGGCATAATTAACAAGAAAAAAATGGAGCTTGTGGCTTGATGTTGATGGATACAGAATGTGCCACAAAGGAAACAAGGCTTTGAGAATGCTTTGAACAGAAAACCAGTCTCATGGGATCAGCAATCCCATGCCAGAGAGTAAACTCGGGATAAGATGGGTGAGCTCCACCTATTATGATGACCAACAGCTATACTAGTGCAGTGGTGGAGGAACTAAGTACTTCCTGAACATGTTTTAGGGTTGTTTGCAGAGGAAGAGCAGATTTACTTATTTATTTTTCCCTAGGAATGCTACAGTTGGATTGAGCGTTATTGTTATTGCTAGTTTTACAATGGCAGAAGTCTGTGCTGCAAAGGGATTTGTCCACAGTGAAATGGCATGTATTTGTCTGAGCTGTCATCGGCTTCTCTCTGTAGAAGACCCCAAAGACAAGACAGATGTGGTTAGACAGGCTCTGTTTGCATATACGGTCACAAATCTACTGTAGTTTGTCATGCAACTGGGCTCAGTATTATGAGCAGCACATCTGTCTTCTCAATCCAACATTCCCTAGGAAAAGGAAAATCAAATTCTGTTTGACTGTTTCTATCAAAAAGCTTCATACGACAAGGGAAACAAGCTTTTAAAAATGTGTCTTTTCCATGAAAAGTTTGTTTCTTTTACCTTATTCACATGTTTGTTATCCCATTGACTTAGAAGTCTTTAAGCACATTTTTGAAGGAGTTGAGCTAACTACAACAAAATGTTGGGCTGACCAGTAACAGAGTTTCAGCAAGTACAGTGGAAATTATCTTGGATAAGAATAAACAAAACTTCCCTCCTGAATAGTAGGATGGAAACATGAACATGCAGAACAGAGCTAAAGACTGGGTTGCCAGTCTTGTTTGGCAGTCCTAGCAAGATCAGTGAGAGTTACTATAAAACTCCCCGAAGCTCCTGTATTTTTAAGTTTCATGTCAAAATTTAAAGCAAAGAAAACGAAAGGAAATGGTCTTCGGTGATACATCTATATGAAATACAGCCGAATGGGTTAAATATAGGGCTGTTTCCCAAATGTTGTGAAAGATGAGGAATATCATCATCTTACACTGCCTTATTATTGATGTCCTATTTTATACGGATAACCTATCTTGGTCAAGTCAGAAAAACAAGCATATAATTTAATAAACCTGTTCACATCTCTATGGAAGAAAACATTTCATAGTAGTGCAAGCTGATAGAGGATTGAAGGACATATATAGACAATCAGAAGTGGTTGTGTTACTATGCCTTCCCGAGTTAGTACTACTAGGCAGATTTTTTTTTTCTTTGACTGTGTACCTATTCTTTGCTAATGTGACAGCAGACCAATATTAATTAATGGATCCATATTTGCAGTATCTTAGGGCAACATATTTAATTCTGCAGTTTCAGTGAACTGAAAATGTGCAACTTGTAGCAGTAATGTGGTATGTCATGGAATTTTCCTGCTTCTGAATGTTTATGAAACAAGTTAAATTTTCAAAACAACGTATCTTCCAGATGACCAGTAATTTGTTCACGGTGCCAGATCAACTTCTTTAAATATCCCAAATGTTTAAATGTTTGTGTGTTACATTTGTTGGTTTATATGTATGTTTATAGATGACAGGTGTGTTAGAGCTCATCTGTGTTAATGCCAAACTTAATTCTGAAAAGGACCTGTGCAGGGCTTGCTAATTCGTTAAAGTCCAGAAATTTTCATGGTGGCCTTAATGAGGTAACTGTGTTTTCTCTTTCTGCTGTTTTTTCTTAAATGCCGTTAGGCTTTTCATCTACTATAAATATTTGTGAAACTTAAGCTTGTTTTTAAAAGTATCTATTCTTAGCGAGCTTATAATTGTAATCTGACAGTCTGTTTTCTTTTGCCATGTCTCTTCTTTTCCAGTACCCACCAACAACTTGTTAAAAATTTCATAATGATTTTCCTAGTGTTTATTTATGGGGTTTTTTTTTGAGAATCAATGCAAACCATATGTTTCAGTGAGATTATGTGACAGTATTCTCTCCTTTTATGCAAACCAACATAATTTTCAATTTCAGCACGTTTCCACAACTAATGCTTTGTGTAAATCTGCATTATTCTTCCTTCCCTTCTTGCCCCCTCCCCACATATCCTAATAGTCCTATTATGAGGAATATTTGGAAAATTTAAATCAGGAAGGTGAGGGTAGGGAGAGAGGAAAAAAAATGAAATATTGTCTATCTAGTAACAGCTATGGTACAAGCCATGAAATGTGAACTCTTTCATTTTTTCTTTGCATACCTCTGACCTAGGAAGACGACTGCCTCTGGGGGAGGGAAATAATTTAATTTCCATTCATGTCAACTTTCATTTCTCTACAGAGAGGCAGCAGATACCTTTCAGATTCTTTGGGATCATGTATTTTGCTTTGGCAGTATAGGATATCTCTGCCATGGGACTCGGGTTAGACCACCAGGTTGCCTTTGCTTCAGACACTTGGGTGGGCATGCAACAAGGCTGTGAAACTTAAAACAAAAGGTCTTACCCAGTGAACTGTCCAGTTAGCCGCTTAGTTTTTACTTTGATACTTTTCATGAGTAAAACAATATACAGGAGACTTCAGGAAGGGTGAGGGCTAGAGGAAGGGTAAGCAGAGTAGAAAAGGAATGGAAGTCACAGGTTGAATTTTCTGTTTTGTAGTCCATGTGCAAAGGAAAGGGCTAAAATTTGCTTATGTTAAAGGCTGGTCTTCAGTAAGTGGAAGCTATTCACAAGTGTAGTATATGCAACATGATCTTGAAAGAAGCGAACTATCTGAAATTCCTTACGGAAATTATGATAATTTCATTACTATTTAAAGGTTGGGTTTTTGTGGGTTTTTTTGTTGTGTTGTTGGGGTTTCTTTTTAGACAAAAATATAAATAATTACGTTCTTGAATCATTAAACCTTGCCAACTTCAAAATACTGCAGTCTTCTGGGATGAATTGTTAGATTCCTATAATAAATTTTAGTTTTATTCTTAATATTCATAGCTCTCTTCAATGATTTGAAACTGCTCTTGAGTCTTGCCTCATTTAAATTATTTTCTAGGTAGTAGGGACTCTGAATTGAGATTAAGGACCAGCAAGTTTGGTTTGGGTTTTTTTTGTTTTTTTTTTTTTTTTGCATGAATGTGTGGCTTACAGATTGTCCTAGCTCTAAAACATACAAATAAATTGTATATCCAGAAACACTGCTGTCTCTCTTCAGTGAGAGACCTGTTCCTCATCAGGCAAGTCTCATTTGCTTAACTACTGTGTACTCCTGTGCGTGTCACTGCAACCAAATGCTTCTGAGCACATGAAGAAAACATCCTGCGCTTTGGTCAATAAACAAGATAGTTATCTTCATGCTGAAGCCCCAAATTAATTCCTTACTCCAACCACCAAGTTTCTCTTGGCGAAGGGAGGAGAAAGCCAGAACAAAAAAACCCCAAACATCAGTTCTGTATTGCCTCCCTGCTTCCTTGACAGGTCTTGCATCCGCATGGGGGTTGGCACAAGGAGGCTGTGTTCAGTTTGTGGACATCCAGTTGGTACTCACCTTCTGCCTCACAGGTGAACCCATAAGGGTGGAGATGGGCTCGGCATGTGTGAAATGTCAGATGGGGCCATGGGTTTGGCATGTTGCAACTGAGCTCAGGGTGGTAACAGAAGTGAAAATACATCCATGGCTTGGAAATGTCTGGTTTACATTTTCTTCCAACCTAAAGCCTCCTATTAGCTCAGATGAAATATGGGCAGCTTTTGACTCTAAAGACAGTTGTCACAAGGTGATAAACTGTACCTGAATATCAACACTGATAGTTTTGGCAGGCTATTTTTGCATAGCTTTTTGTCTTTAAATGTTTGATGGACTGTCACCTCTTCAGAAACAAATGGGATTCTTATCTATTGCAGTAGGTTCTATTAATTATTTTAGTTATTCACATAAAATAATAGTCTAATCGACCTTTAACCATAAATCCCTGGTAATTATTTACAATCTTCTTTCATGAGGCACATTAAAAAATTAACAGGCACATTAGAAAATTAATGAAGGGGACCTTCTGAAACAACAGCTAAACTCTGTGGAAATAAATGTGATTGCTTTACTGCTTCACTGTCTGAGCTTTACATGGCTTCTGACTGTTGATGGGGGTTTTATTCCTACAGAAAACACACTAGTGACCAAATCCTCACTAGTGTGCAGTGTTATCCTGTGTGCGGATTTCAGGCTGCCCGAGTGTGATCTAATCCAATGTAAACTTAATGCTATATTTACAGTAGGAGGCTTGGGTGCACCTGTGGGGATGTCTTTTTGTTTTGTTTTGATTTTGCTTTTCCTCTGTAATTTCCTGGGTGTGTTTTGTGTAGTAAATTACTTAATAGAATTCAGAAAATACATATAAAATTTTATTAAAATGCTGCTGGAGACCTATAACTGCCCCCAGGCATAATGCAAACATACAGATGTATTAGCAATCAGCCAGGAAGCAATAACTTGCTACGTTTGGAATGCGCAAATACGCTGAGATCAGGTGTTCAAAGCATTGGCTGTTGTATACCTTTCAAATTTCTGGCTGTACCTGAAGAAGCTTGCTCTGTGGGATCGTGTTTTTGAAGGCTTGCTAATAACTGCAGGACTGGGACTTCTTGTCCATATTGACCCCAAAGTTCATGCTGTAAATCATTGTGGGCGTAACACTGTTCTGTTATTCAGGGCAAAGGAGGATTTTGTCAGAAAACTCTTCTTTGTACCAGGGAGAAGCTTCTCTCAAATCTCTCATAAATTGTCCTGTCTTTTTTCGACTTTTGGGTTGAGTTCATGACTTTAACTTCAACAATGATAAGCCAGTATTGCCTAGCATTCCTCCTCTACAAAAGACTTAAAGCTGATTTTAGTATTCTTTGTGTAATGTACAGCCAGGTCATAAAATCCTGTGAAGTTTTTCTTTTAGATTTGTCACATAGAGTGATAGGGATACAAGGAAGCGTAAGTAGAGTCTTATCTTGGACTATAGTCCTTCAGAAAGGAAATAATTGATATACAAATTATTTAAGGCTGACAGTACTGAAATCAGTTTCATGATGTTTCTTTGATTATCTGATAGTACACCATTTGATTACAATCTAATGATCAGATGTTTTAGTAGCTCAGAGGAATGTAGAGAAAGGATCTATGAGGGGCATTTTGCTTTTGTTAATGTAACTACTGAGTACTTAAGTTAGATTTGATTTCTTTTGCTACTATTGTAATCGTAAACAGAAACTGGATTTATAATTGTTTTTTAATACACACAAAACTGTAAGGCAAATAATTTGGGCAAAAATGTGCCGTGGTGAAAACAGACAACAAGATGCTGGATGCTGTATTAGATTTGATAGCATGCAAATCATGTTTAGTTGCACTGACATTTCAAGTTGTTTTTCTTAAACACCAGGTACTTTCTAGGACTAGGAAACAAATATGATCATTTTAAAAAAAAATTGGATATCCTTTCATGATACTATTATACGATGAAAAGAGTGGAATTTGTAGTAGGACGAGTTTGAGGCTAAATGGTCTAGCTTTGCAGAAGTGTTAGATATGGGACATTTCTGTTGGTCATTTCATTCACCTTGACTTGAATTACTGAGGTCCTAGACCCATTGCAAAAAGGTGGAAATTCCCTCTTTCCCTTCTTCCCCACTCCTGCCAAAAAAAGATGTCTTGCTGAAATACCACTCACAGCAGGAGGTCAGATGTACTCTGTGTGTGTAAATCCTTCATATTCATCCATGTATTGGGAAACGCAAGGCTGGAGCATAAAATTTTTTAGTTCTGGCCAAGCACGCACATCACCATTGAAGATTACATATTCAGGTGTGGAATCTGCAATAAAGGGGGAAACAAATGCACAAGTAAAACCACATGAGACCAGATTGTGCTCCAAGGCTGGCAGAAACATAACTGCACCAAGTAAGGTGCCTTTAAAGTAGTGGGCTACCATCCAATTAAAGATGTAACCCTGCTCTCCATCAATTGAGATGTCATACTTTTATAGGATAGAAAACTGCTAGATGATTCCCAGGTTAATGACAGAAATGCATCATAGCTGAGAAATGGCATGTTTAATAAAAAAATTAAATTCTTTGAATTCTACTCAACACAACATCAGTTCCTTTGTCAGCTCAGGTGGTAGGAAGGTATTTTGGTCTCATTAAGACACCTAACACCTTTCTTGCAATCACTATGTTAGGCACATGGATTGAGCACATTACAAACTTGGATGGCTCTGCTTGCCAGTTCAGTTAGGTGGAGGAGATACAATATGTGCTCTGGAGGAGTTGTTAATGAGTGGTGAAGGTCCCCCACTAGGGTGGAGTGGAAGGACTGCAGGACTGGACATGTTCCTGTCAGCAGAGTTCATAGCCATCCTGCCAGTTCTGCAGAAATACTGTCTGTTGAGAAAATAGCCCTAGAGAGCCCTGGTATTCATTCTCCCATCTTTATTTAACCATACTGTTTTAAACTCCTGGGGAAAAAAAACCAAAACGAAAGTGCCATTTGGAAGCTTTTAGTTATATTCCACATACTTGATTTGCTTTAAATAAATATTCTTCTGTCTGTTTTACCTCTAAAAGAAAACCATTCAGCTACAGATCATTAGTGTAGCTATAGCGTGACAGTGAATTAATTTTGTAGATATGTGAGCGTATGTCTACAGCACTCACTATAATAAAGCAAACCTGTTATGAAGTTAACTAAAGGGAGTTTTCTTAAATAAACCTGAGTTTCTCATACAAGAGAAAAAAAAAAAGTAAATATCAGCAATCTGTCCTAGTGTGGTGAGGAAATTTCTGAGCAGTGTGAAGAAAGATATTACTGTGACCGTCAAGGGTCATGTCTGATATAAAAGAGCCTTCCCAGAGCATTTTCTCTTCTGAATCGCTCTCCAGTTCCAGCAATGTTTCTTGCTGACTGCCTCTCTTATTCTTGCTCGACAATGATGATTGAAGGACTGCAGCTGAAGTCAGCATAGAGGGAATTACCTGCCTTGAGCACAGTAAATTCAAATTGTGTACTTCATCTATATTCTCCCTTCCAGCAGTTTTTTTGTATTGACTTATATTTTGATGAAGCTATGTGTATTTTGAGGATGCACAAAGATAAATTTCAAATATCTAGAGAAACTACTGCCAGCAAGCATACATTTGAATGGAATGTCCTTGAAGGTGGTATTTGTGTATCATTATAGCTTTGCAGTCCTTAGTTAAATGAGCAAAGAGTGGCATGATGGTGATGTAGAATTGGTTATGTTCAGTATAACTCTGTGGTTTGTCAAGCACAGAGGTGAATAACATAGGGGGATAAGAGTAGTGACGTCAGTAGTAGTTTTCTTAAGAAATGAGGTATTAGGCTGTGTGACTTTGTGTCCTCTTTAATATTAGTATTATATTTTTTTCACCTATGAGCTAACTATATAACTTTTAAATAGCAAAGAAGTGCATTCATTCTCAAGACAAGGGGTGAGCACAGACTTTCAGAGCATGAGTATATGCACGTCTTGACTATACCCTCCTCTGGAAACAGGAGGGCAGAAAAGGAAACATCTATTCAATGGGATGTGGACAGACTGGGTAACTACCTCAGACAAGACTGTTTTGTAATAGGAAACATTGCTTGTACTGTTTTATACTGTTACTATAAACACAGGAGTCTGCTGAATGGTTTTGTCCATACCTGTTTAAAGTTATGGGACATTGTGGGGAGGGGGTGTTTTGGGACTTGAGTTGTGTTTTTAGGTTTCTAGGTTGACTTTTGCTCTGGAGAAATCGAGGCTTTCAATTACTGGAAAATATTGGGTCTTTCCAGCGTATCCCATTGAACAAGGCAGATGTGATTCTTGCCTGGCTTTTGTTTGTTAAGAAATAAGGCTCTTGAGACTGGGTTACCATGAAATAGAGATTTTGGGCATAGAGAGAATGAGTTACATTTTGGTTTTTTTTTACATAGTAATGTCATCTCTTACATTCTCTCCGTGGCTTCTATAAGCAGGTATTTGATAATATCCTGAAACCTTCTTTCATCATTGTAGGTGCTATTTTTTTGTTTTGTCCAACACTTGTAAAATAGGCCTCTTCAGTTATGGTTTTATGATTAACCTTAGCAGCAGCAAAGCACACACAAAACCTGTTTTTTAGAACCTGTAACTTGAGTTTTGCAGCTGTTACAGGGTGTATGGGCCACTATTTCAGGTACAAAAGCCATAGCTGTGAAGTTATATGTTATTTGTGGGATGTACTCAAATATATAGACCGTAACCACCTGTAGCACAGTATGTGGCTAATTGCTCAGAGAAAGAAGTTGCAAACAATCATAAGTAGTAAAAGTCACACTTTGCCACAATTCAGGCCTCTGTCATCTAACCTTATTTCTCAGATCTGCAGTGCTTGTGCCTTTTGTGTCTCTGATTAGCCATTAAGATGGTAAGAAATACTTGGACTGGGTCATCTAGTTAAGGTGGAAGATGGCGAGAGCATTATTGCAGGCTTTTTTTTTTTTCAGCGGGGAAGAAAAATTAAGCAGGGGATCGATAGATAGACACAGACTTGTGCACTACAGAGAAGTCTGTTGATAAAAAGTAGTCAAAAACAGGTTTCTGAAAAATTTACTGGATTTGCAGGGGCATGCTACAATTTCTTCTCAAAGTCACAAGCACGGTTTTTTCATTACTTTGAAATGATGTCAAGAATGTTCAGAAGGGGCATTCACTTTTCCCTTGTCGCTCCCACAGCTGTCTAGATGGAGTCCTGGTCGCGTTCCTTTGCGCTCTACTGTAGGTGATCCTGCTCCGGCAGGGGGGTTGGACTAGATGATCTTTAAGGTCCCTTCCAACCTCTAACATTCTGTGATTCTGTGAGTCAAAACCCAAATGACTCAAGCTTAATGGTAACTTGAAGTCTAAGTAAAGATGCGCCATTATGCTGTCTGACAACTGAAGTCCTGCAAGTCCTCAGAACTAGGAACAGGATAGCTGCCTTCTTTTGGCTGCTTCATTTGTATTCCTGAGCTAAGCCTGGGAACCAAATAACCAGTTGAAGCTGGTTTTTTATGTTTAACACCTGATATGCGTGTCATGCCTTTTCCTCAAGGGTAATGACTGCTTCTTATTTACTGCTTAGGAGTGGATAATAATTAACAGGGGTGAGAATGTGCACGCTTGACTAGACACTCAAAAATCACATAAGTGATTCCTGGGTTTGAATAACATTAGGTTTCTTAGTGTCATAAAACAGCCTTGAACTGGAAAAGTTCTATTGTCAAAAGTATGTGCTAAAAGTTTTATGCGTACACCATAATTTATTTTTATTACAAACAGTGCTTCTCTTACTCTGTTAAGAAAGATATTGAATCTCTACCAGTAAAATAGAACTAAATCATTACCAGTTATTGGTGACACATTATTGTTTTTTCTCAAGGTGTCTTAGTAGCTAGTTTAGGTGCACAGAGGTAACTACATGAATAGGTTTTAAGTGTCCTTTGTTTAATTAATTCTTGTAAGAAGGTCTTGGTGAAGTATAGGACTATTTAGTCAAGTGGACAGGGACATCAGTTTCCAAGGTGATATTCCCTTTGTACTTACAAGAGACTAAAGACGGCTACATTTAAAATGTGTGTACTGGAGTATTTATTGTTTACCAGTGGAATTGTCTTCTTAACGTACAAGTAAAATATATTATGACTGAGCAGCTTCTTATTTTGTTTGGTAGAAGGTTTTGGTGATGCTTAACTTGAAAGCTACAGCATAGGAGATCATTTCTGTGGGGACAAGGCTCCTTGCCCTGAGCATATTCATAAGCTACTTGATAATTGCTAATTAATATCTGAGAGTCAGGAAGTCATGAGTCTGCGGGTGAAGACTAGAATGCTGTGAATGTTGGTTTTAGTTAATTAAGCATAGTAAAATCTTGGTTTTAAACCTCATTGTTCTTGTGTGATCATGTTTCATTGTTGCACTCTCCAGAAGTCCTCCAGAGAGCTGTATACTGAGAGCTTGTCTGTGACACTTCTCGGGCTGTGTGTTTCCAAACAGGCTGCCTGAGCATGTATAAAAAAGCTGGGGTGATCTTGCAGGGCAGTAGGTCAAGCACCGCCAATCATGGACATTTGATGCAAGAGTGCTCTCTGGGTTTGGCGGTTCACGTGTCAGGTTCCAAAAGTATCTGTCGCAGATGTTGCAATGGTGTTTATGACATAATATTTCTTCCCAACACAGTCAGATGACTGAAAGTGGCCATTGGTAAGTGTGTGTGTAGGGAATGCTTGCATGTGTGATTTCAGGAGGGAGACAAGTCAACCATCACATGGTGGAGGAACTTGGCCAAGTAATATACATAATACTGGACTATGTCTCGGTGCTATCCCAAGAGGACGTGCATGCAGATGTTAGTGGGGCATTTGCAAAATGAAATCCCATTGAAGAGAACTAAATCAAAGCTGGACTGCTGAGACGTGAAGCTCAAGTTCTTTGTGGCACGGTTTCCTCAAGCAGTTTTTATAAACACTTCCTAAACATTTTATGAGCTATGAAAACAGTTCAGGAAAGTGTGGAGCCACGGAAAGGTCACATGCTAAGTACATTGCTGGAAAATGTTCAGTAAAGTTTGAGAACCAGCAATTCATTGACAGTGTTATGGACCTCTGACAAAGCTTTCTCCATTATCTTCTGCTTAACTATTTTTATTAAGACTTATCTATTGACATTTATTTTTTAAAGAAAATACTCCACTTGCTAGCCACTTACCTTAATTCCATGTTCTTTTAATTTGACACTGTACATTGTCCTGAATGAAAAGGTGAAAATTGATGGGTTTCTGCCTATGCCAGTATATGGTCTAGATTATGGTAGTATGATTCACTAATAAATAAATAAAATTCTTTTTAAAAGTGCTATTTTCTGTATTTGATTTATGCTTGCAATTTCCCTAAATGCCAACAGCTTATATTGTGGTCTCCCACTCTTTAAGTTACTTGAGTTTTTGCTGACTTCCTTCGGGTTGCCTGTGAATGTTCTTTGATGTGATTGTGCAGAATTTCTTCAGTATGCCAAAGCCTTCTCTGTGCTTAAATTTTTCAAGTTTTCTCTGCTGAACAAGTGTCTTCTCCCAGACATTTTGCTGATAATCTGCCCATATCAGATGGATCCATATCATTGAACAATTCTCTACTAATATATCTGAGAAGATTGAAGTTCTTGGAGGCATCTGGCTTGCTCTCTTTTTGCAGTGTTGTCTGTAAAGGGAATGCTGCTAAACCAAGCCAGCTCACCCAAAGTTGAAGATGAATTTGCTGTTATTTTACATGGCACATTTTATCTTAATAGGGAATTAACTAAAAGAATCCAAAGCTGAGTTCTAAACTGAGACAATAGACATGCTCATCTGCACTGTTTTCTTGAAGATAAGGCTTTGAAATGGTGGTAAGTAAACTAAATGATAAATCATCAGATGTTGGCAGTTTCAGGAGCAGTGGCTGTTAATCGTACTTTAGGAATGCTTTATATTAATGAACAAAGTTTATACCATGAAACTTGTGCGGTTAGCCATCACTTTCTCCTCTAGTTTTCAGCCTTACTGCAGAAGCAGTGATGTTTGCTGTGGCCTTTCTTCACCTATAAAAGAAGGGGAAAGCTGGAGGAGGGTGAGTAACTGTCTTTTGGAGTGGCGTCAAGGGAGCCTTAATCATCTTCAGATCCTCACATAGCTTGGTGACTGTTATGTCAACCTGTTAGTAATTAGGACAGGCCCCGCTTGCCATGCAGGGTAGCTTTGGAGTGCCTGCTCTCCACCCCTGAGGAGAGCCAGCGTGGGGCCTGACTGATGCACAGTTACTCTCCTGGATCTTTCTCTGAAGTTCAGATCACAATAAAGGAAATATTTGGGATGCAGGGGGGAAGGCCCACCCCTTTAAAATCTCTGTGAGACAAAAAATGCTGTCAAAGAACTATGTGCAGCTACTCAGGAAGTCATATATTTTAGACAACTTGGTCTCAGCATTAAGCTCAAACTATACTGAAATTTTCAGTAAGCAACTTCTGAAAGAACCATGTCACCCTGAGCAGAAAGATGACTATACAACAAAGACAAACTTGGTAGAGAGACTCCATTACCTTTAAAGCACAAAACCTGTAATTTTCTTTGGTTATTCTCAAATGTGCGTATATTTGAAAAAGAAGGAGGGGTATTTGGTCAATAGGCTCATAGTTGCCTCGTTCCCCAGATGTTCCGTTTGCTCATTTTCCAGTTACTGTAGTCCTTGAGACCTTCACTCACTCAACAAACAGCAAGTGCTACATACTGAAACAATTGGAAACATATTTATGATAGTCCTCTGGTTTTGTCCAAGAAGTCCAAGCTTCACCTCAACTCTTGCCCATTGGAGAGACTCATAAATCAAAGGAAATAAAACGCTCAGTGGAACCTTGCTGAGTGATTGAAAATCTCTAGGTGAATGCACATGGGACTGAGGCATTTGGGAAACAAGTATTTGAAGCTGTGACTTTTGAACTGAAATTGAAGGTGAGCACTTGTACTCAATTCTGATGTCAGTGTTCAGTATCTCAGTAGCATCATTGGTGCCATTGGGCCATTAGGTACCACAAAGGCAAACTTTTAAGAACTCACCTATATTTCAGCTAAAAGTCACATTTTCAGTGTGATTAGCTGGTATTGATGCGAATACATGCTAGCAGGATTTACAGAGTTCTGTAATTCTACCCAAGGAGGTTATGTATCAAATTACTGCTGAAATCAATAGAGTATTAAGTATCCACGTCCTTTAATGCTTTTTGAAGATCTGACAAGATCCCTTCCTGTATCTAATGTCTTTGAAAGTCTTTGAATCAAGTTCTTAAAACTGTAAGGTGTGCTTCCAGGAGCTCTCAGAAATATTTACGGTCTCTGTCTCCTGTCACACCCACAGGAGGCTCACGGTTTTAATGTGTTACCACTGCTTTTGCAAATATGAGGGGAATGAAGAAAATGAGTGAATCCTGTAGTGTCAGAAACCACCCCTGGCAAGTCTTACTTTTCTCTAGAGTCAAGTAAAATTAAAATCATGCACAAGTCTGTGTGTATCTATAAACAGCTTGGCTGCTTGGATCCCACCATGCAGGGAGAGGCAGGAAGCTGACAAACATGAGACTGATTTAGTGAGGATGGAATTGTTCACTTTTATAGAGAGGGTAAAGGGGAAGATGAAAACTACTGCTTGAACACTTCTCAGATTTAACCTAAATTGAGGCTTGAACATGCTCCCATTGACGTCAGTAAGTGTTTTATCATTAGCTTCCCTGGGAGCAGGAGAGTCTCTTCTGTTTATGTGAAATGTGCAGTTTATTCTCCTGTTTTTTCTGCGTGATCCTTACTGTAGCAGCCTGAGCACCTCCATCAATGTGACTGGAGTAATTCCTGTGCTGTGCCTGTGAGTCAGATGTGGTAGTCTGCCACTTCAGAGGATGTGAAGTGAGGCACAGAAGGTTTGTGATGCTGTCTCAAGTAGATTGCACAGAAGGAGTCTTGCTGGCTCTGCTTGCCTTTTTGCAGACTGAAATTGGCAGACTACTGCCGTTATCCTCAGTAGAATTTAAATGTGAAAGCTGAACTTGGAGGTGAGAAGTCCTGAATATTTTCTGTGGTAAAATCTGGACTGTTTGCTTCATTGCTTAGCTGTTGACTTCATTGCTTAAGAATCTCAAGGCTTCCACTCACCCCAGCAGAACCAGGATTTCTCCCCGAAGATTTAATTCAAAACCCATTGAAAGAGATTTTTGGTCTGTTCAATTAAATGTGGGTCCAAAAACCTCAGTTCATTCATCAGTTGGTTATGCTGTTTTTGCTAAGGCTGACATTTCTTTCAGCTCCTTTCTAGTGTATATTGAAAAGCCGTCCGTACTTTGACCTTTCCTTTGGCATTTAATTAAGGTAACTGAGACCTAGTGACTTAGATAGGGGAGTGAGAATTGGAAGATGCGGGCTTTGGTTTTAGGTTTTGCTGCTTGTTTTAGACTTATAGAGAAGTTAACTTCAGTTTGTTTTCTCTTCTGTAAATAAACATTGTAAGGTGGTTGTTAAGCTTATTATTACACCAACGGTTTTGATGGCCTTTCCTTTTCCCCTGATAATTTTTTTTTTTTTAGCTGTGATCTCCTCAGTAGGAAAGGGCACTGGACTCTTTTCAAGTTCAAATCCTTATTAAGCATTTAGCAAGACTCAAAGGCCTAATCTCATCTCATCTCCCAGGAAATGTCTCATTGCTAATGGCTGTTGAAGTGTGCATTTGTGGAGAAATTCTGACTGCAGAAGAAGATAATTGCTTTAGGTTCTTTGTGGACTTCCAAATCTTAACAGACTGAGCTGTAGTGTGAATGTTCAGCAATTGGTGGTTTCCATAAAGTCAGCAATAACACAAGGGACATCTTTTTTTTTGTGATTTATTTATTCTTCAGCTTCTACGGGAAAACAGTAATCCATGAACAGTTGCAAATGGCGGGAAAACATGAACAAACTACTTTGCTCTTTGCAGGGTTTTGAGAATGAAGAGGGAGATATCCTGGATTTTGTTTGGTTACTGGATGAAGAGTCTTTATCCTACTTGCTTGTTTTGGCTGAAGGGTCTATAATTTTTTAATTTTTTATTGCTTTTAACATCTTGGAAAGCACAGTGACAAGACATAGTGCTTGTTTGATGTATGCTTGAATAGAGTGCATACGTGGCAATGCTTTACAGCTCCTTTGTGTATATCTTGGTGTGAAACATTTATGATCTTTATTTACAACTCCTTTTTATTTGGTGTTCCAGATTTGTAATTCAGTTTATCTGAGCCTGAATCATAAAGTACAACTCACCACTGCTCAGTTCTTCTTGCAAGGTTTTAATTTTGCCAGGAAACGTCGTTGCAGAACAGGCTTTGCCTGGTAGCTGCAGAGAAACTGCTTGGGTCAGTTGAAAGGTTTTCTGATATAATCTTATATGTTCTTTCATGTGTGCATGGATTTTGGTGGTTTTTTTGGTGTGTTTTTTTGTTGCTTTGTTTGCTTTACTTGGGAAGAAAAATATTTAAAAATGATACAGTTGGTTTTCTTAGCTAGCTGTTTGGTTTTGTTTTTTTTTTTTTCATAAGAAATGGGTGCAGAATAGTGGCCTTATAAAGTTGTCGCTCTTTCATAGGGGCTTTGAATGCTTTACAGTCCTCATGGGATAGTAAAAATCCTTAAGATATCAGGACAGTAAAAATTATTAAGACAAAATATCCAATTGCTAACCAGCCCTTCCATGAAGAAAATATTGTGGCTTTATGTCTAAAAGTGAGATTTTTTTAACTACTATCACCTCTCAATAATGTCAACACTTATGTGTTCATGTGTTTGTTAAAAAAAAAAAAGAGTAAAATTTAGTGGAAATGTAGTTTATAAATGACTTTGAAACATTAAACAAGAGACCCCCTTGCCTTTCCCAATACAGTTATTGATTTCACCAGGAAATTCTATGGTTGAGTCCTTTAAACAATATTTTATTTTTAACCAGAAAGCAGCCTTACCTATCCTAATCCTGACTTTTTCTAACATGTTGGCCAGTTAATCTGTAATTGAAAAAAGACTTTACACAGAATTCATCTGGTATTTTATGTTGTATGCACATAAATTTGTAACATATGCTGAATTCATAACAGTTATGAGTGAACACTTTCAACTCTTAAAACCATTCGACACTTGAATTAACAGTGTCTCCAATATAATCCTGCCTTACCCACAGTATTAGATGTTTTCCTTACAAAATGCATACTCTGCCTAAGACAGAGACACCATCTATGGTCTAATATAGGTGAAGTAACTTTTAAGATAAGGAATTAGTTTATTAACATGGACCTTAATTATATGGAAGAAATATTATCTAGATACTTGTTCGTATTCCAGAAGAAAATAGATTTTCTCCATGTTCCAACACTGATCTCACATTTACTAAAAGATGAAATAATTCCACCACAATCAGCAGAACTGCCTTAGTGTGAACTTGACGCAGGACTCAAACTGGACTTTAGCTGTTAAAATTCAGATGGTTCATGCAAAACCCGAAGATACTTTTAGAAGTCATTTATTTAAGTCATGTGTGTTAAGGCCCAAGTGTGCCTTCTTTTTTGATGTGAAAACTGCTCTGTGTCATAATCAGCTAAGCTGAAATACAATTTTTTTTGGTTGTTATTCCCAAAATAAACAGCAAAAGATCATGAAATATAGCCTTGAATAAGTTTTTCTCAACCTTGATAAACCAGTGGACACTCACTATCAAGATCCCAGGTGAACAGAAATGTTGTCACTACCATCCATAGCTGAGGTCTTCACAAGGAACAGAAGAGGGGGATGTCCCCAGCAGAAGGTGGCTGGTTCCTGAAAAATTATTCAGAAAGATGAGCAGTCAGACAAAATGATGAAAACCAGCAAAGATGCTGGGTACAGATGTTCATGGTGTGGGTTATGTATTGTTTGCAGTTCTTGTTGCCTACCTTTTGAGACTGTTAGTGAGAACTGGTCTCCTGAAAGCTCTATCTATCACTACAAACACTCAAGGGTAAACCTCGCTATAACCAGGAAGGAAATTCTGCAGATGAATGTTTTGGCTGAGTGCCTTATGAAGAAGACATTAGCTGAAATATTAGTCTATAGAACTTCCTTTCCTCAGCTGTGTTCAACCTGTTAAAGCCTCTGTTCAGAAAATATCCAACCCAGGATTTATTGAAATCTGATCTGGAGACCTGGTAGTTCTATCCGACTTGAAGCAGGGAAAGCTTTAAAGACTTGAGGAAAATTGAGGCTCATGTTGACTTGCTTAAGAAAAAATAGTTTTGAACAATGAAGAGCAAACCTGGATTACTTGAAGGAAGCCAGAAGCATTTACAGAAAGAGGCATTTAAAAAATGTACTGCGAAAGTAATGACTGAAGACTGGCTCAATCATAAGACAGGATCCAGGAATAATGGTCAAATTTACTATTTAGGTGTTTACTTGCTAAATTTGCTGCATTTGACTTTGTTGATAGTTAACACATAGCCTCAGGAAACAAAACGCTACAAAATTTCCAAGAAAATGCTATGACATTGTAGGATTATTTTTCTTTTTTCCCCTCTGAGAAACCAGTGAATAGTAAAGTAGTGACCCTGGGGATTACTCCTTGCTCTCAGCTTTGACAGTGTTCATCATCACAGTTCTTATGACACATTTGGGGTTTGGGAAGGTCATATAAAGAAGTTAGAGGACTAAATGACTGCTGGTTAGGTTCAAGGTTAACTTGCAGGACTATATGATTTCCGTAACTGTAAGAATTATTATTATTATGGAATGGTTTTTGAAGGAACCTCTCTTTCTTTGGGTCTGTAACAACACATGCTTCTTCAGTACTTTCTGTATGGTATTTAGTTCAAGGTTCTTCCCCATTTTCTGTTAATAGCCTGTATTTAAATCCAGTGAATACCAAGCTGATTATTTTACTGCACCCATGACTCACTCAGTCTGAATGATAAAAGGCAAAGGGAAATTGGGGCAAAAAAAAACAAACAAGAAGAAGAAAACCCACCAACCAACCAACCAAAAAACACAGGGGAAAAAAAAAAAGAAAATCCTACCAGGGCTGTGGTTACAAGAATGTTTGCAAACGTCTTAATAACTGCACTGACATAAAGCATTCTCTCTGCACTTGCTGCAGGTGCAGTATTCCGGCTCCCCAGAGAAGCCTGTGTGTAATCTTTTCTCCTTGAGTCTTTCCACTCAATTGAGAGGTGGGAGGCACAAACTGAAAGTGTTTTCCCCTAAGATTCCCTCTCAAAGGTACCAAAAATGTTATGTCTTCAGGTTTGTCAGATGTTTTCCTTGGGCTCTTCCTTAGCAAGTTTACCGTAAGGTAGGACACCTGCTATGACGTAGAATAGCAATATATCAGAAGGTACACAAAGCATAACACATAGAGGAAGGAAATGAAGGAAGATTTGATCTGTCGTCCTGGATAACTGATGGAAGCAGTCAGTTGATTTCCCTCTCTAGAAACAGGGCTTTCTGTAGGAGAGGGACCATTTGTCCCTATAAACTCTGACCTTCTAAACTTCCTGTGCTAGATGAACTTCACCAGATCTCAGCACTCTCCTGCAGATCTCCTCTCTCCTTTTTATTTTTTTTTATTTCTTTGCTTTTTCTATTTCCCCCCTGTAGTACCAGAAAGTAACAGCACTCAGAAAGGGGATGGGCAAAAAAGGACTTGTAAAAAAGAGTAATATATCTTAAAAGAATCCAGAGCTCTTATGATGACTTGTTAACAACAAATCTTTCCTCAATTATTCCTTGTGTACCACAAGAGTACCTACTTCACGAGAAGATTTTTACAGTGAATCTTTAGGCTTTTTTTCCTCTTAATAATAAAACAGAACTGCAGGAAAACTTTGTCTTGTTCTAGTAAGAGTTCCTGATCTGTTTGCAAAGTCTTATCTTAAAAGTTTGGGAAATGAATAAGGAAAGATAAGTTAGGACAGAAGATTTCCTGTAACCTTTGATCACTGCATACAGGGAAGGACAAAATGTGGCTTAATGATTAATCCAGTAAATCACCAGTGTCACGCTGGACATTGCCTAGCTTTGTAAAAGTTCGGATGTTCGGTGACGAGGTTAGATCAGTCTGCCATGGGGAATTTATCCCTAATTTCTGCAAGCTAGCCATTAACTGCTGCCTTCAAGAAGCAGACTTTGTGCCTTTCATAATTTTTTTTTCTTCTTGAAAAAAAAGTAGAGTGTAAATTATTTCACTATCCACTTGCATGTTTAATCCCTCTTTCAGTTTTATCAGGCTTTAGACCCCATTTTTTAATGTCATTGGTTACTCTCTGTTTTGAAAGGAGAATATCCTGGTTTCTTGTGCTTTGTGTTCTGGATAACGTGTCTATGAATATAGCCCTCAATACCAAGTGAATTGCAATCCTGAATTTCTCCTTTATCTCTCCATAAACGTGCTAGTGACAAAATATTGCAGAGAGTAATTTAGGAGACCTTCATTCAGAAATCCTGAGACATAATGGGCAACATTTTGAAAGCTACCTATGTGATTTCATAGATGCTAACATGTTGTGCATTCTATGTATATTTTTAAGGGAAATTCCTTGGATGCAATGGTGTCGGTGTCTCCAACAAAATATGACTGTGCAGTTAAAAAACTGTCAGGAGGGTCCTTCAGCTGTAGGAAAATTCGTAGCAGTATGAAGCTGTTAGTAGTGTTTTTCCTCCCTTATGGAGCTAGACCACAGACAATAAGAAAGGCACTTTAATCCCCTCCCTGGTCTGACTAGTGGTTGTGCTCTGTTGCCACTGGCAGCTATCATAAACTACAGAAAGGGCTCTTGAAGTATATCTTTGTGCTACTTGAACAGCAACCTTTCTCCTCGCTATTTTTTGGCAGGTTGTATCATAGTCTTGCAAGCTACAGGGTTTTGCTATCCACTCTCTGCTATCTAGGCTTGGAAAAGAGTTCTTTGAACATTAAGCTTACAATCTTTAGGTCTCTGAGGTATTTGTATATTTATTCCTACAGGTTACTGGAAAAGAGATGTGAACAATTATAAAATTACATGAGGCAGAGTTGGTAGGAACTCCAGACAGACAACAGTTACGTTGAATTGTGGCTGGGGTGGATTTCTCACAAGTGTGGAAGTATCAGATGAGGATAATCTTTCACTGGACTATTAATCATTTGCTTGCTTTCCTGTGTCATAGACTGTAACACCTCATTTGTTTCAACTCACATAACTTATCCTCGCCACGATACATGTACTGTGCGTCTCTGCTACCAGATAAGCATTTGATAGCATTAGAACTTCTTTTGAAAGGTGACAACAAGTGGACAGTTGAAAAGTTAGATAGTTAATGAGCACTGATGTCCCTGGAAAATTGAACGGTGAGCACAGCTCACCATAAGCTGTATCCAGTAAAAGCTGTGCCTGGCCACCTGAGCTACCTGCATCCCTGGAGGCTGCAGATGCAGATTCCCTGGCCAGACACACAGTGCAGTGAGGTTAGGCAGCCAGCCCTCCCTCAGTGCTCACCCTGGTTCTGCTGCCTGAATTTGCGCTGGCTTTCCCTTTCGCAGCTTCAGGCTGATGGGGAATGAGTGGGTTTAAAACACTACCAGCCTAGTAATCTGTTTCAATTCTTTGCTTTCAGCCTGTTTGTTTGTTTTTGTTTTGTTTTGGTTTGGTTTTTTTTTCCTGGTATAACAATAGCCCCACAAAGCAGATGTTCAGAAAGTATATCATGCTGACATTTCAGTGGGCCTCTTCCAGGGCTCCTACATTTCTACAGCAAGCTCAAGACAAGAGTGACAGGACTTCAGGGTGCTGTGACAGAGGTTCCAAGTCTTGCCGACCACCCGAGCACGTGTACAGCACCGCTGGTTTCTAAGCCATTAGAGCCCTGCACTGAAGCCTGTGCTGTTGAGTAGTTGGTGCTGCTGCTAGCTAGATCAAGTTACTAAAGCAACAAATTCTATAAAATAATATGAAATGTGGGGAAAAAAAAAAAATCAGGAGAGACACAGCATTCTGTCCCATGGTCATTGTTTCCTACTGATGCCATTTCATTTCTAAGTTTGAGATCCTTCTTCATAGGGTTGCAATATTCAAATTCATGAAATATCTATACAAGTTTTTTTTTAGTATAGACAATAACAGAACACAGCCAGAAAGATTATCTTCACATGCTGAAGCAGAGATTTTTAATAAATTTGTGCCAGCTATTTTCAAAAGTATATTACAAAGGGGAAAGAAAGAAACAAAGAAAACCAGAAACAACTTCAGGTGTTTGCAGGTGGAGTAAAATTCGTGGTTTATGTCCAATTAACCTGCTCTTTTCTGCGTACCTAGATAAAGTTTTATTTTTAAACAAAAGTAAGGAGGAAGTAACTTCTTTAACATTGCATATGATTTTTATTGTCATTATATTCCTACAATATAAGGGCTTTTCTTACATTACTCATAATCTTGTAAATGATACGTACACCAACTTCTTCAGGCTTTTCATTCTCAAAGGAAACATTAATCTCTCTTTTTACCAATGATATAAGTTGTATAACATTCCATGTATTTGGAAACACATTGTGCTTCAATTTCTGCCCTAAAAGTGACGTCATATGTGCTTATGGAGGAGAATGAAAATTTTATAGTAGGGTTGCATGTGTGACATCTTGAGGCACAGGATTGGGGCATAGAATCTCCTGGATGCCTTGAAGAAGGATGTAATTCAGAGCAAGGCAAGTCAGTCCTTTAAAAATAAAAGCCAGAAAGTACATAGTGAGCGCTAGTCTTGCCTCTGTGAGCTCTCAGCACTGTAGCAAGCAATTCACTTCTCTGGCTGTTGGGAACCTGCCACCGCTCGCAGGTTTGTGCTCTGTGTTGCATCTCAGCCGCTTACCTGTTTGACATGCACTTCAGCAGCGGCTCAGCCCAACTCCTGATAGAAAGCATGTGGTGCTGATCATGTCCTTGTTTGCCTGGCTCATTAGACTTGTTCACAACAGTTCACTTGGGCAGTTGATGGCTCTGACCATTGTTGTTTCGGCCTCTTTGTTGCTGTTAAAGAGGAAGAGCAGCTAATAACCCTGTTTCTGAGCTAGGTACCAGCAGAGATTTCTGGGTTATTACTTTGCTCTTCCTTGGCCAATAGGAATGTCCAAGGTGGTGTTCTCCTTCCTGTTTACACGTGCCAGAACGGTGGAAATCTGAGATGTTACATGTTTGCATCAGGAAGCGTTTGACTGAAAACACGTGAGCCTTCAGAAAGGTCATTGGGAACGTTGTGCATTCAGACAACCGTGCCAGCACAGTCTTCATATCTGATACTGCTGTATAGAATTTATCAAGGGATAGGAAACTCTAGCTAAAGAGCTGCCTATGCTTATTATTGTGCATCCTTAAAAAGCTCAAAAAGAGGATTCTCCCATGCCACCCCCTTATCACCTCAGCAGGATTCGAAATGAAGTGCTTGTCTAGCAAGGCAAATTTGAAGTGACATTTTATTTTTGTTTTTGCTGTTGACATTTGGAAGTCTCATTCCAAAGCTTAAAAACATAATTCTGCAGTCACTTAGGTATCCTTTCCAAAAATATCTCTTACTGACATTTATGCTTCTACCCCCATTTTTGGAGTCTCAGGGCACTTCCATTATTTAGTAATTAGTGTTGTACTGGGATGTGGTGCTTCTTGTGTATCTCCCTGGCTTTCCCTCCTCCCCCAGTTCATGTAAATCTTGATGTTTTATAACTGGGGAGAATTAAATCTGCTATTGAAATGGGCTTCCATCCATCCCTAGGAGTGCCATAAAATTTTAATGTCTTTGTTATTTAGTGTGGTGGGTAAGTCAGGAATAATTTTCTGTTTTTCACAACACTGGACAATTTCTTTAGCTCTGTAGGACTCCTACTCCCTACAGTGTTCCCATCTCCCCTAAATAAACTGATGCTGTCTTGTGGCTACAAACCATTCTTCTGGAGACAGACAGTTTCACAAAGTACACAGTGTGTGTGGTTAATATTCACGGCACATACTTCATTCATAATTTATCATTAACTTACTCATTTTAATTTCTTCCCAGTGGGGTCTGTAACACACCCGCATTATCCAGTTTCTTTCCTCCCACAGCTCTGGCCATCTGGAACCGTCTTGACACATGTCTTCACCTCAGCTACACTTTCCCATTTCTTAAAACATGTAAATAAAAATTGTCATATATAGAGTCCTAAAATCAGATACTCAGTAAAAATGACTTAGTTTTCAGAGTGAGGAGACTCCTGAAATAATCACTCAAATCCGTTAACCTGCCATCATGGCCAGTGATCGGTGAAGACGAAAGCGACATATCTTGTGGCCTGGAGGTTTAAAGTCCTAAAGAATGTTTAGGTTGATGCTCCTCTGTGTTTCACATTTTCATTAGTGATCTTTAAAATGCATCACCCATTCATCCATACTTAAAACATTGGTGTGCTTTGTGAAGCAGTCTGATAGCACATGGATTTCCTTCATCTGTAACTGAACTAAAAAGTGTACTCCAACCTGCTAGTGAGTATTCAGCCCACAGGACTAAACCTCAGGGAGTCAGAAGGAAAAACGTATGTTGGTACCAACAATGTTTATCTTTAAAGTACTATAATCTTTTCTTGGCTTTAGAAACAGGTTTGTTCACCACACCTTACCTAATTTTTCTGTTAGCAGGACTAATTAGAGGGCACCTGGTTTCTCCTCAGCTGGCAAAACAACCTGTCTGATGACAGTGACTTAAAGCCTTAAGGCTATATTCCTGTGGAAACACTAGTCCACACTTCTGTGAGTGGACCTGGAAAAAAAAAAAGATGCATCAGAAACATGTTATGAAGCATAAAGCCAAAACAATGTTGGCTTAGTAACGCCTGTGACAAGGTGCTGCACTTCTTCGCCATCTGTAATGTGTATCTGGTTCTGTAATTATGTGTTTTGCTGAACAGAGTCTTCCTCTATGCTATTTGATAATTAAATTTGGTTCTTCAAGATCTTCTCAACTACACATGTATAAATTCCACTAGGAAGTGATGCCACCACACCTGTTCTGGTTCAAAACACACTAAAGACTGCTTTCTTTCCCTGTGCATTTCACCCTGCTTGGGTTTCTTCCCTTCCTTCATGTCACGTAGATGCACTCCAGGTCTTTCCTCCCCAGGTTTGCAGAACAAAAGGTTTTCACAGACGTCATGTTGTTGAAAGTCCCTTAGTGGGACCTGAAGAGGCACAGTCACAGCGCTTCCTCGAGATGAAATGAAAACTTGTTTGGATGTGTTTGGGAATGCTAGTATAATATTGACCAGGAGACTTCATTCTTGAACTTCTGGAATATACCCTGGACTCTCTTTCAGGGGCTTGTAACAGCATTCATAAGTTGTATATAACTACCTTTTGTTTCCTCTTGCTGGCTATAATTTTGTCAGTACAGAATCACTGTTTTAGGGCTGGATTTTGCACATGTGGAACTTTATTGGATGATGACACATCTGGGGCACACTTTGCAATGTTTCTGTATTTTTTATAAAGTTAGAGGCAAAAATAGAGGTTTCTGTAAAAAGGAGGCTTTTGCTCTTCTACCTAACTGGAAGTAGGAACAAAGGACTTGAATTAAAATTTGGCATGACTGTCTTTTTAAGCGTGATGTATTTAAGTATTATGACACTTAAGGATAAAATACGGTGTTGCAAAGGATATTTCAACCAGTGTAGACATGGCAATGCTTCAAGGATGCGTGTCATTTATGGACCTTGGAGCAGCTGGTATTTCACAAGCACCTTCAATACAAGTTCAATTTCAAAGTATTCTCACTTTAATTGAACACGTGAAGGAGGTTGTCCCAGGGAGTGAACACGCACTGCTGTATGAAGACACCCAAATGATCTCATTTACTGAAGACGGTTTAGCTGGAACAGGATCAGAGTACCTAGGGAAGAAGAGGATTAAAGCAGAGTTATGGAAACTTGGGGAAGACACAGCATTAGGAAGAGGAACAATCAAATAGTGTTGATGGTACACAAATAGGGGAGAAAACGGATGGCCTATAAATGCCAAGCTGTAGCCAGAGGAGGTCCTCAGAGACTAGTAAGAGCAGTTGGGACAGCGAAAGGAAGAGCTATACTGGAGTTACTCTTCTCAGATTTCAGCCTGCTAGTAATGACTTCGTGTTCTGTTAGTCTGCAGAGGAAAGCATGACCCTCTGCAAGCGGGATCAGGGCTGCTTTTTAAGAGGGAGAGCTGTGAATGCAGCTGGAAGAGGAAGTGGGATGGTTACCAGCTGCTCATCACATCCTTCCTCCCAGAGGTTTTTTGTCCTGTGACCGCTGCCGGGCCAGTTGGTCATTGGGATGACCCCTCACCTGGTTAAGCAAAAAGGGTCTAGGCTAGGTTAATTAGTTTAAATTATAAGTCTTTAGAAATCTGTCTTGTGTTGACATCTCTCATTTGGCTGGAGAATGTTCCTACAGGCTTATCAGTGGGAGGATAAGTTCAAGCAGCAGTGGGCTGTAGGAGACAGTAACCTCTTCAGGTGCAGTTCTACTAAAAAACCTCAAGTAACTAAATGGCTCAACAGCTGCTTGGATGTTACAGTGTATCACAGGGGAGATGAGCAGAGAACTGAGTGAACCTGTTCCTTTCTCTAAAGCTACATTATCTTTTGCAAAATTTTAATCAATTTCTGCTCTGTGTTTTTCCCCTCCAAATACCTTATGCACTAATAGGGCCCATTGTAGTTATTTGCACTGGACATTTTTACAAGAAAAGCTATTAAGAGGAAGGAGTCAAACTCAGTCCGATTTACCATGTATCCGGAGGCCTAACCAAAACTATTATTACATGAAAGAACGGAGGAAATTAAGAACAGGGCCTTCAGAATACCAAATGCCAGTACAATTTTTTTTCCTAATTTTCTTTTTGTCTGATTGGCTCTGTCAGGAATTTGAAAACAATTAGGCACTAAAAAGGAAAAAGGGTAAAATAGTCTTACCTAACTCTTCTGTGCTTTTAAATACTTCCATGCTGCATTGCAGGCATCCTCTGGACTGAAAAAAGTAATTTAAAAATGGCTAACGTGAAGTCTAGTGGTACTTCTGGAAAAAAACTTGTCCGTAGTTATTATTTAGTGTGATGAGAGCCTCCTAGTTAATAACATAGAAGGCTGTAAATGTTAAGGAATGATCTAGTTTACATGATGCTACTCAGAAAATTATAGCTTTAAAAGAGAAGTATTTGTTTGTGTGATTTCCACCAAAGGCAAAAAATGGTGAGAAATGTTTTTAAGACACCTAGAATATTCTCTTCTGTAAAATTAATCAAAGGTAAATTAAATTAGATAGAGATGATAGTATCTCGAGAGCAGATAACTTCTTTGTCTTGGGCCTGGCCACTAATAAGCGGGTTTATTTGGTGGTGCTGTTGTGATTTTCCTCCAGCCTCTATCCCATTTTTTACAGTCTGTGCCTCATACAATCTCAACATCTATGTTTACTTTAATCATAGCACAAAGATTGAGGACTCCATCTAATTTAATGATAATTGTAGGGGACTTCTGCATGGATAATGATGAGAGCTGGTAGAGAAAAAGACTTATTCAAGAGACAACATGTAGTCTGTTGAACGGCCTCTGCTTTTAAGCTTGATGAAGTATGAGAAAAAACTCATTTCCCAGCAAGATTTTAGTTACCTCATGAAAAATATATCTCTTTGTATGAATTTCCAGCTGGATACTGAAAAACAGAAGAGCCTAGAACCTGTCAGCACACTCACGACTTCAGTTAGGAGGCAGTGACTTTAAATTAACATGTAACCCTGCGCTTATTCCTTTACTGCAAGAGCCACCTAGTATTTCCATCAAGACATACATGTCCCTCTCCTAAATAAGTCACTGTGACCTCTGATAAGACAGAATGCTTTCTATAGAAATCCTTTTCTGATATTGTTTTCCGAAGCACTTGTGTGAGGTTCTGGTATGTGGTCTTTGGGGCAAAAAGAAATGTCAAAAGTATAAATTTTCACCCATCAACAGAATTTTTCTTTCCTTTCTCTCTGCATTAACTAAGCATCCTGAGTACACTTGATGCAAATGTGATACTATTTTTTGATGCTTAGAAGCTCTGGTCCTCTTGCCATTGGCTGTTGATTTAGAGTATTATTAGTTTTCTGGTTTGGCTGGGCTCAGCCTGCTGTTGCCAGGTGTAGTGGGTTGCACGTTTGCTGCAAAGTATTCTAGGAAAGATAGGAGAGACTCTAAATTGCCTCAGCCAACAATGTTACAAGAGAAAATGTGCTGGCAAGTCTTACTGCAGTGCCACTGTGTGTTGAGCATAGTAATTTTTGTCTCACTGAATATCTCTTTTTCTACATGCATGCTTGTCTTGTGTCAGGAAAAACTGCAAGACTTCCTTGTAAAGGGAAATGACCTGTTTAAGGCTCATTTCTACAAGCTTATTTTTAAGTTATGGACTGAGAACGTGACCTGGATAGATGATGCACTGGAAAACAAAACTAAGACCTGTGACGCTACAATGGTCACCATGTGGACACAGTCTCTTTGCCGGATTAACTGTAAATATATTGACCACTGTAGTTTTTTATCTGTTGTAACAGGAGTCTCTCTTTTGATTGTTGATGAGCATGGTGGTATCCTGGTGGTGATCTGCCTCGTAGCATGCCAGAGTTGTGAATTTTGCTAGACTTTTCATAAAATTAGGAGGAAGATATTCATTCTGTTCTCAGAAGAGTTTTAAAGCCTCAGTGGGAGAGGCAAGCAGGCAAAAGGAGGGATAGGAGATACAAGTCAAAAGCAGATTGACTGAATGTTGATAATCGTGGGACATCCATAATTGTTCTATTTTTTTCAATTTCTAAGTTTTGTACATTTTGTGTGTTAGAGTGAGACTTAGAGCAGAAAAGAAGAGCCAGGAATTTTGGAGAGGTGAAAGGCTCAATTCTATATTTTTATTCTTTAGTTAGAGGTGGGCCCATGCCAGCCTCGTGATGTTCAACAAGGCCAGGTAAGGTCCTGCACCTTGGTCAAGCCAATCCCAAGCACAAATACAGGACTGGGTGGAGAGCAGATTGGGAGCAGCCCTGAGGAGAAGGACTTGGGCATGCTACTGATGAGAGTCTCAACATGAGCTGGCAGTGTGCACGTGCAGCTGAAAAAGTGAACCATGTCCTGGGCTGCATCAGATCCAGCAGGTTGAGGGAGATGATTCTCCCCCTCTACTCTGCTCTGATGAAGCCCCACCTGGAGTACTGCATCCAGTTCTGGAGCACATCGTGCTCCTCACATGATAAACTTGGTTATTACTATCCTTTAACTGTTAAACCATCTGTGCTTTATAGAAAAAAAAAAAAAAAAGCAGCTTGTTGTCTTGAAGTAATTGCTCATTGGCATAATATATGAATGATCAAAGTATATTGCTGATTTTACAATGTATATTCAATCTCTGTTTCAAAATCGTCACAAAAATCTTTACTCTTCTTGCTAATACCCAAAGAAAAAGTGGAAACTGCTCAAACTGACACTCTTTTCATGGTCTATATTGCTCCAGATGATTTAAGACTTTTGGAAAAAGGTTTTAGTTATTGTGACTTCTACAATAATGGTATTTATTGCATGAATTCCTAGATTTGACCTTAAAATATTTTAGAAACTTGGTGAAATCGCATTGAAAAAACCCCCACTTTCTAACATCTAACTACCTCAGTGACAACTGACAGATAAGGGTCAAAGTATAGAGACAACAGGGATCAATTGTTGATGTCTGAATGTGATTTTAATCATCTTTGCATGTGAGCGTGGAATAATTTCTTTGTCCTCTGTACAGATGTTCTCACTGGCTGCTAAACAATGCCATTTTCATCTATGAGAGGTCACAACAAATTGTTGCAAAGAGATTGCAAGAAGTTTCTGCAGCTAATTGAACCAAAATTTATTTTCTTTTCTCAAGGTATACCAGGAAAGGTGTACCACAACATTTTCTCTTTAAAAGGTATATGAATGTCCTGTGTTCAGTAGTGTGCATTGTGAAAATCTCTCTACTTCTCACTCAGCTTTCGTGATTCTGATGGCTCAACTATATGTGCATGATGTTATGTAGGTTGATGTGTGAGCTCAACAAAGACACAAAAGGGTAAAGTGGAACTCAGAGCAGCCAAAAGTCTTCTCTCGTGGTTATGTGTAGAACTACATTAGACATTATACATTAGTTTGCTAAGTTTTGATAGCAATATTCTAAAAAAATAGACCAGCGACAAATAGTGTACGTCAGTGAGAATGAATTTGGGGTATTCTCCTTCAAGTTTACTTGGGTTTTTTTCCAGAATAAGGGTTGCGTTTGTTCCAACATGTAGGGAGGAAAATGTGTTTTCTGCAAAGTTGTGATAATTAGTGTTTGGTTTTTTTTAACTCGTAGTTCTACATGATGGATTTACTCCTGCATATTTTGTACCTCCTCTCTCTTGCCACCAATACTTTTACTTACTAAAAACAAAGCAGAACCCAGAAGAGTGAATCACATTGTAAACATTAGCCATTATTTTCATAGGTTAATAACGAATCATTGTAAAGTTATTTTCACTAAATCAATTTTACTTTCACTTTGTCCTCATGCATGGAAAAACAATGTGGTTGGGAGTGTAGTAAATTCATACAGATATTTTCACGAGGTCTGAAATAATCGCAGTCTGATTGCAAAGGACCCTAGTCAATATCTGAAATATAAACTCCCATCCTGATTGATAAATCAGTATGTAAATAAATAACTTCTTTTTCCTGGGTGAAAACACTCAGCAGCTTCTACTAAATTATTTGTCATGAAGCTTATTGGTTTCCTTAAAAAATACCATTTGTCTCAGGTAAACTAGGAATGAGTTGTTGAATGTATATTAAAGTTCTGCACTGTATTTGCTATTTTAAAATATTTCCCCAATAGTTCCCATAAAAAACTATATAAAGTATTTCAAAATTTTCTCTAGCATTTTTCTAAGATTTTTTTTTTTTTTTCCTCAGCAGGCAGAGTTCAGAGCTTTACTTTAAAGTTGTAGCATAAGGCACTGATGTGATACTGTATTTTTGAAAAATTGAGAAGTTGTACCAAGTATAGGGATGAGGGACAAATATCTCTTCAATCTGTATTCACCAACTGGAAAACAAACTGTGTTTGAGCAGCTCTGATGGAAAAACAATTGTTAAAAATGGAAAATAGTCTTTGTTCTTTTATTGCGTTTAGTTTACAAGATGAACAAGAACCAACAGGGCAAGTAACAACTCTTAAATGATTCCATTTGCTTTGTATTTATAGTTCTACAAAAAATATAAATTACCTTCTTTGGGAGGACTTGTGTAACCTCTCACTACCTCTAGAGTGGCTACATTATATGGCATTCTACCCTTTTTTCGCAAAATTTGCTGTGTCTTCGTCCAATAATTAAACAGAAGATAAAATCAAAATGAAGGATTTCTAGAGAATTCGATTCTGCAATTATTAAAGTCTTATTCTAAAAATACCACAAAACCCACTTCCAAAATTTAGAACTCTCACTCTGAAATCAGAACTAAAACTCATGTTAAATACCGATTTCCACTGAAGTTACGTTTTAATGTTTTTGGGGCATCATATTGTCTTGACCCGCTTATACCTGATAGAGGTTAGGGTCAAGGTGATTCGTTTCGATCGCAAAGGTGAAATTAAGACACAAACGGTGTCAGATGTCACCAAGGTAAAACCCTTTATTGACTAACAACCACTAGAGAGCAATAGGAAAGAAAGGTAAGGAAAAGGAAAAGCGAAGCAGTAAAATGTTTAGAATAGCAAGAAGTATAGCTACCACCACAGATCCAGCGACGTCTCGCAGGTCTGCCTCTTTTGATTCAGTGGGGAAGATCTCCAAAAAATAGCTGTTCACGGTGGCATTTTATAGTGTTCCAAGAGCCGCTTTGCTTATCCTCCGCCTGTTCAGCGCATGCGTGTGAGTGTCGTCAGGAGCGATCTTCACCCCCCCCAGCGTCGCCTCTGTCAGCGGGGCATGTGTAGGTGTCCAGAGGGCCCATTTCTTGCAGACGTAGGATGACTTGACGGTTTGTGTACCTTTGCGCTTGCACACCGTTGGGCTTTCGCACTTGCAGGACAGCTGTCTTATCTGCAGTTACATCGGTGAGCTCACACACCGGTGGGCTTGCAAGGCAATAGCTGTATCGGCGGTTGAGGCGGGCCCAGAAGTTGTTGTTCAGGACTTCGAGCCCCGTGGCTTATCAGGGCTGGGCCCTGAAGTTATCTTTATCAATAGTCAAGTCAAGTCGTGGGGCTTATCAGGGCTGGGCTCTGAAGTTGTTGTTTTAGAACTTATCAGAGGTCCAAGCTTGTAACGGCAGCCTTGTCGTTCAGGTTTTAACACAGTCTCTTCTTCACGTAGCCTTTTAGCAAGGATGAAATAAATATTTCTTCATGGGGCATTTTAGCAAGTTTTAACACCAGCAAGGTTGAGGCAAAAGTTCTTAAACAGTCTTTTACATATATATCCATATTTTCTGTTTTTTCAATGAACTTACTGAAGAATTCAACTTCTTTATTCTTACATGTATTATATTCTTATTCATGTAACTCTAGAAATTCCACTGTTTTGAGAATTTTTAATTGACAATATCTAATGTGTGATACAAAATCCCGGCAAAACGCCAAACCTCCTTTGACTCACTGAGCAGGGTCTCAATTTTGAGGTGCTAGTCTGACCAGATTCTCTTGCTGAAATAACTTCACATGTGCTGTGCAGGACAACTGCCCACCCTGTTTGAAGATGACTGGAGGATGGAGAATCTGATAATGCTGTTCAGCCCTGAACAAATCAAAGGCGATGCAAAAAAACTCCACCAAACCATGAGTAGGGTATGAGCCGACTTTTCCATTTCAGACTGCAACACTTGTTCAGTTGTGTAGCCCTGAGGAATTCATGGGGCCTTCTCTGCTCTAGCTTCAATGTGCTGGAAAACAGCATTGTTTCTTTACTATTGCCCACAGTTGAAGCTGGCCAGGAGACCAGTAGTTTCTTTTAGATGTGGATCTTGTTACCGTGGTCCATGTGTATGATACCTTAAGACAAGATGACTCCATGTAGAGCATAACCATAAACCTCTCCAAATACGAGCTTGGTAGTAGGATAGTTTATGAACACCATATGTTGATGGTGCTCTGTGATGTGTGTCATCTGCCTGGGGTTTTAGTGCTCTTTGAGTTGATGCTTTGTATTGATTTGAAATTCATTGCTTTTGAAATATCACTGTTTCTAGGGCTGTAAAGCTGCAAAAAAAGTTGGTGTCAATGGTTTTACTCCTCTAAATATTATGTTCTTTGTAATGTCACCTGTTAAGTGTTCTGACTCTCTAAAAACACTTTTGCCCCTTCTTCAGGGAAGAATTAATCTGAATTTGATGAACCAGTGAGCATGGTACTGTTAAGAAATTGTTGCAACCCAGTTATGGAATAGGTTCCTTGAATTCCCATGGATTTGTTGTATTCAAGATGTTGTTATAGGAAAAAAAAGATCACACCTTATTATGTAAAGCCAAGAATTTGCCATTAGTATAGTTAAAATCTGAGTAGCTAATAAATTTATTGCTAATAATAATAATAATATAGATGATATTAATAACAATACCATTATGATTATAGTTACAACAATACTGACACACTTTAAAGCAAAACCAGCTAAAATGTTTCTCCTATGTTATCCTTCCACTGGCATTCCTGATCTGAAGATCAATGTTTTCAGTCTCGGCAGAAGGGAAAGTTTTTTGCGAGTTGTCTGCATCCTGAGTATTCTGGATCCATCCTTGCGAGGACTCTTTCTTCTCACTTTAGGATCTGCTTGCAGGCATTTTTGTGTTTACTAACACGGGCTGCACGTAGCTCCTTCTTCACTGGTATGTAATTCCATGTTACATTTTAATTTACTATGTATGGTGGTTTTGATATATGTTTGAGACTTGTTCTTTTTTCTCTTGGTTATCTCTACAGCTGATTTTACTCAGCTTCCAAAGACTCATTCCTCTCCTCTTTAGTCACTGACCACTGATTATCAGCAGCTTATAGCCCTGGGGCCTCTGGGATCATCCTGTGTCCATACTGACAAGGCTGAGCTGCTGTCCTAAGTCCTTTGTGTTGGCAGCACTTGTTATTGCCATGTGCAATCTAAAAGTAATCCTACCAGCACACAGTCGTACAATGCTAGGCTAAAGGTAAAGCAGAGTAGGTCACCTTATAGCTTTTAGATAATTGTTTTTACAACTAAACAAGCTCAAATATAGCTCTATGTGGGCCCAGAGTGACACATCCTGAGACCTCCACTGGCAGTATAATGCAAAACCAAGGGTAATGCTTGGCCTGTCACAAGCAGTGGCCACACCAAGTTTACTGGGCAACAGGGCTACAATACAGACTTGGCAGAAGCCATGGTATTTGGGATTCCTGAGAGGGAAGGCTGGAGTGGGTGAGGAAGAAGTGTGCTGCTGGTCAACACATGAAGGATGAGCATGGCATGAAGAAACAAATAATGTATTGACTTCAATCTGCTTTTATGTATCTTCAAGCTGTGCGAGTGTAAAGATGCAAGTGAGCACCATCTTAGTGTAAGAGCTTTTCTAGTATTACCTCATTTTTAGAAAACAGGGTGTTTCATTTGTCTCAGTTACAAGGCTGTGGGTTAGCATGATAGAGACCAAATACTAAAGAACAGCTAGTTCCAGAAATTTTTAAGACTGTCTTCAGCATGCCTTGCTGCCACCCAGTGCTTCTTGGAATGTCTCCTTTTTGTGTTTTCTGTCGGAGATGATAGCAGGTCTGTAGTCTGCTGAGGCTTCCTCCTCTGGGTGAGGAGAATGATCCCCACAGGTCCTGTCTCACCAGTTACACCAAAAAAACTTGCTTTGCTTAAGTGAAACACTTTAACCGAAGCAATCACCAAGGGGACACGTGAGACTTTCAAAAGCACTGCAGGTCTGTATGACCTCTGAGTATTATTGCATTATCTACTTTTAAATTTTATTATATTTTTAACAAAATCCAATTGATGATTGCAGCAAACTGAAATACTTCTCCTTGAAGTAGTTTGTTCACCATCTCTCTTGGGGTCTAAAAACTAGCTGACCGTGTTTAGGCAGATCTCTTCAGTGATGTTTCCACTGGTTTAACCAGCCTGGTTTCCAGCAGTTTCAGTTGGAATGTGGTTAGCCTGAAGTTATTGCAGCTGCTGTTTGAGAACAGCAATAGGAAAGGATTGTCAGTAGTTTGAAGACCAATCTGGTATTTTGGAGACCAAGCTAGAGCTTCCTCTTCTGCCACAGACTTTCAAAGTTAAAACCTTAGTTCCCCATCAGTAAAATGTGAGTAACAGTACTTTTTTACAACCGATGTTTAGTGGAGTAAAATAAAATTATTACACATTCTGAAAATTTAGGCGGGGAAAAAAAAATGTAAAAAATATTTGACTGGAAAATCTTTATTCTCAGGAGAAAAAAAACAACAAACAACCAACTTGTTACGAACTGATCAGAGTTTCTTTTTATTGTTGCTGGTTTTTTTCTCCCCCTCAATCAGTCATTATGCCAATAGAGTTATGACCAAACTTGGACCCACTATGAAAGACCTAGTAGGGCAGCAGAGTTAAAAATTTGAAGAAATCCAGGACCTGGAATTCATCTCCACTAAATTATAACCCTTTCAAGAAATACTTTGAGAAACATGGGAACTGATGAGACTGTTCTTTAATGAAGAAAATCAAAGATGCTGAGTTCTATAGGCAGTATTGAGCTAGTTGTCAGTAATTAGCTTCAGATGAGTTTGTTGTCTTTAATGTTTCTTGACTGTTCTTGGATGAGTTGGAACATACGATAAAAGTGTAATTACTGCCTTTGATATTTTGGTGAATATCTCAGTTCTTCCTGGAAATAGTCCAACAGGTTGTTTAGCCAAGTGGTTTGTCGGGTAGCCAGTTGCCTATACAAATAAAGGAAGAAAGAGAAAACTGTTTAATTGTTCATGCAGTAAATGGTCTCCTCACATACATTTTATGATGTGGTATTTAAAATGCATCTAAAGAAAAGTCAATCTAATGAAAGAATAAATGCTTTTTGTCTTTTATGTGGATTGTATACTTATTGTATTTTTTAAACTTCAGGCTTTTAATGCGAATTATTAAAACAATAAGTTCAGTCTGTCTGGGGTGGGGAAAATTAACACTTTAAAGAATGTGGTTTGTGAAAGTGGGTTCTGATAGGATGTATGTTGGTTTTGTGCTGGTGTAAGTATTGCCACTCTGAGATTACATCAGCACATTGCAAATGTGAATCGGGGCTTTAGTGTTTGAAAAGCACTGGTTTTCGTGAGGCGGTAAGCAGTTTTAAAATGAGGTCTTGAATTTAGAGGCCCTTATAATTTCAGATTTCTCTGTCAGACTCACATTTAATAAAACTTCAAGTAGGATATATATTGGAAAGCATGAACTAGGTCTAGTAAGTTATAGAAAAAGTCTTTTGGAAACCCAGAAAGATAGTGGCAGGTATGAAATACACGTAGCCTTATACCTGCTGTGATCAGGTGGAAAGGAGCAGGGCGTATTATCACAGATTCTCTTCTACAGAAGATCTACAAAGGGAGGAAGAGACAAGAAATGTCTTCCCCGGGCGAGCTACCTTTGAACAGCATCAAAATATCTGGGAGGTAGATGTCCCCAGGGAAACAATGAGTCAACAACCATCACCTTGTTGTGAAGGGCAACTTCAGCTCTTTGGGAGTCAGAAGGTGAAGATCTGGAGAAAACCCAAACTTAGTTGTAATTCAGGTGCAGTAAGTGAGAGCTGTGAATCCACAAGATGCCAACATGTTTGAACTAGTGTTCTGGAGACCTTTGCCCCATAATATGATTTGCTGAATTTCGGTGGACGAGGATGGAGTGAAGGCTGCCTTTTGCAAGCTGTTTCAGGGCTTTGACAGGTGTGCTTCTTGTGATATCTAGCATATGCAGACAAACATGCCTTGTGTGTTGAACCCTCCTTTGCTTCTGTGATAGCCACACCTTACACCTCACTTGTACTGAAAGAATAGTCAAATGCTGAAGTAACTTGTTCAGTCAGGGTCATATAATGAGAATTTCTGCTCCTTGTTAGAGTAAGCAGCTAAATCTTTGTGATAAATCTCTTGACAATAGAGTTAGTGTTGCTGTTCTGGTTTACACCTGGTTGAAACAGGTGTCCCATTGTACTTGAAGGCTAGGTCAATAAGTTCTGTAGGGATTTCAGAATTATGTTTACAACGTAAGATTTAGACAATTTGTTTTTGTTAATTTAAACAAAATTGGATGACCTCACGGGAGTCAGTCATGAGCCTCTATTTAATCTGTGATTAACTAGTTTGTTTGTTTTTTTCAAAATACCTTTTGACAATGGGCATGCCTGAGCTGTTTGGAACAGCAGATACCTTCCCACAGCAACTTCTGACTTCTATCTTTCAATTCAGGGACAAAGAGCAGCACTGCACCTTCCTCTCCTTTCATTTGCAGGTCACAGTTTATAGCTTCAGGGTTATGATCTGGGATTAAGAGCCTATGATTATATTTTGTTTCAAAAAGGCCAGCAATTTTCCAAATATGTTTGGTAAGAGAATTTACCTAGGGAGGATTGATGGTAACAATTACGAAAGATCACTAATCATCTTTTAAGGGACTTCTCTTGAATTTCAAAAACCAAATGGTGCTAATTTCATTGGGCAGCATCTTTTTTTCTTGCAGTAATTGTCCAGGGATGGTAGAAAAGAAAGAAGGAGGAGGAGTTGCCACCTAGAAATCTTAACAGAACATTGAGTTTCAAGGGAACTTGATCTTAGTACGTTAGGTCTTTCAGTATTAGCACGTAAAAATGACCATCTGTTATGCAACTGTGGCTTTAGACCAACGAATTATCTATGTATTAAACCCATACCTAGTTAATTAAAGTTACTAGCTTTAATTAAGGCAAATTAAAGCTAAAACTCCACTCCTGCCCTTAGGTGAAAATCCATGGCCTTCTCTTTCTCTTCCTCCCTCTTCCTACTCTACCTCTTCTTTTTCGGATGAGTTTTGAATACAGTAAGTGCATATCTCTGAAATGAATTGTCTTTGGGTACAACTTTCTTACACATTTCAAATTATCATTATCTCAAATTGAACCCAGATATGAACCCTTTCATCTGTTGTTGGAAATGACATTCAGGTGAGATACAGAGGGAAGAACTAAGGAGAACAATCTACAATTTTGTCTGTAGAAACTGCATTGCTAAAACATATGTCCAATGCCATTTGTATAGGAAGAAATTTGCAAAGCCCCAAAAAACTTCTGAGATGTCATTTTCTAGCACTGCATTTCAATCAGTGTGGAGAGTGAGGTGAAAAATGAAAATTAAATAAATAGTTGCAATGTTTTTTAAGCATTTCAGCTAATGAAAATAGGAGCGCTTTTTACTACTGTTTTTCTGAGTATACTTACTGGTTTTTTTTGTTAGGTAAGATTATATAATTGATATATATATAATTATATAATTGTGGTTTTATTTGCTTATGTTATACTTCCTGTACACATGCAAGTACTCATTTAAGCACACAAGTAAGTTTGCTGATGAATGAAAGACCTCAAAACTCGACAATGAAATCAAACAGAAAATGTAATTTAAAATACAGGCCTTAACAGAATGCTTACAGTATATATAGTAATTAAATTCATAGCAAAAAGAACATCTTACAGTAGGTGCAATCGCCAACATTAGATTTGTCTTTGTATGGGACTCGGTTGTTAATAAAATTAGTAACTTTATCTGTTTTCTCTTAGCCATATATATGGTGGTGTCTGTGCTGGATGCCTTTCATTTTTCTTGCCTCTTGGGCTGGAAAACGATAAATAGTGCACCCTCTGGTACGAATTTCTATTTGTATGTATTTGGCATAGCACAGGAATCTTAGAAATGAGTGAACATTTCTCTCACATCTGGAACATGTCTAAATTATCACCAATAATGTCCCCACTCCAAATGGCTGAACAAGACAGTAAGGCACTGTGTCAAATTTAGTCCAATTCCTTCTGCTCTTAAATGAACAGCCACCAAAAGACTGAAGTCATTACTGTTCCTAAAGTCTTACTTAAAACCAAAGCAAGTGAATTCAGAATATTGACTAATTTCTGGCTATGAGTTGGCTTGATTTTAAATTGGTTTCAAGAGAGCCTTCTCCCATGCACTTAAGCCCATGCATTACAAGTTATGTATGCTGTAATAACGGCAGCATGTGTACTCTGGTGATCTTCTAAAATGTGCCTGAGATCTATGTCTTTGCTTAGCTGAAGTCATTCAGTCCATGGACTTGCTTAGCGTCTGAAAAATGTTCCCCTCTCAAGACGCACAGGACCATGCCTAGTGTTTCTCATACCCTGTGAGCAGGTGGCCAGCACATTGGTGCAAAATGTCCAGCCATGCTGCTGTCTTCAATTAGGATCTGTTCAGAACTGACTCATCTGTTACTATGGCGCTCTTCTCAACCTGTCTGCTTTCAACCCGTAAGTGTTAATGTGTATTTACCGCAGCGCAGTTGTCGAGCATTCACACCAACACCTTCATGGCAAGGATTTGCTTCATAGGGTTAGCAGTAGGTGCTGTAGGGGTGGGACTGCCTCATCCAACCTGCAAAACTGAGGACCACAGTTTTGTTTTGTGCATCTGTTCCTTTTATTTTCCATGGAGTGAGTAACAGTTTACCACCCAAAGAGATGAAGGGGTATATCCCATGCCTGTTGTGTTTGGATACCAGCACAGAGATGAGATGGTCTGTGGTAAAGTCTTGTGGTTTAGAAAATTGTACTGCCTATTTTATTTTTCCAGCAGAGTAAATCAAAGAAATAAATAGAAAATAAGTGATTCACTTTTTTTTTTAATTTCATTTTCCATAACCAAGGTCATACTTGGAGTAATTTATGAGCATGCCTTAATACTATGTGTGATTTGCTACTCTGTCCCAATTTTAAGGAGCAGAGAAATGGGGGCTTGGTGGACTTTAAATCACTCTCTGGAAGCCTTTTTACTACTGCTAGCACCCACTTTTTCTTGTGTAGATTTGTCACAGCTGTTTGTGACACAGCGTCAGCCGCTGCTCAGACCCTGTAGTTGAAAGCATGCCCTTCTGCAGCCCAAAAGCAAATTAGCCCATCAACTTAATTCTTATGGGATTGTGGCTCTTGATTACTGGGCTCCTGCCACAGAGGTGATTTAGTATCTGGAGTCTATGCGGACCAGGGTTGATGGAAGGTCATATCCCAGCTCAGTGAGAAACATGAAAGTTTTCACTTAGTTTTTTTTTTTTCCACAGTTTAGGCTCTGGTGACACTGATGCAATCCTCACCTTTTATTTTCCTTTCCTGTTCCCCACTATTGGCTCTTGTAGCTTTGTCTAGGCTATAGATATGGATGATGTGGGAATAATGGGCAAGCATGCATGTGCATGCACACACACATTCTGTGTCTTATAAACTTTGCATTACCTATGTGAAGTACTCTTGCCTGAATGAACAGCGTTAAATCAAAACAGACTGTGAGAGGGAAACTACAGGAAATGAAAGAAAGGCTACATCAACTGGTTTAATAAAAATGGTGCTGATGCCTCTCTCCATACATGCTTTGCCTTGCTTGTATCCTTAGCTCATCACAGCTAGAGCAATGTGATGACTACAAAGCGTATGGGGAGCTGGATTTAGGCGGAGAGGATTGCACAGTGCAGGAAATGTTACCTGAGGAACCATCCTAACCTACTGAACCAGTCAGAAACACCAGGGCCCCTGGTTGCCTGCTGTGTTTTTATGCCTAGGTGTCATTTCTACTTCTACACAAATGCTCATTATGGCACTGGGCAGGGAGGAACTTACTACAGGCCAAGTGAAAAGGGCCCGCGGGTCATCGCTGTGTGCTCTGCACCGCCGCAGGTGTTGCTGAGAGTGTAGGCGTTGGCTTGGTGATGCAGCAGGGTTATTCATCTGCCGAAGGAAGCTGGCAGTGTTTCTGCTGGCTTCGAGCATCTGTCTGCATGAGTCCTGGTTTCATTTCTATGACACCTTTACTGACTGGATGAGAAATAGTATTCAGGTATCTTTTATCTTGTTAGATCACTTGCAAACGTGTATGCACAGAAAATAAAATCTTCTTGGTGTTTTACTTGATTAGTATTTGCCATGGTTATGTGCCTGTAGGTCTAGGTCTCTCAGAGATACAGGGGGTGAGATAATCTAGTGATTCGCAGTTAAACAGACAAGCCATTTTCAAAACCAGAATTTTTAGCGATTTGTACTTCAGTTAGCACGTGGGCTTCAAATATGGTTTCATGGGAACACAAAACATTCATAAACCTTTCCATTTCTGCTGCAAAGTTAAAATGCAGTTCCTCAGCTGGCTTTGTCTTCTGCATTTTGTGCAAGGGTGGGAAAACTCAATTCCTGCTAACACGAAACCTACTCTGCACATTCACTTGTTCCCCTGGCAGCAAGATGAGAGAGGGAATGAACTACATATGACTGGTATTAGTCACTCTGATTACTATGTCCTACCGGAAGGTATATTGCTCTGAACAGGCCATTATGGGGAGTTACACCCGCAAAAAGCAAGGCTGCTCACCCCCAAATATATGGAACTTTCTCTGCCCAGCCTAACAAAAAAAAGTAGTAACAGCAGAGTATTTAGGACTAAGTAATAACATTCATAATAATTTTACCTTCTTCACTTCTGTTCTCCTTTCATTAGAGCATCTCTTATTCCTTCTACAGCCTCCTCTTTCCTCATTCTTTCCCTTAGTTTGCCTCGCTTTTTGGTCTGCTTCATCCCTATGTAAATTATTATTTCTTAACTGCCCTTTCTGGGTTTTTTTTGCAGAGCACTGTTTTCTGTCCAGAGCCATTTTTACTCTGTTATTAGAATGCCTTATGCAGTGGGGTCATCTCTAGTGGTGGGGCTCCTGGGCTCAGTGGCAATTAAAGTAATAAAGGCATGATATTTAATCATCATTTGCTTTTATGTTGTTGTCAGTAATAGGGCAAAGTAATGAGCAAAAAAGCAGACCAATTGTCATGTTTTGCTATTTTAAGTCTGGTTTGTAACAATTATCTGGCAAAAGAGCTATATTAATGCAGGTTATGTGGAAACCACTTGGCTGAAAATACAATCAGACCCAAAGAAACCAACTTAATGGCACCCAGATGCTCCACAAAATCATTGGGTGATCTGAGTATGATTATACAATCATTTCTTCCATCTTAACTAGCCTGTAACTGAATATATTCTTGGTGATCTTCCTTATTGCATGGCTACATAAAAATTCCTGGAGATGCAAAAGCTTTTTCACTTGGTGTAGGAATAAACTGTGCACAAACATGGCATTGTCATGCTGTAGGAGATGCTGCCAGGCTGCATTCTTTACAGCACATGGTTGACTTGCCATAGCTCAGTGTTGTGAAACCAGATCTTTCCATTGCTATAGCTAGGTGAGCTAAGAGAGGTTTATGGCTGTCTTGTGTTCCCAAAGTGCTGTAAATCAGGCATTTTAAAGTTTATTTATGTATTTCATCTGGGTTAAAACAATCTTGATTTTAGATAACTATGAAAAGATATGAACACGCTGCTGACTTGAAAGTATGCTTTAGTTATCCGTGTCTGCTGTAGTATTCCCCAATGAATTCAGTTAGATATTGAGGTCCCCATTGACTCACTAGATCTTTGTTCTCATGAGTGCTTAAACTTTCAGTTTACATTGAAATTGTTTACTTATTCATTTGGATAGAGGCTCAAAAAATTATTTGTTGTAGTTGTTATGTTTTGAAAATAAGGATAGAAATGTCAGGACAGGTGCCATATAGAAAATCAGTATATAATATTCATTTGCTTCTGCATCCCTTTGGGCATCTGAAGCTGTTACTAGATGAGCAGAGTATTGTATGACAAAGGAATTTACAGTCAAATTCTGGGTATTTAGGCTAGATAGATACAGTAAGAATTAAGTACAGTGAACGTAAAAAGAAATGGGAGAGAGTAGGCAGTGACAGAAAAAAAAAAGCAACAAAGAAATGGGAGAGGGTAGGAAGTGACAGAAAAAAAAAAAGCAACTAAGAAAAAGAAGATTACATTTTCTTTGGGTTTGATAGGATAACCTTTCCTAAGTCTAAAAAGTGGAATGATAGAGAAGCGATGAAGGTTGGGCTGATTTGTGGTTCTGCCTCTAGCCATGCTAGCTTTTCAGGCCTCACAGAACAGGAGATTCCATAACACTTCCTGAAGGGGCACAGTGTTCTGCTCAGCAGGAACACTACCTCTGGGCTATGGCTACACGGTCAGCTTTTTTTGCAATGGGAGTGTTAAGACACTTGAGCAGAAGTTGTAGATGCCCCATCGTTGGAAGTGTTTAAGGTCAGGTTTGATGGGAATTAGAGCAGCCTGGTCTGGTAAAAGATGTCCCTGCCCATGATTTGTTGCCTCTGTAAATACAAGTACACAGTCTTCCAAAAAAAAGTGCTTTGTGCCTCGACAGAAATGTTCCTCAAGGAACATCCAGGGTTAGATACCATAAGCGTGTGAGAGTCACTCTGGAAAATGTAACCTTTGCTATTTCTGTGTGTAGAGCTGCCACAGCAGAAATCTAGTAAACCTGTTTCTGGTTTTCTGCTTTTTTCATCTTTTTTTTTTTTTGGGGGGGGGGGGGGGGGGAGGGGGCGGGGTAGGGGGCGGGTATCGCATCTATCCCTAAGGTCACTGACTTTTTTCTCTGTAGGATACTCCAGCTCTTCACTGTGCTTATGCTGCTGACAGACTCACTAGCAAATTATTCCTGTGAAAATGTCACTAAATGAAAATGATCAGCTCAAAGACTGAACCCTTGAGGAGCTGTGCCAGTAACCTCCTTTTTAACCTCTTAGTTTCAATACTTACCCTCAATTAGTAGTCATGTCTGCTATCTCTTTTACAGTTCTGGTGCTAATCTCCACTTTTACCAGCTGAATTAATAACTTCCCATATGACAAAATATTAAATGCCTTAGTGAAGTCCAGTAGATTAGAGTTTCTCTGTTTCTTTTGTCTAGAAAAGGAATTACCTTATCAGATAAGATAAAGCACTCTAGCTGCCTGAAATGTGTTTATGAGCTTGGCTGAGGAGCCAAAGGGACGGTTCCACCATCTGTAGGATTTACTGATTTTGGAGACTTCTTTTGGATGAGATCCATGCTCAAATAGAACACTTTGCATTTTTGTTGTTTCTATTGCCTAAACATTACCTATAATCTGCTTTTACTATGTTGTTAAATTTTTACCCTTGCTAACCTTGGTTGACCACACGAGTTCATTTTCATGGAGTTGTGTCTACTCCATATTAAACTTTGGATATCCATTGGCAATATGATAGTAGCTACTGAGGAAGTGAAAGAAAAATATGTAAAACATTTAGAAGAGTTTCCTTTAGTTTGCTGCGCAATAGGAAAAAGTATCTGTTATTATCTGGACTATAAAGTAACTACTAAAAAATACTTGACTCCATTGTGCTGGTTTAGTTTATCTGACACACTTTCTAAAAATAATGTCTGCATTGTAGCTTTTGCATCATCTAGTCTAGTCATCATACTTCACAATTTACTACTGAAGTGTTTATTAAGGGAAACAATAGTTATTTGTCCTGAGACTGTGCATGGTTTGTGCTCTCAGTCTTATAACAGGGAGTATCAGTCTGTTAAGCCTTGGTAACGAAGACAAACTTCTACTGAAAAATTAAAGGAATTATTCCCACTGTGTATCTGGGATTCTTTAGTAGTTGCCTGCAATTATCAGCTTGGCATTAACAAAGTATCATACTGTGTATTCTTTGAAAAACAAGTGTTTATTCAGAAAGGTTTGAACAGAGTTGCAGCAATGTAATGTACGCGAATAAAGTAAATATTACAGGTATATTGAATCTTCCTTCCAGCGACTGATAAAAAAACAAACAAACAAACAACACAGAAAATATCCTATCACACTTCAAGTGTACAAAATAAGAATTTCTGTAAATAAATAATCCCAAGTTAAATTAATTTTTATAGGGAAAAAACCTACAAATTGGAGTCACCTCTGTCACTATAAACAATTTTTAGTGACAAATATAGTAATGCTTTTGCTCGTTGATGCCGTTGTGATACTGCTAATACTCAAGACTCGATTTTTCTGCAGAGGAGTGGAGCCAGTTGTAGTATTGATGCAGATTATTCTGGATATATTAGATTTTAGCAACCATCTCTCATTTTCTCATCCATGATGAAGTGGTATAGTGTTGTCCAAGCTCCCAAATCCCTTTTCAAAAGACTGTCAGATTTTCCAACAACTTTCCTTTTTTTTTTTTTTTGAGTAACATCCTCATTTTCATGGGAAAACATTAATGGTTTGTGCAGAGAACTAAAATTGGATGCAAGAGAATTGTTCTTGCAAATGTAGCACTTAACTCTCCGTGTGCATCGGCTTCAACAATGGGAGCACTGAAATCTTATTGTGCCAGTGTTAGGTATGAAAACCTATTTGGCTTTTGCAGAGGGTTCCCCATACATGCACCTCCTGAGATTCAGAAGCTGACATCTGATTTGGTTCCTTGACCAAGTGTTTGTGTTGTGATACAATCAGTAAAGAGTATCATTCTTTATCATTTATTCCTAGTGGTAGTTTGCTGAATACAAAAGCACATGCACTTGTCCATATGACTAAATGCCAAAATAGTTTAAAGTCGAACCACAGAGAATCGTTAAACACGAGCAGATGTAATACTTAGAGGTAGACCTACATATTTGAGGCTGGAAGGTATCTTCTTGTGCATGTATGTACGTTTGTTATGGAAAGGCAGATTGTACTTCTCTGGACAGGTTCCTTACCAGATGTTTCTTACTACATCAGATAATTGAGGAACCAAAGTACATCTGGCTATTAAAATATCTTTATATGGTTACATGATTTATTCAGAAAGCATGGTCAAAACTAGTAAGTTTACAACTATGTGGGTAGCTTTTACTCATCTGGATAGAGATAGTAAGCTTTGGAACTTAGATTAGACAACAGTGCTCTTCTGTGTTATTTACAAGACGTGTTTGTTTATTTTTAAGACTATTACATTCAGGCAGCCTTCTATTTACTTTATGCTATTTTGGTATTTTTGCCAAGAGTCAAGAGACTTAAATAAACCCAGAGTCTCTATGGATTATAGTTATGTACTGTTTTATACATGCTGGAAAGCCATAAGCCTTCAGGCTGAGATAACTGCATAATAAACATATATTTTATGAAATAATACCTTTAACACATGTTGGTTTAAAAAAAAAAAGGTGGGGGAAGACAGTTCCTCTCTGCCAAAACAGACTTCTATCAAAAATAAATTTAGAAGGGCTCCAGTTGTTGTCCCAGTTTTGGAAAAGAGATGGTTTTACTTGAGGTTTCCATGAGGTAACGAGGAGCTCTTTTGCATATGTTTGGTGAGCCTACTGACACTCTGAGATCAGAATTCTAACAAGCTAGCACTCAAAGGGGAAAGAGGAGGTGTCACTGGGAACATGGAAAGGATGCTTTCAATTTAAGACTTTGCATTTTGCCTGTAACTGATTGCCACTTACGAAGCATTAGGTGTTACTCTAATGTAATTCAATGTTCTGGTACAGTTATTGTGCAAGTATTTGATCAACAGATAATATTCATTAGCAGCATGGCTGAAAAAGCAGTTCAGTATCTAACCAAATGGAAGAAAAGATGGTTGTCAGGAGTAGTCAACATGGATTTACTAAGGGTAAATCCTGCTTGACTAATCTGATATCCTTCTACAAAGACCTGACCAAGTGGCAGATGAAGTGAGAGCCGTGGATGTCCTATACCTTGACTTCAATAAGGCTTTTGATCCTACTAAGAAAACTCAAGAAATGTGGGATAGATGATTGGACTGTAAGATGGATTGCAAACTGGCTCAGCAACAGAGTTCAGAAGGTTGTGATCAGCAGCACAGAGTCAAGCTGGAGGCCTATGGCCAGTGGTGTTCCCCAGGGATCAGTACTGGGTCCAGTTTTGCTCAATGTCTTCATCAATGACCTCTATGAGGGGATAGAGTGTACCCTCAGCAAGTTCGCTGCTGACACAAAACTGGGAGGGGTGGCTGACACACAGGAAGGCTGTGCTGCCATCCAACGTGATCTAGACAGGCGAGAGAGCTGGGCAAAGGTGAACCTCATGAAGTTCAATAATGACAGGTGTAGAGTCCTGCTTCTGGGGAGGAATAACGCCAGGCACCAGTACAGATTAGGGCTCACCCTGCCGGAAAGCAGCCCCTTGGAGTCCTAGTGGATAGTAAGTTGTCCATGGTATCCCGAGGTACATTAAGAAAAGTATGTCTAGCAGGTCTAGGGAGGTTCTTCTTCCTCTCTGCTCTGCCCTGGTGAGACCACACCTGGAATACTGTGTCCAGTTTTGGGCTCCCCAATTCAAGAGAGATGGGGACCTACTGGAGACAGTCCAAAGGAGAGCTAGGAGGATGATTAAAGGACTTGAACATCTCTTATATGAAGAAAGACTGAGAGAACTGGGGCTGTTTAGTTTTGAAAAGAGAAGGCAGAGAGGGGACCTTATTAATGTATACAAATACCTGAGGAGTGGGTTTCAAGAGGAAGGTGCTGGTCTCTTCACAGTGGTGCCCAGAAATAGGACAAGGAATAATGGGTGTAAGCTAGAACATGGGAAGTTCTGCCTCAACGTGAGGAGAAACTTCTTTCCTGTGAGGGTGACAGAGCACTGGCACAGGCTGCCCAGCGAGGTTGTGGAGTCTCCTTCTGTGGAGACTTTCAAAACCCGCCTGGATGAGTTTCTGTGTGACCTGCCCTAGGGGATCCTGCTCTGGCAGGGGAGTGGGACTTAGATGATCTCTAGAGGTCCCTTCCAACTCCTAACGTTCTATGATTCTAGAAGGTGTTAGAAGCTTTTTGTTAGAAGTTGTTAGAAGCTATTTTTTAGAAGTTGTTAGACACTGTTAGACATTAGAAATTAGAAGTCGTTGGAAGTTATAAGTTGTTAGAGTTTAGAATTTAGGAGTTAGAATTAAGAAGCTAGAATTTAGAAGTTTTGAGAAGTTAGAATTTAGAAGTTAGAAGAAATTAGAAGTTAGATGTTGTTAGATGTTTTTAGACTTTAGAATTCATTAGAAGTTATTTAGAAGTCTGAAGAAGTTAGAAGTTGAAAGAAGTTGTTAAAAGTTAGAATAAGTTAAAAGCTAGAATTTAGAAGTTCATTGTTAAATGTTAGAAGTTGCTACAAGTCAGAGGTGTTAGAAGTTGTTACAAGTTAGAAGTTAAGAGAAGTGAGTTAGAAGTGAGTTGTTAGAAGTTAGGTGTTAGAAGTTTTTAGAAGTTGTTAGGCATTGTTGGACTTTAGAAATCGTTAGATGTTATACATTGTTAGAAGTTGTTGAAAGTTGTAAGGAGTTACTGATTGTTATAACTTAAAATTTAGATTTTAGAAGTTAGAAGTTGTTGTAAGTTAGAATTTAGATTTTTAAAGTTAGAAGTAATTTAGAAGTTGTTAAACGTTAGATGTTGTTAGATGTTAGAATTTAAAGCTGTTACAAGTCAAGAAGTTAAACAGAACTTAGAAAAGGTTAGAAGTCAGAAGTTAGTATTAAGAATTTAGATTTTTAAGTTGTTACAAATTAGAAGTTTGAAGTTAGAATAAGTTAGAAGTTAGAGGTTAGAAGTTGTTACAAGTTAGAAGCGAGAACTTAGAAGTTGTTACAGTTTAGAGGTTAGAATGTTCTGATAATTGAGAGGGCTATGAGAGCTACAGATCAAGATGGATCTGGATGAATATTTGTTGTCCTTATGCTTACATTGGGACCACATGTGTACAGAAGTTCCAGCCAGCATAAAACTATCTGCTTTAGTAACTGACTCCCTAAGACGAACATTTCCAATGGAAAAACATTTATTCAGTCTTAAAACTCTCACTGACAGAAGTTTGTTTTTCCAGGTAATGGACAAATTTCTGCAAAAACTATCAGCTTTCCATGGGAAAATACTGATAGGTCACTAAAAAGCATACCAAATGAAAACCTAGAAGCAAATCTATACTGGTAAATTATTAACTTTTGCTCATATATACGTAACTGTGCCTCCTCTCTAGGCTGGACTGCATCTCTCATGATACATCTGCTCTTCTCACAAAGATGAGAGGCTGTTCTTTATCATAAATATTATAGTATGACCAACAAAACCAATCCATAGAAGAAAAGAGCATGAGACAGCCAATGTAGGTTTTTCCTCTTGAAATTTGGGCATTATTTCAGAAAAATCTCTTAGTCACTATACGAAATATTCTCAGCTTTGTTACTTTTTTTGTTGCTAAAAGAGAAAATAGACAAATTTCATTTTTCTGAATATTTTGAATTACTCTTTGTAGTTCTAGTTTGACTGTGTCGGATGCCACAGTATGTGAGCTGAAGGAAATTTTGATGTAGAAGAATAAAATGTCACCTTTCTGTCAGGAAAAATTACCTTTCAAGTTACTCATTAGAATTTAATCTGAAAAACAGCAAATCTGCTTCAAAACTTAACATTTCTTAAAACCGTATCAAAACAAAAGGAGGAGCACAGGGAAGAAACTCAAGTGAATATCAATGCCAAAGGCTAAATGTCATATAAAAAGCAAATAGAGTCAGAAAGGGGTGGGGTTTTTTCCTTCAATATTTAAGCCATCATCCAGAGAAGAAGTTGTAAGCCATTTTGTGGATAAAGAAGTACTTTAAAGGAAAATCTCTGTTTGAACAGCTGCATTGAGGTTTACTTGGATCTACAGGAGAAACTAAGTGCTGAAAACCAAACTTTAGCTACTTACTGTGATGAATTTTAGCTAAGATGACCAATAACATAAAAGCTAAAATTTTTATTTAATCTTTTACTGGAGCAAGGCAAAATAACACCTTCACAGCTGTGACAAAGCTCTTATATACAAGGCCATGCATGCTGTTACATGCCACGTATAATCACCGTTACACTACAGGATGTTTTGTTGGTAGAACCCAAATATACTGCCACCTCAGAGGAGGTGACAATGACATGGCATTTTGCTTTCTAACAGACTGAGCAAAGATGAAGTTAAATACTTGCAAGTCCAGAGTTGGCATCTAAAGCAATAGGTATTTCAGAGTGAACTTGCTGAGGGTACACTCTGTCCCCTCATCCAGGTCGCTAATGAAGATATTGAACAAAACTGGACCCAGCACTGATCCCTGGGGAACACCACTGGCCACAGGCCTCCAGCTTGACTCTGTGCTGCTGGTCACAACCCTCTGAACTCTATTGCTGAGCCAGTTTGCAATCCACCTCACAGTCTAACAACTTCTAACTTCTGAAAAATAACTTGTAACAACTTCTAACAACTTCTAACTGCAAACATCTAAAAACATCTAAATTGGAAATTGTAACATCTAGTAACTTCTAACAGCTTCTAAGATCTAAATTCTGAATCCTAACATCTAACAACTTCTAACTAGTAACAATTTCTAATTTCTAACAACTTCTAACTTCTAATGTGCAAATTCTAAATTCTAACTTCCAGTCACTTCCAAATTCTAACTTGTAACAACTTCTAACTTGCAACAGGTTCTGGCAGCATATAGCTTGTAACTTGTAACAACTTCTAACAACTTCTAACTTCTAACAACTTTTCTGACTTCGAATTTGTAAATTCTGACTTCTGACAACTTCAAACAACTTCTGAACTCTAACTTCTAAATCCTAATTTCTAACATCTTACTTCTAACATCTAACTTCTAACAACTTCTAACTTGTAACTTCTTAAATTCTATATTCTTAATTTTAACTTCTCTTAACAGCTTCTAAATTCTAACAACTTCTAACTTCTAGCATCAGAATTCTAAATTCTGAATTCTAACATCTAAAATCCTAACAACTCCTAACTTGCAAATTCTAAATTCTAATTTCTGGCTTCTAACATCTTTCTAAAATCTAACCTCTAACATCTGACTTCTAATAAGTAACTTCTAAGTTCTTTTAACTTCTAAATTCTAACTCAAATTCTAACAACTTCTAACAGCTTCTAACAACTTTTAACTTCTAAATTGTAACTTCTAATTTCTAACAACTTCTGACTTCTCAAAATTTCTAACTTGCAACAACTTCTAAATTCTATTTTCTTAATTCTATCTTGTAATTCTAATGTAACTTTCAGTTATATCTAACTTCTAACAACTTCTAATTTGTAACAACTTCTAGCAACTTCTAAGAACTCCTGTCTTCTAACTTTTAACTTCTTCAGTTGAGTCAGGCCGTCTTTAAATAGAGTAGGTTGCTCAGAGCTCCATCATTTATAGTTGTGTTTAAAGCACAGAAAAATACATCGTCATAGAATGGCCTAGGCTGGAAGGGACCTTAGAGATCATTTAAACCAACCTCCCTGGTCACGGACACGGGTGCCTCTCAACTAGATCAGACAACACATGGGGACCCAACATGGATCAAACCCGTGACCTCGGTGTTATCAGCACCACACTCTAACCGAGTGAGCTAACCAGTTCCCTCTGGTACCATAAGATGAGGTGTATTCAAATGGCTGTAAAAATGCAAAATATGACTGAATTCTAGGTAGTGTCATAAAATGTTTGAAAAATTTAGGAAAGTACAAATTCTGCAAAGCTTGTTTGGTACCACTTACAGTATTTATGTCCATGTGGGGTGGCTACTTATTTGAATGCTTGGGTTTTGACTGGGCTGAAAAAGTGACAGGCCCTGATTGACTGGACATAGCCACCAGGAAGAAGTATTTGGACATCAGCCCTGCACTGATGGCTTTGCCGAGGAAGGCCTGGATGATGTCAGCTGACCTCTTCCACTGCTACCCTGTCAGAAAGAACCCCAGCTTTCAGCATCCAACAACTACCTTTGCGAGTGCAGCATTGTCTTCCCCTCTCTGAGTTTTAATCTCTCAGGACTGGAGAAACACCACACTGCTTGCAGGCATGGGCTCAATTTAAACAGTCCATTCATTTCAGGTTGTAATAACCTGCTCGTGCCCTTGACGTTTTCAGTGTATAGAGAATTGGGACTTTATCAGTGACTAGTGAGGATGAAAGGAAATACTTCACCTCAGATGTGGAAGCACCAGCATCTGTTACACTTTAGCTGTTATCTTTGGCCGGGGACCTATAACTGATCTCACAGCTGAGACAGGAACCATATGTATAAAGAAGCTTGTTTTAACCCTCTCCTCACCCGTCACTTGTGAGTGGTCATCATGTGTTAATGTGAGAGCCATTAACACTCCCTCATCAAGAAATGCCACCTAATAGGCAACGAGTTAATGACTAAATATAGTATTTCTGGTGATGATGCAGGAAGAGATGCTTTCTTTGTGTGGTCACGAGCAGCAGTGTGACCAAAATACCTTGTCCAAATTAGTCAGGTATCTGACATGCACTGTGTATAAGTATACCTGCTTCTTTCCAGCCTTGTATGTGGTTTCACTTTGAGGAAATTTGTATGTACCAATAGTATCCAATAAATCAACCTATTTAAGGGAAAATTGGGTGAAAGGTGATTTGTTAGTATTAATGCTACATTGGTGGTGTAGCCGGTGGCTGATGGATTTAAAGCTGATAAACTGGTGACCAAAGTTTTTTTAAAAATAAGAAAATACATGATTTTCCAGAAGCCACAAAATGATTATTAGCAACACATTAATGTCGTTAATAATTTCTAAGTGCTGTGACCATCAAATAGGCTGTGTAATTAAAAAATGAAAGCAAAACATCAAAACACTTTTCAGTTAAAGAGACTCAGATGAATGTTTTTGTTGCAGTCTCATTCTGTTTGTCATTCTCAGTACTGTATAAGCAAACAAGCAAAATTTACTGACCTTAAAATTACCTTGTGATTGTCAGTCGAGGAGTTTCCTTTAGCTTCAACTTCTTAATACATAGCTGAAGCAACAACCAGCTGTAGTATAAGAGCTCCTAAGAACTATTTAGAGAGAAAGGAGTATAAAAAGAAAAGAAAATCCTGAAAGGCAAACGTAATTATCATTGACGGAATTTTCTTTTTTCCATTGTAGTTTAAGACCAGCATTGCATGCTGCCTTGAGGTGATGCTGTACAAATCTGTCTTAAGTGGTCAGGGAAAAAATAAAAACAAAAGCCTAAGACAAGCCAAAGTAAATATTCATTTTGAAACTATGAACTGATATCCACCATGAAGTAACTTCTTTGGCAAACACTTGCAGTTTTACTTACAGTGTTCATGCTTATAATGAATAGGGAAAGAAAGGATTTTTTTGGTAATTGGGATGAGAAGCAGTGATATGAAGCACACTGTAAAGAAATTTCACGTGCAGTGAATTAAAAAGTAAATATTTCCAGTATTATGATTGACACATTTTTTGGCCTGACTGTGTAATCTCTGTTTGTACAAGTGCCAGATTAGATACTTTATTTTTGAGTGTTTGTAGCCTTTTGCTTTCTCTCACAGCTTCAAGAAAAATGTGCAATGTAAACGGATGAATTTGTTTCATTTGGAGGATAATACTAAGTATTCCCAACATGATGTTCCTTCGTGTTGCTCTAGAAAACATCTTTAAAATTTTAAATATTGTACGGCCTATGAAACTAGTGCTAGACAAAATACTAGCCTGTGTGTCTCTCTAATTTTTTTTTAAGTTAAAGTTTAGGGCAAAATGTGCTTTCCAGGTGTGTCCCTAGTAAAGCACGGTAAATTGCTTTTTCATGACCAAAATTCATCACCAGTTCCTAGCATTCAGGAAATAAATTAGGCCGTTTCAAACGGTATAAAAGAGTTCTGCTCCTGGTATTCCTAGTGTGATGTTAACTGTAGTTGGGAGATGTGCTTCCCTTTCAAACAGATTATTCATAGCCAGTTTCTGCTCACAAGCCCATAAACACATGAAAAAAATTATTTCTTTAAAAGTTGCATTTTAGTATCAACCATATATGAAATTTATGGTGTCAAAGAAAACTTATATTTAACTTTAGCTCAGGAAAATTAATTCAGTTTTCCCAAAAACTTATTTCAAGATTTTCAAGATGGAATCTTTTCAAGGTTGAATTAAAGTAAACCAAACTATTTTCTTTTGTTAAAATGACCGAATGAGCTGGCAACTGAGCTGCTGAAGAAGATGATCTTTTGAGAAACTACTAACATAAAAAATGAAAGCAGAACTGGCAAGTATTTTCTCTGCTGACACTCAAGCAGTCTGGCAGAGAAGATGGAAACTGCTGTACTGAAGCCCAGGCAAGATGGGGGGCAGACAGGGTCTCCTGACAGTACGAATATTCTCTCTATTCCTCCTAATGATTATTTTTAAATGGCAGGAAATTTTAATGTGCATTTGTAATTCAGCAAGGGAAAGGGGCTGCTGCGTAGAGGTATCAGTGTGACAATATGTTATTCTAAACCTTTGCTATCCGTGCTGTTGTAAATTACTTTTATAAATGGATCTGATGTAATTAAAAAGATACTCTGAGATACTGAGAAAGCAGGCTCAGGTTGAATTGCAGAAGGTACCTAATACCCTTTGAAATCAATTACAGTTAGGTATTTACAATTTCTGCCAATTCACAATTGTGTCCCACCCTGTTTAGTCCTAAAATGATGTCAAGGGAACAGACAAGGATTTCATTTCATCTCATATTAAAACTAAATAAATAACATAACCGCTACTTTCAGATATGTTTGTTCCCTTTGTTCACTGTGCCAATATATAGCTCAGCTAAGCCTTAGGATTAAAATAAGTGATCCATGATACTAATTAACAGATTTATAAATCATTCTGTACGATCAAACCATTCATAATTTTCCTGTCATATACATGAAAGTGTGTGCAGTTGCCAGAAATGTATTACAAGCATAATGAAAACAAATAACCCAAAATGCTGAGAAATCAAACAAAATCTTGTTAAAAGTAACTTCAGCCACAGGTCCAAAAAAAAGTAATTATTTGCACAGTTCCTATACCCCACAACACCTGAAAATTAGGTAATGTTTAACATATGTCAGATTGTAGGCCCAAACCCAAAGTCAATTGTTGAAGTCGTTGCCCTGGAGGAAAACTGTAAATCAGACAGGATATGAGAAATGGTGGCTGACTAACGCTGCTCAAGGATCAGGACAGGCAGAGGTGCTTCTAGCTGCTAGACCTCGACAAGTGCATGTGGGTTGGTCAGAAGTGGCTCCAGCACTCATGGCACAGCTGCCAGGAGGTGTATGTGCACTCGCACACAGAGAAGCAAGCAGGCTTTAGAGCAAGGTTTGGGGTTGTTTTTTTTTTCAAAAAAGGGCTATTAACTCCATATAATCTCTTGCTGAAATTCAGCCTGTTGAGTTTGAAACAGTTCTCCAGGGGTGAATTCATTAAAGGGTTGAAATATTTTAAACTGTTTCAATGGGATTTTTTTGCAGTTGTTCTCTGCAATTCTCACTTTGAAGCTGGTGATGGTCGATGTTGGAAATATTAGATTGCTTTTGAGGCAAAGATTGAAAGAGAAAACTTTACTCAGCACTCATTAGACCACATCTGGTGTACTGTGTCCTGCTGGGGGGCTTCAGGACAAGAGAGATGTTGATAGACTAGAGCAAGTTCAGCTGAGGGCCACCAGGATGACTGGGGAACTGGGGCAGGTGCCCTGGAAGAGGCAGCAGAAGGATCTGGGCTTGTTCAGACTGAAAGAGGCACAGCCCGGGAGGACCCCATAGGAGCCAGTGCCTCCAAGGAAGCTACTGAGGAAATGCCACCAGCCTCTTTTAGGAGTGAAATTGCAAGAGAGGGTGACAGAGCACTGGCACAGGCTGCCCAGGGAGGTTGTGGAGTCTCCTTGTCTGGAGACATTCAAAACCCATCAGGATGTGTGACCTCCTCTAGGGGATTCTGCTCTGGCAGGGGGGCTGGACTAGATGATCTTTTGAGGTCCCTTCCAACCCCTGACATTCTGTGATCGTGGGCAGAAATCGAAACTGGACAGGTTCCCATTCGACATAGAAAAATGTTTTTTACTATGACTAGTCAAGAATTGGACCTGAGATGCCATGTGGTCTTCATCCTTGGAGACTGAGTTGGAGAAAGCCTTGGATGGGCAATGCAGTGTGAATTCAGGCTTGGGACTTCTTTTTGTGGGAGGATGTGGAGGGTGGATCACCTTCCAAAGTCCGAAGAAAGGCTCTCTGATCCTAAATGAGGAAAGCAGAAGGGAGAGGGACAGCAAGCAAGGGGTGAACAAAGTGGCTAGTAAAACCGATGTACCTTCCTAAAGCCAAATAGTTTGATCTGTTTATTTTACTTAGTAACCAAAAGTACAGAGTGACATAATTGATTCTGACCATGACAATCCCCAGGCTACCACAAAAATTGTAGCTCAACAAAGTTTTGCAGTATGTAATGTTGTAACGCCTTGCACTTATAGAGAACTCCTACCCAGTGATCTCTAACCCTGTACAAACTCGGCTAACGAAGACTCAGCACAGTCCTTTGAGGCAAAGGATATATTGCTGCTAATTTCATTTCTGCAGATGCAGCTTGCAGAAAGTTATTTTAACTGAAGTTGTGCTGGGTTTGGCTGTAAATTTTTGTGGGGTCAGGGGAACTGGAACAGATCAGGTGTATTGAGAGCACAAAACAATGGTCAGCTCTCCACTGAGAAGGCATGAAGTATATTTGTTTTTCTGCCTGTCCTGGAGGAACTGATACACTGACATTGAGCTCTACTTAACTGGTGATTACTAGTGGATGCAAAGCATGGGTCTCGACTTCTTGCCCGCTGTCTTTGCAATTGGAAGTAATGGGTATAACCTCAGCTTATTTCCAGCAGGATGGTCAGTACCACGTGAATCAGAAAGAATTAAGTCTCCTTTTCCTTAGGAGTCACAGAAAGGAACTGATGGATTCAGCCTACAGAAAGTTAACACCAGATCACATTTTCTAGGTGTAGGCTTTTACTCTAAGAACGGCTTATGCCTTACTTAGACAACAACAGGTGAACTTTTTTTGGTTGCCTTAATAGAGTTTTGCCGTTATTCACAGGAGTCTCTATCCACAATTTCTGTATGATGAGGAAATCTACTTCAGATCTCAATAGTTTAAGGAATCATAATCTCATAATCTGTTTAGGTTATTTTGTGTCTGTCAAATTACTATAGCATCCCTTTACATCATGACAGATTGTTTAACCCCTTCAGGAAATCTTTCGGTTGTCTCTATCTGAGACCGGCATACTAATCTCCACACACACAAAAAAAATTGTGAAAAAAACCAAAAATGCTTCTGAAATATCTTCTGTTTAGCTATGAAAAACCTTGAGGTACTTTATTAGTATTTGCTTCATAAATGAAACAATTTGAAACTTATCTTGCTTGGCTTTCTGGCTAGCCTTAAAGGAAACATCAAGGAAACAGATATTCCTGACTCATTCCCTGCAAAAGGATGAGTACATCATCACAGGTTTTTGTCTGCTGGCAGGCTCAGCCTGTATGTAATCCACTAAAATTTTAAAAAGTAGAACCCAAGCAAGTGTTGCCCACCATTCACAGATACAGATCCCCGCAGACAGCCATGTGAGTTCACCTAAGAAAGCATTGAGGTTTGAGTTTGGTTTTGGTTTAGTTTTTGCCCTTTAGCAAGTCTGACATCATTAGGAGAAGGTATCATTAGACGAGTTAACGAGGTTGGAAGAAACAAACAGGTTTCCTGGTTGTTCTCAGAGGCCAAGGCTGATGATGGAGGTCAACGTTAAAGCAGAAAAGTGTCTGACTGAAGAGTAGGGCTTTTTTGATCCTGATTTAAAAATCACGGAAAGCAATACCAGCCTTAACATTTGCCTGAGCTAAGGACATAATGCTACTTCACTCTTCTCCTGCCCCAAGCAAAACAAAACATGGGCTGTGGTTTGGCCTACCTCTCATGGACAGGATGTGATTTCAGAATCTGGGTGATTCTGAACTTGTTGAAATTACCTTGTGCTCAAATTTCACGTTTGTCAACCATTAAATTAACATTGTCTTGATACTTGGCCTGGAAATTACTTAGAGATGAACACAGAATTCATTTGGTTTTGTTTTTTTTTGAATAATACGACTGATTTTAAATGTGTAGCTGTGTAGATACAGGGTGAAAATATCTCCATTTGCTGCCGCTCCTTCTTCAGGCTAACTGTGAGCAGACGGATCTTTTGAAGCTGGATCACCCTGAAGTAGGGAACTGATGGAGCTGAAATTTGCCACTCTGTGCTTCAAGTTGGTGTCCTAACCACCAGCCTGATATATTCCATTCATGCCAGACTATAAAGCAATGTCCAATTTGCCTGTGACTAAATGAAATTTGAATAGAAATGTTCCAGCTAGGCACTATTAATTGAATGACAATGCTATGCAACCAAAATGAGAAATTATTAAATGCTTACTGTGTCCCTAAACTGACAATGGAAAGGTGAATAAAATCTGTTAATTGCTTTTCGATTTCCCCAGTTTACTTCCATTCTCTAAAAATTACTAAATGGTTTGTGCAAGTTTTTTTTTCAGGTCTGCAACTACTCTTTTAGAACGTGGCATGTGTGCTTGTTTACTGTCTGAGTTATTTTTGAGTAGGGGAAGAAATGAAGCATTTCACACAGTTTTACAATTTCATTAATTTTGTAGATGTGTTGTGATTTGCCTCAGTAGAAGGGTGTAATCCACTGAAATCAATGTAACAGCCCTCAAGTCTTATAAAATAGTCTTAAGCTCGGGTAAAACCAGGCTGGTGGTTTCTGTGGGTGAGCTGGCTGGAGCCTGTGCTGGTGCAACAGGGGCAGAATTCTTTGGGTCTGCCCTAGCCGAGAACTGTAGCTGTGTTCCCGACTCACCCTTTCCTTCCTTTTCCTTGCCTGATTATTAGGCCTAGCCTCAGGCCCTTGAGAAAAATCCTCATTCTCAGCACAGGGTCGTGGTGCAGTTCTCTTGCAGGGAACGTTACCATCTGGTGTCAGCAATTCTTGTTGTGCCAAGTCTTGGAGCAAATCATATTTTCGGGACACATGGGCAGCAGGATTTTCTGTGTCTGATTTCTTTTGTCTCTTTAAACACTCGTTCTCCGTTGCGAGCCTCATGGGCAGTGGGCTCTCCAGCCAGAGTGCGCAAACATGAAGGGGGTCTTTTCCACTAGTAAGCTTTTTACAATGGATATCTATTATTCAAAATAAGGAAGGCAGTTTTATAAGGCCAGCGAGCGCACATTTCCCAGTCTGCCGCTTCTTAAATTACCAGGAATGCAAAAATAACCAATAGTTTGACCTCTTAAATCACAAATTGGATAGGCTTACCATTAAAGGATGTTGTAAATGTGTTTCCCATTATTTAGTTCATTTGGTGTGTTCAGCAGTGGGCTTATGGATGACTGGGCTTTTTTCTAATTCTTTACAGAAAGCATTCGATAACTTGCTTTCCTGCAGTTTGATTAGGTCCTCTGGACCTACAATAAGAGAAACTGAAAACTTTATAATGAATTTTGGGTGGAGGTATTATCATAATATTCTTGCTATAAAAACTAATGGGTGTATATTATAAAGTAAATTAATATATTGACCTTCATAAATGAAATTTATCCATCTTCTGTATTTAGTGACTGGAGACCAAGATTATACCACAGACCTGTCCAGAATTGAGACATGCTTTAGACAGATTACCAGAGATTACTTTTCTGCCTAGGAAAGAAAGAATTTTCTGGGAACTTTCCGCAGTGGTACGATCTGTAAAAATTTTGCATGTTGATCTGATCTTGTTCCTGTTTAAATTGATCATACCTATATGCAGTGTTTGTGAAAGTCCTGACCTGAGTAATCTAAGTATGTATCTTTTTTTTTATTGCATCCTGTAAAGTTCATGTTCGTCGTCCTTGTATCTATTTTAATTTTTTATTAATTGATTAGTAGTTCTTTATAACTTGTGGTTAGCTTTGTAAGAAGCAAAAGTCCATTCATTGCGACCGTCTCAATATACAAGTAATAGAAGTGAGGGCAATGCTCTGGTTTTACAAAGTGTTTATAAAAAGCTTTTTATGAGTGCTCATGAAATTTTTCTGCCTGACATTGGGCTTGTTTGGAAATATTTTTAGTATTATTATCTTTTAGATCTTTTTTGCTGCTTTTCTTTAGAATTTTCCTATCAGCAACTGTAATAAATTGCAAGTGGAACAAGGAGTTTTACTGGAAGAGGAAAGTGCCAAGTATGTTATTAAAATAAAGATTCTGTATTTCACGTTGGATTAATCAGGCTCTATATAAAGAGAGAAATAGTGCCCTCTAAGTCATAGCTGCATTTGGGCTGTAAGTCAGGAGAAGTCAAGTGGCTGAGTATTGTTCAAACTTTTGTGGTCTTGGTCCTACGCGCAGTGCCCTTTGGTAGATTGTGATCACGTTTTGATTGTAATCAACTAGGCTTTGCTCCCGTGAAAACTTCAGTAGATGCCTTTGGTGAATTAGATATGTGCTAAAGGACTTGCAGAGTTGGAGCCTGCTGTCGGTTTTGTCTTTCTTGATTTGCGTGGAGGTCGAGAGCCTAAGTACAAGGTTCCCAACTGACAAGGGTGGTCGCTTTCCTTACTATTGTACCTTTCATGTAGAGGAGATGTGGTCAGCAGCTCTTCTGTGGCTGACGGGCATTGGGAAGAGATAGGTGGCTTCATCACAGCTATGACTGTGCTTTAAAGGTATTTAACTTGTATAGCTTAATTGTTATCCTGTGTGCTAGAAGGGCATCCATGCAAAAGGCCACCTTCTTTTAGCTTGCCAGACTTTGGAAAAGTGCGTGCAAAATGAAGTCCTGATCTCAATGGGTGAGAAGAGTTTGCCTTTATTTTTCATCTGGGGGGCACATAAAGTGGCCTGCTCTCAGGCAGAGGAAATGAAAGGGATGAGACAGACAACTGGAAGCACAGGTGGTTTTACTGTTTTTGTGATGAAACTGTCTTCTGCCTTTGATTCCTTTAAGGGGAGCATGCAGTATGGCAAACCCTTACTTTATTTCAGTGCATGCATAGGTAAAACGTGTTTCATTAAAATGAGCTTTTAAATGTGTTTCATTAAAATAAGATTCTGAAAAATACTTAGATGATGACGACTAGGTTCTCAAAGATAGTTTAAAGAAATGTGCATAGCATTGTGTGAACAGATAAAATGTCATCTGCAATTTTTTTGATACATTGCCTGTAATATGGGCTGTCATTCTCTGTTTAATGTCTTATCAGTAAAGTATATAGAATAAAATTGTTATCAGTAACAGAACATTATTCTAAAATGGCTTGTCTGTTCTATGAAAGGCAGGACCAGAAGTAGATAGTATTTAATTGTGCAGCTGCTTTTAATGGAGATATGCAAGAAAAACTCACATAATGAATGTCTCTAAAATTTTGTTGGGCTAACAACTTTTTTTCAAGTGAACATATTTATAGAGGTTGTAGAGTAGATAAACCTAAAGGTTCAGGATTCCACTTTAAGTGGTTCCATAGGTTGAAAAGCTAGTGATGTCTCATGGAGTAGATATTTTCCATGCAATCAGTTTGTGGCAATTCAATCCAGGATACTGGGTAGAGGAGGCAAATCTGTGAGGTGCACTGACGATACCAGCAGTTTATGTAAGTATACAACACAGATGAAGATTCCTTGTTTTCACAGCCCTCACTGGGTTTTCTCTATGTTTTTATTCAAGTGGTTTGAATTTTCTGTTTATTGCTAATTTGTTTGGCTTGTAGACCCTAGTAACTCTGTGTGTTACAATTGCTTGAAGCATAGCAAAATGCAGAACAAAAAAGCAGCCTGTGACCCTGTGAATTTGTCATCTTTGCACAAGACAAGGAAAAATGTACGTACACAGTAGAGGGGAGCAATAAAAGAATATTTGTCTACAGGACAGCAAGTGGTCTCAGCATGCAAGCAACTTAACCCTTGTCAGATTATTTTGGAAGAACCATCTGTATAAGAGGGGTATGAGCCTCGTGATATACACATACTGAAATTCTGTGTAAATACAAAAGTTTCAGTGCAGCCTGGCTATTCACGCAATAAATCTTATTGGATCACCTCTTTTGGCCTGTAGTAGCTCAGACATTGAGTAGAATTTGAGTTTGCTGGCAGATGCTGAGGACAGGGTCCGTTAAAACTACTGACACGTGGTTAATTAATGCCAGGTCTGCGCATTGATTGAAATTCATCACAGAAGGCCATAACTGTATTTATATTCAGGTGTGTTTATTGTTTTGAAACTGTTGTCTCTGGAAAGGATCGTTGTCTATGAAATCTTGTGACATACGTGTCTACCCATTTATACCATGTTCCTAAGAAGAAGGAAAGTTATATATCAGGGTCCTCAGCAGGCTGGTTTCCACACTGAAGGAAAATTATAAACAGTGGAAAACCAAATATGTATATGCAGTTAAAATATAGTCAGATTTTATTAGGATATTGGCTAAATACATGCAGACATGTTTCTTAAAAAAAAAAAAAAAAAAAAAAGACACTAGGGCAAATGTTGTAAAAAGGGTGGGAGAAGGGCCAGGGCTGGAATTTGCAGTGGGAAGCTCTAAACGAAGATATCAGGAATTAGGCTTTTGCAGCATGCGAATGAAGAACAAATGGCAATGAGTTTTCAGGGTCACAGCGGGTAAATGCACTTCAAAGCATGACACTGATTAGATGGAAAGAGTAGAACAGGCAGGCTGAGGGTTATCTAGTAAAGCATTGAATTATTGTTTCAGCCTGAGGTGAAAATTTCTGACAGTGTCCCTGATGATCTCTGTCAGTGGAAGTGACAAGAGGGAGTGAATGACCTTCAGCATCACCTGCCTTTCCTTTTGATAATGGATATAAATGCACAGCATCTTGGTGAGTAGAGGGAGGCATAACTCACACTTTTGCCTCTCAAAGTGATCCCAGCCAAACGTCCGTCATTATCAATACAGCTGTCATGCTGATCCTTATGGGTAAGAGCTAATGGTGGGTGTTCGTTCACTTTATGAAACTTGTGGGGTGGGTTATTGCTACATGTTGTGGGGTTTTTGGGGGGGGGTTGTGTTGGTTTTTTTAAAGAAACTACTCAACTATTCCCTCATAGCTAAGCAGCAAATAGTGCAAACAAATCCTTCTGTGAGGCAGAGGAAAGCAATGCTTCTTTTTTTCCAGGAATTTCGCAGCATCCAATAATCACAGTGATATATACTAGATTCATAAGTTCTTCCGGGAAAATAAGGCAAGGGAATACTAATAGATGCCAAGGTGGGTATCAGTCTCTTGTGATAATAAAACCAACATTGAAGGTTTCAAGTGGGGAAGGCCTAAATGTAGAAAGTGTTGGAAGATCAGGTTGAAGATTAGTCTTAAACCTCATGTGGGGGAAAGGGAGGTGAACTCTTTTCCATAAATCATCCAGATACTTAATTTGATATCAAACATGAACCTTAACATGTGTCATATAATCTTGTTTAATACACATGAGTCCTATTAAAATAGCGTGAGCCAAGGACTGTGCTGATTTACACAAGTTTGAGCAAGTTCTTTGCAAGGCAGAAAATATACCTTAATTTATTGTGCTTTCATTTAGAGATAAAAGTTAAGATGCTTTTAGCAGTTCTAGTAGTTTTCCTCGATAACGGGCCGATCCCTTGCCTTTTGGTGCCATTGGAAAGATTCCTGTTGCTTTGCAAAGGGAGACTCATCCCCTGAGACACGAGTGGTTATCTGAGGTGTGGGGATTAGGTGGAGAGAGAAGCATTGCTGGAGCAACTGTGACCCCGAGTTCAAACCCAGAGCTGCTTCAGACTAGGGTATAAAGCTAGATGTTGTGAGACCCTCTTCTCCTTTTCTCCTTTTTTTTCTCCTTTTCTCCCTTTTTCTCCTGTTCTCCCTTTTTCTCCTTTTCTCCTTTTTCTCCTTTCTCCTCTCCTTCCTTTTCTCCTTCCTTTTCTCCTTCCTTTTCTCCTTCCTTTTCTCCTTCCTTTTCTCCTTCCTTTTCTCCTTCCTTTTCTCCTTCCTTTTCTCCTTCCTTTTCTCCTTCCTTTTCTCCTTCCTTTTCTCCTTCCTTTTCTCCTTCCTTTTCTCCTTCCTTTTCTCCTTCCTTTTCTCCTTCCTTTTCTCCTTCCTTTTCTCCTTCCTTTTCTCCTTCCTTTTCTCCTTCCTTTTCTCCTTCCTTTTCTCCTTCCTTTTCTCCTTCCTTTTCTCCTTCCTTTTCTCCTTTTCTCTTCCCTTTCCTCTTTTTCACTTGCAAAAGCAAGTGAAGGAGGCAGGCTGACATCTCGAAAGACAATTCAGCAGCAAAGTATGCTTTGAACTGCCAGCTAGCAGGCAAACCTTAAAAAAGCAAGTGGAGTAACTAGATCAAAGTATACGAAGAGAGTCCATTTTTATCTAACCAAATTTATATTGGTTGCACTGTGGGAATTTTGGTATTGTTATCTATGATTTCTGTGGTGTGAGTTAGGTCACACTCTAGTCCATTGTGAGGTGTGGTGTTTGTTTTATTTTTCCTGTTAAATAGTTCAAAAATATATTTGGGATGCTAAACAAAGAGATATGCAAGAAGGTATGAGAAACTTCTGAGGTTAAGAGAAAGAGGAAGATTCAATCTGCAAAATATCCCAGAGCACATAATGCGTGTAAAGTATTTGTGAAGATACATCAGTTCATAAAATAGTATCTGTAACCGCTTAAAAATGAAGTGAAATCAGGGAATACATGAACTGCAGGAATCCCTGCAGGAAGAGAATTGCTAGTTGCGGTTGAATTTAGGAATTTTCGAGCTGCCCTGTTCCAGTCAGAGGATAGAAATAAACTTATTTATACTCTGACATTTTACAGAATTCCTCCAGGAATGCTCATTTATACAAATAAACAAAACAAAAGATGATCATTCTGGCATACTAGAAACATCTTAATCTGACCTATGAGAAAAGCTTTCTGAAGGAAGCTGGGAATGACAGAGATCTTAATTTAAATGCAGGAAAATTCTGAACTTCTGTGACTGAGGCACAGGGAACTCAACACTTTCAAAAAACATTTCTGCATTAAAAATAAAGATGATTTATTGCCATTGTTAGATGTAAGGAAATTTTAATCTTCTGGGATACCAGATCAGTATTTCTGATTAATCAAAATAAATATATAAAAATAAAGTTTTATTTGTACTATATACTTGACCAGCAGTATCTTTGTCCTATTTGAAGCTTGATTTTTTTATTTTGCTTTTTACATATTGAAAATATTTCAATCCTTTGCACAATTTTTTTGTGTGTCACTGAGAGAGCTCTGTTTCCCAAGTGTTAATCATAGTGAATAGTTTGTCTTGTGATGGATAGGATCCAATACTTAACTGAAGGAAGAGGTACAATTTCACTGAATTTAGCTCCAACTGAATCAGGCTCAAGGTGTTGCATAATTGAACCTTCAGCAGATGCACAGTGGCTTTCAACTGAGAGAAAAATAAGAGCTGTATTCTGATCTCTTTTCTCCATCAGGACAGTTTTCTTTACTCCACAAAAAGTGACTTTAATGGAATTTTCCATAAAGTGAGGTATTAGTATCAGGATTATAACAATGTCTCATAAATTTGATCAAAACATACAAAATAAAGTTTTGGTGTTTTGGGGTCTTTTTTTTTTCTGGTTATAACCAAGACTTTAATTGTTCTACAAAAGTGTTTGGAACCGCTTCAGTCATGCCAGTTTTTATTGCAGGGAGTCTCGCAAACATAATTCATGGGACTTGTGGGGTAATAACTTGGTGTGGTTCACAAAGACCTGAACGGTAGCATTTGAATAGAGCCATTTTTTCATAGTTCCTTTCTGTTTAATTGTTTTCTTTGAAATGGTAATAAAAATAAGTATATTGTACTTAGCTGGAAGGTCACAGCCTCAAATAGCTGATTTAACAAACAGTGCTTTGCACCTAAGGGACCGAAGACAAAAATGTCAGAACTCGAGCATGATATATAGGACGCATTAATTTTAGAAGTTTCATTTTGTTTGAGTTAGTCAAAAATAGAAATTACAAGTTCTCCTAAGTAGGAGAGAATATTCATAGAGTAGATTGACCTTTGAAGCAACATGGATGATTTAAAATAAATATAGGATGCCTAGTTTCCTCATTTGAAGGAGAAATACAGCAGGTCACCTTTTTCCTTAGCTCTACAGGTCTTTCAGTCAACGTAGCGTGCCGTCTGCTCTCCTTTTCTGTCTACTCTCTTCATAGACTGTCCAAAAGACATGCAATTTCATGCTCTTTAATTCCTTCTCAAATACCTTATGTAACTCCCCCTCAAAATCAGTTCACCTTTGCAGACACGTTTTGTAGGGGTGGGATATGTGCTTGCATTTTAGGTTTAGTGATGTAAGTTTTCTGAAAATACTTAATCCTTTTTCTTATCTGAAAGCAAAGCAATAATTACAAACAGCAAGATCAATAGAATAACTTTGGTGCAAACACAGTAAAAAACCCCCAAACTATGTGCAAAGTAAAATGAAAAGTGGACTGAGAAGTTATGAAAATACTTAAAACTTACCTAGAAGTTCTTCCTTTTTAACAGAGGACTTGTACTACACATTATTTCCTCTTGCAAAGTTCGTTTCACGGTGTTCAACCTGTTTGCAAAAAGTCTGTTCAGACGCTATCTTTGGATTCTTTTTCATGCTGATTCATGATGCATTTCTCTTTCATGCATGACTTACAGTAAGTCTATTCAGAGGAGTAATTCTTATTTTTTGTGAGTGTAAACATGTGAAGAAGTAGATCCTCTGAATAATATTTTGATACCCCTAGAACTGATTTCATTGGTGACAGAGTTTAGCTTGTGTAGATGATTAAATACATTGAAGTACAAAAAGAATAAATACTCCTGATTGAGGGAGGGAAAACATATATGTAGTAAAAAATGCAAGTTGATTTAACTTGAGCTGACTACTATGGTTATTGTTACAGAACACCTTGAACAGGAGTTTAATGTGTATAGAAATTCCATACTTTTCTGATGGTGCAAATGGGCAATTAAATTCTAAATACATACTTTGCTCCTTGTATTTTCAAAGGAGTGATTATGTGCTTAATGTAATGCCCACGCCTAGTTGCACTCTACACATATACTTCCGTTGTCTATGATTTTAAGCAGCCAAAAATATTGGTCAAAACCCCTTTACCTCAATATCTCACTGAAAATAGGATGTGTAGGTAAAGATTTTTACTAGTTTACTTATACGGTATCTAAGTTCATTTTATTACAACTGTTTCTTATCACCCTAAACATGCTGCTATGAAACTTGAAAAAAAACAACAGAGAACAAGCAGTCCTGTCTTTAAAGATACTCATTGTCATGAGTGTAAAGATTTTATCTTTATAAATCCACACACGATTTTGTATTTATTTAACAATGATGCCAATTGAAATACAGAATTTTCAGATCTTGCATTACTTAGGCAAAATTTCATCAGTTAAGAATACATTAAATGCAAACATGAAATGCTGGATCATTTTTATGTAGTTTTTTATTGCTTGCTTTTTTGAGTCAATATGGATAGGTCTGTATTCTCAGGCATTCTTAAATCAACTTCTTCACTACTGCATATTTTCCATGGATATATTAGTACTGTTCATATACTTCCAGTTTTTATGTGTAAAAGCTGTTGCAAACACACACACTTATACAAAATAATAATGCACAACTGGAGTGGCTCAAAATGTAGAAACTAATAAAAAAATTAAAAAAAAATTTAAAAGCCAGGTAACTCAGACATTTTATAGTAGAGTAGTAATCTCACTGATTTTTTTTTTAAATAATGTTTCTTATTAATGCTGAAATTAAGGCATCTTAACGTTGACTTAATAAAGCCCTGCATATAGTGTTTTAACTGAGGTAATACTTGTTAAATATAAATCTCAATAATTTGGTTTATTTTAATATTTTTTATTACACATAATCAAAATTTTCACCCCTATTTATACTTGAACAAGTCTCATTTTATATATGCTTAAATGGCTTCTAGTTACAAGGTTTTATATTTGTTACTTATATTTGTTACTTATACTCTAAATGCTTTTTTTGAATTGTTTGTCTAAATTATGATAGAAGCATTTTTATATTTTCAGTGGAGTAAACTATAGCATACATGTGTCATCAGTAAACTTTAACAGTTAATATATTGGGTTCAAAATTGCTCAGCACACAGACTAGAAAATGTTACATTAATGCACAATTTCACTGTGAATGTGAACAGCTAAAGTTTTTATCACACAAATGCGTTGCACGCTTTCTAAGACAGTGTTTCAGTCACTTTTCCTGCTCCAGCAACAATTTTATTCCTGTTTCTAATCCTGAACTGAACCTCTGTTGATGACTCATCATTGATGGAATTTTTATTTTGCTTAAAATTATCATGTTGGGGGAATATGGTCAATTTACATGAGCTTAAATTTTGACTTGTGGTTTAGGTCCCAGTCTTCCTATTTTTGCCTGAGGCACAGAGCTGAGGAACTAGAAAGGCCCCAACTCGAGGGGGGAAAACATTCCTACGCTAATTTGGACAAATAGCTTATCCATCTTTCTGCTTCTCTTATTTAACTTTATCTTGCAAAAAAATGTGATCGATAGCATTTAAGTATCTCTTTTTTTTTTTTTTTTCCAAATAGCACCATATGAGAACATAAATTTTAAATAAATGCAGCATTTAATCCGTTTTACCTCTGGATGTAGACTCACCTAGCAGCTCTGCAGGCAGAACTTTTTTACGAAACCTTCCTTTATGCGCATTAGGTTGAAGCACAAATGAGGCTTTGCGTAACCATCCATTGGCATAGAGAGAGAACTCGAATCAGAGCGCAAGACACTAAAATTATATTTTCTCTAAACTTGGTAGGGCAGTAAAAATTATTTTTCCCATAGTTGCTTCTGCGTTGGAGGCATTTACAAATTTGGAACAAAAAGCTTCTTTAGGATTTGATCCAAACAGATAACAGATTATAGCAGTGTTTAAAAAAACCAAAACCATTTGCAACACAGTTGCCAAGTTTGAGAAAGAGCCCAGTTAAACCTATTTAAGTCCTCTCTCATATATCATTAGAGATTTCCCATTCAAAATCTCTCCATTAATGTTATTTATGGACCATTCAAAGTAATATTATTTTATGTTTGGGGGAAATAAAACTTTGGGGATTAAATATTTTACTTGTCAGTGTTCATTCCAGTAAATGTATTTTTCCCTAGCTAAATCCTAGAGTTCTTAAGATAATAGCTTGCACTTGTAAATACTTGTATCTGTGACCCTGATCTCTCTCTTCTCATCAAAAATGAAGTAATTATATTTCACAAATGGGTCAGCCAGCCAACCTTTGTTACATTGTCCCACCAGTTCTCTTTCAGTTTTGTTGTAAAATGAAGCTGACATTTTATAGTAAAATTAAGAACATCGCTATGAAGAATTGAATCCTTCTAGCAAGATGCTGGCTATGACTTTGTGAAAGCAGAGATAAATTTGGTTCAGTCACATGCCACTCACATTTGATCAAATTCTGTTGGAGGACAGATCCACCCGTGGGTGGACTGGTAGAATTGAGCACAATTTCTCCTGGTCTTTGCAGAGTTTAGACTAATAGTGACTGGCTTGTCTCCAGGAGTCATCATCCTGCTCAGTGTTTTTGTAGGGAAAATCAGTTCTTCCAGCTCCAACTTTTTAGTTACTGGCAACTCTGCTAAGGATTGAGTGAGAGTTTTGGCTGTGTTTTTTGGTTTGTGATGTAATAATGATTTTATATTTCTGCCAGAGACGTTCTGAGCAGAATTGTGGGTGTTTGTGGCACGTGGGGTACGAAGCGTCCTTTGTGTATCTGATGTACCTAAGAGTCATTGCGCACCCGTGATGCAGTCTTTATACATGTAAATCATCCCCACAAGATGGTTCTTTCTAAGGAGTCCAGCAAATCCAGCCTGGGACTGAGTCTCTTCCATGCAGTGCGGGGTTGATTTTGGTGTACCGAGGAAGCTTGGCACACCTTGTGGGCACTCCCGTGCTCCTGGCATGGTGCAGTTACTCATGAATGAGCCACAGTGCTGGTCCGCCCATGAGCGGTGCTGATTTCTTTAGCTCTGTATCTGACAGCTAAGACCTAGCCAACCACCAATGTACCTCCAGTTTCAAGCGCAATTTCTTTGTGCATTCTGTAGTACCACATATTTATCAAACAACAGGTAATGAAGGAGTAAGAAAAGCATTTCAAAACCACATGTGCAAGCAGAAGGTGGCAGTTTCTAGCTGATATTCATGATTCACCACACGATATAAAGAACCTGTGTTCAAAACCCAACAATTTTTGGGTTGCTTCATTGATGTGAAGTAGGTCTGTGATAGTGCATGAAAAGAGAAATGTAAATTCTAAATTGATTTTATATTGTGCAGGAAAAACTGTACTTGAGCTGGATAGGGATCTTTCATCTGTTATGTTACTATATATAAGACTTTTTTTTTTCTTTGCATACTGTGAATGTATTTTGCATCATGACATAATACGTTTGTGTTACTGTGGAAACACAGTAATGTTATTTTCGTTGTCCTAGGAAACACAGAAACAACACCTGATAATGGCTGTCATACTGCTTTGGACAGATGATTGTTTTCTCTTCTGTCTGACAAAATCTTCCATTCCCTACCGAACCTGAAATAGCTGAGATTCTTGTGATGGTTATAATTACCTTTAAGTATCCATTCACATGAAATGGGACCAGCATTTCACACATGTAAATATTTGATCTCTGTGGGAAGGGCTTTTCCATCTATGGCACTGGTCCAGCAAGTCACTTTTGCCCTTGCTTAACATCAGACGTGTGAGAATTCCCGCTGAAATCAATGGCACTGCTCATGTGCTTAAAGGCAACTACAGCCATTAGTGCTTCTCTGGACTGATGCCGAATCAAAAGAAAATGACCAGCCTATGGCTCAGAATGAATGTTAGAGAACTTCAGAAAGTTTGTGGCTATTGATTTTGGTTTTCAAGTGAGAGAGCACATATTAGCTATCCGTGAGTTTCCATGTTTCCAGAAATTCAGTCATGAAGGAAAGGTCTATCATTTTGGGGGAAGGGGGGTGGTGGTGGGGGAAAGTTAAGGTTGAGTGGCAGCTGTACACAAGGGAACGGGTTGCTTTACATCATAGGAATGTGTGTGTGTTTGTGAAGTTATTGCGGATGCTTTCTTGGTGTTTCAGCAAATGTTCAGCTTTTGTCTCTTCTGCTGCTCTCCTGTGAAAAAAGAAGCTACAAACTAATATTATTATTACTACAGCATTTTATTATCACTGAAGCCCCGTGTATAATTCTAGCTTTTTGACCACCTGCACAGTTGTAGACAGAGCTTTGGTTTTTGTCCCCTCTGTCTCCATAAAATCTATTTTCACAGAACCCTATGGCTAAATATTTTTCTTTATCTTTATAAAGAAACTTATTAATTTTATAATACTGCATGCAAATGTCAAATGTGTAAATATAACTTCTCAGTAAAATTAGGTTCATGCTTTGTTACACATGGTTAGAAAAAAAAATTTTGCTTTGGCTGTAAATCTGTCTTATATGCTCTTGCTCATATGTCCATACACACTTGTATTTCTTACATATTTATATATTTTCTTATGACCATATTTGAATGCCCATGGCAACACCAAAAGCCAAGCATTTCAGCATGTAGGAGTATGTTTTGTCTATATTTGTAGAGGAATTTCTTCTGGAGCAGAGGTGCAGTATAACTTTAAAAGTGTGGACAACCCAGCTTAGGCCTAAACAAAGGCTCTGTCCTTGAAGCTGCCTTGGAACACGGGGAGGAGGAGGTTTTATCTGTTTTGTGAGAGCTTTGCGAGATGCTTGACGGGAGGTGCTGGCCCCGGGGGGAGAAGGGGGGGCGAGAGCCGCTTGCATAGTGGAATGGCACTACCCAATAAAACGCTGGCGCGTGTGAACCTGTAACTGACCAACTCTGTGAAGGGGCAGGCGCGGGGACACTGCTTAACTGTATATATTGAGCTGTCCGGAGCAATAAAGAGAGGACGATCTGTAGCCATATTGGTGTGATGATCGTTAACTTGGCCGGCTCTCCGAAGGGACCCTCTTCATCTGGCGCCCGAACAGGGACCCTCTATGGACGCTTAAATGCGGATTGCTTAAATGCGGGAAGACTCCGAAGCATCGGACGTGAGCCGATTTGGGAGCCGGAGAGCTGGAGGCAGGAGAGTTCCAGGTGTGACCAAAAGGGCACCGGAGACCAGAGCTTGAGCAGCCGATCAAGCCCCTGCCAAGGTAAGACCGCGATGGAAACGGACGCGGCAACTCGCCTCCTTAGTATACTCTCTAAGAGAGGAGGAAAAGTAAAGGAGCGAGACGTATTAGCCCCATGGGCTTGGAAACGGGAGAAAATGAACGACCCGCCATTAATCTTTAGTTCCACGGAATGGCGTGAAGTAGGAGACTTTTTGTGGGACTGTACTCTAGAGGGAGGAAAAGAAGGAAAAGAAGCGAAAGAACTAGGAACAGTTTGGAAAACCGTAATACGCACTCTAGAAATCATGCAAGCAGAAAAGAAAGTTGCTGCGGCAGTGATCGAAGCGTTGGGGGGAGGGCAGGAAAGGAAAAAGGCAAAGGAAGAAACTCCCTGCTCGTCCCGACTGGGTGGAAGGAAAAAAAAAAAAAAAAAAAAAAGAAAAGAAAAAGGAGAAACTGCACTGCGTTGCAGAATTAAGACTTTCGTCCTTGAGCTGAGCTCTTTTCTAAACAAGTGCATAACTCTTGCTTGCTAATTATGAAAAGAGACCCTGACCAGCCAGGTACAGCTCATGTTGAGAGCTTGTCCGTGAGAATGAAGATAAGACGCTTCTTGTACACCAGATGTGCATGGGAGTGAACGGGAGAGTATGATCAAAACAGACCTGGGAAATTCTGCTCTCCCTGTGTGATAACAGCGTGATCGAAGTAATACTTGAGCTAATAAGAAAAAAAAAAAAAAAAAAAGAAAAAAAAAAAAAAAAAGGAAAAAAAAAAAAAAGAGAGAGGGGGAAGAAGGAAGATCAGGATGAACCCCTGAAAGAGATCCTGAACAAACTCGCTGAATTATCAACTGGACAGCGAGAAATAGAAGAAACCCTTAAACCAGTTCAGCTCCCCCACTACCATCAGCTCCCTCACTCAAGCCTGATTTTCAAGCTTGAACCATAAAGGATCCTTTGCAACAGTGATGGAGCGGTGTCATCAGAGACGTTATAATAGAGGGAGATTGGGAAGCAGCCAGTTCGATTGAGTGTCCTGTTATTATTAATAACGGACAAGGGACTTGAGAACCGCATGATCCTGCATGATGTGGCTGTGCAGCATCCTGTCACTTCAACAGCGCAGCAGCAACACGACCGTGCACTGGGCCCGTCTGTTGAACCCCTCTGTTTCACCCAGTGACGTGATGGGACCCTAAGGTACCGATTACCAACGACGACATGGATTGGACTGGCAGAAGATGCTTACGGCTGATGGCAGAGCAATTATGGGGAAATGTAACTGTTTTCAGTGTTACCTGTTGTGCTGATATGTATTCTCTTTGTGTAACTAACAATGAAGCTTATATTGGTTGTGTAGGACTGTCTAATTAAAGCCATATAACAGGTGTTAAGGTTTATGGTATTAACCAGCAAAGTGATCTTTCTTAGCTAAAAGCAAGGCGGAGAAACTAGCTGCCTTTTGCTTTGTTAGAAGTGTGTGATTAAAGATCAAAGTATGATTTAGGGTGATGGGTGTGAGAACTTTGACAGGATGAATTAAGAGTTTAGTTAAGGCATTTTTGGTTATTGCAGTTTTAATTGTTACAGGCTTAGTTATGTTTAGTTGTTTGATAAGTATAATCAAGAAAATTACAAGCAAGCTAGCGGACGAAGCCTGGGTTGTCCAAAAAGAAAAAGGGGGATATGTAGAGGAATTTCTTCTGGAGCAGAGGTGCGGTATAACTTTAAAAGTGTGGACAACCCAGCTTAGGCCTAAACAAAGGCTCTGTCCTTGAAGCTGCCTTGGAACACGGGGAGGAGGAGGTTTTATCTGTTTTGTGAGAGCTTTGCGAGATGCTTGGCTGGAGGTGCTGGCCCCGGGGGGAGAAGGGGGGGCGAGAGCCGCTTGCATAGTGGAATGGCACTGCCCAATAAAACGCTGGCGCGTGTGAACCTGTAACTGACCAACTCTGTGAAGGGGCAGGCGCGGGGACACTGCTTAACTGTATATATTGAGCTGTCCGGAGCAATAAAGAGAGGACGATCTGTAGCCATATTGGTGTGATGATCGTTAACTTGACCGGCTCTCCGAAGGGACCCTCTTCATATATTTACATATGGACCAAAGTTCCTGGAAGAAAAACTTGATAGATTCAAGCATGAATCCAGTATAATGATAAATTTTGACTCCTATAGATTGGTTAGTGCTGAAAGTAAAAAGTACCCTAGAATCCTGCCGACCTTGTTCCCAGAGGGCCTGACCTCAGTTACTGGCTCCATATAGTACTGTCAGTAAGAATAACTGCTCTTTATTCTGTGCAAAGCTTTTCAGTTTACCCAAAATACAGTGATATAGAAGCAGGCAGGGGTGGAGAGGGAGTGAAGAGGAGCGGCTGGACTTGTACTTAAAGAAATGTTTTCTTTTTCTTTCTGGAAGTCACTTCTTCCCTTATTATAGCATTCCTTTCCTCACAACCATTGCTGTTTCTTTTGCTTGCTCTAACATGAACCATGTGTGAAACACAAGACAGACCATGCAGTAGCCCAAATGCAATTCTTGGAAAAAATGTTAAATGTCTCTGAGAAGAAATATTTTTCATTAGAAACAATGTTCAGTGGAGGCTTTATTCAGGTAAATGGTCTGAGAGGGAAGAAAAGAAAAATCGGAGAAAGCAGTTAAGAAATCCTGTAGTTCTTAATGCTTTATCTAGTGAAGGAAGGACATGGTTGTCTAAATCTTCAGAGATGGCTTGGGTGTGGTAGATGTTTCTGGCTTCATTCTAGGTGGATGTGAAGTTGGGTGTTAATAGCACACAGAGCAGCACATCTGCATTTTCTGGCCTGGGATAGTTTTTTTCATTACTACATCCATTTGTGGGGAGTAGCAAGAGAGTGAATCTTCTCCTTAGGGGAAGAAATCCAATGAAACACTTGTGCCAGAGCTGTTCTGTGCTCGGTGCACAAGCTACGTAATGCTTGAACCATATAGTTGAGAGCTGACCGCAATTCTCTTCCATATTAGATTAATTTACCTAGGTTTCTTCACCAATACATTTCAATTTTATGATGCGAGGGTGAGAAAGTAATCTTCAGAGGGACAGAAAAGGCATTCAGTAAAATCTGAGGATCTGTCCGACGCTCTGCTACCTCCACGGCCGTGCAGAAAGATGTTCCAAGGACACAGCAGAGTGGCTGCCGAGCCTCGGTGCCGGCACTTCCTGCAGAGTGGTGGGGGACCTGCCAGGGGATGATTCAGACCTCCTGACTTAAGGGCTCAGCTTCCTCCCAGGGCTGTCAGAAGCCCAGCTTCCTAACATAAGTGCTCGGTTCAGATGCTTTGTAGGACACATGGATTCCTCTAATATTTCCAAGCTGGAGGTTTGTGCCTGAAACTGGTGGATCTACATGTGTTGTAAATCAGTGTAGTTTAGTATCAGGTTTGATTCGGGATGATGTTCCCTCGTGTGGACTGAGCAGTTTAGCACCAATCCTAAATTTATTGTTGGGCTTATGATGCGTAGACATAAGCGGATATCCTGACAGTGCTGAAGCTAAGGACAAAATTATTAGGCTTCACTCTATGTTTCAGTTACACAGAGATGAATTTAATCTCCTGTTAACTTCAAGAGGATTGGGGCACACATCCCTGGAGAGTATTTACTTGTTCTTCACTGCTGACCATCAGTAACTTCCTCCTGATTTGTTTTCCCTCTTTCATAGCTTAACGTCTTTACTATGTCATATGACTTTCAGTTTATCAAGCACAAAGGAACTCTCTTCGTGTCTTTCAAACATCTCCTTGAAACAGCTTTCTTCCGTACAAAACTTGCACAGTCAAACCCTTTTAATCTGTGGTTTTATGCTCCTCTTCGAGGATTTTTTTGCATGTTTATGTAGTGAGTGAGATGTGACAGCAGTTTAGATTGTGGTGTCTTGAGGCATAAGTCTTTATCTTGCCTCTTGTTGAAATACTTGATAGTTATATTTTTCTGCTCTTTTTATTTTTTATTTCTTTGGTTTTCCATAAAACCACCCCTGATGTGGAATCATGATGAAAATGAACACACATGATCTATAAAGGATAGCATCCTATGAAAGGATTGATTTCCATTGCAATCAAAGGAAATCTTTAGTGTGGTGTATGAGCATGAGTAAAGATCAAAGATTTTTATGATCTATAACCTTATGATGTGTATCAAATAATGGATGGTATCAAAAATAACATTTAATCTTCTATAACATTTTGCTAGTGTTTTTGAGTGGACGACAAAGATTTGGCATTTAAAATTTAAGCATAAAACTGAAAAAAAAAGTATTTTTTAAAGGGATAGCCAACACATGATACATAGTTCTGAGTTGCTCCTTACAAGGTTTAGGTCAGAAAAATTTGATGCTTGTGTTTTTTTCGCTGAAACTGCTGTACATCTGTATCATACTTAGGCACATGCTGGTATGTTCTTTGGCTTCATAAAACGGTATTTTTGTGGTTGTTTGTCCTCAAAGTAGTGAAAATGATCAATGCCTCTTGGCTTTTAACCGAACTGTTACCTGTGCGAGTGTTCTCTCATCTCTGTTTCTTCCCACACTGCCAAGCAGGGTGTCCAATGGAAGTGGACTTGTAGAACCAAACAGTGCTGAGGATCTGATGGTCATGCTTTAGGGCACACAGAGTTATTTTGGATAAGCTCTAGTTTGGTCTTCTTCTCCACGGACACCCCCTTGTCACAGGGGAGAAGCTTGCGTGCCCTTATGAGGTTGAGAGCTATGCTGGCGGTGACATATGCCTCTGATAGGGTCTCCCATGCCAGACAGGTCTCAACTGAAGGGTCAGACTAAATGTGTCCACAGGTAGGAGGGGCTCGTTAGCCTCCCAATGACCATCCTAGGAGAAGGACAGCTCTAACTCCAAACCTGGGCAGATGGAGCTTGTTTAGCCCTGTAAGGCCATCCATCTCAGAGAAGGATACTCCAACTAAACCTACGTCTTGAGGACTTTTCTGTCACCGTCCAAGCTCGCTAGGCCCTGGCAGATGAAGCTTAGGAGTAAAGGGTGGGGCCAGTTCTGCGCACGCTGAGCCTCACCTAAAAAATCCATTGCACAGGCTTGAAGGTTACACCCACATTTGTAAAGTCCTGTAGCAACAGGTGAGGGACGAAACGGCAGGTGATAAAAGACAATGCAGAAAGAACCGTGTCTCGTCAATACCGGCTAAGGAGACTTTCCCCTGTGCCTTTTGCAACCGAACTGGGCTATCCCGCATCGGCTTTTTTAACCATCAGCGCGCTTGTAGCAAGTGTGTGTAGAGCCCTTCCCATATCTTCATTTGCGAAGCCTAGCCATGATGATGATGATGAGTTTGCTCTTACAGACTGACTTCCCATTAGCTGTTGGAGTATATCTGTCACCTTAGTGTCATCCAAAAGGAGTCCAGGTTGTTCTCAGATGTGAACTGAAGCACAGATAAATACTTCAAAACCCACTCCTGAGCCGGACCATGTAACGTATGTATGCATATATAAAGACTGTGCAAACACACCCCTTTTGCCTTAGAGAAAACCTTTCTGGTAAGAGTTCGTTATTTTTGTCCTGTCTTTTTTTTTTTCCTCATCAAATTACTGTCATCTTACTCTCTCCTCATAGTTTTCTCTTTGATCTGTGATATCTTCTCTTCCCTGCTTCTGCATAATTCCTTCACTGGTCTTTCCTCAGACCATGTGGGTAAGAGCTTTATTCTTTATCAAAAAGCAAAAAAGCAGGCATTTGTAACTTATGGCAGAAGATAAATGATCTGTTACACCACTGTTGATCATGCTAACAAATATTTCTGTAAATTAGTCTTCTCAATTATGATTGTTAGAAAAACATCTGTTCCCGTTTTCACACATTCATTGACTTTTATAATATTTTGTGATGAAAATCACCATTGATATGTCCCTGAACTTTATTAGATATGATATAGATGAAATACAATCAGTTTACCTGCACTTAAGGCTCACTGACAGCTGCTGAGGACCAGATTTTTTTATTATGACAAAGAAGATGGATGGGTTTACTAAGTAAACAGATATAAATACAAGAGACCCTAAAACTTGGTTGGATATTTATTAAAAATTATGTAGTTTGAATAGTCTATAGTTTAACATAGTTTATTAAACTATAGTGTATTTTCTGTAGTTTATATAGTCTGTATGTGAGCACAATCCAGAGAAAAAACAGATCTGCAATAAAATTTGATGGTGGTGAACAAAAGGACAAGTTAAAATGAGGGAAAACGTTGTGATTTGCACATAGAAAAGTGATATGATCAGTGATCAGAGAATGGGAAGGACACCTTAGGAAGGAGCTGTTGCCAAAAGACAACTTAAGCAAATGAATAGACTCCAGTGTCTCAAGCCTGAGATTTACAGGATTGCTGCAGATTACCTTCAAGTTATATCTGGTTGTCATTGTCTTCTACAAGCTCATGTTGTCTTCTGTCCTTCGTATAAACTGGGAGTTAGTAAACGAAGTATTAGGCCATCCGAAGATGAGATTATCTAAAATGAAGAAGAGAAGAGCGTGAATGAATTAACAGTGATGAGCTGACGGCACGGTACTTGCAGATGAGTTTAGCAGCTGGGCTACTTAACAACGTAGATGTGTATTTATAGCAGCGCAGCCAGAGGCATGATCACCTGGGGATTTAATGAGTTTTTAGTCATGGAAGTTTACACTGACAGTTGGTTGGTCTGGATCGTTTTTTTCTTGCGGGTAATACAGGCTGTCATGAGTAACTTGAGTGACAATGACCAGACTTGCTAATTGGGGAGAAAGTTCAGAATATGGTGAAGTGTGTGGTGGCACAGGTCTGCCATCCTCCCATCTCTGGGTACTCATCTTCATGCTTTGTGGTACCTCCTCACTGTGCTCCACCTAATAGCCAGGAAGCAGCTATTAGCTTATCATTATAACTAAAATTAATATGGAATGAGAATAAACAATACACTGTGGGACTCATTATTTGTCTTCCAGATGCAGGGGGTGAAGAAAATATGGGAGTTACTGTTTACCTTACAATACTCATATTCTGATGGCCAGAGTCCAGGCCCTGACTAATGGTTTTGAAATGCTGAAAAGAGAAGATAAACAGACATCTAGATCCCAGACCCCACTAGGGAACCCCCGATAGTGCGTGGAGGACAAAAAGCAAGGGAAGTGCTTAAACCTGAAACTGGGCCAAGAGTATAAAACCCACAGGGCTTGTGGCTATTGCAGGTGATAACGAAGGGACAGTGTCCATAGGAGGGTAACAAAGACAGTTCAGGGAAGGGCAAGTCAAGAAACCAGAAGACTGAGGAGTCAGATGGAGGGGTCTGGCACGAGAGGGTCTGTTGCACATTTCGGTCATGGCTTAGGGAAGGCGTGGTGACTGAGCAGTGAATTTGCACCGCGACGTACCGATACAGGTGCCTCAGTCGCTGCTGCGTAGGACCATGCAGAAGAATGATGGTTGGTGCAAGCGGAATCCCTGAAAAGCCATAAGTGCCTGTTCAGAAATCTTATGGGTAAGGACATTACAAAGCCTGGCAAACACTGCTGGGAGTTTGTTTTACAACTTTACTGAAGGAAGCTTCCCAGGTTTCCAGAATGCTGTGCTTTTCTCATACTGTCTGATTTTCCATTATGCATCTTTCTTTTCTTAACTTGTAAACTGAACATAAACCAGAGATTTCTCCAACAATCTGACAAACTATGGTGACTTTGGGGCAAAGGTTCTGTGGCATTCTGGTTATCTTTGACTTTACCCTGCATATCTTAAAAAGTTATTTTTAAGTTTCTGTAGTAGAAGTACATACCGATAAGCATATCCCTGGCACAGCTGATATCATCTGAAGCGTCGCTATATTTATGTTACAATGGTTCGAAACTTAATATAATTCAGTTTAAAAACACCAGAGAGCAACAGCATGCAGGAGCTTGGGACAAATGGAAGTCTGGGTTGTATTCTACTTTTCAGGTAAGAAACCAAGTACTGTATCTATACTATCTGAATAGTAAGGAGAAATACTAACTGAAAAGATAGTAAACTTCAGAAATTTAAGTATGTTATTAGGCTACTAGTGAAGAATTGTAACCTATGCTAGGAATATAGACAGCACTCTCATTTAAGTCAAGTTACTAATGGTATGAATTTTCTAGATCGTGAAACTGCTGTACTTTCTGTCAGAGTTCATCTCAAGAGAATACCTCATCTCTGTCAGAAGTCCTGAAGAGGAAGTTTCCTTACTTTTCTTCTTGCAGAGATTTCAGTGGTTGCGTTATTTATAAGACCAACCAAAGCCAGGGACAGTCTGCTGGACACTGTACAAAAGGCAGGGTAGGAAACAATCTCCCTGCCTTGAAGAGGCAGTATGTAAATGGACAAAACAGGAAGGGAAAGGAGAGGGGTAGTACCCAGCTATCAGTGTTGTGATGATAAACATGTTAATTCTTCCCTTTTGGTAGAGGAATTAATTCAGGGATTAGAAAGACAAGAAAAAGGGGACACTTGTGGGAAACAATAGGGGAAGAGAAGACGGTGAGAAGGGCAGCTGTGGAGCACAGGAGAGGGGAGGGAACTGAGGTGAGAGTGGATCAAGCAGCCTGTCATCAAGACCACTTTAAGTCCTCGCTTTGTTTTTTTCCTACAGCTGCTCTGCTGGTTTTAGTCCCTGGGTGGGGCCTCCAAGCAGTTTCTTTTGCAAAGCTCATGTGGCTTGAGTCGGAGGAGACCACCTCTGTGGGACACACATTGCCTTTGACGGTGGGTTGCCCAGGCCCCTGGCATGGCATGTCGTGGGGAAGGGGCTGTGGCAGCTGGGATTCCCACCCTCTCCTTTCGCCCATACTGAGACCCTGAGAATCTGTTCTTCCAGCTTCAGTGGGAAAGCTCAAGGTTTTTAACTGTGCAGAAAATATCTTGCATATGAGTAAAAAATATGGAAGGGCAGGATATGCAGGATTTATACGTGTTACAAAAGTAAATGGTCTCTTTTGGTATTCAGTGTATTAGAAGCTTATAGATAGAATTTAAATTCAAATTGCAATTCTGAAAGTATGTCTAATGATACAACAGGTGCAAGTGTTGCAACAGCAATGTAATAACTGCAGTAGTTACATGACGAATTTGTTTAATGAAAGTTGTTGAAAAGTTCAACTCAAATTGGAAAATTTGCTAAAAAGTCAATCTCTTTGAAAATCTCGCTTGATTTGTCCTCATTATACATCTCAGTCAAATGACAAAAGTGCACTCTGTTTCAGGACTGGCAGCTTAGGGCTTCTAAATACATATTCCTAAATTAAGTGTTTGCTCTCTGCCAGGCACTTATCAATAGAAATGAATACTGGGAATTTTGTTTATTTTCCTAGAATTGTGAATTTGGTTAAACCTTTATAGCCATTTTTTCAACTTGCTGCATATACAGGAAAAAATACATTAGAAATCTAGGCTTTGGTATTTTATATATAAGATTAAAAAAGTTTTAACACTTAAGATTTTTTTTTAAGTTCAAAATATGGATATTAGATTATTGAACCTGTATTTTTAGAATTTGGTTAAAAACATGCCTTGCTTGAGAACAGCTAAATAGTGCAAAGATCTTTCTTCATCCTGTGCATTGTCTGGTGTATTCACAAAACTTTCTTACGTGTTATGCTAAAGTGATTGCTGTCTTCTTCACTTCCTTCACTAAGCAAAGCAAATTTCAAAATATTATTTCACAGTATGTGTCACTAAGTAGAGATTTTTTGAGATTTGTCCTTGGTTTTCCTAGGTCAGATGCATTTGAAAAGCAATGAAAAGGGCTCTAAGGGAAAAAAACTAATACAAGTAGAACTACATTTTTTTGTTAGAAATGTGATGTCGATGTTTGAAAACTTTCAAAAGCAGTTGGAAATTGTTTGAATTATATTGTATGGTCCTTAATACTTATTTTTGAGGGGTTTTAGGTTTTTCGGTGGAAAGAGTGATGTATGATGGTACAGCTGATTAAAAAAAAACAAACAGAAAAAATGGTAATTCCAACGTGATATTTTTGTCTTGAGAACTGAGTGAATTACCTTAGGATTTGAAGTGAACTGTAGGTTTTGTCCCTCTGTATATCTCTAGAGCTTTTAGGATTGTTTTGAAGACGGTGAAAGTAATAGACATACAGCTGGCTGCAAAGCTTAAGGTGTGCTTCCAGATAAACTCTGTTATGAGTCAGTGACCTCACATTCATCTGATGACTTCTGCTAAGTGCCCTTAAAAAGGGAAAGTTTTGTAAACTCAGGAATAGGTAAAGGGTAATGTGTAAAAGCTCGGTCTCCTGTCACTGACCAGGCACAGCTGCATCTAACATTTGTCCCAGAGCTCCAGATTCAGTCAGTAAACAAAGCTGGTGGACAGATACAGTCTGACTTCCTAGAAAATACCTAAAACACCCCAGCATCAACCTTCTCAGTTCATGAGTCTAAATATCTCCTTTTCCACTGAAAAATCAACCAAGCAGCAGGGGAAAAACTGTCCTGGGGCAAAACAATTTTCCAAAAACCAAAAATAGAGTGATTTCAAGGAAAAAGATCCAAGAAAATTATCCTGAGCAGAAGTCTTCTCCCTTCAGGGGAAGGAGTGATCACTTAGTTTAGGGGTGTCAGTTATTGTTTTCCTTTAGATCTCCTTATTTTTCATATAATGTTAATGACTTCCTGTATTACAAAGCTTATTTTGATTTATTTCCTTTCCCTGAATTGGTAAATGAAGGCTCTTAATAACGACATGAATTGACCTGGCCTGAAGGGCACCAAATAAACCTCATGACACCGCTCAACAAGGCCCAATGTGCCCAAACTCCCTGAGCTTGTGCAGAATCGCACATGTATGGGTCTGTCAGTATCAGAGTCCCTTTGAGGAAGGAGATACATGTCCATAACCTCTTTTACACATGGCAGGTGCTTGCTCTTTTCTCTCCAGGAGAAGTGAACAGATATACTGGACTGCACTGCTCAGCTTATCCATCACATCTCCTTGAGGGCTGCCTTGTGTTGGCTAGGAATGAAATCACTCCACCTTTCCATGTGAGACCGACTGTGCTCCTGAGGGCCTGGCCAGGGTTTTTTATAAAGCCACAGGTGCACACAGCCTCTTCCTTTCCTCAGGGGAACGCTCCTTATGGAGCGTGCGGTGTCTGGGCTACGTCGCCTTGCTTAGTGTGGTGTAGCTCCAGCTGATGTCTATGGACCAACTCATGTGGCCAGATCTTTGGAGAGGTACATGTCAGGAGGAAAGGAAGAACGTACCTCTCCAGCTTATTTCTACCTTGGGCCTCGTTATGACAAAACAAGGATTGTCAGTTGGACCAAAGTTGAAGCAAGCTGGGAACTCTGCTTCTTCGGGAATAGGTCCAAGACCACCAACCACCGTGCATGCCAGAGCATTTTACCATCACGTCATCAGGACAAGCTGGAGTCCCCTTGGTCATGGCTGGACTTGGACCAGGGTACTTCAGATGAAAGGTCATGAGTTTTAAAATTGGCTTGACCAAGTGCCCTGTTTCTCTCCTCTTCCTAATTAATGGTCCTGTCTAGACCCTTCTCATAACCAACTCCACCTCCTTATCTATCCAAAGCCTGCACCTGTCCTTATTCCTCGTGGCAGTCTGTTTTTAATTCACAGCCCTGTTTTCTCCTTCCATCACTCCAGAATAAAGTTGCTGCATTTTTCAGGCAATAGATAAAAAAAATAAGATTGACAAATGAGTTTAGCATATGACTGCCACACATTGTCTATTTTAAAAAAAAAAAAAAAAAGAGAAGAAAAAAGACAAGACTAATTGAAAGGTCCATCTAATGCTTGTTTGCCTTGCCCATCTGGGAAATGGATTTTAAATTGCTGCATTGCTTTAGGAGCTCTTTGTAATTTCGGTATAGCAAAGTCATACTTTTTCATGGGATGAGAACAGCAAATAATTAAGAGTTTCTGCAGTTAGAATGAGAGCAAGTGTAGTTGCAAGATACGGTCTAAAGTATTGTTGTCATAGACAGAAATGGTCAGCCACAGAAACAGCAGCTCTACCTTCCTGGGAGAAGATGCTGAAGCACTGCCATCAGCTTGCTTGCATTTGCAGGGTGTGTATCTTCTCAGCTACCTGTAGTTTGATTCACATTCTTTCTGAGTAGATGGAATAGCTTCCCAGGTCCAGTAACTGGCTCACTTTCATGGAGATTACGAGGCTTTCCACTCTTGGCTTAGAACACTATTTTTCCAGCCTCTTTTTGATTTGCAAACTCTGAATTTTTTTCCAACTTACTGACAACAGGCATGCTTTCTAACTTAAGCTCTTTGAACATGGGATTTTCATGGACCATTCGGTGGATAAAGAACTGGCTGGATGGTCACACTCAAAGAGTTGTGGTCAATGGCTTGATGTCCACATGGAGACCAGTGACAAGTGATGTTCTTCAGGGGTCTCTTCTGGGTCCAGTGCTGTTCAACATCTTTGTCAGCAACATGGACGATGGCATTGAGTGCACTCTCAGCAAGTTTGCTGACGACACCAAGCTGTGTGGTGCCGTGGACTCACTTGAGGGAAGAGATGCCATCCAGAGGGACCTTGATAGGCCTGAGAAATGGGCCAGTGCAAACTGCATGAACTTCGACAAGTCAAAATGCTTCAACAAGTCAAAATGCAATCCTAGGCACAAATACAAACTGGGCACAGAGTGGGTTGAGAGTAGCCCTGAAGAGAAGGATTTGGGGGTGTTGATAGATGAGAAGCTCAACATGAGCCGGCAGTGCGCTCCTGCAGCCCAGAAGGCCAACCGCATCCTGGGATGTATCAAGAGAAGCGTAGCCAGCAGGTCAAGAGAGGTGATTCTCTCCCTTTACTCTGCTCTTGTGAGACCCCACCTAGAATATTGCGTCCAGTTCTCGTGTCCCCACCATAAGAGGGATATAGATCTATTGGAGTGCGTTCAGAGGAGGGCCACAAAGATGATCCGGGGCTGGAGCACCTCTGCTATGAGGACAGGCTGAGGGAGCTGGGATTGTTCAGTCTTGAAAAGAGAAGGCTTCAGGGGGACCTTATGACTGCCTTCCAATACTTGAAGGGCTCCTACAGGAAGGCTGGGGAGGTACTTTTTATAAGAGTGTCCACTGATAGGACAAGGGGAAATGGGTTTAAGTTGAAGGAGAATAGATTTAGTTTAGATCTTAGGAAGAAATTCTTCAGTACAAGGGTGGCAAGACTTTGGAATAAATTGCCCAGAGATGTTGTGGCTGCCCCCTCCCTGGAGGTGTTCATGGTCAGGTTGGACAGAGCCTTGAGTAGCCTGATCTAGTTGAGAGGCATCCCTGCCCGTGACAGGGAGGTTGGATTAGATGATCTCTAAGGTCCTTTCCAACCTAGACCATTCTATGATTCTATGATTTTTCATTTCAATTATATTCGGTAATAAGAGTAGTAAAGATAGTAGACCTTTAGCTGTGAACTAGGATGCTCTTGTGCTAAGTGCTGTACAGAACAAAAAATCAGTCACAGCACTAAATAATTTAGACTTCAAGTACAAAGAGATGGCGGCAGACTTGGGGGGTGTGGGAGTGGGGGAGTGGGAAATGGGTAAACCAAAACAATGCACCAAACAGAACCACTTAAAAAATGTAGTAAACTTCAAGTTCCCAGGAATACTCAAAGCTATTGTTTCTAAAGATCATCTGTTTTCTGACCCATGTACCAAACACTGATACCCTCCTAAGAACCGGAAACCATCTCTGTGATGAGAGTTCAGTTAGGGAGGGCTGGAGTCTACAGTTATTGCTATGACCTGAGGAAATTTTCTAAATATCAATGCTGCAGTATTATTTTTTGGAAAAAAAAAAGAAAAAAAAATGCAGCACTGATAATTAACACTTTGTTTGTTAAAATGTATTTTCTGTCTAGAGCTGACCAAGCATAAAAATCCATGGTCAAAAATGTTTTCTACTCCAAAATGAAAGCTGTAAAAGAAAATTATAAAATAACCTTTTTCACAGGTTTTCCCACCAGCTCTAGTTCTCATGAGCTTTAAACTACAGCATTTACTAGAGTGTCTCCACAGCTACTAATTTAAATGTCAACAGACCTGATATGAGCATTTGACTGCTGATCACTTCAGCAGTTACCATGTTTGTCCCAAAATATCAGTCTTGCTGATTTACCTAGACGCAGAAGCCTCAGATGACCCCAATACAGCTGTCAAAAACCTCCTGCTACCTCTTTTCAGCTATTCTATAACACCATGATTTCAGCAGAAAGGACCATGACACAAAGGCTGATAAAGAGATTGAAATGTGGCTTTCGGTGTATAGGTAGTTTGATGAGGAGAAATTAACAGCTACTAGATGTCTCCATCGCTCAGGAAAGAAAAAAATCCAAATAAAATCAAATTGGAATAAGCCAGATATATTTAAAGATAGAACAAACTACCTCCTCTTTTGGTGACTTCAAATTGATATGACTTCGACGGAAGTATTATTTGACATCATGTGCGAGTTATGCTTTTGGAAAATGTTCCTGACTCTGTTTAAAAGTGGGTAAAATACAGTAAAGTACTAGGAACAGGAGTATTATGATGACCTACTGTTTCTTTCTGACATCAATAATTTTAAATTCTTGCATTAGGTTAGATTCTCTTAACCTCTTGTTACTTTATAGTACTTCATCATCATCTTCACAGCAATTTTCTTTCTAAAATAGTCAATAAACCCTTGACTCCTGAACAGATCCTCCTTATTCTTTTTTGTGAGTCTTCCTTCAACAGTTTTCCATTCCGGTGATGTTGCTACTGCTGATCCCTTTCAGTTCTGCATTGAGTGTTTTCTGGGTTTGCTTTTATTTTTCAGGAAAGGTGACCTGTGCCACATGGTGACAAAAGGATGTCTGATGGCATTACTGAAGTGCTGTGCCTCAGCTGCCGCCACTGATTTCTACAGGACTTTCTGCTCAGATCACTGGTAAACCAGCCTCTATATACTCAAAATGCTTATGGTTCAGAGATGTATTTTAGGAAATGCTTAGACCGTACTGAAAGAAACAGAAATTTTGACATTTATTTCAAGCTGTTTTAAAGTTCGTCTTGCATTTCCTAGACAGTTTGTCCATTTGATTTGTTAGTGCTCAGTAGACATTAGAAGCAGCCATTCAATTCTGCTTTCTTCTACATTTTATGCAACTACTTTGATTTAAATTCTTCAGTTGGGCAGTTAGAGGTGGAATATTCCTGAAAGTCTGCAGATCCTAGCAGCCTGCCTTTTTTAAAAGGCAGAGATGTAAATTAATAACAAAAACTAAAATTAGATTTGAACTCTTGGATGAAAACTATTTTCCTGTATTGTTTCTAGGACACATAAAATTACTCTGATAACACAGCTCAGATGCTCATTAAATGCATGTTTTGTCATGTACAAATGAGCCTCTGTTCAGATGGAGAAGATGATACCAGAGAAGTTGACCCTTATCAAAAGTAAGATGCAACATAAGTAATTTCATCTTCTGTTATCATGTTTACATGCAAAGCAAAGTTTCTTCATATGAATGTCTTTCTGTTTGCTTATTCAGAGAGGCTGTGTCAACAATAAAAATAGCTTATAAGGAATAGAAAACAGGAATATACATGCCATAGCAGCCACACAGGTATACATTTCTGATTTGACTACTCTTTGGCCAACTTTGATGATAGCAGTGGAGAATTTCAGTATGAATTTTGCCAAGGACTCAAAGACTACAATTTGTGTCAGGAAATCTTTCTGTGTTAATTACGTACTTTTACTCCCCTTTGTCTAAATAGTTTTTTCTTAAAAATAAAAATAGATAAATAAATAAAACCCTATGCTTCTAAAAATGCTAATTTTGTCTAAAAGATTATTTCCTCTGTTTCAGGAAGTTGGCATGCAATAAACCACTTCTAAATCAAGTTGCAAGCTGGTACTGTAAAAAACAAAGAGTTTATTGGTACCAGACATTTGCAAATAAGTAATTGACACTCATGTTATAACAATAAGCAATTCCAAAAAAAACAGGGAGCTGCCAGAATAAACAAGTTTGCAATGAGCTCCATCCAATGCTGTATATCCATCAGGGTCATCCCATCAGTGGTGGTCAAAATAACAGCTCTGGGACCAGCTGGAGTTCTGCAACGCAGCAACATTCTCCTGCTTTTGTCTCTTCCTTCCCTTTTGCTCAGTCTTCCAGTGGGATGCCTAGGCATGGGCATGCTGCGAGCTATAGCGATGTTGTCTGAACACTGCATGTGAGGGCTGGTGAAAAACCCAAGCCTCTAGAAAAACTGGGATTCAGATACACAGAGGAACAAGGTGAGAGGAATGATGGTACCAAGGCAACATAAACTCAACATTTCAGCTTTTGAAACACCAGAATAACTCAATAAGGATTCCTCCCATTGAATCAGGGCTGCAGGGAACTGACTCAGGAGCAGACAGACCATGTTTGCCCTTCCTCTGTTCTTGATTTTTTGAGCAAGATACAACGGAACAGTCTTTTTTCTTTTTTTTTTTCTTTTTTTTTTTTTTTCTGCAATAGCATCTAATCAAATTTTGAGGTAGATTCCCTCCTGTTCCCAACATTTTGAGCTTCTGGCTGACTCTCCCATCCACCTTCCCCACCACAGTTTTCTGTGCTTTCTCCTCCTCACTGGCATTGCTGCCTTGGGCAGGTCTGTACAAAGCTAGTAGAGCAATAAGGTAAGAGGGGACTGCATCAGGTGTTTGCCACAGTTCAGCAACTGAAAAGTCATATAAATTGAAGGCAAAACATAAGGTGTCTAGGATCTGTGTTGAACTGTAAGCACTCTTGGATGGTGGTGGACATGTTAAAAACTGTAATAGATAATAAGACACTTGAGCAGACACTTTCACCAGATCTCAGTGAAAAGATATGATTTAAATGAGGGAGTGCAGACCTCTAGACTGTTCTTTCATGCCTGTTTAATGCAGCATCAGAAAGATGCCATATGTCAGACTAGTGAGCTCGGTAAGAAAGCATAATTTTATTGTTAGTATGATTTAAAAACGAAATTAATGATGGCTTTGTGAAACTGCACCTAGTGCAAAAAAAACCCCAAACAACAAAACACACCCACAAAACCCACAACTCACTCCCTTTGTCGGGGACTACAGGTGGATTTTTGGAAAGTGGAGGGGTGTGGTAGGTTTCTTTTTTTGGTCCATGGTGGACAGTAGTTTTCAGAACAGTTGACTGACAATCCAAAGCACTAGATGTCTTTATTTTTTGTAAATACAGTCTTATTAGCTACATAAAGCTCTTGGCAACTAAGTTTTTCAAAGTTAGAGGATATATCTCAAGACTTCTAAAAGACTTGGCTTTGAATACCTGTTATGTGAGTTTCTGCTGGCTTTGCTCTTCAGGATGGGTTTCCTGGAAGGCCAGGAAACTGGGAGGGATGAAAAATCAGAAATTTTCTTTGATAGCATTTACCTTTCCTTTTAGAGATGATGATGTAGGGGTCTGAAGTGAAACCAGAGAGAGCTCGTGGGTTGGTGACAAGCAGCAGGTCAAGAAAGTCTCTTCTTGGCCTTTGCCCAAGGCAGTTCATGGTCATTGTTGAAGATTTTTTTTTTTTTTGCTGTTGTTGAGGCAGTGAGCAAGTAAGTCAAAATGTGCAGAAGATAGCTTGCATTCCAGTGAACTGTGTTTTAGGTGTCAGATGCTGGATGTATGCCGTGGAAAATGTTGGTATACAAGTATGTGCATAAAACTATTTCATTGTTTTCATTAAAAAAAGTTTAAAATCATAAATACTATAGGTCACAAACAACATAAAGCAAATAGTACAGTGATACACATGCACAGTTATACTGTAAATCAAATATATGCCATTATAGAGCAGAAATCCATTACTTTTAGGAAAATTAATAAGTATTTCCAAAGAGCTGTTGCACTGCTGAGGCTATTCTAGGCTAAGAGAAAGAGTATTTGAATTGTTCAGCAATAATCTCTTCAGTACTTGCATCCTGACAGCAGATTTCTGAAATGGTACTGAGCCAAAGTCGTTCTTAATTCCCTTGATGAGTGACACAGTAAGCGAGAGCAATTATCCCCAAATCTAGCCGTTCGTTCATTCTCAAGCCGATGTATATTTCCCCAAAATATTGACTGAATGGCTTCTAAACAATCAAACTTCAGTCTTGCGAAACTGCTTGCATGCGATTCAGTTCAGCTATGTTGCTCGATATTTGTGGTGTTCTACAAACTGCCTCTGCCTATTGTTTTTGTTCACAGATTAAATCCCTGAAGGCCTTGGCAGCCTCAAGCTCTGTTGAAGTCATTGAGCTCTGAAGATGCTCACAACTTTATTGTGTTGCTGTTAAAAGTGTTGGAATTTTCAAAGGCCTACCCACCAAATATTGCAAATAGCAGTAGCAAAACCTTTTCATTTTGTACAAACACTTGTGCGACTTGGAGACCATTTTATCCTCCAAATGTACATCTGTTTAAGCAGAGGGTTACCAAAACCAAGTAACAAGGGTACTGGGACAATTGCTCAATAACCACAATCATTATTTTGCAATATTTGTTGAGCTCTGCAGGGGTTTTCCTGGGGTCAGAACTTGGCTGGTTTTAGTAGTAATATTTTCAGTTGTGTCATACAGATTGTTTCATGCTAGTAGAGCTGAATGCTGCTGTTTGCCATTTCAGAATTGCTGGTTCTATGTATTGCTGCTGTGCATTTGCCTGCTGTAGCCTATAGCAAGATGTCACATAATTTGAATACCAGCTTTACCCACTGTGATTCTCTCTGGTATGTATCACTCTCCAGGGAATGTCTCTGGGCACCTTTTCTATTTAATGTGGTTGATCGAACCTTATGCATCCAGGTGCATTATTTTCAAAACATTCTTGAATGTTTAGGTGCAAACGGTCCCAAGAGAATCATACAGATAGTTGCCACTTAAACCAGTTCTGTAGAAATGACACACAGGGATTTTAAGAGGACCTTCATGTGTTTTACCAAAACTCAGCCTACGTGGTGCCTTGAGATGCAAGTACAATTAGATGCTTTTTCTTGTACAGCTAAATGTATTTGTATTTTTTTTCCCAATAGCTTTGCATATCTTTCCAGAAAGAACTACTCTTCTTAAGCAGCAGGTAAGGAAAAGAATATTGGTAAAATATTTGGGGAGGAATGGGAAAGGACATTTAATATATTTAATCTTATTATACATTTTTCTACATTAAAGTCAACAGGCTGCAAATATACTCTGCTACAAAGCTTTACGTAAGAAATATCTCTATAAGAAAATACATCTCATTAAACATTTCCTGTAAATAAATTATCCCAAATAACTATGTTTTGCAAGAGGAAAAGGGGACAGGTAAGCCAATGATAAGGAGAGCTAAAAATTGCTGAGACCCCATTTCTGAAACCCTTCCTGCTCATGCTGGACATCATTTTCTTTTATATGTAGTCAACAACGAGAGCAATAGAGCTCCTTTGCCAAGTATGTGCCTTGTCAGTATAAAAAACACCTGCAAAATTGATTTCTGAACTTTTTTAATGTCTCAAAATTATTCTATTTCTGAGCCTTACTCCTCTTTCATTTACACTAGAAAAAACTCTGAAATAAGCAGAGTTGCATTGACAGGGCTGCAAGATAAGATTCTGACTGAGACTTAAAAAACAAGAGACCCTGTCTCTGAGCAGTCCCTCTAGGTCAATAAAAAATAACTCCAGTAGGGAAAGAGGCATGTAAAATACTCTTCTTATGTAGACTCTTAAGAAAGATAAAGGGAATGTAGCTGAGGTCTGTGTTCTAATTAGGAAGTCTGAGTCAGGTGGTGTAGCTAAGCTGTAGCATTAAAACAACCAAAAGTGGTGAAAAAAAGTTGTCAGATGTGGGTGGCATGGTCTTCAAAGTTAAACTACATACTGGTCTACCTGTGTTCTTCAGAATTAATTAAACAGAAAATTCCCTTGTATTACAAAACATGAAAATGGGTAATTATAAATGGGTAAGTACAACTTAGCAGTAGGTCAGTTATAGAATCAGACTTCTGTAAAGAAATATCAGTCTCTTTACCAATGTCTACACAAAGGAATACTCGCAAATAAGTAAAATGAAAAAAAGTTTGAAAAGACCTGGGAGACAAGTCAAGGGATAGAGACTGTGTTTTCTTTAACCAGTACACAAACAATGTAGAGTTGTCAGCTGTTTCCACAGTCCATGTACTTCCATCTTTCCTGGCAACACAGTCCACACTGAGAGGACAGCAAGTTCAGGCTGAATAAACGCTGGAGGTTGGCATGCTCTGACATCGCATGATGTTTTAACAAGTCATTTGCAGCTGCGCCATCTTCTTGCATTCCTTCCTGCAGGAGAGGAGGTGCGCACAAGAGACAATTCCATTTTCTTTGTTACCTCTGAGAAACAAATCCGTTATACGTGGGCAGACTGCCATCAGGAGCCTGTGGCCACTAATTAAATGTTAAAATTTGAGTTTGTAGTAGTATGCTCTAAACAGCTCAACAAATGTCTGCATCATCTGTTGTAACAGCAACAGTGAAACAACATAGCTCTTTGTGTTAGGCACTTCAACACTGCTATTTCTTCTGGAAACATCTACAATGCAAGTATGCTTAGACAAGGAAAGTATACTTAGGACTAATGAGCAACTGTCTGTATATAATTCCGGATCCAGCATGCACATATTTGCTTCTCCTGTTCAACCCAACGTATACTAGCATTAAACCAAGGCAAATACAAGTAATTAAGTGCCATACTATGACATCGAACTACATAAAGCATTTCAATTACCTATGTATAGGAAACAAACCCCTGTTTAAGTGCCTCCTCTTGGAGAAACTGCTGCTCTCTTGAAATTGTGAGATTACAAGTTCTCACCTCTTTCATGAGGGTCTGCAAAACACAGCACTCTTGTCCTGCAGGAGTGCTACCTTTGCTGAAGTGTTAGCCGTGAATGACAAGGGCATGTGGGCATTCACAGTAACTTTATTTCCCTTTCTCATACCTGCAATGTGGCCAATAATATGTTGACAGGTGAGTCTTCCTGACATGCAATGTTTCCTATGGGAGTACAATGTAGGCAATTTATTTAGCAGTCATTACCATGCTGGAAACTCACTGTTGCCCTAACATGGAACCCCTGAAACATCATGAGACAACACAATAAGGTAAGTGACATTAATTTCCACTGTACTTGTTTGCCTACTAGCCTTTCCCACAAAGTGTAGAAGTTATTTACAGAAGAGATGTACAGTAGGAGAACTCAAGCTGCACTTGCGTTTACCACCAGCTCAAAAAGAAATGCATTTGGTGTGACTTCTACCCTAAACTGTTTACTTTAGCCGCTCATTTGCAGTTCTCACTTCCCATCATGCCATAATGCATTAAATACATAAAGCCACAGTCAATTAATACTGTCTTCCCAATCCTTCTTCAGATTTTCTGGCATACATGAAGTCTTGATTTAGAAGAGGAGGTCGCATCTTTCCATACTTTGCAAGACAGCCCCTTGGCACAGTCACATCGTTGGAAAATCTCCAGTCCATGGGACCCTTTCTTGCGTTGTTTGGTGCACACCTCTCCCTGATGCAACACAGGCTTGCAAATTTTGGTCCAGAAATGGCGAGCACAGCAGTGTCCCTCAATACAGTCTGATGACCGTAGGCAGGGATCACCTTCGTGTCCTAAAAAGAGCAACCAAACTGTTTTACCTCATGGAAAAATGTGAAAGTAAAGATTCAATGCAGACTGAGGCAAATGAAGCTCAGAAAAAGGAGAGATGGTATTTCCATCTGTGGCTATTTAAAGGATGAAAACATGAGGGAAGATATGAATTAGGAAGGTTCAAGGGAGTAATTAATGAGACCTGCCATAAGACTTAGGAAGGAGAAACTCAGGTGCAGGATTGTAAGCAGAATTACACATGCTTGATTATGTGCCTGTTACAAGAGGAGGATGTGTGCAGTAGTGCACAACTGAAAAATGGATTGTCAGTCCACCTCTGATACAGAAACAAAAGCAGCTGCTGTTTCAATCACAGGGGCTGCTGATTGATGTTACATCCCATTTTGCGCCCTGCTGTGAATCCTGATGATAGACGTTCACTCCCTGTGAAATTGCTGCCTATTTCTGCTTTGCATTGCTGTATCTTAGCAATAACATGATTCGTAACATGAAGGAACAAAGCAGCGTAGTACTAAATGTCATCTTACCTTTTATGTGTGACAGCTTGGAGCGTGGCCTTCCTAGGTTTTGCCATCCCAAATCCTTGCTAGCGTAGTGACCATTCTTCCTGTTGCGTGGCCCTTCCAGAGCAGGGATGTGAGGCGTAAGGATGCTTTCGGTTATGGGTATGCAAATACCTGCCAGGAAAAGACAGTCAAAGATCTGAACAAGAAGAAATGTAACTGAAAGACATACACAGACAAAGATCAGAACACCAGGACCATGAAAGTGCTGGAGCTTGGCCTCATTGATGCTCAGCTGTACTCGCACCTTCTGTCCCTGATGTCCAGCACCTAACTTCACCACAGCTGTCAGACAGTCTCACTGTCACTCTGGCTTTATGGTCTGAGCACCTTGAGGCTGTCTCGTAGACTTCCCCAGTCTACAGAGGAGAGTACGGGAATGCAAAACAATACAGTTCTAGGCTCCCTGCACAGGGAGAATAGATCAAGGATTCACTAAGTCTCTTCTGCTTCCTTAAAAATGTGGGTTCTGGGTAGTCTTTCCACGAATCAAAGCACACAGCATGTAGTGCTGTGATTTCAGTCAGTAGTAGCATCATTTGTGGGTTTTCCCCCACTCCAAAAATGGGAAAAAGTCTAGTAACACACAAGCCTTAAACATAGAAGTACTACTAAAGAGAATGAAGTAGAGTGGGATGAAGTAGAATATTGAGTTTTCTTGATTTATAAAAAGCAACACAGTCACCTACTAAAAAAAAATAGTGTTGCTGGCAACAGTTGGAGAAGTAGATGGGATCAAAATGCTGATTTTATGGAGGAAAACCAAGAAATGACTGATGTACCATTGTTGCAGCGGTTCCCAGGGCAGCACATGCCATCTCTGTGGCAACGCTTCTTCTTCCTCCGGCACACCATGCATGCAGATGTTGCTTGATGAGGACTGTGACAGTATCGCCCAACTTCGCACTCCTTATCATTGGTACAGGGATAGGCCTGGTGGGTGAAAGAAAGGTTTGCAATGAAGCACTCCTTCATTCAAGGCATGTGTGCAGCCCATTTAAAAAACAAAACATGAAAAAAACCCAAGCCAAATGAAACCAAACCACCACTGAAACCTCCAAACAAACAAGCTGACGGTTGAGATGATGCCATTCACTGGGGCCAGGAGATGCAGGGAAGGATGCGTCACTGCAAACACAGCAATCTTTAAGCTCATGCTGCTGGTGAAGATATAGCTGCTGAAAGAATCCGGGAGATACAATTAGCTCCCTAGTGGTTTCATCTTTTCTTGCCTCAAACATACGTTGGCACAACAGAACTCATATTTTGATGGGTTCAGGCTGCTGATTCACAGAGAAGAGCTTAAAACTTCACAGTGAAGAATAAACAGAGCCATAAAACTCCTCTCAGCCAGTATGAATGCTGAAACATACTCTCCAATAGGTAATTTTTTTCATTTAAACTCCAAGGAGGCATTTTCATTTTATAGTTGTCAAGTACACTGACGGAGAGTAAGTTCATTGTTCTCACAGGGAACACATACACCGCACTGCCACAAGCTCCTTTGCGATTGCACCCCTCCCCACTGACCCACACCACTTGGACTCCTTGAAGCAAACAAGCACCACTTGTCAGCATTTCACTTTGATAATCTTTTATTTCATTTACAGGCTTAGTATACTGCCTAAACTTGCCACCTGTTACAGTATGCAGCACGGAACACATTATAGTTCATAAACTGTCTTGCACATACAATTCTCTGCAAGCAGACACACAGACATACACAATTCTCCTATATTCATCAAAACTAGCATTATCTTAAAGGAAAACTGATTTTTAAAAATGAATACAGTGCATGAAAGCAATATATTCTCCCATAAAAAAAGAGAAGAAAGAAAAGTTTATTGATCTAGTTGAGAGGCATCCCTGCCCATGACAGAGGGGTTGGATTAAATGATCTCTAAGGTCCCTTCCAGCCTAGGCCGTTCTTTGATGATTCCATGATGATGATGATTCCTACAAAAGGAAAAGATGTGATGCTTCAAGGAGACATCACACACTGCCATATTCCAAGGATCCTTCCTACTGACTCCCACACAGCTACAGCCGAGCTCTCTGTCTGCATGTAATTTTACCACCTATTAAATTAACCATAGATTTTTTTTTTTTTTTTTCCTTCCTCAAAATTACACTTGAGGAATTTCTTTGGATAATAAGGTGAGAATAAATTTTGGACACTTTCTGGAAAATTACATTTACACTTTCTCAACTAGTTTCCTCCAGCATTTTAAATAAAAAACAAGTATTGCTTTTACTGTTCTAAAAAAAGACTCTTGCCATTAATTATTTACCACAAACTAAAAGCTCAATTAATGAATTTTCAATGTGGGCCGATTATTTTTCTAGTAGTATTTTAAGTCAAGACTCAATTATATTGTTCTTAGAAAAGGAAAACTTGGACACTGCTGAGAATTTGCTCTGAAAATTGTTCTTTTAAATGGAGAACTTTTGTTTCTCTGCCTTTGTGCCTTTCTTCTGTTGAGAATCACAGAAGAAATAAGAGGTCTGATAATAAAAGCAAGCAAATTTCTCTAGTGTCAGTGGGAGGCGAAACCATGCCATTTCCCAGGTGATTTCATTCATTATTTCACTGTCAAAATTTACTTTACAGTACCAAAAGCACTGGCTGTATTTTTCTTAATGCTGCTGCCCCATTACTTCTGCACTCTGATATGTATCTTTGAACAATTATTTCAGAGCACAGCTGTTTGGAGTAACCTGACGTATGTGTAAATCTTTCTCCCTTAAGAATAAACATTTCCTCTTGAATTCATCCTCAAGAGGATGAATATCAAAGAAGGCCAGATCTTTTAGCTAATAGTAGAAATTAGAGACAAATGCAAACACTCACCTGTGGTAGTCTTAAGGCATAAGTGGACTCTATTTGTTTTAGCAAAGCACAACTAAAGACCTCTTCCCTCAATCTCATCACTCTTTTCCCTCACTTTTACAGAAAGAAATCATTAACACTGACTTACAACTTATGATACAGTTACTGTAAAAGTAAGGCTTCCTTGACTTAAATGAGACATTTCTAAACCAAGGATCTTACAACACAGAAAACCAATTTTATATAGACCTGTGCATGGTTATACTGAGTTTGAAAAATACTAACACTGCTAGCTGGGGGAAATGCAAATAAAAACCAGATGGATTAGCTAAAACCTGGAGATGAAGGCGTTTTAGACCCTTGTCTGTCATCAAGACCGTCATAACTGCAACTTTTTCCAATATGGGCATGTGGTATACACCTGCAACTTGTCAGCAAGAAGCCTACTTGCAGTTTTCTTTTGGTTCCTCAAATAGCTTTCTTAAAAAAAGAGTTCCCTGATCCTGAATGGTGCTAATGAATGCTCTCACATACCATATCTAGCAACTGTTTTACTTTTGGCTTTTAACCTGAGTGACATGTAAAAAATATTTTAAGATATGCATCTAATTGTCAACTCTCAGCTCTCTTTAAGAATCACAGAATGTTAGGGGTTGGAAGGGACCTCAAAAGATCATCTAGTCCAACCCCAAGAATGGTAAAAGTAACAAAAGATAATCTTGATTTTACAAATTACCAAGGAAAGTAATGTAACCCAGCCTTTAGTCCTACTCTAGAGCCCCATCCTAATAAAGATGACGTTTTTTGAAATTTAAACCATGAGCAAAACACTGATCTAGCTAAGGCGAATGACTGCACCACATCAAAATAATAATTTTGTGTTACATGTAGCTCAGACAACAACTGGCATGTCCATTCAAAACCCCCAAAGACCAGCTGCAAGCCAGCTATATGGAAAACCCTCTTGCGAATGCCTGATGCCACCAATTGCCTTGATTTTTCCAAAACTATCATCCATTTGATAACCTAAATATCAGTCACAGGGAACTTTAAACAAAAATGCCTGTACTGCCTTGTGTCTGTCTCTTAGTCACTAGATACTTATTGGAATAGCTCCTGTTTGCAGCAAAGTAGTTTCTATCATCACTGCACAGCATTCAATATTAAAACAAAAAATGAAACAGAATAACAGGAGGCAAAATTTGTTCATATTTGTCTCGGGTTTGGTAGTAGCTGAGCCAATCTAGGCATATATATGTACATATATTTTTAAAATATAGGATAGATAAAACATACCTCTAAAAATGTGCATGCTAGAGATTGTCTGTGCAACGAGTCAAGGTTTTCAAAATTTCCTTCACCACAGTGCCTGAAACACAGTCTTTACGTTTAGACAATTGCAGAGAACATTTCCTATACACAACGCAAAGACACAGATCAGTCCCAGATGGAGAGGGAAAAAGCAAGCTGTAAACCAGCTCTACTTCCCCAGCAACGATAACTAATTCTACAAGGCACATCATTCCTTCACATTCTTCAACTATACATGTAATTTTCTGGTCGTAAATCTCTATCCACTAAAAGCAGCTTTGATATTATGGGAAACCAGATGAAACCAAGATAAAATATGTAGCACTCCCTGAAGCTGCATTTAAACAATCTTAAATAATTTTTTTTTTAGCCCAGATTACAGGCAATCAAGTCAACTCTAGCACAACATAGAGCAAATTTTCCTGATAATGAGTTGCATTTTCAGAATGTGTCATCCGATTAAGAGCATTGCTTGTCGAGATGTTTTTCTCCCCAATCATTCCAATTACTTTGTATCCTTGTATAAAAGATGCCGTTGAATGTGTGCCCAAAAAGATACAACAAAGATGTACTAGGTTTTTTGCGATGTTAGAGGATTCAGGCTAGATATTTAAACAGGTGCTGCTCATGCTGTGCCAGGATGTCCTCTACATCAGCCCACCAAGACTAACCTTTGCCAGTCAGGTCATAGCAACATGTAAATGTTAAACTATTCTTTTTTGAGAAAGAGAGACTACGAATCTTCATTTCTGTCCTTCCTGAATTTATATTGAAAACATCAGTGAGAGAAATACTCAAGAAAAAACTCGCAGATTATAGAGGAGAAAAGTTGCAGGGTTTTATAGTTGAACAAGTACTTCCAGGAGTACTACTGAGTACTTTCCTTTTGTATTAACTTCACAGTGATGCTGAGGAAGAGACTGACTATCTAACTTTTGTGTCTAAGTGTCTAACACCATTCCTTTGACTTGAGGAACGTGCAGGAATGAGGTTTATTTCTACCTTTATCTTCTCCTTTTGGCAAGGGAGATCTAACTTCACACCTTTTCTCAATGCAAAGAGGTTTTATCGATGTTTTCTGCTGGAGTCATTTTCTATCCCACATATTTTATACGGTCGCCCTGAACCACGGAGTTTCACTGCACACTGGAGCAATATCAAGAGGTGGGACTGTTGTGCTATGGAGTCAGTCAGTCCAAGACTCTCTGTCTGGCACTATAAGACAACATGGAGAAGCACTTCTGTGGAAAGTGAGACATGCTGTAACATGAGGAAGGGTGAGTGAGTAGGCTGACAGCAGACACATTTTACTGAGCTTTGGGAGATAAGAGCTTGAATTTCAGCATGGCCTCCAGCAAATATTTGAAGACAATATTCTCAGGCAGTGTCTTAATGACCAGGCTCACATTTGCTCATATTATGATGTCTCATTTGGTTTTATGCTGAAGCTACTCCACACTGTACTAGGTAACTATGTCAGCAAAGGGCAGAAAGCGTCACTGGCCTTTTTACCTAGGCTATGTCACCACTTATCCAGCACAAGCAGTCCTAGACTCTTCTGTCTTCAAATCCACCTTCAACGCTGAGAAGAGCTGTGCCTAAATAATGATTTGGTGAAACAGATACCAGTAGTCACTCCCCTCCAGAAGCAGTTTGTTGGTTTTTTTTTTTACACACATCATAAAGTCCAAGTGTAGAGTCAGTCCTGGCAGGAGATCATAGCTATTACCACTCCCAGCAGAAGAAACAGCATGGAGGTTATTCATTACCCTTTTACTGTGGATGCTGAGCAGAACTCAGAAAGAGAGCTGAAGTCTCATGTACCACATAAATTACATTATCACTGCGGTTACTCTGCTGGACACTCGGCCAGCTTCTGTCTCATACAATCATTCCATGATGGTGCTGGGGACTGAGCTGAAGAGCAGGAGGAAAGCCACAGACAGTTGTACAGCTGGAAAGTAAGAGCACTGTAGAGCTACCAGGTCAATCCTTCACCACTCTCTCTCACCTGGCAAAGAGGCAGTAACTATTGCAAAGGTGAGACAAGTGACTCAAGAAAATGGACATATACATTATCCCAGGAATGGTCTTTCTTCCTAGATACCAGTGTGTTAGAAATCAAATTTAGGATACTACTCAGTCTTGTACAAACAGAATCTCTAGTTTTTAATCCCAATGCAAATACCTGGTCCTGCTAGGTTATGCTACCACATGCAGAAGAAATGTCTTTTTCTGCTGTCAAAAGACATTTCTTGTATTACTATTGCCAACATAATCTTTTAGGTTCACACCATATCTGTTAGACAACTTACCACAGCAATTCAGTCTATTATTCACTTGTTACTTAAGCAAAAAAAAATGTTATTTTCTCTATTTCAGTTAATTATACTTCTATAAATTTTTAAAACAATCATGGTAAAGGAGGTAGAAGCTGACCTCTCTACAGGGAGCATGTTAACTAGATGATCAAAAGTGGCCTGAACTGTGGGCAAGAGGACAGAGTTTCCACCCTCCACATTAGAGATGAACAATAGAGCTTGTTTGCCGTTTAGTCTTGGGACTGCACATATTGCTTAATATTCCACAGCCATCAGACACAATGAAGCAACCAACTGGCTCAACCATGGTGAGAGCCTCTCCTTCCCACCCTGCTTTGGACAAGACAGAACTATCTTTCTGAGCGAGGACTTAGTCCCCATAGACCAAACACAGAAAATAGCCACAAGGTGCCAGGTCTGCTTTTGCTTTTCTCTCTCTCAGAAGAATTAGTTAATTCAAAGTAAAAACATGCCAATAAATTAGGAAATGCAAACATATGCTTTAACCAAATAGCCTGCTGTCAAGACTAATTACGAGGAATGCAAGTCATTGTTCCATTCCTTGGTTGGGCCTGATTCCGAGTTGAGATCTCAAATTTGTTTTGGCTTTTAGCAGATAAACAGTGAACAGTTGCACACAATGTGTGGCCTGTAGATGCGTACACCACACATATGATTTGTCTCACTTGACTCTTTGGAGATAGAATGAAGATCATCTCTATGAAACTCAAGGAAAAGATCTGACACGGTTCACACGATACAAACTTTTGCAACAATAGAAATAAGCTCTTCATTCAGAAACATGTAAATGTGATAAAGAAAAATGGAGCAGGAAAGGGAAGACATCAAAGTTGCTAACAAAAGAACAAGCAAACCAACAAAATTCCCAACTCTGTGAGTTAGGTGTTTTTTTCCCTGCAAGGCAACTAAACTGCTTTCTGATAGCTTCTCAAGAGTATTCAGACAAATCTATGTCTTAACTGACAACGTCAGCCTAGGTTTCTCCTAGCTGCTAAGTAAATGTGTACATTAAGACATGGATAGGAAATGACAGTCATTTACTACTATTTTGTTTTTAATCCCAAATAAGAAAAGAGTTTATCAGGAGCCATCTGGAGCAATGCAGTTTTCCCACAGCACTGCTGATGTTGCTTTTTTCTATTCTTAGTTCAATACAAGCATAGATGATAGTGAGGGATCTTGCTGTGCACAAGCAGAAAGCCATGGTTAATTTATCCCACAGAGGAAATCATGCTGTGCTCTCAGAGAGCTCCAGACATGGATCCTGTCTCAGACTGATCTCATCAGAAACTCTCAACTCTCGGTGACTGCTGTGGCACAGACTATTCCTGAAAGCAAAACTCACAGTAGTCACAATGAAATAGTTTTACTCCATTGAGTTGGCATAACGAGTTAAACAAATCATTTTTTCTCTCTGAACTTCCTTCTTGTTAAAATAAGGCATCCCTGACCCACTTCTCTGTCAGACGCAGAGAGAAAAGCACCTCTAGATTAAGCACAGGCACTTTTTTTTCTAGCAGTAACTTATTTTTATCTCTTCAACTTAAAACAACATTGCTGTTCATGAGGTCTGATTCACAGAGCTCCATATCACGGATACGTATACTGTAGTCTCCAAAGATCGTTCCTTCAAACTGTGTGGCTAATGGCACCAGAAGCCTGCATTATTAAGACAATAAATATTCACATTTCAAAGTAACACTCAATCCACTGCTAGACCACCAGGAGAAGGACATTTCTAAAATGAGCAGTAGTCTAGTCCAGCTCTCATGAATTGCAAAAGCCAAAGAAAACTTAGATCTTAACAACCAAAAAAAACAAACCTCACCAAGGTCCCTCTGAACTGACAAGGCTGCAGGACACATGTGGGTCTAGACTCAGGCTTTCCTCGTTCCAACAAAAAATGTCATGGAAAACAACTTCCCATGCTGCAAGCAGTGTGGGGAGCTGTGCTTAGGAGGAGCTTGTAGCTGCAGCTAGCAGAGAGAGAGTCAAAAACCTTAAAATGAACAGTGGAGCTGTGTTGCCCTGTTGCAAACAGAGCTAGCCAGCTCGGGTGATGCCTCTTCCAGTGCAAACAACAAACATCCAAAGACTTTTCCTATATGAAATCTCACTCACACTGTGACCCTGTGTGATCTCTTGACCCATGACATAGATTCATTCAATGAGCATTTTAGGTCTACAGCAGAACCTCTTATTCGACAGCTTACAATTCGACACAGTTTCTAACGGAACTACCTATATTCTGTGTCCTAGGAGAAGGTAGCATGTGTTTAAAACTGGTCTTGGCTTCAGAAGGACATACAGAGAAGGCAATCTGAAAGACTGCAAGTGGATCAATTAAATTCCTGTGTAGGTACTATTATCTGAATTAAATTTGCCTTAATTTAGTGCATTTTACAAGGGTTTTGAAAGTATAAACTCAGAGGTTTAAGGCACTTGAAGTTAAAGGCACTTGAAGTTACAAGTTTATACAGCAGTTACAAGTTCATTCACCTTCAATTCCTCATCTAGGTGAAACCTGAAATGAGTTATACTTCCAAATGGCTGAAAGGACAGCACACTATGCCCAAAACCTGCACAGATGTATGTTGTTTATACCACAGAACAGCATAAAACTATCACCAGGACACAGTCTATATACATTGCAGCACAGCTGCTCTATCACACCTTTAAGGCAAATTAGCCACCTTAGATCTACATCGCTGTCACTGCCAAATTCTGACATTTCAAAGGAAGCATACTATGTTTCCTGCCCCATACACAGTGTGCATACACAGATGCTCACGTTTTTCCTCCCTGCCTCATATCGTTACCATGGGATTACATAGCGGAGCTTCCTTTTCAGTATTTGGAGAGCCCCTGAGCCTCCTATGCTGCTTGATTTTTAAAGAGGCTTCCTGCTCCATAGAACTGGTACGTTACAGAAGACATGATTAAAGAAGGTGCAAAAGTTTGGGGAATAGTTATTTTGACTCCAAAATTCTACGGAATTGGTCTCAATGTGTGTATTTTGTATCATTTGATGAACTACCAGAAGTAGCATTACAACAGAGAGCATCAAAACAGTGTTAGGTAATATCTGAAGTCAACAATGTAGTACTAAATCAATGTGACGAGAAGCCTCTGGGCCTTGATTTTATGTAATTTTTGAATACATCCCCAAGCACTGCTCGAAGAATAAAGGTTTGTTAACACATACTTTGTTCTATGTCCAACCTTTTCAGCCCTTTTATCTCTGCCTTTTCCCCACCCCTTTTCTGATGGTTTTGCTTTTTAGTTTTGTCTCTAATTGGCTATTTATCATCTATTCCAGACTGATATTCTTTTGGCTTTTTGATCAATGTGTTTACTGCGATGGATGAACAGTAGGTTACCAAAATCAGTTTTCCCTCTGGATCTATTAACTCTAGAAGCATGGAGTTTTTTATTTATCTAAGAATATTATCCAGATGGAAAGAGCTAGCAGATCCTATGGCTCAAAAACCACCGAGCATTAAACCACAGGTAGATACTCTGATATTGTGGCTGGGAGTATAATAACACTGCTAAGAACTGGCAGTGAGTTACTGTTTTAACACCTGGGTCTGAACAACCCCGAATCACGACACACTTTCAAGGTGAAGCATGTCCTGGGAACCATCTCTGCAAGCACACATCCACAGCAAGAAAAACGAGATGACCAGCTTTACCTTCTGTAGCTTTACCAAGGAAGTAAACTTCCTTTGCTTTTAAACATTCACAAAACCTAGAAAAAGCAAAGGGGAAACCCCGTCTTACCGAAGTCAGTGCAAAAACTCTCTTTGTCTCCTCCAGCACCTGGAAAGAGAATGCTTCCAGGTTATAAACATTTGTGCGGCATCTGTAGTCCTCACCCTGGAAATGACTCTTAGGTATTCCTTGCAGAATACATTTTGCATTGCAGAATATAAAACATTAAGACACCAGTTTTCAAAATGCAGTTTCTCTGGCCCTCATATTTAAAAGGACAGCCCTGAAAACATGAGTTCATTTCAGCTGGAGAGACAGCCAGATGCCATATGTCTGGGAAGGATGAACCGCAGTCTCCACTTCAGCAGACTGCTGACTGCAAACTAACATGCTTACTGAATGTCAGCATTATTGTTTGTCTCCCTGATGGTCATCCATGTGAGAGCACGTGGCTCACTCGCCCCTTTCGTTCCCCAGTTCTATCTCTATGCTTCAGAAACCACCATTGTCATATGAGATTCAAAACACCTTCCTCGTTTTCCTGCTCTGCATGAGCAATGTCATGGTTGTGACAGCTCCATTGTGAGGGGAGTGGAGAAGGACCAAATTCTTTGAACTCCAAAGCACCTATAGAGAATTGAAGTTAGACATCAAAAATCAGTCAGCCCAGCTTTAATATCAGGAAAAAACAAACAACACCAGCTCCCACTCTCCAGTCTCATGCACCATGAAGAATTCTGAGATGGGGCCACACAAGTTCCTGAGTTTTAAGGACAGGGAAAGGAAAGAGTGTGGGGAGAAGAGAGAAGAAAAATGTAGTATTTCTTCAGTTCTTTTTTTGGTCTGCATGAGTGAGACTGAGAAACAGGATGAGTCAATAATGCAACTCAGGGCTTTCCCCTTCATAACAGCAGGAAAAATTACAATACAAGAGCATGGCTCCTCATCCTGACTTGTTCCAGGGCCTTTATGCTTGTACATTGGACAGAGTAGTCCTCCTGTAGTGGGATTACATGCAGAAGAACAGCTGTCCTGGGAAAGGGCTTGGTCACAGCCCCAGGAGGGTACAGGCAACCTCTGTGAAGTGGTTAGACTCATATTGCTGTTCAACTGACTCCTTTGTAAAAGGAAAAAATATAATACTAGACTATTAAGACAAATTATCACACTTTACTCAAAGAAGTCCAAAGATGGCAGAAGAGGAAAGAACTGCATCATTTTTAAAAAAATCATTGTACTCTTATTGTATGATTAAGTTAGAACTGCCTACCCAACTTCAGCCTGTGGTAAGTAACATAGCTTTTAAGGTTTCAACACTATTTACCTTTTTTCCTTTTTCTTTTAAAGCATTCCTGGTTAATTTTGCACAAACAAGAAAACAGGAACAACACAGGAAAGCAAGAATAACTTGTGAGTAAAACCAGATGAACACTAACATATTTACACAGTGTAATGACTTCACTATTAATTCAAACAAACCCGGGCCCCAATTCTCAGAAGAGAGCTGTTCACATGCAGTCCAGGAGGCAAGAACGGGGTGGCTTCAGACTACATTTATGTCTGCAGCCCTTGAGTTACTAGGGATTGCTCTTAGTTTCAATCTGCAATAGCCACTGAGGGACCATCCTTCATTCCAGACGTTGTACTCTGACTACACCCTCTTCTCCATCTTATGGGCCCCTTTCTATTTTCCGTCAAGATTTTCTTCAGTGGTAGGGACTGTAACACTGAAGAGACAGGACAACAGAATTTAAAAAAAAAAATATTTAATACATAGAAAAAACACCTAATGTCATAGAAATAAGAGGAGGAAAAAAGAGAGGGGAAAAAAACCCGAGTCTCAGGTCCACTACCTAAACGAAAGAGTAATTTTTGATAAAGGTACCAAAAAAAAAAAAAGAAAAAGTCCAGAGAAACAGGAATAATTCTATGCAATTTCTGAATCAAGCCAAAATGGGTATTGTTCTATTCTAGTCATTGTCAGCATGCAGTTACCTAGGATTCTGGCATTTAACACTGAATTAACTATAAAGCTGTTCTCCACCCTCAAAATAAGCTGTTCTGCAGCCGAGACTTTTATTTAGCCTCTTCCCTGTTCTTTGTTCCTAGATGTCTTGGATGTTGATAACAAAAAGTCATTAAAAAGTTTAATCCTCTATGCTTGGCACTACATCAGACTAAAGAGCAGTTTCTTTGCAACAGTCTTTGGAATAAATATCCATTAACTTTTTTTTCCTTATACTGGTCACCCACACTTTACAGTGGGTGGCCTTTTCATTTATACCATTACTCTATTTCCACTTCTAAAGCTAAGCCAGATGCAGCAACCTGATACTACTTTTTAGTTCACGCAACTTTATTGTAATGAAAACTTCCGTGTATATCTGATACTTGTTAGGAAAGCCAGAGAAACAGGAATCATGGTAATATTGCACCACCTTCTTGACAAATTTTATTCTGCATGAGTTGGATTCTCCAGGGTACTGCATGCTTCGTTAACAAACATTTTTCGCATTTAGATGCCCCAGAGTGCAAACACTGAATCAACCCGTATCTGAACTCCTCTTGTTGGTATTATTTGCATTATAATCATGCCCAGAAGCAGCATCTAGGTGCTATGCTTTCTTGCAATTCTACATGATCAGTTTTGTAACTGCTAGATAGTCTACATAAGCAAGACCAAAGAAGGGCAGAGAAGATTTTAAAGATTTTGGTTGGTTCATTTTTTTGTCTTCTTTCTTTCTTCCTTTCTTCCTTTTGTTCTTTCTTTCACTCGTTTGTTCTTCCGTTCACCTGTTCTTCTGTTTGTTATTCCTTCCATTCTTCTTTCTCCTGTTCCTCTTTCTTCCATTCATTCTTCATTCCTTTAAACAGATGGAACTAAGGTCATGGAGATTAAAAGGCTTGGCTTTTCCAAGGCCACATAAGAAGTCCACAGTATACAAATCTCTAAGGTCCCTTCCAGCCTAGGCCATTCTATGATTCTATGAAATAATTTTCTTCGACCCTCATACATGATTCTCTCCTTTTTCTGAACTTGTACCTTTCCATTCAGATATCCTAAATATAGAAGTAACTGTGTCTTAAACAATTAGCTCCTCTACACAAGGATACAAACAGAAAACCAGATGGCCACGTTTACCAGCCAAGTATGAATAAAAATATTCCTACTTTCTAGTGATACCCATTGAAGCATATTTTACATAAATAATTTGATTGCCTAAAGCACATTTTATAGGTGAAATTAGCCTATTTAACAACAGATGAACATTTCTTAGAGCATGGATATGTGCGGTCATGAACCTAACCATTGACCATGGCTATGCAACTACGGCAAAGGAAGATTTCATTCCTCACCTTCCCACTAACGTGTTTGCTGGAGGATGTAAAGGAGATATGATTTATTTTTTTTCCCTGTACTTCACGTACCACTCCAGAAAAAGGGAAATTTAAATTAGACAGAAATATTTATAACTAAATCATGGGTAATTCAGTTAGCCACAGTGGAAGTATTCAAATGCTTGATGTTCTTTATATGTTTATGCTTGTGAGAATATAAACATATTTGTCATAGTTTACTGTACACAAAGCATGGTTCACCTCTTCAGTGACAGATTGTTTTCCTAGTTACAGCACAAGAAGGCAGAAAAGCAGACTAGACTGACGTGAATGAAAAGTACTTCATCACAGAAAAGTAATGAAGTAGTGGTAGATGGCTTTCCTCAGTCATGAGAAGGGTATGTCCTAAGTCAACAAATTTCCTTTCATTTTCCCACTCTCCTAGATCTCCAGGGGACAGGACTGCACAGATTACTTTGCACTCATGATAAGTGAGACAGCACATCTCCTTGACAAGGTGACCTTTGCACCGTGCCTTCAGCACCCCGCTCTGGCAAGCACTCAGGCTTGAGGATTTCTCCCTACCTGCACTGAACCAACAGTTACATCAGTGGTGGTTTCACACCTACACTGCTGAATATGCTGCAAAAACCAATAGGCAGCTTTCTGCATATCCAAGTGTCTAAATTTACCTGAGTGACTTCATACTTTGCGAAAACATGCAGAAAAAAAAGCAGAAAATTCACCCTTCCCCACAGACCACTCAGTCCCAAAACAGGCACAATTCCCACTTACCTTAGAACTTCCTCCCAAGTAGTAAAATCAGCCCATAAAGTAATAAAGTATAACTGGGAAAATGTTAGAGTGTCTCATAAATTTGGTGTGTTTCGCTTGGAACCAATTCAAAGGATTGTATGGGACAGAAGCAAACAGCACTTTCCCTACTAAAGGGATCTGTCAAAACTGAAGCACTGGAACATAGTCTTACAGCTTCTTGTTGCCCCATTAATTCAGGAATGTATCTTCCTGGAATTCATGCAAAATGGTCACCAGAACACAGCGGAGAGGAGCTAAACTTCAGGTTTGCCGTGATTTCCTAATCCGGTCTCTTGCTGGTCTTCCTGCACGCATAGGAAGGGAAGAGAGGCGAGACGACAAGACCTCTGTAGTGCTTTGCTTCTACGACTTTGCATTTTGACCCCTGTCCAGATGACTAAGAGCAGAAATGCCCCTCCCTGGAACCACTGAAATACCATTTTCATTGCTATCTGTTTTCCCTGGTGTCAGCGGTACAGAAGCTATCAGCTTCTACTGCAGCCTGCTTCACCGGTGCTAATGCTTCACAGGCTGAATGTGGATGCAAAGGCCAAAGGAAGGAGGAGTGACTCCATCCACCCCCAATGCCTGCAGGGCAAGGAGAAGCTGCTACAGTCCCCATTCCTACTGCTTTGACCACTCCTGTAAAGCCTACTCCAAAGGCTGGACTCTCTAAGGCCATACTTTGGAGTTTAGATGTTACAAATCAATATTTATTTTTATATATATATATATACACACACACACGCACACACGTATATAGATTTAGTGCATTGCACACTCCAGTTTTGTTCCTGAAAACCTGTACTTGGTCCCTCTGGTGCACTGTTCTCACTTTAATCAACAGAACCTTATTTAAACACGATGCTTCAGGACTTAGCCCAAAGGCAAGACAGTGCTCTACCTTAAAGGATTAAAAATTAGGATATATACTGTAGACAGGTAAGGTTTAACACTATAGGAAAAACATATTTTCATCACTATGAAATGATCGGTAAAAATTCTTGGTTTGAAGGTGTCAGGCTATCTTCAGTTGCAATAATAGGGCATATGAATTAACGCTTAGCTTAAGATTTCGATACCACATGGCGTATTTACAAAGATTTCATCTAAGTGCCTTTATCTAGGAGTATTCAAAAGAAGGGATTATTTTATCTATTAAAGCAAGGCGATCATGCTGTGAAGCCTCCAGGCTGTATGATACAGCTTAATGAAGTCCCTCATTATACTGTATCATACAAGTACTGCTCATCAGTTAGTCCTCTCTATAATTCCATATGTTACTTGAACGTGCAAATACAACTACAGTGATATTTTGACATTTGTCTAGAGCATTCTGAGACAACATAATCACTCTGCTCCAAAAGATCCCTCTCCAAGTCTTTTCTCATTTTTCCTCATCTTATATTAACAAGTACCATGATTGCTCATGAGATCTGGGAAAATAAAGGAAGAAGCATGTGCTAATGCAGTTAGCCCATTTTTCTTTAAACAGAGGACAAAGTCTGTCTACACTCACACCTTTGCAATCATTGACCTCACTATTTCTCTCCTGTATTTTTAAGTCCTTGTTATAAAACTCAGTGAAAGGAAACGCAAGGCACTAACAAATATCAGCATTAGCAGCAGTGCAAAAATCTCTCACAGAAGAAAAACCCAGTTGTTTGTAGAGTGATGGCCAGTAGGGACTGTGTGCAAGGAGCAAAATACAAATGCCTGGATCCTCCCCAGCACCTCTCCTAGCTTTTCATCCAAACTTTTTCCGACCTTTTTTTCCTCATTTCTTTTCAGTATCAGCTTCTTTTTGCTTATGGCTAAGCCACAGTTGTTTACCATATACCAAAGAAATCAAGTTAATTATGTGAAAGTCTTCAAGTCAAAGTACATCTGCTTTGGAAATGAAAGTCTATCTTGGGCCTGTCTTTCATGTAAATACACACACACACATCTGAATGGAAAATGGACTGCGTGTTACAGATTTGCTGAGGAACGTGCAGTAGTACCCTTATCATTCCTATCGGGTGTAACTCAAGAAAGACTTTTGAAAAGTTCAAAAGAAGAGCAGAAAGCTGTTGCTTTAATGAGACTCCATTAGGCAGAACTCTGGTCATGACTCTCCCGGATCATTGTTTTCATTAGCAAGCTACATGAATAACAGCAAAGCTATTTGTACAGCACTCCTTGCTCGGGTGCAGGCTCCTGCTCTGCTGGAGCACTGTCTTTTAGATGTTCAACCCAGCACTGCTGTTATCTGCTCTGTGAGACAAAAAAAAACCTGAAAACAATGATGCAAATGAGTGGAAATTTTGTGACTGGCCAACAAAGGGTCTTTCCCAGCCAAAAACAGAACAAAAGTTTTAATTTATTTAGGAAAGCAAAAGGCTAAGAAGACATGATCTTGCAATCTCTCCCTAATGCGAACAGTCCTCGCTGTGATATGTAATCCTGTGGTTTCACTGGGCTTCACAATGGTTTTACTCATTAAAGACTTAGCACACAAGTAAAGATCTGAAGAGCAGGTCATGAATACAAGACAGCAAAAAAATATTATGAAACTTAAATTATGTGTTAGTTGGAAGCATTCACTTTAAGTTATTTTAGAGCAACTTGGACAAACTCTTGAAAAGAGGCATACAAGTGGTCTTCTTTGCTCACAGAAAAGCAAAGACGGTGCATCAATTTTCCTGAAACACCACATCCACCCATCTATGCACAAAGCAATGTCACGACATTGCCCGATAATGTCCTCAAAAATCCATTCTGTACATCTGAAACTCTTTCAAATCTTAAATAATCTGCTTTTGTAGATTAACAAAGTCTGTAAATATTTAAGTCATTAGACAGATTTGCAAATCTAAAAGTACTTTAAAAACCATTACTGCAGCTGTGGAGCACCCCATAAATCTACTTTTTCTACTTCCTCTGAGCAAAGCCCATTGCAATTTCAGAGTTAAGTCTCCAGTTCAATACTACAGAACAAACAGATCTGAGAGAAGAAATGAGATTCCTCTTTGATCCTAAACCTTTCTCCATTAGTAAATATGGCTAACACACCACTTACATTTATGCTGGACAAGGTGTCCAGTACATGCATGGCCCAGTCAATTGTGATTGGATTACTGATTGAAGTTTTTACTCTTGTAGTCCCTGTACAGGCGATATATACTTAAATATCAGGCTACTTGTGGCAAAAGAGAAAAGACCTACAGGTGTGTGGCCAAGGGTGGTGGGTCTCTACCACCCACTATCAGCTCTAACTTCAGAGCATGGTATTGCCTCCCCACAGGTCCCTGCTGGATGCCTTCCCATGAATCACATGGCAAGTCTGGACTACAAACCTTTTAGTTCTTCAGATTCTGTCTAAGGTGTTTTGGTGGGTTGTTTGTTTTTTTTTTTCCCCAAAAAAGGAGGTCTAAAATGATTGGTAAACCGTTAACATTGCTTTATAGGAGTTAAATCTATCCTTGTCCCCCATCACGGCTCTTGACACCAGGGGAGCCCTGGAGCTGCCCCAGAGCAGGGTGCTAGGACGCAAGCCTGCAGATGTGGGTTTTGCACTGGCAGGTGACACCTCCTGAGCATACACACACCAAACCAACACTGCTAATAACACCTCAACTCCCCCAAAGTGCAAAGCTGTGGGTGAAGTACCGTGACCCTTCATTTGCTGCTTTTCAATTAACTGCTGAATCTCATTTTCAAAATTCAGGTACACACTTCTGAAAACAAATGTAATTTCAAAAAACTCCCTCACTTTTTACTGAAGAGTCTGCAAGAAGCAGTACTATTGAAAGGCTACCAGCAGTCTGATGTGGACTTCTGGAGGAGAATCACCAAAGAGCACAATCGAGAAAGTGCTTTCTTCAGAAAAACTAAATGCTTTTTTATATATATGTATGTATATAAAAGCCTTGGGAGTAATATACTGGCAAAAGGAAAAAGAGTCACAAAAAGTGCTAAGAAGCAGATATGGGTACCGTTTAAAGACTGGCCTGCATCCATAACAAGGACTGGTGACTACCACGAGCCAGGCTATCACAGGTTCTATATGCGTGCTACCATGTACAGGATTTCAAAGGAGGGAGACATATATATACTTTCATGATTGAAAAATGCACTGTCTACCTATACTACATGCGCATGCTAAAACCTATACAGAAAGGCATTCATGATTTAATTTTTAAGATTCCTTCACTTCTCTAGATATATATTACATGAATATATAGCAGAGATATGGGGCGATGCTGGCATATGGCAAGCAATGACAGAATATAACAAACAACTGCATGATTTGCAGGTATCATTATAAAAATGTTATATATCTTGTGATTTTTTTCTACTGAGAGGCAGCAGAGGAACCTCAGTTAGAGACAGGACCTGCATTGTTCTAAGAAAAGTACAAATAGGAATTCCAGTGTAAATGCCAAAAGGTTTCAAATCTAGCTCCGCAGTGTATTTACAAAGAGCTGAATGAGGTCCAAAGTCTTTTAGGATACGTCAACAAATCAAATTGAAAACACAGCTATTCCAAAAAGGGACCTGTATGCACTTAACATACTGCATGTTGGTCTACCTGCCATGTAAGAATTGGGTTTAGTTAACATAGTTAGGAAACTCTTCATTTTATTTGCTTCTCCCTTTTGAAAATGGCTTACTACTTTCTTTTTTTCTTTTATGGGCCACCAAATTACATGTGACCAAATGTACCTATTTAGTGAAAATGGGTTCCATTAGTATGTAATCTTATACTTGCATTGTTTTCTTCTGAAGGAAAATAATGGAGAACAGGTGGTGATACTTAGCATCAGGCTCCTGTTTCTAGAATTACAATCTACTGGGAGCCACCAGCAATCTCTAAAAGCTGTCATAAATGCTCAGGAACTAGTATGATCCAGAGCACACTCAATACATTAAAGCATCTTTTTGAAAACTTAAGTAGGTGTGACAGGAGAAAACTGGCTGAATGGTGCAGGGATTCTAACGTGTCCCTGCAAAGGGTCATGATTTCCTTCTGCGTCCCACAATAAATAACTCAAGCTGGCCTCCATTTCCACAGCAGAAATTAGACATTTAAAAAATTCAAATAGGTACCATATGCACTATAAACCTTTCCTGGTTTAGCATTCAAATGCAGCCGCATTCACGCTGTTAGAAAATATGGGATTTAAATTCCCCTAAAAGAACTTTCAAAGGCTGTTCCTTTACAGTTACTTGTTCTTTTCTCAGTGCCACAAGAACAGCAGTGTCGATAAATGTCTCCTTGACATAGTTTAAAAACCTACTGATGCCACACCGCATGAATGGTTTTACCCAGTGAGCCACAACCTCACATGTCAAGTGGATGTTTCTTTCCTTTATCAATCCCATCCTTACCTTACCAAGTAGGGAGTTGTTTAGAAATAATTCTGTATAACCCAATGTGTTCTCATGATGAGCATGACAGAAACAATGGCAGCTAACAGATTTATACAAGTAAACAAGGATTATAGCCACATTTTAAAATCTGGATCCGAAGCCAAGGAGTAGGATGAAGACAACACACATCTGCAGGACAATTTCACCTGACACAGTTTCACAAAACCAGACACCGAAAGCTGGCTGATCTCCCTAACTACTGCTCTGTGCAGGTATGGCAAGATACACACTTACATGAGGAAAAAAATTAATGCAGGTTAGTTTTGTGGCACTGTAGTAGTTTGGGAGTAGTAGGAATTAAAAGAAGATAAAATTATTTCAAGGTCAGATTTTCTGTTGGTGGAAACCAGCAGTCTCCCACTGATTTCCACTGGAATACGTCAAGTTGCACCAAGTAGGTAGATAATACTTTGCATTCCAGATTTCTTGCATAGCTGTACGAGATCAATGTTACAGTTTTTATTACTGTGGTTATTTCTTTTGGGAGACCTTGGCCAAAGTCAAAGCTGTTCCTGCAAGGTCAAATCAGTTGACACTAACTTCAGCAGGCTTTGGAGCAGAGTATATAAATATTTTAGCCATCTTCAGTCTCACCTGTGTTAACTTTCCTCTAAACAGGAGGCAGTGTGATGAGCTTCAATTCTATAGAAACCATATCCTCATTCAACAGTGCTCAGGAAATTCTTTTACTGTTTCTGGGTTAATGCAGAGAGAATGCCCTGTTCTCCCATGAGGCCCCTGTAAATGTCTCTCCATCTGAAGCCCTATGACTACAAGAGTAGAAAATTAAGTGTCCATTGTTTTGAGGACACTACTAAAGGAACTCTAGAGTATCAAGACAAGCTCAGCCCACAAAACTACTAGAGATGGCAAAAGACAAAATTTTTAGGGGAAAGAGGATGGCAAATACTATTTTCTTCTTGGCATCATGCTAACAACAAAGTTTTTCTCTTTAAACTTTGTTTTTGAAGATGAAAAACACAACTATTGTCATAGGTGGTTTTTTAACCTGAAAACCACTAGTTTTCTGTTACTAAAAATCTTTCTGCCTGAAATAAGATTTCTGAAGTAAAGGATTATGTTAAATTGTCCTATCAGATCAATCTAGCACCAGCTAATTTCTGAAATTCCTTAATACAGTAAATATTTTCCGCCATTTATTGCTCCTGTTAACCTGGATCCAGCTAGAAATAACTGAAATCTCTTCTAGCTTGTACCTCACCAACAACATCCTTGACCAAAAGACAATCACAGAACTATTATTACTGGTGATGAGTGAACCAGAAAAAGGTGCACAGCCTGATCCCAGGAAAGGTTTCATTTCCGACAGATAAAATCATCCTCATCCTGTTTGCAAACTGACTAAATTTAAATGTTGGAAAACAATGACCATGACAGTGAAAAACTGAATAAATTCAAACATTAGAAAGTGCATTATGCCAATTTTAAAGAAAACGGTTTCATAATAATTTCACTTCAATTCCAAGCTTCAAACTTATCTTCAAAAGCTACTTATAAAAGGAAATTTCCTATCCTTTGAGGAGTGAATAAGACTGAATAATGAAATTTAGAACCATGAATAATTTATCTTTGAAGAGGCCTAATTTCTAGAAGGTTTTTCTGCCTTAAGAGAACTGAAGGTTCTTTTATGACATTTTTCCTTTTTCTCGTACTAGAGATTGCAAAAACAGTTCTAACAACATTAGAGTATTTGTTTAAAAAATTATAATCTTCCTGCTTAATCCACATACTATAAATAGTCTTAGTATATATATACATATGAGTGCAGATATAGAAGCCCGATATAATGTAAAAAATAGCATACAGTTCCAAATTAGGATACACTATTAGAGTGGAAAAGCCAGAGACATTCTCCTTACTATACCATCCCTAAATTATGTCCTTGGATAAAATTCTGAAAGGATTTTAAAGGTAGAAATCCTTTAGTTACCTTCAGAAAAATCTTTTTGCACCGCCTGACTAGTCATTTATTAAGGCAATTTTAGCACAAACTCACCTTAGCCTGGAGCACAAGGATATTTGGTTTAGCTCTTACAAACGTCACAAACTTAAAGTATCGTATTGCTGAAGTTTCCTTCCAATTCAGATTACTTGCACAGGTGGAACAAAATCAGTGCAATTCAGGGAGAATGAGGTTTTCCAAGTTACAATAGCTTACAGTATTTTTTCTTTTCGGAAAAAGAACCTTGGATTTCAAATTCACATGGCTGCTTGAAGAAGCAGCAGTTATAATAATGCATTTAATAGGATAACTGGCCATTACGTCCATACAGTCCTTTCCTTTCCTCCATCCTTGATAAGTTACTACTGCTACTACTAAAGTTAGCTCCATGGTAGAAGCAAATTCGTTTCCCTTTTAAAGGAGAATATAAAGGCAATCATGGTGAATTTCATCAAGGAAAAATAATGTTAGAACAAAAGATAAACAGGAAATTTAATGTTCGATTTTCCCGAAAGTCTCATTTTATGCTCTATTTTGGTTGCCTTATGGACACTATGGTTTTACCATCTTTCTTCAGAGAAGAAATTCTAAAATAAAGGGTTGCCAGATCAATCTGTCCTGAGCTGTATCTTTCTGAACTAGCTGGTAGATGGTCCATATACACGGATTGTACATAATTCATGAGGGATAGCTGTCATGGTACCAGGATTTCAACAGTTCACTGATAAACAAACTGTTTATTTTTTGCTCAGATTGCACTTCTTCAAAAACAGAACATTAGTATCTTGTGACAACACACTTTGCAGCAAACTGCATTGCCTGGCATTCGACACAGTTGTTCACTCTTCTCAGTTTGTAAAATCTGGATCCAATTTTCAAATGAAGGATCACTTTGCTGAACATTTATTTTTCCTGTGGAATTACCAATGTTTGGTGAACAGGCTCTTTTCAACCTTGGGGGTAATTTATTTAGATTTTTAGTCTCTTCAAATGTTTGTGGAAAATGTTTGTCTGCTGGAGGGGCACCACATGCTTCTGATCTGAAGACTGACTGCCTTCTACTGCCTAAAAAGCCATTCAGCAAGTACAAATACAGACAGGATGTTAAATGATCATTAAGTATCTAAATGAACTGGGAATTGCAGCCCCAGTTTCAAAAGTCTGTCAGATGAATTGAGTTCCAGTCTAATTCAGAGTCTTGGGAACTTAGATTTCTATACACTCAAGAGTTTGCTAAACTGAACAATACAATATTGCGTAGAGATGGATGAGCAAGAGTGAAAGCCGAGAAGGATGGAAAGCAAACGCAGAGGTAACTTGCCGATTCAAGTGCACATGCAGGTTCCCAAAGCAAATACTTTCCCTATCTGCAATAAATTGTGATGTTCTTCTGCTTAGAATCTGTACAAATTGTGGGTACAGCACATTCTTTTCATTGAATGATTAAAAAGAAAAAAAGCAGGGTTTAATTCCAAGAATATTTACTAGAAAATGTAGCAGTCCCAGTGAAGTCCCGCAGTTTCCATTATATTTTTTCCTGTTTCTTCTTAAGCACTAAAAGCACTCGCTAAGTTCTGATGTTTCTGGGAATTATGGAACCAGAATATTTTGTTGAAAAATTGAAGTTCCAAAAGTAGAAAATATGTTAGGTATGCATCTTTTAAAAACAAATATTTCCAAGGCAAGTTTAGAAAAACTACTTTTTGAAGGAATATCAATTTAAACTGTGTAATAGTGGTTTAAACATTTAAGTGTTTTAGCAAGGCCTGTTGCAAAAGGACAAGAGGTAATGGTTTTAAACTAAAGGAGGGTAGATTTAGACTGGATATGAAAAAAGACATTTTTAACAACGAGGCTGATGAAACACTTGAACCGGTCGCCCAGAGAAGTGGCGGAGGCCCCGTCCCTGGAAACATTGAAGGGCAGGTTGGATGGTGCTCTGACTTCTAAAGGTCCCTTCCAACCCAACACATTCTAGGATTCTAATTTTCAAGCCCTGTACTTCCTATTAAATTTTATGACATTCAACATCTTTCCTTACTAATTCAATCTGTGTCCTTCTTCTCTGAAGATACTCTGCTTTGCATTGTGTAAATGTTTGCATTACTCGTCTACCTTATCATCTTCCAAATAATTTTAGTTCTTTAAAATATCATATATTTGTTTCAGAGAATAACATTTTTACATAACAGGGAAAGCCAGAGGGCACACAATGACAAGTTTTTAGAATCAACGCTGTGAAAGTTAAGCGTAACCGATGACTAAGCCAACCAAATATTATGCTTTAAATGACAGGCTTCTGCTCACGGGTGAGTTAGGTTGACCCTTTAGACCTTTGAATGAGATGGCCATGCAGCTCTTGGAACAGGTTCCACTGCATCCAGTTTAATTTACACCCTCACCTTACAGTGGACCATGTTGGAAGGTTAATTCCATGCTTTCTCCAATACTTTGTGCACTTAGAATTACTTGGATTACTTAGTTCCTCTATTTAAGTTTGCTTTTGCATCTTTTAATAGGAATAATACAATGCTTTGAAGGTAATGAAATACTGAATTTTAAATATTTCTTTTTGCCTATGTAGGATGTCTTGCTGAATTGCAAGAAGAGACTTAGACAGGTCTGGATAGATGTCTTTGGAAAAAGGAGAGGTGGGATTCTGCTCTAAATCCAGAGAATTTTAGTGCCTACTTATTTCAAATTCTGTGTCATAAAAACAATTTCTAAATTATCTTTTTTTAAACAAAGAAATGGCACTGCAAAACCAAAAAAAAAAAAAAACCACCTCTAAACCCCAAAATCTGTGTTGGTCTCACCAGTGCACTTCCATCAGCAATAGCAATGATGTAGCGTCCAGATGCAAGTAGCAAACCAACATTTTTATCACGATGTCACACAAACTGCTGTTGGCTTGTGTAGCCGACAATGCACAGGCAAGAAAGGACTTTGGAATTTCTCCATTCACAAGCCTATCAACGTAGAGGAGATCCACTATTTTTTACTAGTTTTGACCCAGGTTTTCTCTAAACATCTAGATAAGTGAGCTCACTTTCAAAAGTGACTAAGCACCCAGTGCCTTCCAGGTACAATCTAGTATTGCTGGAAGGTCAATTTGAAAAATCAGACTATGTACCTACAACCGTTAAAGGCATCTGATGTCCTCACATTAATGTGAAAAGAAATCAACCAACCAAATATTTGTGGCCCTTGTAAATACTGTATCACATGTCCACTAAAAATAATACACTCAGATAACTGGTATGCTATATGCACAAAATTAGTAGGAGGAAGAAAAACTCATCTTTATCTAGGATATTTTTCCCAGGAAAAAATGGTGTCAAAAATCAGATTTTAACAAGCTGTCAATTTCAGGATAGCAAGTTCCTTATCAATTCTGCCTTAAAGAAGGCAACAGACTAGACTTGGCCACGTCTGTCAAACATGATGTACTGGATTAGTCACAAATGTGACAAGACTTATTATGCAAATCAACTAGTCACAAGATGTCACACCTTGCTCTCAAGTGAAGCAGAGAGGCAGTGGCTTTGCCAAGCTCTTTATTGGACCAAGGTGGTTGGAATCCAGGTTTGAATGGCAAAGTATTTTAAATGTGTGTTAACAGTGGCTCTTAACTGGTTAGGAGTTTGCAGGTGGAAAAGGAGATTCAAAGAGGGATTTTAAATGTTATTTTTTTAATACTACCAATATTCATTAAATCAGAGCTAGTAGCCAGAGACTGCAGCACAATGATTTTTAGACTGCAAGTTCCCACTTTTGCCAGATGTGGAGAGAGATACAGTGAAAGTAGGGAAAGACAGCACCCTCCCATCTACCCTCAACAGCACTTATAGCTTTTATTTAAGCTCCCTAAAAATCTCTGGTCAAATAGATTTGAAAAATAAAGTAGGATATTCTTGGGTTGTTTGTCTGTAGTCTTGAGTTTCTTTTTGTCCTCAGTTGTCTGTATCTACTGTACAGAGCCAACCAACCCTGTACTTCCCTGGCATGAGACTAGTTTCCATCAAAACTAGCAGCTTTAGAAATGTCAGACTTTTCAAAAAGCTGTAAGGTTGTTCTAACAGTACAAATGGTAAATATAATTAGCACTAGTAATGGCTTCTATTAATGCATCGCTGAAATACAGAGTAAACTTAAAGGAGAAAAAAACTCACTTTTGTCTTCCAGAGATACAGCTTTTCACCAGCTTAGAACATACTTCACCAAAAGGCAGGAGGAAGCATTGACTGCTTCTACCATGAGCTTGCGAGAAACTGGCACTCTGCTCTCGAGTCCAAGTTCGCTGAGCTTGCCCATGGTGAACTCTGCCTTCAAAGGTAACTGCGCATACAAAAGCACTGAAAGGTCTAAGAAGATAAAAAGAAGGTGGGTTCTGAAGGCAAATTTAAGTCAATTCACTGAGTTATACAGAGTTTACCATAGAAACTCACCACAAAATTATGGGATGCATTTATGAAGTTCCCATAAAATATGAAGATAGTCAGTACTATGTGTATAGATAATACGGAAGGGAAGAATTTACTCATGAACAAACAGGAAAAAGAATTTTTAAAAGCTCAAGGAAGTAACACAGGAATGCAAAAAAAAAAGACTCCCCAAAACTAGAAACCTTCATTCTGACTGATGACTTGAAAAACTGACTCTTTTTTGAAAGTATTTACTTCCGTAGCTCACTAAGTGGTAGCAAAATTCTTTGAAAATTCTCCCCACAGCTTGTGCGTGCTACATACCTTGTAAATCTGGCCTAAGCCCCTTTGTCTACTTCTTCATTTTTCCATTTCCTTTTCATTATAGTCATGTTTTCCATTCACCGCAGCAATCTCTTCAGAATATTTAACATTTTGCCTAGAAGCCTCTCTGGACAACACACTGAAGTTCATGAAAATGCTCACTCTAATGTCCATGGCATTGGAGAGGATATAAAAATCAGTGCTCACTGACCCAAAGATGAAGTCCTGTGAAGCAATTAATATTTGCCTCACTAATATTTTTATATGCACATCTTAACTGGGGAAAACAAGACAATATGAATGTTGGCACTGAATCATATATACTTAATTTTCCTGAGAAAATGAAGTAAAAAGCTGGGTCATTTATGACACTGATGAAAATGTAAATTGCTATTGATTTGCTGTGTTGATAAAAATAATAAAATATTGATATTCTATATAAGTACATAAAAATAACCATAACATATCAGAGCAAAGTGGTCACACCAGTGTCCTGTAAGTTGCAAATACTCCAAGAAGTAAGAACATAGCAACTACAGAAGGATTTCTGCCAGACACATTGTCCCAGTTTCAGTCAACAGCAGCTTAGACACATCTGAAGCTGGAAGTTTTACCACTGTGTTTAGTACCTACCAGTGCAATCTCTCGTCTCTGCGTCTGTCTCATCTCAGTTTGAGCAGTTCCATATGGCTCCCACAGCATCATGTGGCAATGAGCTATACAATAGGAAAAACTAGTTCCTGGACGTCTCATCATTTCCCACTGTCTGCTCTTGGCTCTTTTTCTAGGACAAATACAGAGTGATTGCTTCTCACTCACCTTTTCCTCACTCTTCATTATTTTACAGCTCTCTGTTCTGCTCTCCCAAGGGCATCCATTTTCCAAACTGGAATACTGTGTCCTATTCAATTTCTCCTGTGTTAAAGCAGTTCTGCTGCTTTGATCATCCTTGCTGTCCTCCTCTTCCATCTAATCCTGACTACATTTAACAGTTATTCAGCACCATGAACTTAGAAGCAGTGTAAGAATGCCCTGGGTTTTGTTCTCAGTTCCTGATATTCTGCTTAGGATTTATATATGTATATATATATTTTTGATTTTTTTCTCTGCTCCTTCACCATTAACTGATAGCTAAAGTGACACTAATACAGAAGTTATCACTGTATGTGCCTAACTGCCACCACAGTATGCCATATGAATTGCTTTGTACCTGTAGAAATGGAATTTTACCTGTGGGTTTTATTCCTCAGATGCTCAGTATGCTGACATTTGCTGCAACACTTTGTGATATATTTAACTTCTTACTGCTCTGAACATAGCTCATCAAAAAAATCTGGGCCTCGCTAATTCCCCATTTTCCATGCAATTTATAATAAGTTGAGCAGCATTGGTCTCAAAAATATTTCTGTTAAAACTTTATATATATATATATATATATATATCTCATCCCTGCACTGTGAAAGCTGGCCATTTAGTCCTGCTTATTTTTTCCTGTCTACTGATCAGTTATTAACTTTTCCAATTGCTTATGAAATGGGTTATCCTTCAGCAATTTGATTTCTTTAAAGTTTTTGTAGTTGTAGCTCTGTTCACACAAGTATTTGAAGAACAGTGGTGAGCTACTGGCTAGAAATAGTGTCACTTGGTTTGAATTTGTCATTAGCCTGATAAGGGAGCACTGTTTTGAAACGTCAGCCTTACTGTTACTTTTACAAATATGATTAAAGCCAACTATTAAGGGTGTGTTTTGTGAAGTAGATTGGAAGGAAAAGAGAAGCCCCAGACTCGCACGTGTTATCAGGACAGTAGAGCATATGAGCTTTTTGTTCTGGAAAATATTCAGGTGAAACATACTGTGAAAATAAATTTCAGAAGAGGCAAATGTTCACAAAATGTTTAGTAGCTATTGTTTAAATTAATTTCCTGCCAATAAGGTCATTTAGGACAGAAGGGGATGAAAAGTAAGAGCGGTGTGATATTTTACTAACAAATTGTTAAAGCATACAAGTACAAAACACGTCCAGTGAAGCCAACAACACCAGGAGCAGCTGAGCTCCCCATCCTGCAGGAACACGAACACGTGTTGTACCACTGACAGCTCATGAACCATGTTCATGTCTGGTCTTGTCTCTTCATGCTACTTCAGCAGTATGGATCACCCTGGATGAAACTCAGCCCTATGACAGCTAATCAGCCTTTCAAACCCTCCATGTGGTATCTCACAGAAACTTCTTTGCCCTTCAATCAAGAGGTAAAACTCTAAATTTAAGTGCTACATCACAAAAGTCTTGCACTTAAAAAAAACCACACAAAAAAACCCTGACGAAATATTCCCCCAAAACAGTCACTCCTCCAAACATCGCCCCCCCCCCGCCCCAAAAAAAAAATCACACTAACTCTACCTGAGAACCTAATACTGACCAACAGTCACAAGAAGCCCTGGAAGTCAAACCAGGAAAAGAGAAGAAATCAAATCCAGAAACTGAGTGTCAGTCTCAGTTGTGCAATCTACTTTCACAGAATCAGCTAAATCTTAGTGTATTCCACTTCAGCATTTGCTCCTACCACCATTATATCTATGGTACCTGGAAAACGACTTAGACATACCTCTGGAGAACATGAGTCCAGTGCTTCCAAAATGCCAAAGTCAGTACGTTCATGTGTCAGATACATATGCCAGGGTAGCCATCCCAGCTGCACAACACATGATGTGTCAAACGCTTTACATAGGGTGGGTCAGGAAGAGGCTCGTTAAAGTGAAACGCTACAGCTCTGCTTGCAACATCTCTGCATCCTTGTCCAGTTTTACACTGGAAAAAAATGACACTTCTTTAAGAAAAGGGTTACTCTGGAGAGGGATTGAAACCCATACAGAAGGGCCAGAAGAACTGTGTCCAGTACATTAGATACAGATCCATCACAGATCTTTTGTATTGATATCTCATCATAGAGGAAACAGCATAAATTGGTCTGATTTCTGTAAAAATAACTAAAACAAATTATTATGATGACCAAGTTCAGACTATCTTACATAGGTAGCAAAAGGCAACAGAACTCCTTGTGCCTGAGTATGCCTCGCAGAGGAGAGAGGCTCAGCCGGATGATTTGCTGAGTTGAACTTCCTTGGAGGAAAAGGCCACAAACCCACTCCCTAAAGGCATGTAGAATTTAATTCACACAGAAGACGTTCATGGATTTAGGTACATAAATAGCCTTCAAATTCATCCTATCTATAAACATGACCTAACTTTTGAGATGGCTTTCTGCACAGAAGTGTGTGGCACCTCTTGGATAAGACAGACAATGAGACCACATGTTTTGAGAGTAAGGAGCTAAAGTGTGGCCTTTCTGGACAGCACGAACTTGCATCCGTGGACACATTTTTTTGGTGCATCTGCTGGGAAGGAGTGCTGGAGGGGAGTAAGATACGTCTGCCCAGGGAGGTTGTGGAGTCTACTTCTCTGGAGACATTCAAAACCCGCCTGGACGCATTCCTGTGCGCTCTACTGCTCTGGCAAGGGGGTTGGACTAGATGATCTTTTGAGGTCCCTTCCAACCCCTAACATTCTGTGATTCTGTGATTTCTTTGGGTACTGAATTGTTACCACCATTATGGACATTCCTCTCAGTTGACCTAAACAATGCTCCTGAACAAGTGGACACAGCTGTTAAAGAAGATAAAGGGTTTTCTTTCATTTTCCTCATCCTTGACTCTTCTGTTCTGACCCTTTAGCTGCAAGACATCAAATTCAAGAGTGACAACTGCACCCCAGCCCTGGAACTCACACACTATTACCGTACCTGCTCATACATCTGCACTGGCTTCTATTCATGTAAAACTGTTAAGACAGTGCTGTGCTACTCTTCTTCTCTCTGTTCCTACTGGAGCGGTATTTTGAAGGTAACTCACTGAGGCAAGGACTTGGAGGTGGATACCCCCTCCGGTGTTGAATGGTATCTTGTCTAGCTGGGTCTGTCTGTGCTATATACCTGTTCAGAAAAATCAAATAGTTTCACAGTGCTAATCCTGGTTACACAGACAATCTGCAGTCCATTTGCTATTCCTTTTTGGCTTTATTTTTAACAGGGCCTTAAAACATATTTTTCCTTAAAATGACAACATTCTTTTCTGCCCTCTTTGTTCATGGGGCTTTGTGTGCTCATAAAGAGTTTGAGATCCCTTCACACCTGTGATGCACATGCATGCTTGTAATAAAGACTCTCTTATCTGTCCTTCACTGATAACTTAAGAGGACAGTGTTTAAGAAAAGTCACCATCTTTGTGACTTGTAGCGAACAAAACCAAAGCCAAATTCCAAACCTACAGCAGTGACTGTAGGGCCGGTGTGTCTGGGGAAGGAGGGAATCTGACCAATGAAGCTCACAGAAACCTGTCTCTAGTTTTGCTGTCTGGTATTTAAACCCTCCATAACTTGAGTTCATTGAAGTGCAACAATAACAGACATTGCACTTCAAATGAACATCTTCTGCCTGTCAGGCATCTCCATGCATGAAGGTCTTCAAACATTTTACAAATGTTTTTTAATAAAGCCATCCAAAATCCCTGCCAAGCACAGGGCGAACTATGTGCTTCTCAGTTTGGCAAAAATCAGGAAAGCAAGTAGGGAGATGCTGAACACGAAACTTTGACTTTCAATCTCATTTTTCCAGCCACCTGGTAATGGTCTCCCTTCACTGCAGGCAGTTGCTTCTTCTACATTTCAAGCAAAATCCAAAGATAAAAAAACTGCTTGCATTTTATCTCTGTCTGCCACTGTTGTTTAGATAACACTTAAACACTTAAGGTTTTCATATGCATACAGACAAACATATAGGGTAAGAAACCTTAGTTCCTACCTCTGAAATCTTTAGAAAATTTTTCAGTACTTAATTGTAGTGCTAGGGCCTAAATCATGGGCCCTGCACTGAAGTTGACCTATAGATGAACCTCACAGCCCCAGACTATATAATATTAATCACACATGCGATGTATTGATAATCTATTTTAGCAGGGTCGTCTTTCTTTAGCTAAAGGCCAGGTGCAAGGCTGGGAAACAAGCTGCTTCTTGCTTTGTTAGAAGTATGTTACAAGACCATGAGACCAGAGGCCTGGCTTGGGTGAGAAAAATGTGATTAAGGACCAAAATTGATAGGGACACTCCTTTGTATTCTTCCTTTAGCCCTGGCCAGGCGGTGGGAGGAATCCAACGGAGTGGACAACACCAGATGTTCCCGCATTTGATGTTGTGTAAGATTGTTTATTTAATAGTATAAAGCTGGACCCCCTTGCAGCAACTTTGGAGACCTCACCTGTGAGTGGACACACTACGTAGGGCTTCCCAATTGCTGGGATGGTTCTCCAGAATCCTCACTGCAACAGGGGCTCCCCAGAGACCATGGATCTGGACGATGATTTTACGGCAATTCATGATGGATCTTTCTTAACAGCTAGCACTAACTACATATAGTACAGATTAGGTGCATTACTCTGCTTGTTCTCCTTTCTGCTTAAACTAGAGCTTGCATTGCCTTGTAATACTATGAAATAGACAGTAAAATAAACTTATTCTTCTGTTGGTGCCCACGTCCCTTTTCTGTGGGATGCCCCCCTCCAGACCAATTAGCAACACATTAGTACATATTATATATTGGTGCAACACCAAAACTTAGAATCTCCTATTTCCCGCATAATAAAAGATGCATCTTCTTTCCCACTCTAGTCACTTCTTTAGAGAAATAGACAGTCTTCCTTATCCTCCTTGTTGGCCCTGAAGAGAGGCTGAGGGGAAAGCAAGCAGACTTGTGACTCCTTTCCAGCTAGAAAACCCAACTCAAAGACACAGGAAAGCAGCCCGTACCATCCCAAGCTTTTGCTCCATCCTTCCTTGACCTCCCTGGACTCCGTGTTGCTCATTTGGAAAATCGTGCCAAACATGCTTCCCAATTAGCATAATCTGAGCTATGCTAAAGCTATGCTGCTGCTCATAAACAACTTGCTCAGAAAACGCTCCCCAGGAGATTTGTTTACACAGCAGGGAGTGGATCAGCATGCATGAGACTGCAGTGCCGTGACTTCTCTTTTCGGCTGCCTTATACTGGTTATACGCTGCTTGCACTGGCATCACTGGCAGGGCCCCGGTGTCTCAGTGGAAGGAAAACCCAAAGCTGGCCTAACCACAGGACAGTTTGGGATCGGCAAAACGTTCCCAGCCTCTTACAGCTTAAGCACTGGTACAGAGTTTGAGAGAAATTTCCCTCCACAAAGAAAAACTTAGTCTTCTGGTTAGACAACACCACACACTACAATTTGATACTTAAGAAATTGTCATGAAGCTCTAATACAAGTATTCACTCAGTCACTTATCCTTTTAGCAATAAAAAGAATTAGGACTGAAGTTCAGTTGCAATTCATTGCAGCTGCGGTGGCAAGGACCCCTTCAGAAAGTAATTTCCAGAGGATTCTTCTTGTTAAAAAGCCATTTTCTTGGCGAGGAGTGGGATGTCTGGAAGATAGCAACAGGGACAAAACCAAGCACAGAAGTTTACAAGCATTCCTGAAGAGCATTCTAAACACCCTGTATTTATTCAAACAGTTACAAAAACATTTTACACAGCTAAGCTGTTTAGCCCCTCCACCAAAATATAAAATAGACTTCTAAGTCTAACTTTTGATAGTCAGTTTTCCTCATTACCCCTAATATGACACGAGGCAGCAGCAACACTTGGCCTGACCCTGGAGAAGATGTGGAGGGAAGATGGCAACCTCTTGGTCTCCTGGTCATTCCACAGCTCCCGGGATTTCCATGCTTCATTTCTGACCCACAGCCACTCTCTCTATGCATGACAGAAGCTGTTTGAACAACTTGATTGTGAATAATATACATTGCAAATTCAGCTTTTTTGGAGTGAAAGGGTCTCAAAGAACAACTTCCACTCTCACTGGGCAGCCCTGTAACATTCAGCTCACACATTATGGCATGTGGCTGGTTATGTAGGTCAGATGGCATCATTATTACTACCTGAGGGGATTACAGACTGAAATTTAAGAATGACAGGTCTGGTGAAACTGTCAGGCTACGCTAAATACATGGAAGAGTCTTCACATTTACTTGATGGCTGCCATGGTCCCCTTGCAAAGAGAAGAATAGTGATGTCAGGCTGTTTATCTCCATAAATGCTCACGAATTTGTCATCAGATAACACCCTAGCCACACCACCTTCTCTAGCCTGTCAAATGGTCACCCTGTTCCCTGATGCAAACACAGAACAGTAACCAGTCTTTTCTTCCCTTCTGCTTCTTCCATTGCTATTATTATCATCCTCTCATTACTCACCATACCGTCCCACTTTCTTTGTGAAAGCTACACATTAATCCTTCAATCCCAATTTGTAACTCTTCCTTTGTCAAGGAATGCCACTGTCCTGTCTACCTCTAAAAAAGGAAACAACCATTTGACATCTCTCTCCTTCCCTCCCACCTGAACAATGGCAGGAGAGCTGATGTTCAAAAAACAATGCAAGTATGAACCGAATACTCCTCCTACCAAAGAAGAAAAGTAGGAGACTCACAGTTCAGTCTCTGTGTCCTGGACAACCTTATGTTGCACAAAACAGAGAGAAACACAAACTTTTTGTTTTTAAGGTGGAAAATGGGATCCTGAGTATCCCAGGAAATTCACGATAAACTGAATAGGAGGCAGTCTCCACTTCCATTTTCAAGCCAAAAGAGAAGAAAGAAAGAGACATGGCAATTCTGCAGTCTGTGCTAGCCCTTCTGGGTCAGGCCAAGAGAAGCTTCATTTGGCCATTTCTCACACAGCTGCTACTGAAGACAGAGTAAAAACAGTCTGTGAAGCCCAAGGGTCCCTAACACCAGCTCTTGCTTGCACCTCTATGTCATACTGGACAAATGTTTTTGTCCTTTCAAACCCATGCTCTATAAATTTTACTCTGAACAGAGACCATATAAGCAAAAGCACCTCTGTGCTATACTCCACATGAACACAGCCACAATAAGAAAATCAGGAAAGCACTAAGGCACACTACTAAGTCTAGCTGTAAGAGCAGGTGGCAGGTGAAGTATTTCTTAGAACTTGCAGCATTAGGAAATCCCAAACCTATTTTTTTCAGCAATGACTTCAGAACGAGATGAGGCCCAAGACCTAATTAAACACTGGACCTATATTTCTATGACTTCTTTTGAGTTGATGTGAGTACTGGACACTGGCCATCTAGAGTATGGTGTCTGTGCTTCATGAAACAGTAGAGTTTTGCTGTAAAAAAAAAAAGAAAAAAAGAGCAACAAAAAAACCCAACACAAAAATCCCACAAACAACAAAGACAAAAGGATGGGGAGAAAGTCATATGAAAGATAAAAAGTTAAATACAAGATGGTGGTACATCTGTCAACTATGCTTTACCTTTTTGACACAGTCTAAATCTTTTCGATACTTCTGAAAATTAATTGAACTAAGCGCCAAATGGAATAGTTAGGCTTAGCAATTTTGCATTTCTGCTAGTGGTTTTGCATACAATTCTTTCCTTCATGTTCATAAACCTTGGTTTACAGCAGAATGTCCAGCTTTAGGATCTTTGCCGGCTATCAAGAAGAGGTGCACTTTTTTTCTCTAGTAATACATAGAAAAAGAAACAATTCTTGAAACTGTGCAACTCTGTGCAAAAGGAAGAATAAAGGAGCTTTTCCCCCATCATATGCATTACTTCCCTTGATGTTGTTCTAGTTAAGAATGAGATTCCAAGAACAAAAGTTTCCTACTCTATAGACATATTCTGTTTGCAGTTCCTTTAAAGAGATCTCCTCGTCAGGCATCTCAGACTTGCAAGGAAGAGATCACACTGACAGCAAGTCACTGCTTCACTCAGTGCAAGCTGCCAAAACACGTAGAACTGAACCTTGTCCTCTCATTCACTGGACTGATAAATATGCTTTTAAAAGCATGCACAGCCTGGTTCACACTTACATGATGCACAGAGAATGAGGCAGAGGGCTTGCAGAGTGAAGCAACACCTCATTTCCGATCATGTGCAGAACAGTCCACCTTTGCTTACTGCTAAAAATGCTAAACCAGTGCCATTTGTACTGCATATGTGCAACATGCATGTCTCCAAGATTCATTACTGTGCATATGAAAATTCAATCATATCAAAGCTTAGCTTTAAGAAAGTCCCAAGGAGCTGAACCGTGTGCTTATGCGCTTTGAGGGGGGACAAACCCAACAACTCTTTTTTTTCTTTTTCATAGCATTGTCCCGGTCTTTCCTTTAGTAAGAACAAAATAGCTGCTAAATAATCAAACTCTGTTTTCCCACTGTGTGTTTCATATCCATTCGTTTTCATAACTCAAGTTGTTTGTATGAATGCAAATGTGTAAATCATAGACGGATTTAGGGCTGATCCCAGGCAAACTGTTACTAAGATGAAAAAAAATCATTATTTTCTTTGAAAACTGCTGTGCTTTGGTCATTTGGTATGACCATATGTATTCTTTTACATCTTCTCTCTCTCTCTAAGACTACTTTCTGTGGCTTATTCTAGAGCAAAGGATTCTGAAATGAGCTTGGAAGTACCACAAATTTGCCTATTTTCACATTTCATTGCAATTTGAACATCGTTTTGTGTTTACGAAATTTTTCATTAGAATAAATCTGCCCTTCAGTCAAAAAGGGAAAAAATATGCTGTAGAGAAGTGACAGATTTGGGACACATATGGCCATTGCACATCCTATACTTGGTCAAAAAGAGATGAATGTTTGTGTTCTCTAATGAAAACAAAGAATTTGCAGACAAAATTATTTTTTAAAGAGTAACAAAACAGACTTTCTAATTTTCTTGACTTCTGTGTGGGCCTTTCATATCCATGGACGTGAAGCTCGTAACAGTTGGTTTCAACCTAAAGTACCAGAAACCCAGCCTAGGACATAGCACTGAAAGACAAGGATTTCCAAAGAATTTTCCTCAGTTCTCTAAAAGATAAAAATACAATCTAGATACACTTGGAGTTTTACAAATGTCTAATGACTGCAGTGCTGACAACAACATGAAGATCCCCAGCATCATGGTGGGACATGGTGACAAGCTACATGCCAACGGAGGGTCTGGTCAGCGCTGCTGGCCCCACATCTGGTCAGTGCACCCTGACTCTTGCCAGTCATGATCCATCTGTGCACATGGGGGGAGCACAAGCTTGGCAGAAGATTCAGCAAGCCCGAGCAGAACGGGAAGGTCTCTGCTTTGTTGGTGTTCTACAGATTAACATTTTTACACCTACATAGAACTTGTTTGAACATCCTTTTAAAAAAAAATTAATCTCAGATACACAAAACCTGAAGAGGAAAACAAACAGAAGCAGGAGCTTCTTGGGACTCCTCCTTTGCAGAGTAAAAAAATCCTCCTAAATGACATTTTCAGGGTGAGGCATTTGTAAGTACAACTGTAAAAGACCAAAGGCTCGACTGACAAACTGTGAGATACGAAGTGCTTGCAAGATACATCCGGTGTTGAGATAATTAAAATCAAAATTAAACTTGTGCTATATTTGCATCTGCAAAGCATCAGTTAATCAAACATAATGAGTTAATCAGACTCATTTTTCTGAGGGCAAAATGTAATCATGCTTCATCATCTTTTGTGTTCTCCTCAGAATCCGACAGACTTTCTGGATAGAAACTCTCTCTTCCTAAGTATTTGCACACCCAATGCACATCAGAGTCCTGGAAGTTTTCTAGGCATTCTTGCAACATTAATAGGAAATAGTTGTAGTAAAGCCACTTTATAAGAGCTTTTTTTCTATATTAACAAGTCAAATAATAATAACAAATTGAAGGGGACACCAAGCACGACCCAGGAAGGAGATAATACTCCGCATCCAATTTTTGCAATCAGGAGAGAAGCCACATGGCTATTTAGCAAGACTACTGCCAGTAAACCAGTATGTCTCCCAGATTCCTAACAGCAATAGCAAAGAATACATTCTCTGGTGACCTCTGCAGATTTAGCAATTCTGTACTTATTTTCCTGTTACCAAAAAAAAAAAAAAAAAAAAAAAGAAAGAAAAAACAGCTGTTGTTGGATGTCATTTCTAGGTATTGTAATTAATTCATTTTTAATCCCATGGAGAAATAATTTATACTGTCTTGGTTGCTAGCTATTCAAGATATTGTGGTTACATTTTTGGTGTCCTTGGTACATTTTATTGTAACATTCTCAGGGCACTGCAGTCAATTACCACATCCCATGCTGTTTTACTTGCTACAAAGCATCATCCAAGCATTTTCCAGCAAGTTCTTGTGAGTAACTATGTCCTGTTCAAGAAACACATGTATGTCCATGCGCTAATAGGTATGAGATCAGTGTCAGTTTAGCCATTTGGATTTATGCCTTTTTGATTTGTCTTCTGTAGTCTTAAGCCTCTTAGCTCAAGCTGAGATAGATTTTTTTTTTTTTTAAAAAGTGTTTAAAATTAAACTGAGTGTATTTGGAATACAAAGCCTTATCTGATATCTGTCTATTGTGCGTCTACAGTGTTAAAACTTGCCCTGGTTTTTCACTACTCTTCCTTTTTCCAGAGCTTACTATCTCTTTATTAAGCCCCATGGTTGTGCTGGTCCCCTCTCTTGGCTGTCCCAGTTCTTCTCTTCATTGCTGCTGCTCCTGTCGTGTGCGTGTGGGGAAAGTGTGAGGGACAGTCCCAGTGGGAAGCACAAACACAACCAGCTACGCAGCAGCAACGGGAACGAGAGATGCATCTTGCTGGGGAAAGAGACGAAACAATGGCTCCTGGCCAGGACTTGGAAAGGGCCAAAGATAATAGCACCCACAGATTAAAGGAAAACTGCTGGAAATAAATTTTGGTAGCTCTCAGCCTTCCAGCTCATTAAACGCAGTTGACTACAAAGGAGTTACCCAGCGCTGACAAAGGGAGAGGGGGCAAGCATCAGGGGAGAGAGGGGACTAAAACCCAGAGGCAAGAAGTCAAAAAAAGGTGGTGAAGAGGCTACAGAGACATCGTCCAGGAATTTATGGAACGGCTATATCTTTCAATCACAGCTATGATACGTGCGATTTTCTTTTTCAAGTAGCAATTCTGTAGTTGAGTGAGAGCACTCACACGGGAGAGCTTGCCCTAATGCAGTGGAAGCTATAGCTATCATGAGGAAAAATTCATTCACTGTCATTGTTAATCTGGCCTTTTTCACTTATGACTCTATCCACTGTATTGTGTTTATGTAGAGAGATGATATGTCCAGAACAATTTCCCAGAGAGGCTACAATACTGAGGTGTTAGCTGTTCCTAGAAGCCATTTCACTAAATCAAGTTTTGAAAGGAAATTGATGTCAGACAGTACATAGTACTGACACCCCCACAAGTAACCCAGTCTAACATACACTACATACAGTCTATTCCCGAACATATTTTTCCCTTCTGCAAATGATATAGATACTTTTCGATTCTCTGTGAAATCGAGAAAACAGTTTGCAGAAAGGGGAAAAAGAGGAGTGATGGTGAACAGCAAAGACAGTGAAATCTCACTGATTTAGCATGTCAGTGCTTCTCATTCTCTGTTGATCCAAGGTAGTAAAGAGAATAAGAAGAGAAAATAAACAATATTCCTCAGAAATACATAAAAATGTAAGTCTTGGTAAAATCCATATTTGCCCCGCCAGTCACTCCAGCAAGAGGGATCAGCTTTCTTTGCTCATGTGAGTATTTGCATTAATTTGAACTGGAACTCTGCCTGACAAAAGAGCACTGGATCTTCCCATTCTGGGCAGAAGCACTGTAACTACCAGCTGAAATACATCAACACTCTAGATAAGCCATGAACTATTGTATCCGCTGATTTACTGCTGATTAAAGACTCCCAAGTTGATCATAGTCCTGAGAATTAACATAATTGAAAATGTTACATTAACATATTAGAGAAATGTTCTGAAAACACATTAGTCTACCAAGCTGAATAAGCAAATATGTTGCTGCCTGACAGTTCTTTCATCAGTTTTGCCAAGTCCTCTGACTTCCACGTTTATCTGCAGAGTCGATTGCACGGCTCAGAGCTGTCACAACAACAAAATTCTATTCATTTTCCTTTAAGTTGTATATTCTTGATCCTTACTAAAACTATTTCCTAGTTGTAAACAAGGCACTCAACTCACCATTCAATGCCACCAAGATATAAAAAGTACTCCTACTTGTGACGCTATAAATTTCACTAATGCAACAGACTGTTTTAGAAAGAAAAGCATAGGTGTGTTCTTTTAGCAAATGGCATGCAAAACTTCAGCACAAAGTCCCATAGTCTAAACAAATCAAGTAGGAATCTAGTAAGAGAGTACTTCAAAAAACAAATTATGAAAATGTCATGTCTTAATTGTTTGAGATGTGTGACATTGGTAAAAAATGCAGCGGGTTACCAACACTGCAACTGGAATTATCAAGATAAAGTATTATCGTAAAAGTTACCATCTCCTTTCCTTTTCTTTCTTTTTCTTTTCTTCTTATTGAAATTCTGTGTTAATTGTGTCACTTCAGGCCAAAGTTAGTATATACAATTATTAGTAGCAAATCTGAGTAATTTTCATAGACTACATCTGCGTGAGACAACGAAGGAGCTGGGGATGAAGTCCCAGGGAAAGAGGGTGAAATCAGCACCAACACCCCTTGACGGGAGGTCAGACTTTGCTCCCTGGAAGCCAAAGCCACTGATTCTCCAGAGGTCTTTGCTTGGCTACAAACAGGACATCTTAACACGTATACCACCTCTTCTACCATTACAGATACTCTGACTTGAATTGTATCTTGCAAGTTTCTAAAAGGCCCCAGCAAACAATCCAGGTCAGCAAGTAAGGGTCAAATCTTGCAAACGCAACCAGTGGGCAGTGCAACTTGTTTTCCAGGAGCTGGGTAAATTATAACCATTCATTCTCAGTCTTGCACAGAACACACTTTGAAATGCTAAGGATGTTGCACGTAAAGAATGGTGGCAGGACATGCCCAGAAAGCAAAAATTATATATCATGTTTTGGGCTGTGCAGGTACCCGCACTGAAACTCATGAGACAGATAACACTCAGTGGGAAAATAGGTATGATACATTGATTTTGTAAATACACAGAAAACAAAAGAAAACCCAAGGAGAACATATAAGAAAACCTATCATGCTCCTGTATTTCCTCAAGGTGATTTAATATAGTAATTATTACAATGTGCACTAGGAAAGAGCACAGTACTTCAGTAATATGAAACTTCAGCACAGCATCTGTTACTAAACTTTGCTCAGAGGTAAGGAGAGGCGAGCAAATTCTGGGTAAATTATAAAACAATTGAGTGGTTCAAGAAAGAAAGCTTGGAGAAGTTTAAAAACAAATTTCTCACACGCAAAAACCAAAACTACCATCACTGTTATTACGCCTGCACACGAAACCTAATGATACTATTCAATTATTAGGAAGCTGAGACGAAACACTTTAGCAAATTCAGTGGATTGCTTGAATTTACAGCTTTTCTGCTGCTTTAAGGAAAATGAAGGCAAGATACAGACCCTTCAGGCATTGAGTATTTTGCCTTTTTAGTGCTAAACCTTGGCAACTCCTTTGCTGCTACACTGCTGCTTATGAAAAGCAGCTGTATTTGGAGACACTAGTAATACCCAATAGTCTGAAACCCATACTTGCTGAAGCCTACCTCCTTCAACACCACAATGCGCAACATTTGTACTATCCAAGTTGAGACTTGACAGGGAAATAGAGGATTTACAGCTTAAAATATTGCTTTATAGCTTACCAGAAAGACAATTGAACAAATTTTCTATCAGACTTCCAAGTTTTCAAGCAGTGTAGATAGGAAAGGAAACTTTATGAGCAAGTCAGGATCTTTTTTTCATAAAGTTTCTATAACTTTTTCTTTCTTCCTTACACTCAGACTTCACATTCAGTGCTGCTATTCCCAGCTTATCTCAACAGGACATAACCAAATAAAACTTCCACAACCACTGGAGTGTATTCTAGACAAGAAACATATAATTTATTTTCTGTCATATTAAGTAAATGAATATGCCTTAAATGATACCATTGGGACAACACATTTTTTTATTCTTACCATGGAGAAAGATATCAGAGATCAACTTGCTAGGTGTGATTTTTAAAACCAAGTTTGTTTCACAGCTGCAAACACTGTTTTCACTTCATGCTCAAATTTTCCCTGCCTATTCAAATTCAACTCCATTTGCGTTTGAGAGTTAACGAGAATTTTTTTCCTTTACTTCTAGAAGTCCTTTGAAGGAATTTAACAAAGAAATGTTGAAGGTGATAATTTCTTAGATTGTTCTTTCAGCCATCAGTTACTAATCCTACCGAGAGAAATGTAAGGTTTAAAACCTTCAAACTCCCAATCGCACAGTTGTTAACATTGATTGTGAGATGACATTGTCCCAGACAACCCTAATGAAGAAAATCAATTAATCTAACAGAGTAAACCTTTGAAAACAACGTGGGAAGAAGATCAGCAATTACTTGCGCATAGCATACAGACAGACAGACAGTTGAGCAATGAAGCAATGTCCTACCTCTCCTTGCCGGTGATAGTGCTTGGGAGGTTTTCCCATCTGCTCTAGCATTTTGCCCTTCTTACTGCTAGTAAGCGTCAGTCCCTGGTGGATGCCTGCAGATCTGTTGGTTGTCTGAGTTGGAGCCTCCCCCATCAGGGTGGATTTGATGGAGTTCACCTTGGAGCTGGAGCTGTCTAGCTGGGAGCTCTCCACGATCAGGACCGCGGCTAGTAAGAGGAGACAGCAGGAGCACTTATTCCACATCAGCACGATCATCTCCCCTCCCCCTAAAAGGATAATCTGGTTTTTTTTCTTGTTTTTTTTTTCTTTTTTTAAGGTAAAATAAAAGAGGTGAAAAAAAAGTTTTAAAAAATATCTCCCAAAGTTATTAAAAGAGCAATAGATTTCAATGCCACACACTCAAGGAACTGCTGCTCTGAGAGAGACGGGAGAAAAATGATTTAAAAAGAATCCCCTAGGAAAAAAAAAATGTGTCAAATCTATAGGCACTGAGCAACTATCAGATCTGTGAAGTGATGGCTTTTTCCTCCAGGTCCTCGAGAAGTCCAGGCAATTCTTTAGTAACTGAGAGCAGTAAACTGCGAGGCAACTGCACCCAGGGTAGCTCCCCACCAGCGCAGGCACCAGCACATTTGCTTAAGCTTCAGAGGAAGAGTGAGTGAGTTACTTCCCCCCACTCCTCCTCTCTTGCTGCACAAGCCAGCAGAGAGGAAACTCAAACCAGATCCAATCCAAGCAGCACCGGCAAAAGCTGGGCTTAGTTTTCTTTCACTCTCTCTGCCCCCCCCCTCTTTACTTTTATTCCCCTCCTCCTTTTTTCTGTCTTTTGCCTCAGCCTCTGCAGCCAGCAGGAGTGAAAGCACCCTGTCTCCTCCTCCTCTTCCTCCTCCTCCTCCTCCTCCAGCCTAGCCGGTGAGGGGCAAGGGGCTCTGGGCATCCAGCAGCAGGGCGGACAGGGGGAGACCTGGGGCTGGCCCCCACCCACAGTGAGAGCACAAGGACATGGGCAGACAGACAGACCCCCTGACGGGCTTCCTGAACTGCTCCCCTCACACTCGTGGGTCTCCGGCAGCTTACTGCTGCCCCCCCTACTATTACTGTTGCCAGCAGCGGGTGCTTCTTCCCCTCGCCCCCAGCCCAGAGGAGGGACATGCTGCATGGTGACTTTTGCCCCCTCTGTCCCCCAACCCAGCTCCCACATTCCATGAGGCTGCTCTCTCCCCAGCTTGAAGGGTTCCCCTTCTCTCTGGCCACGATCTGCCCGAAGCTCACAGCCACACATGGCCCTGGAGACATGTGCCACATTCTTGGTTGTGTCTCTCGTAGTCACTTTGGTACCCAGCCCTGAGGCAGTGGTTAAGTCTCACCAAAGGGGATGGGTACTGACAGACTTTCTGCAAGGGCTCCCTGGGTTGCACCGCAAATCCTGTCAAATCTTATGTCCAAGCCTGAGAAGTCCACATCCCAGTTAAAGGGCATGTCCAGCCATGAATGCTGCACTGCACTGCTACTGCATGTGACAATTCCCAGTGTCACTATCAAGCCAAGAGACTTACTCTGTATCCATCTTCCCAAATTCCTTGGCATAAGCACACATCTGATTGCTGTGAAACATCCAGGTGCTACAAACTACATGCTCCAAGGCCCTTGCATGTCTCTACTGCGGGACCAAAATACTGTATTTCAGGAGAGGAAAAAAAAAATAAAAAGGTAAACAGAGTGCTAAATTAACAGAATGAGTGTAAACCCAGCTCTCAACTTTTCCCTGCTACCTGCAAAACATTTAGCGCCGAGAACATCGTCACAGGGCACTTGTGTACCGCAGTGGAGCAGCTATAAGCCCTTGTCTTTCTCCTGGTCGTATGAAGTTGGAGTGGAGAGAAAAAAAGATTGTGAGAGGAGCAGCTCTCTGGTTGTCCCACATGTTCATGTATGAACACTACCCTGTATGGGAACAGTACAGAGAATTTTCATGTTTTCCCCTCTCCTGATGAGTCCCCTTCTCTAAGCTATAAACGCTTTCCAGCTCTCTACCTCTTTCCATGGCAGAAGGGGTGAAGGAGACATGAGTACCTGAAATTTAACTTCTAAATTAACACCTGTGCAAAAGAGAGTTGCTGAAGTGAGAAATACCAGGGAGGAGTCGAGTGCTATTTTAGTCTGAAGTGCCCCTGCTCCCTTTCAGGGAGCAGAAACCCTCCTGGGGGCTGAGGATCTCTCTGCAGCGAACATCCAGTGAACCACAACACCTTAAGTAAGTTTTTTTAAATCTTGCATATCTACCGACATGTGACTGCTAACAGTGTGTGCTAATGTTAGGGCTTGTTTTACAATTAAACAGAACATCTTATAAAGAGTAGATCAACTTATATCTTTTTCCATAGTTCAAATCTTAGAATTGTTTGGGATGATTTAATTCCACCTCACAGAGCAGATTTATTTTTCAAAAATATTTCGTATCTAATGGTCTCTTACTTTAGGGCATTACTAATGATTTTTTAATTTATTTATTTGTTTAAGTAACAACTGAAATGGCATATCAACCACCAAGACTGTATTTTAGACTATTCTACAGAGCGTCGTGTTTCCTCTGACTTGGTCTTCAGATGAGCTCATGGTTACTGATCATGAAGTTGGAAGCAATTTTATTAGCAATTTATTTCAGAAAGTTAGGTTCAGAATTAAAATTTCACTTTTTTCTGTACTTAGATTTACAGGGAGTAAGGAATGACCAAAAAAAAGTTTGCTTTCTTTATAGCATTTTCTTTTTCCAACATTTGCAGCCTTAAATAAACTAAAATTATGTTTCTGTCTTCATCCTAGATAATTCCTGAAGACAGTTGTAAGGAAGTGTTTCTAAAAGATCAGAAAACAATTACCAATTTCATAGAATCATAGACGAGTTTTGGCTTGAAGAGACCTTCAAGATAGAGTTCGACCTTTCCTAGCCCTATGAACACCACTAAACCATGTCCCTCAACACATCATCTACCCTTCTCTTAAACACCTCCAGGCATAGTGACTCAACCACCTCCCTGGGCAGGCCATTCCAATCACAGCAAGTGATAAAAGAAGTTTCGCAAGTGATAAAAATCAGTCCTTTCTGATTGGTTTTTACTTGATTTTTGACACCCAGCCCTCTCGGTGTTTCATCCCTCCCAAAGGCAATAGCAAATCGCTACCAGGGCCACAGGAATAGTTCTAACAGATAATTTCGTAGAAAGTTGTCAGACACATATATAAACACCAGACACACACACACACAAAACGGGTAAAATCACAGCCACAGGGAAACGCGCAGTCCACTCAGACATACATCCACAGTGTACGTATACATGTGCGTAGGCAGCCTCACACGCGAACACAGGAGGGGCTGACGTTCATCCACCTGCTCATGTTGGATCAAGGTGAGATGGGGAAAAAAAATTCAGTATCAGCTCCCTCATTTCCAATAAAAAGTCAATCCTTCATTTCCTCTTCCTATGACCACTGATTGCCCGAGGCACGTTTTGTTTTCTTACTGAGGATAAACACACTGTGGAGAACACTTTAAGTTACAATTCACATCTCTCTGCCTGGTATTCTTCATACAGGCCACCATGGAGCTTTCGCCTTGATCTTGCTTCACAGATGTACTCAGTTTGTACAAATTTCAAGACAGCAGGTTTTGCAAGATTACCACAAAAAAAAGAACAAACAAAACGTTATTTTTCTCATCCCTAACACATTTGATAAAATGACAGGTGGGTCTGGACTATTGATCAAGATATATGGGAGGCTGTATTAACTCACATTTCAAACAGCCCCCTTCTCTAAAATGCTTTATACAACTCAAAATTTGTGGTAGATTCACACTGGTTTATGAATGCAACAAACTAACTTGTTTTTTTAACTGGTGACAACAATAGCAACCCCCTTCAAATTATAACTTTTCAGATTTTATCTCACCAATGTTTCTCTTAGGAAGGCACAGACATTTAGAAGTGTTCTTCACCAGAGTTGCTATGAATAAGGGAAGATTACAAAGAGAACAAAATAAACTGATGAGACACGCATAGAGAATCCATGACAATAGAAAACACAATATGATGACCTAATGCAAGTATCATTGAGCTCTTCTGGAAATAAATGGGTATGTGTGGTATTAAAGAGATGCACACAGCACCTACAGGACCAGACTGTAAGTATGCTGTGTCTATTTAAATAAATACCTATTAATATCTTATTAAAATTATTACTTCAATTAATAAATGTAAAAAAGTAAGATGCATTTCAAGTCCTTAGATGTAAATAACAAAATCCCTGTATATTTATTAACTCTAGAAATTCAAAGAAAAGTAGGGAAGAACGCTCAAAACTTTTCAGATATTTAGGAACAGGTGCCCCAACTCATTTTTTCATTTCAGTCTGGATTCATCAAAGTCTGAAGTTCACCAGTCAGCTGGATTCAACTAAGCTTCTAAACATTAATTTAAATTTAGTGGGAATGGAAATGAGTATCTTTCTAACAGGGTAAGACCTATCTTGTAGTTCACTGCTCTGAAGGGAATAGTTTGCAGCATCTCTGAGAAAACGGAAGCAGGTTTTGATTTGCTACCCTGACAGTTGCCTCCAGAGGAAGCAACAACCCGCTTCCTTGCAGGGCAACTGCTGCCAGACTGACACGCTGCTCAAGACTAGAAAAGTGAAAAATAGGTGGACAGAACACTAAACCTGTGTTCAGGAGGACCTTTTCTTTGTCCTTAACAAAAGTGGGATATATAGGTATAGTTGTAGAGAAGCAAGCTATTTGGTATTTTGTGGGTTTTGGGGTGGTTCTTTTCACTTTTAACTAGGATTCAGCCCATGTCTTATGTACTTCAGACTGGTGAAACACAGACTGCCAAACCTAGGTGCAGATTTCCTATGCTCCTCATTGCACCAACTCTTATGTTCTTTCAAAGACACAGATTTGTCTCACAATATCTACTCAAATAAGATGGCATGGAGGCAAAAATACCAAGAAGCATCTCTGCTTTCCGGATCTATGACTGTGCCACTACAACCTAGACTCTGAGAGACACCAAGATAAATATTCAAGTGCCATGGGAGATCTACCAGAGGAACCAGCTACAAAAAAAAAAAAGAGTGGTTGTAAAGTGCATGATGTGCACTAAGCAGAGACTGTCACACTACTGAAGATCAGGTAGAATAAGAGTTTACCACTAAGTTCAACACTAAGTTTGGATGCCTAGTTTGGAGAGGCTAAGGCCTGCATATGCTGTGTGTGGTTATTCAAACATTTCGGAGCAATACAGTCTTTTGTCCAAAATGATGTTTTGCAGCTAACCATAGAGAATCTTGGAAGAAGCATTACCCTGAAAACCACAGTCAGTGGCAAAAGCTATGTAACACGTGGGAAGGTGACTAGAAATGTCTCATAAGCACCCTGTTGCAGAGACCGAACCTGCTCCTGACACTGCACACACAACCATGAATCTTCCTGGGACCCTGCGGAGGTGGCACTTAGGCCCTCGCTCAGGAGGCAGGTTGTTTGAAGACCCTCCCCATGCTCAGCCTTAACTGCTAATTCTTCCTGCAGATTTCCAGCAGGCAAAAGCAGAGTCTATTCTGGTTACAACCCAGGCACGGAAGCTCGACAGTCAAGAGGGCAAATGTTCATTAAACACCAGTGAGACCTCCAGCTGCCAACACCAGGTACTACATCAGTGAGCCACAAGTACTCAGTTGCAATTTAATATAATATATATGTACTTCAATATAGAAATATGCATTTATATCTTTGGAGGGGCTAAATAAGCATGCATTCTGTAAGAAAAGCAGGTTTTTCTTTTGTCTTATTTGGATCCACAAGGAGTTTGTATTTATTTCTAAATCACACCCTGAACAAATGTTGGAGATTTAAATGTTCCAAACGGGTATTTCCGGTTTACAAATGCTTTGGTGTTTCACTTAATTGCACTTGTTTAAATTTAATGAAAAAATTTAGTGGTCTTAAACAAACAAAGTCTTTGTAGAATTTTTCCAGTTTCACTACTTATTCTTGTCAAAATAAAATTTAATTTGTTGGTATTTTCATTGAAAAATATCACCATTTTAATTGCTTTTCTACCATTTCTATTTTTCTGTATTAACTTCCCTTTATACTCTTTGCCAGGGAGTTCCATTAGATTAATTGTAGTCCTTTTAAAAAATTTTTCATTTTTCCTTGGGGAGAAGAGGATTTTAGGGGGCAAGAAAAGACACAGAGCAACCTTTTTTCCTCTTGCCTTTTTTTCCCTTTTTGTCTCTGAAACATTTTAAAAGAGTAAATGTTTGGAAAAGGCAGAGTCCATCAGAAAGCAAGAAATAAAGGAACTCAAGAAATTAATATACTCAATTCAGGAAAAAGAGGAAGTACAGTGAAAACGGGGAGATCCTTTACCTGACCTCCTCCAAAGGGCCAAAATTACACACTTGCAATGCAAAATATTATAGACCAGGTTATATTCCTGGCCTATAATAATTTTACAGCACCCATATTTTAAACCACTTGACTTCAGTAGAACTGCTTTTGATTTACACCAGCTTTAGTTCAACCTAATGCCCTATGTTTTTCTTTCCCTTAAATAAACAAAATTACCTGTTCTTCAAATTAAATCTGGTTTTAATTCTGTATAAAGCATTTTGGGATTTTTGTTATATGAAAGACATTCTGTAACACAGAGGTATACTGTTTTTTGCTATTATTGTTTAGGTTGACCAGCTGCACTGAATTTCCATTGCCCCCTACAGCAACTCTTACAACTTGGATATGGCCACATCTACCTTAGTATTGCCCCTGGGGACTACTTGTCTATTTAATTTCTTAAAAAAATCCGATCAGGACCATCAAGCAATAACTAATTTTGCTCAGGCTGCACCTCAACAATACAACACTTTCTTTTTAAAAAAGCCCATTTAAGGAGCTCCTTTGTCCAGCCCTCTATGGGGACACTTCTTTGGGTTAATTTCTTTCCTTTTTTACCATTTATTGTATTAAGCTCACAATCCCCTCAACCAATCTTCCCCTCTCCTCAGAGAAGTCTTTTCATGGCACTACAAGGGTGAGAAAGTGCAGGTACAAATTGCAGGATGGGCACAAAGAGCAAGGGGATCCCCCTCACTTTCCACCAAATACTTTACGCCCCGGGACTGTGGCCCCAGAAGACAGGCTGCAGCATGTAATGCCCAAAAGCATGACCTGTGGGTGTCAGCTCCAGAAATCCAGGCTAAAGCAGTCTGTGGCCACCAGCTCCAGAAATCCAGGCTAAAGCACTCTGTGGCCACCAAAAATTCTTCTCCATAGGTAATACTTCTATATTAGCATCACAGGAACCACTCTTTAAAGCTTATGCCATGTTTCGGCCAGCACTGAAGGCTGTAGGTGTGACCACTGCCCCGCTCCTCCTCTTTCTCTCGATCACCCAAAAGGCCCCCCATCTGCAGCTGCTGGGACAGGCTGCCAGGTGGGTAAAGCTCTTCCTCTTCCTCAGCCTTCACCCCTGACCATTTTTTGCTGTGGGACACGCTGCTAGGGTGGTGCGGGGATGAAGCGGTGAGGTGCTGGCAGCAGCAGTTCAGCGTGGCTCCTGGGGACCGCTGGCATATCCTGCAATTAGAGCAAGACGTCGCAGCACTCTCTGAGCTGTCGCCACAAACAAACCCCTGGCAGGGGTCTGACGCCGGCTGCAGAGCATCCCCACGCTGACATCACACCCGCTGAGGCAGGCCACATCAAGAGGACACAGCTCACCTCTCCCTCAAAAGGTTACCCTTTCTCCCCAAAACTGTCAGCAAGCACAGCCACTGGTGTAATTGCTGCCTGGCCCAGCTGAGCCGCGACGGGCGGCCCCAGCTGCAGCCGGAGCAGGGAGGCATGACCACAGCCCAGAGAGGCAGGCTCGCAGCATGCAACCCTGGTCACGGAAACAGGAGAAGAAATATCACATCCTTTGATTTCTGCGTTTTCGGGTCTAATTCCTAATGCCACACTCCTCATGAGCAGGAAGGCAAGTGATGCAATAAAACTGTTTTGAAGTCCGTATTTATGTTTTTTCTCCTGCTGATTTTTCTTTTCAAAACGATGAGTACTGGATGTTACTGTTATTCCTCATAAATAATTCCCTTTCCCGATTAAAACAGTCCAGGATGGTGTCACAGTTAATTAACGACACACTGTGCTGGGACTGGCTTTGTTGCTCACAGTTCAGGATTTGTATAAGCCCCTCTGACAACCATTAACCCTCCGGAGCAGGAATCATCGATTTCTTGGGAGGATGGCAAAGCAAAGGGAAATGCTGCAGCCCAGCAAAATTAATAACTATCTATAGACATTTAATCAGAAGCAAACATAAGAGCCAGTCAATTTAAATTATTTTAGGCCTCTTCATTATTTTCTCCAAAACATCTTGAGTGTGTCACTGAACCTGACCATGCACCCAAATTCAACACCGATCAGTATACATTTTGGCATTAATCAGAGAAAGAAACACTTTTACAAAAGGACAGGTTTCAGCAAACTAGAGTGAAGGTGCCGGTCTCATGCCTGGGAGGCCCTGAACTGCACCGAGCGGTCTCCCTGATGGGAGCAGACAGGATAGAGAGAAGAAGCAGAGCGAGAGGAGCAGCAGTGGCCAGGCAGTGATTTCTCATCCTCCCGCCGTGTCGGTGTGCAGGGCTGCAGCTGGCCCCACCAGAGCAAGCAAGGAATACGTACACAAGCTGCACGGCGTGTGCACAGCACGTGTACTTCCACGGGATCACAATGCACAAACCAAAATGCGAAATCGCGGTAGCCCGGAAAGGCGTCTGACTTGATATGGGAATAGCTGAAATTTCAGCCTCCCTCCCCCAGCCACATGTTTAAGAGTTGTTAAAACAATAAAAATACTTATAATTAGCAAGTCTACATACACCCATTTTCTTTGCAATATTCTTGGCGATATTGGAGCCAAGTTACTCAAACTTTCCAAAGAAAAATAACCGTAAGGAAAATTCCCTTCTCAGGAATGAAAGCAGCAGAAAATTATGAGGCTGAAAAGGGAGTTAGAATGGAAACCATTGTGTAACCTTAGTTATGATAAGTACTGAAAAAGCTGATTGCTGTTTATTGCACTTATCTCAAGTTTTCTGATAAATGCAATCACATCTGAACATTGTATAAGACAGCAAATGTAAAAATATTTTCAATCATTGGCTTTGGCTTGCAAACCTACCTTAAATGTTTTTGGAGATAGGATGGTGTATTTACAGGCTGTAATAAATATCCAACTCAGAGAAAGAGCAGAACCTCTGCTTTGCGAAAAAAGGGAGTTAGGGAGGTTGTTTCCTTTTCTGTGTGATTGCTTGATTTTACTCCCTGTCTTTATTTAAGAAAACAACTAAAATATAAAGACATAACTCTTCTAGAACAAAAATCCCCACAGGCAGTTTTCTTAGTGCAAGTATATTACAAGAATCAGTAGACAGTATGACATAGAAAAAATTCCTTATCTGCAATACAAAAATTTATACTGAATAGTTAGTTCATTACACAGAGTCAAAAATCTGTCCTACTAACAGGCTAGTATGGCTGTACTTGATAAAATAAGGATCTGGTATTTGATTGCTGCCTCTCCAATTGGGTTGTATTTTAAAAATATGTAGACTTTATAAATAAATGTCCAAAAAAGAGGCATCTCACTGTTCTTGTTAATGAACTAGTTTTAAATGTCATTCCTGATCAACTTAGTCTTTTCATTCTAATATGCTGGCAACGTAATATAAAATAAATGTCTAAATACAAAATAAATTAAAAAACCACGGTACACTTTGTTTTGAAAATGGATTTAATTTATGGGATTATTTTTTAGTTCTGATTTATTTCCACTGAAACAGTTTTTCAATTGAAATGGCAACTTAATGACCACTTACAAAGGTGTGCTTTACAGTGGACAAGATATTTGTTGTAAGAAAAGAAAAATAACATTCCACGGGCAATTTTCACAAAAGTGAAAGAATGAATTAGTGTCCCATCTTGCACAGCAGAGAAAAAGAACCTCAAACTAGCACTGGAGATACCCCATCTCTTTGCTCTACCTCTCACTGAAAGGGGACAGAAAAGAAGATGTTCAGTCCATATGGTTTTAAATACACTGCTTATACGGCTGCCAAATAAAGTAGAAGCAAAATCCAGAATTATGGGTCTTTTTCTCTCTCTAAAATCTTCAAAGAGAGTAAAATTAGGATAGCCACTCAACAAAGTATGCAGCCTGCATTCCTGGCTAGTTGCACAGGTCACAGAGAGCAACTGTGAAGCTCAACAGTTACAGGTAAAAACGTGTCACAGTTTTCCTCTTGTACACATATGGTTACACTCCGTTCCCTGGTTGCAGTGATTTCCCCATTTTTCTCTCAGTGTAGGAAGATGACAAAAGTGATCTGAAGGAAGGGGAGCCTCTTCTCCTTGGTGTGCAGCCCAGTGCGATAGAGAGAAGGGAGCTCAAAGCGTAGATACCCCAGGGAGCATCTAAATTTACTCCCAGTCTAGCATTTGGTAACTTAACCCCACTCCGACTCTTGGTAATTCAAAGACAATTACTATGTAAACCTCAGCCTAAGATTCCTTCCCAAAGCTTGGCTCTTCCTAGTGCTGTGCTCCAGGGCCTGCTCTCTCCCAGATTTTTCCATCTGAAAGAGTTAAAATCAGACCTTTTTGCCAGCCTTACTCAGCATAACTTTTCTGGGTCTCAGAAGTAATTCACACTTGAACCTCGTGACTGGAAGATCCCCACCCAACGAACCCTAAGTTTAAGTCCACTGACACCGATGGAGTTACAAGAGGAACAGAACTGGTCCTTTGCCTCTTTTTGCTATTATCCACAACAGGCAGCTCTATTTTTCTGCATAACAAGTACCAGAATACTGAATGTATTGGCTGCCAAGAAATGCAGAACAAACAGACTTACATGTTTTTCCCTTTATTTCCATCATCTGACCTTTGCTTTTTATGTCTTAGGAGCAAGCTGCAACTTTATTTACATGTGTAATCTAGATGAAATGCTCGTTTGTGTGTAGATAGCTATGTGGACTTTGATCTCTGAATTTGATTTTCCATTTTTTTCAAAGCAAAACATAATGAATTAGTGGAAACATGGAAACGTTAGGTTTTAGAATGATTCTCATTTCATGTTTCTGATTCTTTCAAACCAGGCTAGATCTTTTAGTCTTCCTTAGAGGCTTGAAGCATTAGTTCATAGTCCAAAATATTGTATCCTGACATAGCACTGAAATCACTCATATTGCCCAGTTTGATAATGACAGATTTTAAATTCGCATAGTAGTACTTAACTGTAACAAAAGGTGTTACTTACCACACCAAAATTGGGTAAAGTACCAGTACTGAGAGAATGAACGATCAAATTACTAAACCAGGGGAATTTAAATTATGAGGAAGAGAGCAAAAACCAACAGGGAAAGGGAACAAGTACTGAGAGAATCAACAGCAAGAAGTAAAACAGATAATAATCTAGGAATGTTTTGTGGTTATTTTTTGATAGGTTTTAATCTAAGTTTTCAAACATGGAACCTAATACATTGACTCCTTTTTCATTCACCAGTCTGATAAATTTTAGACATTCGATTTGTATTTTAAAGTCACAATTTTTTTTCTTCTATTCATCTGCCTAGACTTGACTTCAATTGCCAATGCCCAAAGAATATCTCACTTCTATCCCATACTTTGTATCTGGACCGTTAAATCTTCCTAATTTTATACACCAAACAAAAATAAAAAGTTACTGATACACACTAAATCTTAATCTTTCTTGGTCAGACATTTTTTTTCACAAAATAACAGTAAATAATCTGAAATACTGAAATGAGGAGGAATGAAAAAGAAAGAAAAATAAAACATCAACTTCTATTTATGGCTTCTTACTAAAGCAAAGAATCAGTTCTGATACTCATTTTTAAATGCTGTATAAATCTACTGGAAAAATCTTTTATATATGTGTCTCCATGCATCACAAGCACACTGTTGTAAGAAAACCTGTGTATCTAAAACTCCAAGTGAGATAAGGTTCTTCGAAGGGATTCTACAAGTAATGAAAGCAAAATTAATATGGATTTACTGTTACAATATCCGTTTTATTAGTTTTTTCAATATATGTATTGTCAACTACACATCTTTGTTGTTATCTCTGTCCCCACTGGTTTACAGATGACCATCAATTCAGCATCACTGGGGCAGGACATCATCTACAACTCAGAAGTATCTCACCAGAACAAACAATGAAACTAACTGCAAAAGCAAGTGCCCAAGCCAAAGCACCTGGGAGGTGGAAGAAAGCCACTGCCTGTTACCACGTGTTCATTATCAAAGAGAGAACATTCTCCCCTCACCTCCCCCCTCCAAAAAAAAAAAAAAGACAATTAGAAGCTCACTCACACACAACCTTTCTCATTCTGAATTTAATATTATAAAAATTATTGCTCAGTTCCTATACATGGAACTTACAGATGATCAGCCAGTTACATCAGTATTTGGCAGCTTTTTCATTCGGCAGCAACACGGTCACCACGGCTGGTTTCAACTTGGAGGTTGTATTATTTTTCTACTGCATTGATTAAACTGAGAATATAGTTTATCTACCCTAGTTCTAATTCTTCACATGATCTTAGGAAACAGGATTAATTTCTCCATGTTATGTGTAAAATTAGCTCTAGAGGACATACATTCCACATGTCCATTGTTCTTTTTGAGGTGGAGGCGATGAATAATCCTTCCAGTAAAGAAGTGTGGTAGCTGGGAATGTTGTACAGCAAGCTCAGTTAAAATGAGTTAAACTGCAGTTCAGAAATTAACTTATCAAAGTACTCCTGGGATGAAGAGAGCACTCTCCAAAAGCAGCTTCCTCTCAGAACTGAAGGAGCAGAGCATATATCCCTGCATCTTTTAAAACCTCTCAGAATTGTGGAACAGACCTTCTGTCAGACACTGATCTTCCCAAGACAAAAGAAATTATCTCTTTTTCACAGGACTTGTAAAGCAAGAACGTATGTAACCTGTTTTCTCAAAACACACATGCTGAAAATAAAGATCTCAAGTATACTGAGACTTCAGAATTACAGCTTAAAATAACATCCTTTGTGATGCCTATATGCTGCGCTGTTAAGATCAATTTTGGATTTTGGTTTTGCTTTCAAAGAATAACCCTCCAGTTCCTGTACATGACTATATTGGCTCTTCAGCTGGGAAACAAAGTTAAGAATGTGTGGGCTTTGGCTTCAAAATTAGCCATGCTTTAGTAATCTGGTATACTAAACTGTTTCTTATTAATGTATCATGCAAATACTCTCCAGTCCTCCCGCAAGTCTGACACTTTCCCAACATATCAATAGCAAATGTTCTGTGAAATGCAACTTTTCTGATGTAGGCCACCCTGACTTTCAGTGTGATCTTGATCCACCATCCAAATCTTCATGGCAGATGCAGAATGGGGCTCTTCTTTAATAAGGGAAACAATATTGAAAAAAATGCTTCTTGCTAGTTTGATACATTGAGTTTGTTTGTGTCAATAAAGAGCATGCTTTTTCTTTTTGCTTTCTTTGTTTTTTTACCTTGTTTCCCATAATTATGGATAAACAGAGTTTAGTTTGCTGTATTTACTGAGTCACAATGCAAGGTAATGTAGGGGGATGTTGGTATCAGTTCCTTTTTAATGCAACTATTTGATTTAAAATACAATTTTGAGGTGCATCAACCCCATCTGTTTCCCACCTTAATGCAGACACGATGCAGAATGCACCCAGGGACTTTTGTTACATGACAAACGAACTTCATTTAGGCTCTGTGACAACTGTCCCCATCTCCCAGAGCAGATTTTGATTTAATGCTGTTGTTGCTATGCTACCTGGCAGCACCGGCCAGCTTCACGTCCCTTCTCCAGGTGGTTGATGTGACTAAATAAGCACACGGTAGTGTTGTACCAATCTACAAGAGCTATTGTGAAGCAGGTTGGCTTGGTGCCGGCTACAGAAGAAAGCCGGTTAACCTGTCCTGCTGATCAAGTGGGTGTGTGGTTTGCCCAGGGCTGAGATTCTTGCCAGGACCAGACGGATGCGCACACTCACCGTTTCAGACCACCTCGCTCACAGTGCAAATAGCATCAGGTTCCAGCCCAAACTGGAAATCATTTAGAACAATGTATGAAGGGTATGGGGGGATTATAAAGCCACTGACATTTAGTTTTCATATACTTATGTTTTACATTTTTTGCATTATATTATCTAGTCTCCTCTGAAACTCAGCTATATCGTCTTTCAGAGGCTTTTTATACACACCGTTGCAAAAAAGAGAACTTTGAGGAATGATTAACGAGGATAACTTATTATAATTTTTAGCTGTTACACAGCTTTTTCTCTCCTTCCTGATTTTAACATTCTTTGCACAAACACACTATGTTTTTTTGGTTTGGTTTTTTTCCAATAAAACGCACAGCTACGAGCTCACAAAGGAAATACTAACTATGCAGGAGAGAAAAGCCACGTGACCTGGGAGGAGCCAGATCCAGAGTGACTCAGTGGCTGAGCAGAGGAGCAAGCTCAGAGAAATAAGAGTGCACATGTCAGGGGTGCAAGGTAAAGCGAGGAGTTTTGGAACCTCAGGTGGGACTGGATGCTGACCAGATGCTGGTTCTTGGAGCACACAAGTGAAAAACTGAGAGCGTGCGATGCCACGATCAGTGACATGGGTCAGGGAGAACAGTTTAGCAGATGTGTTTCAGCTGAACCGCATGCCAGAGAGGAGCTGGCAAATTTCAGCAGCCACTCACGGACCACACAAACATTTTACCTCTTGTCTTTTTAGACATGGACGGGAGATGCAACAAACTTCAGGAAACAATGAAGTTACAGAGTCTCTCTGTGGGGCTCTTCATTGACAAGTCCAAGAGAATTTCTCAACTTCTTTTTGTTTGTTTGCTCTCTTTAAGATGTAGCTCTTAGAGCTAGGAGATGACAAAGAATGATGCTTTGGGAAAACACGGGCTACTGCTCAACGAAGTTCTCTTTGTACCAGTAAGAGTTTGAACGAAAACAATACCTAAGTGAAGAAGTCTTGAATTTGGCCCAGGACTCCCAAAGCAATGTTTTCTGCAAAATTGCATTCATCCTCTATTTCTAATCAATCAGTACTTTAGCTGTGTCCTCACACTCCAGTAAATACAGTTCTTACAGTTTTAAATGACGTAAATGGCTTTGCACTCAGGCTTAATATAAGACACGACAGAAAAATAAGGGGGAAAACAGATTTCCAGTTTTGCTAGACCTATTTAGATTATGTTTTTGTTTTTTTTTTTAACCCTGAAATTGAAAGCAACTGGAAATACTTAGGAAATTCAAGAGATTTAGGGGTTGTTTATACAGCAGATGAAAACAACTGACCCGAATGCCTCTGTATTTTAAAACTCCAAGGTAGGGACATAGTTTGTATATTGAAAATAATCACATCTTCTACGTTCTATTGCCTACAGAAAACTTAAATTCTGAAGTAATTGTTTTTAAAAATTGATTTCCTTTAACATGTGTACAAGATTAAGTGGTTAGAAATAGAAATGCTAGATATTTGGGAATATTTATAGTGAATATCTGAGTTGCTTATCCTGGCAGCTTCCATAAGAAGGGATCAGCATAGTATTTACATTTTTTTTGCAGAGAAACATTATGAAAAAACATTAAGAACAAAGGAGCGGATCAAATGAATTCAGAGTAAATTGCAGAGCATACCTCTGTCTCATTTTCCTGGTAAGGAAAAAGCACTATATGTATTCTGCAAGACTAACCTAAACTTCTTTTCCAAACAATGTACCAGAATAAGCAATTGAAATAAACGGGCTGCGAGTCTAATATACTCTTTGCAATGCATCTATATCTGATTTGTACCTTTTTTTTTTGTCTCTTAAATAAGAATTTATCTTCGAGATTATAAAGTAAGGACACGTGCCCTCTAGTGAGCTACACAGCAACTGCATCTTCCTACGCGGAGAATTGTGATGCTTCTTTACACTATTATCATCTGCTATTTTTCACTCGGAGGTTTTCAACGTGTTTTAAACTCAAGCCTTCTGACTCGTATAGTTCTCTCTGAGTGTCTACTTTGAGGACAGGAAACAAAATATCTTGAACCAAGCAACACAAATACTTAGTCCAGAAAGCACCATTTAAAGCAAAACTAGACTTTTGAACTACAGAAGTCCTGTTGCTCCAGCTAAGTATCAAAGGCTCAGTGTGTCAAGAATGTTTTCATAAGGTTTTTCATATCTCCTGGAGGAAAAAGAGGTTCATAACCCAAGAAACAAACGCAAAGGATGTTGTCAATTCAGAAGCTGTAATAATTGTACTAATACACACAGTACTGTTATGGCCTGGTTGTGTTTTTCTGTGCTTTGGAAATAAACTCTCTCTACCTACAACACCGCTGAGTGAAGTGGACCGAGGCACGTCTCCAAATGTCTCCTAGCATGAGGCCCTGGACAAGGGTCTTCCACATCATGGCCTTTTGGACTGGATCATCTGTCCACTTTTGGGCAGTAACCATTTGGAAACAAAGCCCCACTGGTGGTGAGGAAAAGGTGCTTGCAGTAGGTTTATGCCATGCTAACATTTGACTGGTGGATATTTAGCCATTCTCTTCAGTGGGCTTTCATCAAGTATCTCAAGCTGTTTCATGGGCCTCATGGATCTTCAATGCCACAGGCTGGTAGCTCCAGCTTTAAACTGATGTTCTCACTTCAGCTAGATAATTCACATCTCAATCAATAGCTTTACCATTCACAGGAGCAAAGTTCAACACCTTCTGAAAAGTTTACGGGATTGGATTAAAACACAGGATTACACAAAACTTGACACAGTTCCTTTTTGCTCATTTGTGCCCCTGCAATGCATCATCACCCACAACCTTAAAGAGTCTTACACTCATAATATACAAAATTTGCCCTGATATTAATAAAGCCTGATTCATATGAAAAGAATGAGAAGAGGCCAATGGAAATAATGCAGTGTCCTGTTCACTTCATACAAGTTACAGATGCATGGAACATGGGATTCTTGTTTTATAATGATTATCATTCTCCATATTTAATAAAAACTGCACTCTCATTATTCTGAAAGCAACAACAACAACAAAAGAAGGTTAGTATTAATTCTCTTTATACAGATACACTCAGAAAATGACACAATGCATCAGGAAAACTAGTCATAGACATACAGATTAAATATTACGTTTGCAATATCTGTCTCTTCTGAGAAGTATAAAAAGCCTTTTTGAAATGTTAATTGATTTTTTTCTGTGACAAACAAGGAACCATTGTATCCAGTGGTACAAGTAACTAACACTCATTACTTTGCCATGCTACCAGCTTTATACCAAAAAGCAGCATAGCAAATGCATTTTCCAATCATTAGTCTTTGACATAGTTTCCAGCCATTAATTCTTGACCTGTACACTTCCATGAAGTCCTTCTTCAGTTATGCTACGTTCAGCTGTGCACTTAGCTAGTGGCTTAAACATTTTTCAGCCTGATTGTATGGGCTTACCTACCTAAAGAGATGCTTCAGTCCTAAAATCCCATTTCCACAGGGAATAGCTTTAGATTACAAATTTATTTTTAATGTAAGTCCATCTCTTCTATGTAGAAGTTATAACTGCTGTCTAAAAAACTCATCATCACAACTGGACTAGTAGTTAAAATTTCTCCATGTTGGGTAACAAAAAATGATCTTTCTATGAAGATGGTTATCTTGATGCAAGAAGGTAGTTATTCCAGGGGAAATTATGACTGACGGCGTAACAGAGTCTGGTTAGTAATCCAAGACACATCTTGAAATATGTAAAAGATTTAGTAATAATGTCTGGACTGGGCCAGATCAAGACAAATCAGAATCCAGTGGAAACTTTAGTGGCTAAGAGAGCACTAAATAATCTCAGGAATCCATCTAAAGATTCAAGATGAAAACAATCCCATTCTTCCTTTGCTTATATCCCGTCAGTCTCGTTCACAGTTTTGTTGTTGTTGGATGCCTATCTCTTTAGCCAATGTCTAGCCTGGCTCTTTAGCCAATAGTTTACAGAAATAAAATACATTATTTATATGAATAAAATTTATTTGTTAGCAACAAAGTCCAATTCTTACCAAATATGGTCTCCTTTCTTTGTGTAGACCATCATGGGTCATAATGAAAGGGAAAAACCCACCAAGTTTTACTGTTCACATGAGAAGCCTTCATAATGGATGAATGTTTATTTCCAAAGCTTTCACCCAGAAGTCAAGATCAGAATGTGTTGGGGGGAGGGCACAGCTACATCTATACTTGAGAGGAAGGAAGACTGTCTCTTCTGTACTGACAATGGTCTGTGGGATTTCCCTATCTACCAGGTATTCCTACCAAACTAGCAAGTTCTCGACCCTAAGATGACTCAGTGCATTTGGAAATTTCGCCAAGAGAGCCTTGACAGAGTGTATGCACACATCATTTTACAAATATGTATTTATTTTTAATATTAGTCTTGCTGTCTCGCCTTCCTGCTTCAGTGAGAAGCAGAGCTCTAGAATTTACCAGTGTCTCCTTAGTACTTCTGTGTGAAAATATTCTTCCCATGCTTTTCAGGCTTTATCCAGGACAATAGTCCCACCTAAACCTGCAAACAGGCAACATAATACAAAAAAAAATAATTAATTTATAAACCCCTAAATAAAACAACACAGTAACGACCATTCACCTTTCCCCATCCAAAACTTTTTATTCCACCCCCTGTCACTAATTTAATGCTTAGTAATCTCCCTACTGCTGCAGAAGACTTCTAGGGATGATAATTATTGACACGCCCTGAGCCCAGTAAGCATAATGATCTTGGTAAGTGAGATAGCTTAGACAAAACTTTAAAAAGCCAAGCTAGACAGTTTTCTCTGAATCATGGTGGTATCTTAATTCTTTTTGTTTGTCCATGTCCCAACTTAAAGAATTATGCATGTAGGTTTCCGAGCTACTGAGTCCCTAGAGCTCACCCTGTTTTAAAGAAGATTTTTACATAGCTAGGGTATAAACAGATTGAAGGAGAGAAATAATAATAGCAATCCTGAATTAAGGTTACATTTGGCAGCCCAGTAGAAGACATAAATTACAGCTCATCCTTTCTTTCTGAGATGACTAAATTATGTCATCCTCTGTGTTCAAGTCTGTCATGTATTTCAAATTCTTGAAGGTAGATAAGGATTTGAGGGTCTTATGGACTGTCACCTGATCCATAAAAGACATATTTTCCAAAAAATTAAGAGCAATGTTAGAACCTTTATCCCCTCCATCACCTCTATCAGGAACTGTTGTGCTGATTAGAGATGGTGCTGGCACAAGCTCACATGCTGCCCTCTACGTAAGAGAGACAATAAGGGCAGATCCTGTGCATCTCAATACTAGGTCTTAATAACAGTCCTACCTAAGTCTTGTGGTGCAGGACAGGAAAGTCTCTGAAAACACCCTCCTAGGCCATAAATGATAGTCAAACATGCTTCAAAAGAAGTTAAGCAAAGCTCCGAAGACAGAGCAAGAAAGCAGACTACATACACAAAACTTGCACTGTGTCATAAATCCAATGTATGCTTCTCAGATTTAACTGCTGTGCTCTTGCTCTAATGAAGTACAAGGCCAACATATTTTACCCACCTTCACTGAAAGCCAGTAATAAAGCTGTATGTGTCTCTGCGCAGCATCAAAACAGATTTCACATGATTGTTTTAAATAGCAAGAGGACTGCATGGAAAGATGTCTGTATTTTCTTAATAGCTGTAACCACACTACACAGCACATGTCAAAATTCTGAAAAGAGAACAGATTCCCAAGGCTTTGTACAATGTATATAGTTTCTTTGCTTTGATGTCTCTGCTTCTTTATTGTATTGAATTATCTGGATTAAAAAAAAAGACCAAAAAGAAAAAAAAAAAAAAGGAGGTTGTCTTTTGTCTTATTACTGAACCGTCAAATGTTATTTGAGCTAAGAGAACAGCCAGGGCCTCAAGAACAATTTGGGGAGTGGAGGAAGGAAGAAGAAAAGTTGTTAAGTATCCTGCCTGTTTGCATAGTTAGGTATTTCAGCTACAGAGATTGCAGGGGGACCAAAAATTACTGTAAGTAACTTTTAAAACGTACATAAAAAGGGATCTGTCACTCCTTGGGGGAGTCCTGCATCCCTCTCCCACAAGTTTTTCTGCCTTCTACCTGCCCCCTACATTCCCCAGAGGGGCTTTTGCACTGCAGACTGGAGCAGTGATGGCAAGTGTCTCTGGTCACAGCTCAGGGGATGGAGGTGAGATTTCTTGCATGCCTTTTCTACTAACAGACAAGCGTGACAGAGAGAAAAGATCCATTTCTCTTTTTTTAATATCTAGGGGGAAATGCCTGCCAACAGAAATTTATATTCCTTCCACTGACTTTTTTTCTTTACCTGGAGCATCTTTAAAATCAATACCAGCTGTTGCAGAGAAGGATTTTGGTGCCCTAAACAGAGATTTATGACTTCAGGAGAAGGAGTAAGGAAGAGGAGCACAGAAAGGATTTTGCTGCCATGGCAGAGCCCTGTACATGAAATAGACTTTGTCTCTGCAGAGGAACTCAAAAAGTGCTCTTTCAAATAGCTCATGCAACTGTAGACCTGGATAAAAAGTGTGGCCTTTTTGAAGTCAAAGGCAAAACTCTAGATGACTTTAGCCTGGCCACAGTTTCAACTTTGGATTCAAATCTGAATGTAAATTTAAAAATCAACAGGCATAATATGGTTCAAATTATTGTAAAATAGACACAGGAGAGAGAACTGACTGTGCCGTCTCAGCATCCTGTGTGCTGGAGCAGAGGTCTCCCTCGCCCTTCGCTCTGGCTTATTCAATGGGAGTTTCCACACACTGTGTTTGCTACACAGCTCAATAAAGGCACAAATTTCAGTCCACAACCCTGAAAATAGAGTTGGCTTTCAGTGAACTAAACGGTGCCTTTTGTAAAAATAGTCCCTAAAGGTCACATTCAAGGAGCTGGGAGACTGGGATCTGCTGACCTGGCTTGAGATCATCTATAACATTCTATGATTCTATGATTCTATGCCCTGGACATTCGCAGTTCTCTGTCTATAATATCAAAAATGTTCAAAAGCTAGCAGATTGTGATAAATTACCATTCTGAGGTCACAAGAGGGAGAATTAAGAGTTTAAATGGAAAAATGTTAGTGGAAGTGACGTGAATCTACAGGTCTGCAGTTGATCATAGTCAACAAATGTTGCTCACATATTTCTTGATCTAGAGCCAGTGGCTAATACAACCATGAAGAAATGTAAGCTTCTCCACCCTCCATGTGCTGCTTCTGAGCCGTAAACAAAGCCTGACAAAGTGAGGAAATGGATAAGGTCAATCCTTAGTCCTGTAGTACAAGTTAAGCATAGGGTATAGGCAGGAGTGGGAATTTCTTGGAGCTGTGCAGGGTAAATCAGTTCCTGGATGGCTCCATGTAGCAATGGCTAGACCACTTCTTATAGCTCAGGGATGCTCTGCTGGTGTCCTTAGTGTAAAGTTTATATTTGTTTTCTAGTTTCATACATAAAATCATTAATATATAAAATAAACAGAGCTAGAAAGATGACCACTAGACATATGACATCCAGAAAGCTCTAGTATTTGTCCCCTTGAATTCCAGTACTTAAGAGTTTCATTTAAGACAGAGAATTCACTCATAAAAAGTCATAAGAGTGTAGACTAATTTTACATGCTCTCCTTTGAAGTTTACAACACTAGTGTACTGACACTATGAAGTAAGTTCAGATTGCATATGAGATAGGGGAAGTCACTGAGGACTGATGGGACAAAGCCGGAGCACGGAAATTGGCTTTGCCACAAAAGCCAATGTGCTATAGACCCACACACCAAAGCCCCAGTTCCAGCCTTTCGTTCGCTAGTATCAGGGCCAGATTAGGTTACTATTTCCTCTTGCTGTCTTCTTTCCATGCTACCTCCCAGCTGAGCTGGTTCAGCTATTCATACGACCATGTGAAAAAAAAACAGGGGAAGGAATTAATCTTACACAAACACAAATGTTTACAAAAATAATCTTGCACAAATGAAAACAAAATGGGTTATTTTAACTCAGAGCTGTCCAGTGATCTCATTTGTCAAGCCACACTACAGCAGTGTTGGAAGTACTGTGGGACAGTACTGGATGGAAACAAATTGCTGGAGTCAGACAGAGAAGGAGTGGATGGCACAGGGAAGGCTGTCCAGCAAGATTAATACTTACTGATAAATCCAGTTCCATGAGCACCACTGAAAGCAGAGCTGGGAGTGCTGTGAAGGTGTGATGTTTAGCGCTGCTTAGGAAAAAATCAAGATACTCTGAAAGATGAAAATTCACGTCTTTAAGAGGTGATGGTACCTCACCCCGGTAACTACTCCCATTACACTTCATTTCACGCTTGGCTATACCAGATCCCAGGTGTAGCTGCACATATACACTAATGCTACTTTGAAAACATAACAGGGAAAAAAAATCAAGGCAGGAAAAAGGCTTATATGCATTTCATAAGGTATATTATATTTGCACTAGAACTGACCATAGCTGCATGCTACCATTTGCCAGATTGGCATTATGAACAATTTTGGAGCTTGCTGTAGTGTGGGAACAATTTCACCAGCAGTAAGTGCATTATTTAAACACTGAGCATTAACCTGAATAGACTTCCTTCTGATGAGCGCAAAAATTACATGATTTCTCTTAGTAAGCAGCCTACTTAGATAGAGACTTGAAAAAAGCTTCATGTTTCTTCTAATCTGATTCTGTGTGTAGACTAACACTTGAGAGGTCTTGACTTTATTTGGTATCAGAATAAAGTCACCAAAAGATTCATCCACATTAAGAGGTCATGTAAATACTGCCTTGTAACTCCACGTGTAATTAATTCTAACAGAGGCACTCGTAGGTTTAACAACCATTTTATTTGTCATGGAAAGCTGAAAGGTAATATATGGCAGCTCACAGTGGGTGTCTTAATCTTCTGAAGATACATGTGACACAAAAAACTCAGCAAAAGCCAACAAAGCAAACAATTGCTCAGTAATCAAATTCTGGTGTGTCATTTCAATATCATGAGGCTGAGTTTGCAGTGGCAGTGTTCAACATTTAAAATCAGTCCTTAATAAAAGCAGTTGCTGAGACAAACACTTTTTTTTTTTTTTTTTTGCGCTATACTTAGGAGATGGACACAACAGCCATGGGGAAATTCCAAGCTGCAAAATCACCCTTGGTGGTTTTGGCCTCAGCCACATCCTGCTCTAAGGTATAGGATGGGAGCTGAGTGCTCCTGTAGAGAAGAAAGCAGGAGACAGCTGGGGAACATACCATCTTCCCTAACAGGGAGGAGGAAAACCAGAAGTGACACCACATGGGATGTTCTACCATGTATGTAGATAAACCGGTGGGTTATTTAATGTGTAAACAGAAAACCAGCACAGTAACTGCCTCTGTAATTTCAAATATCAGAAAAGAAACCAAAAAATGAATTCTCTTTGTCTCGTGATTTGAGAAATTGCAACACTAGCCATACCAGCAATTTTGCCCAGAGCTTAGCTCCACTTTATGACAGGATGTACGCAGCTGTGGGTCTCATCTCTTCAGGAATTGGAGGTAAAATGCATGAGCCATCTTCTAAAACAAAGCAACACAGGGCATGTTCCCTTCCTCCCATTCCTCCCCAAACTCAGTAACTTCAAAATCTAACAGTGTAGCATAATGGAGAGAGAAATAAGGAACGTATTTGTCTAGTTTTTGGTAAAAAATGTTTTGAGGTATCACTCGGTACCAACTTTTTTGGTATCAACTGGTACTTCATGCTTAATGCCCAAGACAAGAGGCATCTCCTGCAGACTGGAGAACTAACAAGGGAAAATTTGGATTCTATTTGCTAAAATGATGAATTTAAATCTTATAAACTGTTGACTATTAACCCTCACCAAACCTTATGTCTACAGGAGCTCCCTCTTTCTATCAGGATCCAGGAACGAACACTCTCTGCCTACCTCAGTGGCCTTTTAGGACAGGTTTTTTTGCCTTTTTAACTTGTTTCTTTTCCTACTTCTTTGGTGATGAGTTCAACATGGAAAACCATCACTGAGGCAACAGCACTTAAAGTAATCTCTAACTTACATCACTTACCTGAAATCTCCTTTCTTTACAGAAAACATGTGACCTACTCTGCAGTACGGATCTCCATATGGTAAATGTCTGTCCCATTACTGCTCAATCATTTCCACTCCCACTGTTCCTGCTTGGCTATCTTCTTAAACAAATACCTCCATCAAACACGTATAAAATGTATACATTCTTTTTTAAAGGGAAGTGAGAACAGAGACCGTAGTATGAAGAGTGCACATTAAAGTCTTTCCTACCAATTGAGATCTTCCCCGATTTTTTCTATTTTTATGCTTTGCTTTGCCACCTCTCACCTCTTTGATTATGCCTGCACTTGTACTCTTTGAAACAGCATTAGTGTCCTGACTTGTTTGTGTTTCTTCTATTCCATCACATCTCATCTTTGTGATAGCTTAACTCTCATTTAGGGCACTCAGAGCTACCTCACGAGGATGGAGCCAGGCTCTTCTCGGTGACAACCAATGATAGGACAAGGGGTAATGGGCTGAAACTGGAACATAAGAGGTTCCGCTTAAACTCGAGAAGAAACTTCTTCTCAGTGAGGGTGACGGAACACTGGAACAGGCTGCCCAGGGAGGTTGTGGAGTCTCCTTCTCTGGAGACATTCAAGAACTGCCTGGACACGTTCCTATGTAGCATTATCTAGGCGTTCCTGCTCTGGCAGGGGGATTGGACTTGATGATCTTTCGAGGTCCCTTCCAATCCCTTACATTCTGTGATTCTGTGATTCTAACGTCCAGTGCTTTTCTGTATCTTGCTCTGAGCTTCCATCTCTTATTATGCCTGTGTTTTCATGGAGCATAATGGAGAAACATGACCCAAAATATGAATGCCAATGTGACGAATTTTCCTTTAGAAAGAAGAGTCTTAATCATATCATGTAAATTACAATCTAATTCTTGAGACTGTGCACCCGTTTAATAACAAGACCTTACATGAGAGCTACACAGAAGCTATACCCCAAAAAGAGGGCATGCATTGCTTAGCATCAAACCCTGGATTGCGTGGATTTTCTCAGATTTAAGTGGCAAGTTTCATTTGATCAGAAAAGCTCAAATACACACCTCAGGTTGAGCTCCACACACTTTCAAAACTGTCCGGGAATGTCACTTTCTGAAACCAAGGTATTTCTATAAAGTTAGGACTTGACAGTTTAGCAATTGTAGAGCTGTTTTCAATTATAACATTAAGTCTAAAAATTTAAAGCCAAGACTCCTAATTTACAACAGTACTTGTTAATTTACAACACTGAGCTTGTATAACATTTAAGTAAACACTGCACTTCTGGATGACAGAAAGCTAAACAATGAAATAGAACTTCAGAAACATATCTACTCCTGCAGTTTTCAAAGAGCTTCTAGTTCTCCAAAAACAAACAGCTCCCAGCTGCCCAGCATTTATATTCATGCACCCTGTACTGTTAAATATGTAGACAGTAAGTGACCAGCCTAGACATTTTTAATGCAGAAGACCCTTCCATTAAACCAGATTTTAAAGGTAAATTCTGCTTTGATCCACTGTATTTAACTTCAATTTGTGAAGGGAGGGAAATGTGGAGGGGAAAATAAACACTAAGGATAAACACAAAATGTACTCTTATTTTTGCCACTGAAGAGCTAATGCAGTCCTCAAGTCTTTCTTCCCAACAAGCTAAACCCTAGTCTTTTTAACAAGCGTTCCAGCTGAAGACAGCTCCCTCACGTTTCAGCTTGTGGCTGAAAGAAGTCAAATTGCAAGCTCTTTTTCCCAATCATCCATTGCCTCACCTCCTTTCCCACTAAAAAAAAAAAGTTTCACTGACCCAATTGTGGTGTTTTTTTTTCTCTAAAATGCCACTCTGCTTTTCTCACTCTTGCCAAGACCTTAATACTATGGCTGATCAATTAAGTAGAAGCTGTGCAGAATATAATTTTTTCACGAAAAAAAATATCTTCAATGCATTTTTCTGGAAGCCACAAATAAGATGCACTAGAAACATACTAATTTCCAATGCATTGCTGCAATTGTAGCAAGAGGCGTACATTTCATTTAAAACAAGATTTTAACTGAAAAAAAATATTTTTGACTAAACCATCCCAAAAGCCCGCTATTTCAAAAACTTTCCAGAGGATGATCACCGTTAAGATCCTACTTGGTTTTCCCCTAAAGTCCATAAAATTGGAGCTTTCAGAACTTTTGAGCTTTATACTCAAATAAAGCAGTTTGGAGAACATTTCAATATGGAAGCCCTCGAAGGGGCAAGAATGCAGAAAATGTGTTTCACAACAGCCTTCCATGGTACAGAGGATGAAGAAAGGACTCAGAGACTGGAAAAGCTGAGGCATGTTCAAAGAAGTTGAGAGCCTGAGGGCAGGTTTTGCAAAGCCTAAATAATGGCTTGAACAACACTGGTGAGCCACGGAATAGGACCAAGAGCATCAAAGGCCTCTTGGGGAGAAATGGGATAAGACAGTGGCTTCACAACGGTTTTGTGAATACACACTATTCAGGCTCTATAATACCATAACAAATTAAAAAAGAGTTTAACAGACATTATTCTCTGGGGGTGGGGGGGAGGGTGTGTCATGTTACCAACAACATTTAGTCCTTTGGGAATATTCTGCATATTTGTGAGCAAAACATTGTGTAACAACCTAGGAAAATGCCCTCCAGACTCTTTGCCAGGTCTCTGGAGCAATCCAGCTAGAAACATATACAGCCTAGTCCACAGAAAGGCTGAGAGCGACAGTTCCCTCTCAAATTAATGAGACTTTTGAGTGTTCAGCATCCCACAGTTGGCCAAGCCCTTTATGTAGCAGTAATTGCAGACAGCTCTCTGACCTGGGTAGGGAGAGCAACTTGAGGTTGACAACCTGAGTAGTACCTGCCGCTGTGTCCATTCAGCTACCACCTTAAGACAGAAATCCTGACATTAATTGCTTGTTCATTTTTGAAGGCGAAATTCCCAAGGACACCAATGGGATTCTGCCTATGTTAGCAAGGACTTCAGGCTTTGAATTATTACTGATTCTTACTGATAAAGACATTAAAAAGAAAAATCCAAACAGGATTAATTTCCAACCAGATCAAATATTACATATAGGGGTTAAATTTTGAGAGTTTTGACTTTTTTAGGGTCTAAAATAAAGATGAAGATAAATCACATTGAAGTCACGTTACAAAGAGCCGAAACTCACATTCAAGTATAACTCTGACAGTAATTAATGTTTTCAACATACTGTCATGAGACAAAGCCAATCCCTATCAAAAAACAAACAAAACAACGAAAAATCCCACAACCCAGAAACATGATAGGAAGAATATTATCTCATCACAATACTTGGATGGGAATTAAAAGCACACACTGAGAGCTAAAACAAATACCGAGAGAGATGAAGTTTGAAGCAGACTGCTTAACATGAACAGGAGAAAGGAGAGATGTAATGTTACTAAATGGAAAGATTAGTATTTCACAGCAATTATTTAAATTAGACTAAAAGATAAGTCTAAAGACTAAAAGATAAGCCACATCAATTTGCTTTTCTCTAACAGGATACATGCCTAGTGGATAGTCAAGATGTAATAAATCTGATGCAATTTAAGCAGAACAAGTCTTTTAATATCGTCTTCCTTGACATTTTCATAAGCCACCCAGAGAGACACAGACTATATGAAACACTGTGTTCAAGGAGCTCTTATTAATGCTCACTAACTGGAAATACACATATACACATGTGTATATATACAGACATTCCCAAGGACCCTGTCCTCAGGTAGGTGTTTTCAGTATTTTAATAACGGCTTGAATTATAGCACTATCTAGGGAATTAATAAACGTTTTAAATAGAAAAGGGCTACAAGGACAATGCAACGATTGTTTTTCATAACAGTAACGATAACATTGAGAAGTAATACATGTTAAAAAAATAAAAATAAACAGCCACAAGGGGTTGTGACTGAAAATTACAAAATATATATTAATATGCCTTTTTTTTTTAATTTAGCAGAAATAGAAGGCACATGAAAGAATATACAGCTGACAAAGTCTACCCACAGAACACATAATGTAACAAGCCTAAGAAGATTTGGCAGAGAAATATACTATATTTTGAATTAGTGAGAACTTGTAACAACCCATGGGGATTCAAGCAGGACTAGAGAAACACAAAAGTGAAAGCATAAATTACAGCTAAAATTATAGAAATAAAATGAGTATAAAACAGATATCTGTGTTCTCTTTCTTGTCTCTGTTTTGAAGTCTTGCAATTTCAAGAAGAAACTGTATTATCCAGTTCCAGCTATATTTCACCCAGAATTGCCCCAAGGTCACATGAAAGAGGGTGGTGTTGGTGAAGGGTTGGAAACAGATGATATAACATTATGTAAGGATGCCACCAGCAAAACAGAGAAGAGGCTTGGTATGAAAGCGTGGCACAGCAAATGCCACCACTCCTACCTCCTGCAGGGAAGAAGGTTTCCATCAGCCCAGCCTTTCTCCTCATTTGCCCTCCCCTGGTTCCAAACACCCTTTCAGTATGCACATACCACATTCCTCTGGCATATCAAAGAGATATTAATACATTCCTAGCATGACATTTGGGGGAAAAAGTGTGCCCAAGAGATGCAATTAAACTGCCAACTCTCTCAAAGTGAACTACGGTCCATTGCCATCCAGAGATACAGGCAAGATATAGGAAGAAACATTCACAGGGAATAAAGAGGTGTGGCTCACGAAACTGGAATGACCATGGCTTCTATGAATGGTTGGTTTTAATTTACATCTCCTGAAAGCATCAATAAGCTTTGGAGATACACAGCAGTGCTGAATCTCATGGACACCAATGGGACTGCGAGTGAGTACAGGGTTCATCCAGGCTGCACACTCAGAGATGAAAGTACATCTAAGATCCACTAAGGATCAAGCACCAGTGGACCTTTAACTTATACTAATTGACAAAACAAGGTCCTCTTGCATTAAATCAGAACAGGGCTTGAATCACTTTGCGGATAAGTCGGTTATCAGGTATTGAACAAAGGTCCAGATGTTGCGCTGAGACCGAAGCAGTGCAAGGGTAAGTCATCACAGTTTTCAATGAAGCTATAAATCTACTGAATTGCTGTGCAACTCTTAAAGCACCAAGCTGAACTGCATATCCCAGCAAAATAAAACATTTCATATAGATTACTTTCACAGTGTATTGCCTTACATTGCCATTTGCACAATTAATATCCTATTTTGCTATTCCATAAAGTCATGTAGGAAGACTTGAGGTCAAATGCATAAAAACTGATTTAAGAAAGAGGATTCACCCCACAGGCTAGGAAATAAGGCTCTGACACGATACCTTCAAAATCTGTCGGAGTTTTGCTATTGAACACAATACAAATAGGATTTAGACTGGAATGAGAGGATTTTCTGCAATAACTGTGGATATTTTTAACTCCTGCAATACACGTTAGGTCCCAAAATTGCATCTGTCAGTGGTCGGAAGGATTCTTCCTTTCCCATCTCCCTAACTTCTTTGTTAGTAAATGCTGGACCACATTGACTTCCCATTCACATTTCCAGATAACACAATATGATAGAGGTTCATATATTAGACACCTCAGGTATCTGCCCCTTTTCCTTTAAAAGAGGTTTCATCTAAACTGCAACAGCAGCTTTTTCTTGATAGAATGTAATCTGTTTCTTAGAAAAGACAGAAACTTAAAATTACCTGAGAAGTGCAGCATTTAAAAAAAAAAAGAATTAAAATAACAGTTACACTACAGCATATCTTTCATGTTTCAATTTTTTTTTTCATAAGTGATTGAAGAAGCTGGCTCCTTAACAGCAGTTGTTCTAAAAGCACACGGTATTTCTAAGTTACAAGCACAAACACAAGGGAACTAGAGAGCTTTACAAGAAAGCCTTTGATTTTGTGGATTCTTTAGTGATTCTGCGATATAAAATAATAATAATAAAATCTAGTGAATACTCGCTAATTCTTTAAACAGAAGTTACAGTACCCAAACCACATAAATAGCAATATCCATCTCGTCTATCAAATTATACTCTAGATAAATTTCATATCAAAATAGACTCTAGTATATATTCCAACACATACTGTATGAAGGCATAGCTGCTTGCTCCATTTTATTAATTTTGAGTAAATGTTAAGAAGATAATAAGGAAGAATGGGAAAAAAGGCACAGCCAGCCAATGGAGAAAGTAGACCTGTATACGACATAATAGCAGTCCACTTATTTCTTTAATGCATCCCAGTCTGCATGAAAAAGCCCTCCTAGGCTCCACAATCAAGATTTTTTGCCACTGCTCACTCAGAAAACTGTAGTGCAACAAAATGAGTCTTGCAATGCGACCCAAAGGACAACAAGGGAAGTTCTTTGCAAAATGATAAAAGATTCCATTTCCATAGTTATGGTCCTTTAATAGAGTATATCTCTTTTTGATTAAACCAAATATGAGATCATGTCCAGCATCGAGCAAACAATTGCTATGTTGTCATGCCAGGAGTACGTTGCTATTTGCGCTAAGGCAGGAAGACTTTCTACTTAACACTCTTTTTTATTATTATTATTTAAATGTTATATAGCTGTAACACAAACCAACAAGAACCTGGTGCTGACAGGTGTGATGATCTCTGCACTCCTACACTCCACGTCCAAAATGGCTTTCTGTCTTTTAAGACATATGAAACAAACATGGTCACAGACACTCCGCTGAGGGAATGAGGTGATTTCTGAGGCAACATATTCCCAAAGTATTAAAACTGGTTGCAGAGAAAATTTGCACTTAGTTCCCAAAATCAGTTTCTCTTCATGCTTTTTGTTATCTTGATTAAAGTCTCCCTTAGGGCAGATATTTTTGAATAAAAGTGTCTTATTTCCTAATAAAGGGGTTTATATAGCATCTTTGTTGAAGTTCTCTTGCTTCCTGCTAAGAGACTGTCATAGGAGGTTGTGTAACAATAAAGAAATCAACGATCAAAGCCAGTTTTATGGGCATAAGAATCAAAAATATGGCTGAGCGAGTAGAGAAAAGTTTAAAAATTCTTGAAGTCTTAAACTGAAAAGAAGATACAAAATAAATGTACCTGGACTGGACTTATTGGCCTATATTCTTCCAGTACTATATACAGATCAGCAAATCAAGTGTGGTATGATTTATGAAACATAATAATCACCCTTTCCTACTGTTTATTTCCATTCAGAAAATCAGGCACAATCAGCAGCAATAATCCAAAAACATAGTTTTAGATTTAAAACCCTATCACTTCTTAACTTGGTATCTGCTATTATATCCAAATTTTACCAAGGCACAGGAGAATCACTGTTTCATGGCACTGATTTTTCACCCATTTTCATCTCAGGTCTTAAAAAATGTTCTTGTTTGGCTCAAAGTACATTACAAATGAAGGCAGAGGCATCTATGAGAGGTAATGTAATAAATGCTTCCAGCAAATATTATCAGAGTTGCTACCCACTAATCCTATTGCAAACTTGTGTGAATGGAAATGTATTTAGCAAACAATTGGCGCTAGCAGACATCTGCACGTGTATTTATTGGTAATGGGATACAAAAGATATTTGTCTCCTTCTGTAATATTTTTACTTAAATTTCCTGTAATGACCAGCTGTGCCTTTACTGTGCAAGAAAAGCAACTTTCATTAAGAACGAACTGCAGGCAAGAACCTGGAGGAGTATCCAAACCCCAGATCCTCCTATACCTCAGCTTCGATGAGATTTAAATTTGGAAACTTAAAGTCATGACACTCTTTACTTTGAAGTACACATTGATATGAAGATTCTGTTCAGGTACACAAAGTGTCCTACAGCTGTAAAAACCCAGTTCACAATGACACAATCCTCAGTTAGGAGAGGGGAATAAAAGATATTGCAATTAACCCAATTCCAGAAAGCAGGAACGCAGCAGTGTTGAAATAGCTTCCAAGCCGTGATCAGGCACCATAGCATGAGCAGGTAATGTCAGGTACCCCCAAAGAAAGTTTTGGTTGCCTAAGAGTGAGTGACAGGGCTTTGATGACTCGAAATATATGCTGCCTCATCAGCATTTAATATCATTTCCAAATAATGAAGCAAAGGAGGAGAATCAAAGCTGACAGTGGAATTGAAAGGGGACCAGTGACAATGTCAGAGCTGCTAACCGCAGTACCTATGTTCTTTTTATTTGATCCCTTTGCCCTAAGCAATCTGGGCTGGCATAGAGAAGGTTTGTGGTATTTCAAGTTGTGGTACTTCAAGGCTCTGTGTAGTAGCAACAGGAGAGCATAAAATCATTAAGTTGGATCAGTAGCCTCAGCTCGGGATGACAAAGCCAGTCACTAGCAACGTGCATCAACAGGGGCTGACCCTAGAAACCACTTCACCCTTGCATGGAAAGCCCCTTCCCAATGGCCTGACCACCTGCAGAAGACATCCTTTGGAAAGCTCCACCAGGATGAAAACTGGTTCTAATTCTTGGTGATTTTCTTGCAGATTACCTGGCCTCTGTGAAAAGACATTAATCTACTCTATCTACTACCCTTCTTTGGATTGACCACTGCATTAATCACATACAAGTGTTAATTACCATTGCTAAAGCAGAAAGCAAAAGATGGAAGTCTTCAATCAAAGCCTCACAACTCAGTAAATGAAATGAGAAAACAACAATGTTCAGTTGCAAATATTCCTCTTCCAAGTGTGAGCTGCAACTAATTTAAAGTGCATGTTAGAAAGGAATGTATCATCTTGCTTACTAAGAGCTCAAAGACCAGGGCAAACAAATGGCTCCTGTGAGGGTGATACTCAGGGATAGCCAGCGATTTCCTGGTTTAATCCATCACAGTCAATGACAAGAAATGTATCAGAATAGTCAGCTCTCCGTTTTACTCATTACTTTTCATTAAATGGATTCATCAGCTTAAACCAAACATTGTGCTGGTTCGCATTAGCAAACTGAAAGCATATCTAGTGATGTCCTCTGCGTAAGATTTTATGGCTAATTACAATTGATTCGACATGATTTTTGGAAAGCGTCTCTGGGTTTTGAAATCAGGCTTATTCTACTTTCAGAAGAAGACTGTAAGACCAATACTCAATATGCCCTTGAGCTGGACATATAAATCAATAAAAAACCAATTTTGAACTCTTTTTGAAAGCTTGGCCCTGTGGACAGTTGTTCTGAAGGGCTGTGGGTGTCAGGAGATTGCCTGTGTAAAATTGCTGTGTGATAATGCTCCCACCCAGCTGCAGCTACTGCTCCGAGTTATGTTTTCCATCTTATATCCTCCCTACAGGAACAACTTTGAAGCATCACAATGTGAAATATCATGTAACGTTTTATACCACCCTGAACTACTTATGGGAAAGGAACCAAGTAAAATTGGCTCTTCTACACATAGCCCCTGTGACTTCCATGAACGTTTTATAACCATAGCAGCCTTTTTTTCTTCCTGATGAGGAGAGTAGCTTGTTGCAGAGACACCTAGCTTGGGCTGGGACTTTGCACATTTCATATCATTAACCTTCAGGGAGAATAAAGAAGAAAAAAAAAATCACTTCTTTGACTGTTTTTTGCTGCAGCAATGCATTTATATTCTGTTTTTTTAATCCATATTATTTTCAGTAAGAATATTAACCAAACAAGAGTGGGGTTTTATATAATTTTTTCTAAAGACAGAGAACACTTACATACAAAGGAGCTGTACAATTCTGCATCTAGGATATGCCTGCCAAAAAATACAGGAATGGATAAAGGGTCAAAAAGATGGATGAAAACTTTTGAGAAAGATGTATGTCCACAAGATGTATGTCTACAATTTAAATAGGAAAGGCCTTTTTTTTTTCCTCAATAGAAATACATTTTTGCTAGGTTGCAATGAAAAACAGGTATAAATGTATTTTTCTAAAACAAAATGTAAGTTAAACACCTCCATGCTTAAGTTCTGGTGTTTATTCTTTCTTGATTAGAAATACACGTCATCATAAATTACATTTTCTTAGCCTAGAGGAAAAGTTTTGTTGAAACAATGCTATGAACTTTTGCACAGTGTAAATATTTTTTAAACTATAAAATAAAAGAAATGTGAAATTCCAAACTTCACTTGCTGACTCCACATCATATGTTGAAATTCAATGTACGTGTTCCCAAACTAGGTTGAAGAAGCAGAGCCATGCAAAGCCAGGCACATACAGTCCTCATGAATAAAACATAACATTTTCAAAGTGCTCAAGCTAAAGAAAAATGACATTTACTACATTTATACCTTTTTTTCCTTGTAAATACTTATTTGGTCACCAAATTTACAATTTTACTTCACTCAAATAAAGCAAACACCTCTATCTTACAGGGAACTGACCCTTAATTTCCCAACAGTGTCTACAACCTACAATTTTTTCATTATTTAGTTCTTTAAATAGAAATGCATTATACAAGCCAGTGGGTTTGTTTGAGTTTTGCCACTTCTGGGACTGCAAAACTCTCTTACAGCTCCTGAGCATCTCATTGGGTCTGGATCACCTTCCTTTGGTCTACCTGCCAAGGGATCATCACGCCAGACACCTTCTCTGATTCTCCCCAGCCCTTTTCCAGCAGTGGGGAAGCACCAGGATCCTGACCTTATCATTGGCTCACGTTGACTTCATTTGACGCGGGTGTAGCTCTCCAACTTTTCCACTCTGCAGAGGGATGATACCTGCTTTCAACACACCTGAGGCAGGCCACTCTTACTCCGTATGTTATCAGAAACCCTTATCCAAAACAAGAGGAACCAACTTTTTAACACCATGAGGCTCCCGCGAGAGCCAGGGCACACTGGTACTTGTGGACAGTAAACACTGGCATCTGGTGGCAACCGGGCGAACCACAGCTCTGCTTTCCTAGAGCCAGAGCAGGGAACATCAAGACAACTATTTCTTTAAAGAAACCAGCACCTGCGTGAATTAATGCCCAGGGGAAAGATGAACAAACCTTTGAAAGTGACCATCAGCTATACCAACAGCCTTGTAAGTCCCTTGCCATAATATATTAATATTCCTGGCAGGAAACTTGAGTCAGTTCAGCAAGTTTTATTGCAAATCTAGTATGAATGGTTGCCCTAACTCCAGGGGAAAGCTCTAAAGACAGATGATGATATGACAGATAATTCTAAAGATGATTCGATGATATTCAGTGCAGGTAGATGGGTCTTCTGTACAGGGAAACCTAGATGCTGTAATTTGGATGATGCTGCAATTTGTCCTAGATTAGTCTTAGACCAAAACAAAGTCATTTGACTGACTTCATATCATCAATATAAAGCTATTTCGTTGATACAAGTTTAGGCTGTAAACAAGTGCTTACAGATTAGTAAGTGCCTTTTCAATTAACTCCTAGATAGTGCTTAAAACAACTCTCTCTTCTTCAATCTTCTGCCAGCACAAGGCTCAGCATACCAAGACATTATGTGGCCTCAAATACAGCAAACACTCAAATACAAAGGTAAACAGGATTTAAACTTTGCACACTATGCCCTGATCACCTTGGCAAAAAGAAGTCCAGGGTTTGCGTGTGCAACCATTGCCATTTCCATGTATCTTCTCTGCTTCAGTATCTTCTGTTGCATCTCTGCTGCAACATCAGGGAGCTTTTCTTGTGCAGTGTCTAGACAGATACCGCATATTTGAAATAGTGCGAGGAGTTTGGAATGAGGCTTTTTTATGTGTCTTGGGTTCTATGTCCTTATCTGAACCAAACTGCTCATGCTTCTGAGCATCACACGTTGGTGCTCACCAGAAAGCTGTCTCTCCAGATAAGCACATTCTTCCCACTTGAGAAGAGTGAGCAAGCACATTTGAAATGTAGCAAAGTTGGAAGGGCTAACAAAACAAGTAGAAGAATGTTCCAATGTTACTTAAACTCACTTCATTTGCTTACTTCAAAAGGAAGTTTGGAGAGGAGAAGGTTGATGTCCTTGCATGCCTGTCTGAGAAGAAAACTGAAAAGAAGAGGATGTTACTAAAACCAAGCAGATAAAAAACAAGATCTGAATCTTTAAAAATTCAGATTAGAAATCAAAGTGTAGTTTTTGGTTAACTGTTCAACCAGCCAATACACAGCTATCATTGATATCCACCACAAAACCTTTAATTCAAGACTGGATATTCTTCAAAAATATATATTCTGTTCCAGACAGCTCCTGAAGCACTGTAGAAAACATGGATTGATAATCTACAGCCTGAGTTGTGCAAAGAGCCTGACTAGGTGATTCTAACAACTTTAGGCCTTCATAATTTATAAATATTTAGTATCAAATTGAACATGTGAATAACCTTTTCTCCGTTTGCTAATTTTAGTGACTTCAACGGAACAACCGAATGGCTTAGATTTGACCATGGGATTATCTGTAATACTGACACAAAACCATGATTAGAGTATGTAGGAGGTTACAGTTGGCTAAGTAAAGTTGATCATACAGCAGCTAAAAATCCTATAGCATTCTCAAGAAGAATAGGGAACATTGCCCAGTCCTCACTGACATTTATTTGCCTTTTAGAAAAAAACTCTTTAGAAGTTCAGAGATCTGCTTAACAGCCGAGAGTCAACTACTCTTTACAGAATCTGTTATAATCAGACATTTAGAATATTTGAAAGTAAAAGAAACTTGGAAAGTTAAATTACATTTAGATTCATCTGACTTCATTCCAAGTCTGTAGTGCCTATTATATATCAGCTGGACTAAATCCAGGACTCATTTTTAGTAGTAAGCCATCTCCTGGAGGTCAATATAATTTTTGACCTAATGCATCACAAAAGGGAGATTTATCAACAATATTGACTAGCTCATGCCTAAGACATCACATCAAAACTATGCCACGTTCCTTCTCATTTTTTTTCTTGTTTTCTTCAAGTTTTTCAAAGAGTACATCATTTTTATGCCACATAAGTCTCTCATTAAGAGTTTTAGAGCATTTTATAGATTTTATGGATTCTCCACAAATTTCACCCATAAGTAGAAACTAATATGCCCCAGGTTGGAGTGCAAGTAGTGCGTTTTATAGCCCACATCTTGCAGGTGAGTCCCACAGTTGTCACACTGACTTTTTTTGCTTATGGTACCAAAATCTGAACTGTCTGTCGTTTTAGGATACTGTGAACTGGATGAAAAGATCTGCCACTGCGAAAAAAAGCTACTGCAAAGCTAAACAAATCCAAGCACATACTTAGAAGTCACTTCATCAGCAAAACACAATTTTGATATCTGTGGTTTTGTTATTTTAAATACTTCCCTATGCTGATTATAGCACCTTCCAGGAGGTAGAGAAACAGCAGGAAGGCAAGACTGTGAATGTTTTGGGCATGTGCATGTACACATAAATACATAAAAGCCCACCAAAAACCTCAGGAAGGCTGAGAAAGAAGGCCTCCTAGTCTTCCTTGTAAGAAAAGTGTGAACGAAAGAGTCCAGTCACGTCGTAGAAAGATCCTGCTTAGTAGTGCAGTATCTTAGATGGATTTCACAATCAAAGCAAGAATCCAAATTTTTGGCCTTATACATATATGGAGGTATATACAGGCATGCGACTGTGTCTGCGTGTATAACATACACATCACTTGTGTGCTTCATTTGCTTTCATGGGGCATTCTGCGTGGATTTTCTACTCTCCTTGCCTGAAAGCTGACGAGACACCTGGGACCCTCTACACTGGCCTCAACAAACTTTGCTCAGGCCTCTCAAAAAGCACTGGGGGACAATCTGAATTCCAGAATTACATTGCTTCAAGCGGTTTCCAAGAAGGCAAACAAGAAGTTTTTTTGTTTTTTTTTTACTGATCGCAGAGCCTTCTGAACCTTTTGGGGAAGCCTTTGAACTTCCATTAAATGGGATCTGTTTAATGTTTGGCTCTGGTGAAGGAAAGGTGGTCAGATAAACCGGGCCAATGTTGAAATTACTTGCTTCCAACACCTCCACAGTTTAATCACATCTCCCTGAGCACCTCTGCAGATAATTATTGAATTAGACATTCAAAGAGTTGACTGACAAATAGAAGTAAGGTAAATAAAGATAATCTAACCTTTTTCTAGGCACCCAAAGGGATGCAGACCTACAACGAAGGAGCTTTATATGTTCCACTGCCTACCATAAGCATTAAACTCTTCATGGCTGACATGTCTTTGGAGCTGAAAACTGTTGGCAAACCATTGTTTTTGTTGCAGTCTAGGAAAATGAGATGTTGTTTCTGTATTAAAGTCCTCTGAAATGAGTCACCTACAGCAGCGTAACCTGCCATATCCATTTGGTAACAATAGAACAGACATCAATTTTCAATCTTATCAGAAGTCACCAGTCCGAAAGTATTAGTGGCGCCTACTGAATTTTATCCAGGGACCTAACAGAAAACATCTGTTCTTTTCCTTCACAGCAAATCAATAGATTAAATCAACATTCTCTTTTCTCCTTTATTCTGTTCATTAAAGGCATAGGTTTTCTTTCATTTTTCTTCTATTTCTTTTAATAACTCACTTCTCTGTGCAAGTCAAATCCAAGTATACTATAGAGATTTCTGTTTCTCTTTCTGGGCTTACTTGAGGAGACATGTATCTATACTAGGGCAAAATACAAGCAGAAGTAATTATTTTTGAGGCACATGTTTGCACAGAGCTTGGGAAAATTATATCTAGTATTTGGACCAAAGCCCAGCAATGCTTAAAAAAAAAATAAAAATAAACCAACAAATAGAATAGGTACTAAACCAAAACCATATTAGGACAAATAGTATTTATTGCTTTTTTTGCCTTTTTTCAAGTCTATAATTCATGCTACAAAGTGTGATGTTATTACTAAAAAAAAAAGAAACCTTCTCCAACCTCATGCATTTCACCAACGTGCTGTTAAGATCACAACTGCCAAGTATGGGGTGCTTTCTGGAGTCACCCACACGATGATGTTTACTTACATAATTCATTATCAGATTCAAAACTGGACTATGTACGCACTACACCATCCCACCAGCATTGTAGGGTATATCAGATTTGCCCTAAGACATACTAAACAATACGGCCTAATATCTAGCCTGATGTGCTTATAAATGAGAAGAACTCTTCACTTAAATAGTAGACAAAATTAGGCACTTCTTGGCTAAGAGGGAGACACGTTAAGGTAGAAATGATCATAAATCAGAGGCAGAAACTGTAATTCTCCTGTAAACAGAATTAGCATTAAAAATTATCACCAGAAGAGCAGAACCAAGATTTTTTTTCTAGTTGCACTGATGTTAAATATGTCTAAACATAGTCTGATAATTACTTTTTTTTTCTCTGATAAGACAGCTCCAGTTAAAAATTTTTGATATTAAATGGAGAACAAACTTATGTGCACAGTTTGAACTTTTCCTCTTACCTATGGAGATTCCACATTGCTTATGAGGTCTAACACAAAGCCAAGATACGATGAAGTGTAAATTAACATACCTACTTTTCCCTCTGATAGGAAGACATAAATAAAACACAGAAGGGGCATGTTTGACTTGAGATAAAATTATGTTATAGTCATGATATGCATTGCAAGGGTATTACAAGAAGCACATGATACTTTTATTTACTTATGTATGAGAAGGTAATAAATATAAACAGAACTAGTCTGTAATATGGTTCTATATACAAGTATTTAAAATGCTTTAAATCATCCAGCAGAGGCAAATCACTGCCTGATATAGATAACAAGAGTTCTGCTAGAACATTTCATAGTGCATTGTATATGTAGTACAGCCTGGCAGCAGTTCCTGCGTAAAAACCAATAACATGGGAACAGGCTAGTACAGAATCCACTGCCTTACAATGATTTGGATTCAGGCTTTTTCTTTTGTTATGACTGAATTAAGTCACAGTAAATCAAACCCCATTTTTGGCTCTGTGATGCCAAAACACACAATATAGTGACCCCAGGACCACATAATTTCAGACTTTTTCCATCAACTTAGTGCAGCACCATGAGAGTTTTGCCACTGTTGGGGAGCTGAAGCTTTAAGGAACTTCTCCCCACAGCTTAAGGTCAGGATTTGAAGATTTTTGATTGGGGGAAAGAAAGTTACTGCTGGAAATTAATTTAACATGGTGTCAAGGCAAAAAGGAAAAATAAAGAAACATCTTTTAGGACAAGAGAAGAGAGAGGAAAAAAATTAGAGAAGTGGCAATCCACAGCCAAGCAAATAGTAGTCTGGAAGGGTGCAGCGGGTGACCACCCCAGACTTCGGATATATTGTCAGCCAGGGAGGGAACTGATTTAACTGTCATCTGATAAATGACAGAACAGTAAAGAGAGGCGAGAAGTGGGATACCACTGCTTTCTATCTCAGTTCCCATGAACAATGCAGACTTTTTTCATTTGAGATTTTTCTTTGCTAGCTATTAAAATAATGATGCCTCAACTTGCTACTGAATAAAAATAATAAGAAATGGAGGACTCAAGACAACTGAAACAAACTTCATAAAATAATTAAACCTCAGATCTACCCAAATGCTGACATCAAATGTGCAGAAGTCATTGATAGTTCTCTGTCTCATTATGGGAAACAGAGACTGATGAAATACAGCTGTGTTCACAGCGATTGATGGCATACATCATCATTTCCACAGCGTTCACACTAAATTACTTAGCAGCTATAGTGCCAGTGTAGATTATGGGATAACCCAGTCCTTTCTTTTAATCTCAGGCATCTGGAATTTCGGGGTCAGATGAAACTTTTTTCTCCTTCCCCCCCCCTCCTTTTTTTTTTTTAGGCAAAATAGACAAAGTAGTAATGCCAAAGGCATGAGAATATCAAGTCTCCTCTAAGGAATATGTATTCACATCACACTCAGAAATTAATTTTTTAAGTAAATCTTAAATTTTAATATATATTGATATCCAACCATAGGAGTACAGGAAAAAGGAGAGAGGCTTAAACTAACAAGAAGTTCAAAAAACATCCTGTAAAAGCACTGGCAATACAGCATTCTTCTATATGAACCACAGCTGTGTAACTTGCCTATTTTCATTGTATTAGATGAACCAGGAGCATCATAACCTCAGAAAGGCAGCTGCAGTGACAATGTCCAAATGATCCTTTTTAACCAAAACTATATGATATGTAAATGCAAGACCATTTTGGACCACATGAAGTTGATCCCGGAGTCACAACCGACATGCTTAAACAAAGGAACTTTAAGCACTGGGAGATTCAGCTGAAATCCAACTGATGTGATCAAAACTGGGCAAGTGCTTTACTTGCCAGTTTGAGGATTCAAAGGCAGGTTCTGTATCTAAAATAACTTGTATTTTGAAAGCAGGCTGTACAACTAATAAGCACTGTGATTCTACTGTGGTTAGCAAAAAGGTTGAAAAAAAAAGAAGAAAAGAAAAGGCATCAACCAAAAGTGAATTTAAACTGGAGGCAGTTTATTGTTCTCAAAAATTAAACTTACCGTGATATCTAATAGAGTAATAACATAAGGAAGCAGCAAGGCGGTAAAGAGAATGTCTTCTAAAACTGGTAAGGATTCATTTAGTCTAAACCACATTATGAACTGTGAATAATAAAAATAAGAAAACTTGGGATGTCCGGTGGATTAATCTCTATAAAACAGCAATAGCCCCAGGAAACCATAAGAGTAAAGCCACTTGACCATGTTACTGATTTTACGAAAATATGTTCCAGAAAACTCCCAACTCAGACACGTACACATTTCCATGTTAAGTTCCTTTATGCTCTACAGAGTTTGGGTTTCTCATGACTTCATCTTACTACACTTTGAGGTGATTGTTCAATAACAGAGGTTTTTTCCTATTGTTGCGGGGTTTTGCTTGTTATTAGCTCTATTTACAATCCTATTTTTGTAAACATTTTAGAAAGGTCACCAAAAAAATAAAAAGTAATTACTAGTAGGTTCAGTGATAGAGAAGGTAAACAATTTCATCTAAAGGGAGTGAAAATTATCCAGATCAATAAAGGTACACTCAAAGCAGATTCTGGTTTGTGGTTGTCACTGTATTGGTGTAAAGGGAGTTCACATTTATGGGGTTCATAACAGTATCTTAATAAATTATATCTCAGCTGTCCTGGGCCTAGCAGTCTTAGAACATTTCAACGAAATCGGTAAATATTTTGAAGTTCCATTCAGCAACAAATGTTTACTGCCCCCAGTCACTCAAAAAAAACCAACAACAAAAACACTAACAAATACGTCCTATTTCTTGAACTTTCCACTGTTACTGATGACACCAAATGGCTGTGGCCTAACTGGTTAGAAGTTATGTTATATTTATTTCCACAAAAAAACTTAAAAACTATGCATAACACAGCTACAATTTTGACCTGAGATCTGACAGCACTGGCAGCCTGTTCTGTTTGCACAACATCTGACCCCAATTTTGATACTGAACCAAAAGCATTTTGGTTCCCTGGTAGGTCAGTTAGGAAGCTACAAAAATAAATCCAGCACAAGTGGATGATACTTCACTTCAAAGCATGTCCCAACAAACACCCCTTCCAGCATGCTGGGAAGAGATGGATGTGTTGTACCTACTTTGCAGAAGTCATCACATCCTGTAGTAACTCTGCTTGTAAAAAGACAGAACCATGTAGCAAATAAGAATAGAGGTAGAGGAGCAAGAATCCAGCAACGTCCTCTGAGATATCTCAGAGATAAATGAGTACAACTATCAAGCACATGTCATTTATTTCCCTTAGTCAACATCACATAGCAAACTACTGTAAAAGGGCAGGACTACTGAAGGAGAAACAAGTGATTCTCTTAAGCTGACTGAGATAGTCTCCACACAAGAGACATAGCCTACCTGGAAAGTACTTCGAACACTTTTTTTTGCAGTCTGAAACACCTAAACAGAATCATATGCTGAAACTAATAAACTCAAAGCAATCCTTCATCTGCCTTAGCCTATGTCTTGATCGTCCCAGGACACTCACGAACCAAAATGATCTAGTGGAGCCAAAACACACTATTGAGCAGATCATTCCATCATGTCTTGAGAACAAAATAGACTCGTTAACCTATTGTATATATCTGTACACATATAAAAATACAGCTGTGCACAGTTTTCTCTAGAGAGAGGAGAAGCAGTCTGGACCATTTTCCAGGCTGGGTGGTAAGGTTTCACACTTGCAAGTTTTGCCGGGTTGCTACATGTCACAATGACATTTCTGTTTTCTGTCAAGACCAGATGCCTTTTCTTCCTTCTTTCTTTTTTTTTCTTTATTTTCTATATTTGGGGAAACACCTCACTGCCCTGGGAAACTTGGCTGCAAGCATTTCCCTATCTATTTGTCCTGCCTGAAAAGGTGCTTTGAAAGTCCTTAAATCCCCATTCTAATCAAGTGTCCCAAAGTCTGATTTATGCAAGCGGTAACTGAGCCATACTGCAGTGTGATAAAGCCATTCAGTAGTCCTACAACGCTGTAGCAGCATAGTGTATGGCTGCTTTAAAGTGTGATTGCTTGTTCTATTGGTCAGATGCAATCACAGAGCCTGGGGAATAGTGATGTACAGCAGCAGAGTACATTTTCATTTTTACTTCATTTCTGATCCTTTGGTGAGCTGTAGCAAAATGCATATTTGCTGCTTTAGCTAGGCTGGGCTAGAATCTAAAATTACACATACTGATTAAGAAGGCCAAATTCCATTCTGCGCCCATTTTCACTGTGCTCCCATGTGCTGTTGAAAAGAAGAGAATAAAAATACAGCATAATTGGCTCATGTTGCATGCCCAGGAACAATTCTTCCATGCCTTACATCTTCACTGCTATTATTCCAAGGACTTAAGTCACCACAATCAATTCAACTGACGTTTGACAACCTTGGCAGAAAACTACTTTAAAGATCTGCACAAAAGGTGCGAGGAAAACTACAAAGTCCATTTGCCTTTCCTCTCTCGTAGCATCAGTCACAGTGCTCCCCAGGATCAAGTACTTAAGAATTTACTGAATTTTTTTTTAAATAGCTATATTTTTAGACACATCTACCTATCCTTACATACCTACTCTATTATATACCTACATGCTTCAGATGAGTACATGACTCATAGTACACCTCCTCACCTCCTTCAGATGAGTACATGACTCATAGTACACCTCCTCACCTCCTGCTGTCCACAATTTGCGCAGCCACAGAGCATGAAAAAGGGATGCCTTCTTGTGGATCACAATTGCTGTGAGTGACCAGGAGTAGCAAGTACTCTCTCCTGACCCCATATTCTTGCATGCCCTAAGCTGTGTCTTTGAGAACTGAGCCATTCAGTGTTTCACTCTATTTTATTCTTCCTTCTTAAAAAGTGTGCTCTAAGTGCAGAAGTAGGTGACACCCTAAAAGGGTATTTTTGATATGCAAATGTCTGCCAGAGCAGCTCTCTGTGTGGGCTGTCTCCAAGATGGGAAAATCCCCAAGACTAGCTCTGCAGAGACCAGCAGTGCTTACACAGGGAGCAAGACAGCAGCAATGGATATTACAGTAAGTGCACTGGAAAATTCCCCCCTCCTCCCCTGAGCAGCTGTTGTACATGTGTTGAACAGATCTTCTTTGTCTCTTGTCCAGCAACATGCTAGTGAACCCGAGTTCCCCCAGGGAATGGAAGGATACAAGAGAAGTCAGCATGAAGATTTGTGCTGGAAGGATAAAAGATATCAGCCTGTCAAACTGCAGACCTTTAAAGCTTAACACTTTCTTTCAAATTTGCTCCACGCTGCTATCCACTGCCAAAATATAACAAGTTTGTGACCCCAACTTACATTTACTGCTTCTTATCAAGACACTTCAGATAAAAAAAAAAAAAAAAAGAAAAAAAAAGAAGAGAGAGAAAAAGTGCAGTGCATAAACAGAAAAAAAAATACTTGGTAACTTTGTACCTTAAAATTACGGTGATATCTGTTCAACTTCTAGCAGTCAAAACTGTGCAAGAGTCTACAGACTCAGGTAAACATTTTCTTCAGTGACTTCTTCACAGAAGTGACTTTATTACTTCATGCACATACACACACACTTCTTCAGCCCCCTCAAAAAGTTTCAATTCACAGTTTAACCCTGATAAATTCGAAAGGCCAAGACAACATGAGTAGTTGAAGGTCCAAGCCACCTAATCATGTCAGCTTCATACAATTCCATGTAGAGTTGCAGAATAACCCAAGATCACTCAGAAAACCATGAATTAAAATGTTGGAGATTTTTAACTTAGAGTGTCCCCATGAAAGCATTGTGCAAAGGTTCCCAAATTCCCTGCAACAGAGCTGACTTCAGAAAAATACAGGACAATCCTTAAAAAAAAAATAAAAAATAAAGTTCTATTGACAACTAAAATATAACAGTATAATAACAAGACTATTGCTTTCAGGTCCCAAGCCTCTAATAAGATATTTAGTTGGTAGAATTTGTTTATACTGATCCTCCTGGAGTCAGTTTCATGCTTGAAAATTGTAGTGTAGACAAATTTACCTCAGCTTTCAGACCGTAACACATGTTAAAGTGTTAGTAATTCAGACTTTGCTTTGAGTAATTCACACAGTTTCTGTAAACTATTTTCATTAGATGAAAAAAAAATGGCCTGAAAAAACTATTCTTTTTGTCTGTCCCTGCACAGAAAGACTGCAAATGTACATTTTGAGGGATATAAACCAGGTAGTGAGGTGAAAGTCTTTAGCTACTACAGGAAAGAATTGGACAAAATAATACATGTGCCTGATGTGTAAAAATGGCGCAAGTTTTCAACGTTATCAACTAATTGAATTAATGAATTTTTCAACTTTACTCTATAGTACTGTCGTATCAAAACATTGGCCCATTCTCTTCTCAGGAGGCAACTTAAACAACCACGAGACAGGATAAACTTTATCTCAGAACCTGAGAGGTATCTCACATCGATATTCTGAAACGGTGTTTGCTTAGAGGTAAAGCAAATGATCAGTACAGGAAGTGCTGATGACAAAAGCAAAAAAGGGAGGGGCAGTGGAGGCACAGGGAGAATTTGGGGCAAAGACCACGTGGAGAGGTGAGATGGCAGGTCCAGCTCCCAGTGAGGCAGGAGGTGCAAGCTGTACCTGACTGCTGCACCAAGAAAGTTCTATTCCCTCCATATGCCCATTTCTAGCTGTCTCTTACATGTTTTGGCATCACCCTCAGGGTTTCCATGAGCATGGCACTGGCAAATAAGACACTCTGGAGTTGCTGGAAATCATCCCTCTGCTTACCTTGTCTTCACCTGGAGCCAGCCCTGTGCAAGTTGTATGAGAGGCAAGAAGGCTGGCTGCTTCTTCACACACTCATTTCTGGTAGAGAGGGGTGTAGCACAGTAGTACCCATTCCTACAAAACCATCTGTGACCTGGTCCACCTACGGAGGAGCATGCAGCATGTATCTGAAATCACCTGGATTCTCCATCCCTCAACCTGGGTGTTTGCTCACGGCAACTCTCTTCTTACAGAGGCCACCCAGGAGCTGACTGACAGGAAACCCTATCAACTGCTGCTTACCTGGTCTAAATTATAAAAGGTGAACATGAGAGTCCATATCCCGTTATGAATCCTCCACACTCTCCAGTCCCACAGATTATTCCATTATTGCACTTCTTGTTGAGTACAGATCCACATTTTGATATTGTGCATGATGGAAATTCTCTTGGTTTTCTGGAATTCATTACAACCTCTATACACTCCAAGCATACTGAAAAGCAAGAAACAATAGAAAGAACCTTCCAACTGTCACCTTGGATTTGTCATCAAATGTGGAATATTATGGGAAAGCTTCAAGAAGTGAAATATATACCTTCCAAACTGGCAAAGTAAGCAAAAAAAACACTTCATCATGTTTAACTGGCTCTCAGGTGTCTCCCTGTACCACTTACTTGAAGTTAGCTATAGTAATCCTGTCAGATGAGTTTCAAGCTTTATCAAGGGTCAAAACCAGGCAAACAAAAATTCCAATCATTTCAATATTATTACACTGCGATAAAAAAATATCTTTTTAGCATTAAAATTATACTGTCTGTGTATATGCCATAGACTTAGCCCACAGTGCATCTTTTAATACTGTGTGGACAGTTAAATTTACCAAACAGTATCACCTCATTTCTAAGATACAGGTTCACCGCAAGCCATCAGTAAAACCCATACAATGGAACTTTTTGGGTCTGTTACACCATGTATGCAAAAAATCTTGAGATATTTCATCTACAGTAATATCTAGACTGCTCCCTGAAAACTTGAAATACAGTCATTGGCTCCTAGTCTGAAGTAAAATATAGATATTGCTGTAATTTAAAATATGTTAGTTAAAATATTTTTTTCTGTGTTTCATTGCAGTGGAATGCGACTTCCCTGAAACTCAACATGGAATTTTTGAGAACTTCTACACAGCTAGAATCACCAAAACAATTTTAAGTGACCTGTATGGACAGTTGGATGAAATTTGTAATGTGGTAGCTATATATAAAAATAATCAATAAATGATTCAGCAACTATTTCTCATGTAGTCATTTTCATTATATTAAAAAAACCCGCCACATTAGAAATTTAATGCTGCAGGCCTTCTGTTGTCGGCTATTTTTCCTCGATATAGAAGCACTAAAATCAACAACCTCTGCCTCTCAGTAATAAAAGTATGGGCCTATATATCTACATATTAATACTATAGCATTTGCAGATTCTGAGTCTTGGCTAAAATGAGTCCGTCTGTTGTGCTCCAAGTAAGATATTCCCATAAAACACAGATGCAATAAGAGATGTACACTTGCAGTCTCATGCTTTGGAGTTCAGGAAAAAAAACTAAACCTTCTGTCTCGAAGAGCAAATATCTAAGGCAAACCAACTAAACACAAATGTTTTCATCTTTTGATGTTGCTGGATCAAGCATTCTTTACTGGCATGTTCAAAATCAAAAGAAACATCCTGATAATGAGACATAGTGTTTTTGTGATCTTTTTTGGTTTCCTGTATTAACATTAATGAAATAAAGAAGGCAATATCTGAAGTCTAAGGTCTTCATCCTTGCACAGCATGTAAAAAAAAGTCCTTTGTGGCCAAAAGAATAAGTTACTTATAAGTCCTTTAGACAAAACTTGTATAAACTTATTTTGTGATATGCAAACCTATTTCTCATTCAGTTTAAAGTTCTCTGCTTGTGCCTCTCATCTGTTTGCTCATGCTTCATTTATGTGAAAGTTCACATAAATGTTCAGATCATTTATATTGCTCATATTTCCAAAACAGGGGTTACCTGATGGTAATGTGACACATAGGCGCGTCCTGGCTGTACACATCAGGAATTTCACCCATTACTTGTATATATACAATCCTTCTATTGAAGAAAGTTTCCTTAACAGCCTTCTCACTTCTTGACCTCCCAGAAAAACTGTTTGGGGAAAAATAATTAGGTAACTATAAACAGATATGGCGGGTTTTTTTCTTGAGTATCAACAGTGAAAATCATCTTCCCTCAAGTAAAATAGAATTTATCTTTGACGAGTCCCACTGCTCTGCATATCACCTCTGAATAAGAGCATCTATTTCTGGATTTTGTTCATTCCTGCCATGATGAGAACAAAACAGTTCCAATTTTAAGTACAGAGACTAAACGCCAGCAATTTGAAAACTTCTCCAATTGAGGGTTTTTAGAAATACTGAGGCATTTAAACGTGCATAATTTCAAGGATATGAGTTGATACTGCTAGCTTCAAACAAGATTATCTGCAAACTGGAGTTTTAAGTATACATATAGCTTTCCCCTGCTGTGAGTTGGAGAAACACCTTTGACTCCAATTTAATAAGGCACAGCAAATACATGCTTAAGGATGATACCTTGTCAGTCAACTAAAGAAGGTAAGTTCAGTCATAGCACAGAATTGTTCCTCATTTAAGCTGTTTGTTTGTGCTATAGAAAGAGATCACTATTTTGTACATGGCTTTGAGAAAAAGTCTTGAGGGCTCCCGTGCACTGCAGGAAGAGTGTTTGTGAAACTCCTGTTGGCCATCCAGGACACCAAAGGAAAAAAAAGCAGAAGCATGGGCACTTTTCTGTCTCTTTCCTTGAACACAACTAAGACTCAAAGAGTCACTAATAGCAGGCCCAAAGAACGTGTTATCTCCACAATCTCACCTATTCCAGCAGGAAATGAAACCCATCAAGGGAAACTTACCCTCTCCAAATACATTTCAACTAGCAAAACTATTCTGAATCAGTTTGATCCTTTATAATGTTTAACAATGACATATCTGAGCCTTTAATGGGCACCCTGAAATTGGATTTACCATCTTATTTAACCACTCCTCATTTTCACTCTTCCTTGGTCTCCTCCTTATCTCAATTTTGCAGCCATGTATGATTTTGAGTAGAATGCAGTCTTTGTAATGCTCAAATTGGAAAAAGTTTCCCTTGCATTTGTTCCATGATTATACAAAAAACTACCCCCACATAGATTTTTATATTAAAGCATAAGGAAAATGAGGTATGACAATAGAGGTTAGTTACAATTACTTCACTGAACTTCAAAAATAGGACACTGCAACTTGTTCATGATATGCTCCCTAGGAAAAGTCTCCTTCGTTTAGATATCAGAATAGTTATAGTAGTAATAAAAGTTATATGACCATCGACTGGACCAGAACATGATGAAAAAGGGCATTATTTTTTTGACTTTTCAGTATAGTTACTTCATCATTCCTACTAAAGCCTTATTTTGGGGTATCTAATTTCTCAAAGCTTATGCCTGCATAAACATTTAAGCTTCTTATTAATATAGCTGAGCTTATTTCTTTTTATCTTAATATATTCAGTACCTCAGAAGGCACCACAGCTGGAATGCAGCTCTTGGATATGATCATAAGTGCTTCAAAGGGAATGGGAGAGGTCAGCATGCCTGAAAGAAAAGATATTGCTACCACCAAGTACCAAAGAGATTGTGACAAGATGGGAATACAGAAGTTAATATAGAAAAGGAAAGATAGCTAAGAAAATAAGAGACAGAAACAGCAAAGTTCTATTGGTAGGAAAGTTTAAATTCTTTGCTTTCTGAGGAAAACTGACAGAGCAGATTCAAAGAACGGAAGATGACTTCACCAAAGGCAAACGAAGACTGATAACCCAGTGCAATGCTACAACAAAGAGATTCCTTGCAGAAATGTGAATCAACTTAGGTAAAACAAAAGAACTTTATACATTCAAATTATTTATGAGAAACAGCCCACGCTGTTTTTGTCAAGTTAAAACATTGTGATGTTCTGACATATTTGAAGAGTTAATTGGGCTATTTGTGTGTGTGCATACACACACACACACACACATCTCTTTAATTTTTGGCTTCCATCCATAGTGGAAGTAGTGAAGTACCATAGGAAAATGCTTCTTGAAAAAGAAACATAATGCATCGGTTTTGTTCAAAGTAATATTAGTAAATCAGGATAAATGAAATCAGCATTTGCCCCCAGTTGGGTTGGAGGGAACAAAGTTCTAAACTTATTAAGAAACTTCAAAGGAAATATGAAAAGGAAAAGGTTTAATGAAAAGGAGTTTCAAGTAGTTTGTGCCCATATACAAATATTTGTTCAGGGATTACTGTTAATGAAAATTCTTCTTATTGAGTTCAGCTTTTGTAACATCTTTCATTTTTCCTAAAGCAAAACAAGCACTCCAGATGTTGTGGTGTTTTCATGATACAGACAGATTTTTTGTAGGTAAGGCCACCTCAACCACTTCAGTTATGTTTTAAGTCATATTGTTCTTGTCCCAGTTATTTCCCCACACACAAGAAGCTTAGCTTCTGAGGTAAACGGTAAAAAGCAATGAAGTAAAACCCAGATTTCATACATTCATACTTGACATGGCCCAAATACCAAGCACTCCTCACATTAACTCACTTTCTCCAGCATGTGCAACAACTCACATTTAACAAATGCTACATTTGGAAGCCAAGTGCAATGACAAGGACAAAAATTAGTGAAGGACAGATAAGACAGGAGAGTCATTTTGTCCACCGAATGAATCAAGAAAACATCAGCTAAGAAGGCTTAGCACATGCAGGAACCTGCAACTGATGACATCAATGACCCAGATTTAATGGTAATTTTGTTTTGATAGAAAAATATTAGAGAGCGTCTGTCCACGTTAGTGGCCGGCCCAGCCCTAACCCATGACAGCTTTGTGAGAAGTAACATAGAGACTAGAAATCCAGAAGACTAAATGTTCTACTTTCCCCATTGTCCCACTAGTATAGTCTTTAAATGGATTTAGGGTATGTTGTCCTCCAACCATAGGTATATACCTATTGGTCCTTGTATGCAAACGCATCCGAGTTTACTCATCATGGATGCAATCCATATCCACTGCACCTGGATCTTAGATTGAGTATGCCGTTCTTCTTCTTGTCAGCATCCTCCAAAGTACAGATATGTTTGATATTATAAAGGAAGACAGATTAATATTGAAAATGGACATTCCAAAGGCCTATGTAAATACAATAATTCTATTAATTCTGGACACTTGGAAATTTGACAAAACTACATTAAAAAAGCAAATCATCAAAAAAGTTGTTCTAGACAGAAATTGTGCTAACCAAATTATGCTAGCAATACTAAAGAAATACATACAAGATCAATACACAAAACAAGTTGCTAAGCATACATTAAGTATAAAGATAAAAACACACAACTTAAAGATAGACTTGCACACAAAAACATGTTGCTTTAAAAAAACCAAATAAATAAAACCTGTTGTTCTACATGAAATCTTCCATTCATTTCATGCAAAATAGCAATTGCAGCTGCAGATTCCTTGCGTTAGAGACCTGCAATAGTAATACAAAAGTCTGTACATTCAAAATACCTCTTTTATAACATGTCTTAACAGCTGTCAAATATTATTCACTTCAGGATGTCCCTCTCCCATAGTGAGGCATTAGTGGTAAAGCAATCCAAACCACAATCCAGATTCAGAACAAATCCAAGGTTTTTGGCAAAGTTCTTTGCCTTACGACAAATCAATACTTGTTACTTGCATCGTGACTCCAGAAATACTGAATGAGTTTGTTATTTACACTTTATCCTGCTAAGAGAGAGTAACTGAAATCTGAGAAAATCCCAGACACAGCCAAGTGGTGAAAAAGACTGCAAAACATCCCATCGTAGATAATATAGATATTACTGGCAGTGGTTACTCGTGCCTCATTGCACCTTGTAGAGGATGCTAACTATTGGAAGTGGCACTGAACCACCAGGACAGCCTGGAAACAGTTTCATCAGTAAGCTTTGTGAGATCGTGCAGATCCCTCTCCTGCACACAATTTCTGGAGCCAGAATTTTCCAAGGGCTGCAATTTCACGACCAAGGTCTCTCTTAACTAAGTCACTGGTAAAACAAGCCTGACTTTTCACCACAGTGCATTTCTTTTCTCTTTTCTAGGTTTTGAATACAAAAATAACCGAAAAATGCAAGTGGCATTTTTCCTCTTGCTTTAGAATGATCTTTTTTTCCAACAAAATAGTCTGAAATGTCTTTTAAAAACAAATCTAAAGACAGAGTTAAAACCTAGCACTGCTAAAAGTCACAGAATTTAGCATAAAAATTACCAAAGCTTGTTTTGAATGAATTTGGACAAAGTCATTTAGGTTTGGCATTACAGTTTTTACAGGTTTGGCATTACAGTTTCGTGCATGCTCTTAAGCAAAAATTTGAAAAAACAGTTTTAGTTTATTTTATTTAAATTAATTACAACCTAGAAGTGTGTATTACTTTGGGAGGGCCCACAAACATCAAAACCCCTCCAAGCCTCCAATTCCGACATTGAGAACCAATGCATCTATGCTTTTTCCTAACATATCAGAACTGTCTGTCTATATTACAATTACTATCACATTTTTGAGGCCAGCTTTACTAAATAGGAAAGGCTGCTGCAAACACACTTGCATCCTCCAGTTACGAGCACTAGAGGTGCTTTATGAAAGGAAGGCGCTGTGCTGTCAAGGGCTCTTTGAGCACAACAGTGGAGCAAAACTTAACTAACAAATGATCTGATGTCCTCTACTAATTCATTAGCAACATTTTTTGCAACATTTCATTTTTTCCTGATGACTTTTTACCTGAGTATTGACCACAGTTTACTCAGCTTAGTAGACTGGAGGTTGATCATATCATGCACTCATACTGTCCCCTCTACTGGTCTGCAGTGTAACACACAAAACAATGATCTATTTGGATTGACGATTTCTTTGTAAATGATGCCAAACCACAAGATCAGAACACTGTGATTGCATAGAAGGGCAATGAGTGACATGGGTTATTTACTGATTGATACTTCCCTATGGTAATAACACAAGCTTCTATTGGTGAACATCTGGAAACATTACAGTGCAACAGTTCTTTAAAAATAATGAGGTTTATTAATCATTCGTACGACCATTGAATATGAAAGAGCTTCGTATTGTCTATAAAACAACCAGACTTGATGTTACTCGCTCATGACTGGTGATTTCACTTTGGCCAGGACAAATAGGTATCTGCAGAGCAGCTGCTGTAATACAGAGTATCTTCTTTGAATGGATTCATGTGCCAAGACGAGGGAGTGCCTGATGTAGAAAATAGCTCACCAAAGAAAAGAACAAAGCCACGACTACAAAGGTAAATAAGTCAAAAGAGACTTAGCTCAAGAAGATTTATAGGAGTTACCAAATCTTGAGCACGACTTCAGCCATCCAAATGCTAACAAACATCAGAGTCATCGGTTGCTTAATTTTTCTTTTTTTAATTATGCCACTTCAAAGACTACAGGTAAGCCATGGTATTACTAACTCTCTCTCAGTATAACCTAGGTAAGACTAATGTGTAAGAAGGAGATGTTACCATACAGGGTAAGCAAAGACAGACCTGGAAACACAGAGGTGGAATTCAGTTCGGTAAGATCTTACGGCTCACTAGTGGCAGCACAATTTCAGAAAAGCAACCCCATATGCTTACATGAGTGACTTGCACTATTCATTATAATATCACTCAGTTCTGCAAAGACAAGCAAACTGAACTGTCAAGTTTTCCCAGCTGTTTCTAGTTCTCAGTCTTACACAACTGGTCAATCCCACATCTTCTCACTGCACTCATTGCAATGCATTCTGGTGAGCATGAGCGGTGCTTGGATAAGAAATTGGAGAAAGGGAAGAGAGGAGGAAGCAGTGCAGATGACAAAGGGGAGAAAATGAAGTTGCAGAGAGGGACAGAAAAAAAAAAAATTTAAAAAAAATCAGAGTTTGATGTGGTATCCTAAGAGACTACACATTGCTTAAGGCAAGTAGAATACATCTGGGATTTTTAGTGTGGGAATTTTCTATCATCTGCCAAGAAAAAAAAGGGATTCAATCTCAAATTTCACAGATCAAGTCCTTGATCGAAAATGCACAGACTTGGGCAACTAACATCAGACACCTCTATCCCCATGAAGGTGCCAAATAAAAGGTCTGAATTTCCTTCACAGATCCCACCAAATGGAATTATTTTATATTGCTGAAGTCAAACGCATAGGGTAACACAGTTACTTGGATCCAAAATATAACTGACTCCCTCTTTCCATACATTTTTCCAGGACAACTGAAATTAGGTGAGTAATTCTTATTTACTATCCAAAACGTCGTTTCAGGAGAACCTTTTACCTGGGACCTTGAGTTCAGGCAGCTTTCAAGTTTGGCACAAAGCCCTTTACTATTTCAATAGTATTTCCTCTACTGTTCAGCCTCCACTTTTCTCACTGGTTTTTCCTTTCTTTGTTTTCATCTTTGTCTAGGTCAGGAGGAAAGAATTGGCTGATCAGCCACATTTCCAAAAAAAAGGTAACAGCTTTGTAGTAGTGAAGTGAAAGCTGGGGGAGAAATGCATTGACTTCTCCTATCAGCAAGATTGTTGTAACACTACTTCCCTCACTATCCCAACAATCAGAAGTTACTCTCAAGGCCATAGAAGAAAATAAAAGAGTTACAGTGCAAAGTACAAGTGCTCAGTGAAAACATGGAGAACACAGAAACCTCAGCATGCAGAAGGCCAATGAACTACCCAGGTAACTAGAAGTAAACAAAGTCCAATTGTTAATTTGTCTATTTTTTTTCCATCCAATTTTTGGGTGAAATATCTGCTGTCATCCATTTATACTAACAGTATATAACACTACTGCACCACCTTAAGGAAACCCAGTCAGGGCCACGACATGATGTATCTTCTGACACAGAGAAGTCAGCACTTTGTGAGGCATAGGCTGGCTTGCACAAAAAACAGCTCCGGAAAAGGTACAGAAATCACAGAGAAAGAGCAGCCCAAAAGGCAGAGTTTGACTTTTTGAGTCACAGTGTTTCCTGGTTACTACCAAGAAACACAAACATTCAATGCCATTACCCAAACCCGATCCTTTCTGAAAACTTTAGCTCTGAGAGTCTCTTCGTGGGAAACCTTGCTCTCTTGTATTGGCTGGAGCATGCTCACTCTCTGCCTTCAGTTAGAGCAGAAGTGGCACTTAAAAGACTCTTGTCTGACACCAGCTGAACTTGCATCAAGATCCATGCTCATACCACCACGTGGAAGACTCAGCTGCTCTAATGTCAAGCATAACCAGCAAATAAGTGCAAGAGCAAGAGTTTGCAAAAGAAGGGCTCGTAAAGCCTTTTTCTCAAGCAAGTACCTGCTATACAAAAGTACACGCACTACCACTCAGTACTTGGAAAGCAGCTATTTATAAGCAGACAGATGAATTAGGCTTTTTTTGCATTCAGTACAAGACAGTTTCTCAAGACCAGACTGATGAAAGGGGTGAATGCAGAGTCTGAGGCCAGATGGAATATTGCCCTTTCAGATCAATGTAGAAAAATGGTCTTTTGCCAAAAAAATAAGCAGAGGGGAAAAAAGACAGCAAGTCTAATTATACCAACCTTTCTAATAAACATATCCAAAAATACTTATTGGCCTTATCCGGAGTGGAAAGTTTCAGAAGGAGCACCAGAGGTGTTTTATTTTAGTTTGGCGTGACTTGGGAAATTATAGGAATGAATTTATAAGTGTGGCAAAAGCAACTGCTTCTCAAAGACACTGTTTAAGGGTTTTGCATAAAGCCATAAAACCCATGAGAGACTTGTAAAGAGCTGGCATGGTTTCATTTGAATTGAAGGACTTTTTTGTTTTGTTTTGTTTTTAAGAGCCAGTTCAATTCTGTTGTAATTGAGCTCAAGGCAACACCATTAAGACAATAGCAAAAGAGAGAAGAAAAATTGCTAAGGATTCTAACTTCCCTCAATTTTAGCGAAGTAGTTACTGTTCTGAAACAGGCAGAAGCAATTCAGAAGAAGAAAGAAATTAAATGCCTCATTAAAGCTTGACAGACTCGTGTTGTGACTGCAGGAAACATTCCTGGTTTGTGTGAACTTTGGGTGGGGAGAAAGAGATACGAAGGCTAGTGGTTAGCCACAAAGCGAGTTTTGGACTGGGCAGAGGTAACTTTTTCCTTTAAGAGCAGGGATCATACCAGACAGTGCAGGAACAAAAGAAAAGACTAATATACAAGCAGAAAGTTTCTCAGTTTTCAGCATGAGCTTCTTAAAATATAAACGAGGAACAAAAATTTGATAACTCTATCACTGAAAACATTTTGGTCATTTGCGATGTTGACACACCCAGAGACTGCTCAAGGCAGTACAGTAATATACCAGTTTCCTGTTAAAGCTAGGCTTGGACTGGATAATTCACAAACTCATGTTCTTCAGGTGGAATGCTATGCATGTTTGTTCTCTCTATTTTTGAAAGATAGACATTTTCTAGGAGAAAGATGATTTCATCAAAATATTTTACAAAGTAGACCCAGGTTGGAAGGCTGCAGTAGGGTTACAGGGGTTGGTCTGGCTTTGGGGGTAGGTGTTAGGGCCATTAACTGATCTGACACCAAGTACATTTTAGAATCGCATTCAGGAAGCTTAAACTCCATTGGACTCTGTGCTTCACCTCATCGCTCACACCAAACACTAACACAATTTCTCTTACTTTCTCCTTCATACATTTTCTTTCCACTGCCTCACAGGAAAGCAGGAGGACAACTACAAGTTTGTTCAGGTCTATTCTGCAGATCCACAGTCCACATGCATCAGGGTAACACATGGGTATTTAAGATTTGAGAGACTGCTTACGAAGACATGACTTTCCCAAGGTTCATAGAATCATAGAATCATAGAATGTTAGGGATTGGAAGGGACCTTGAAAGATCATCAAGTCCAATCCCCCTGCCAGAGCAGGAATGCCTAGACTATGCTACACAGGAACGTGTCCAGGCAGGTCTTGAATGCCTCCAGAGAAGGAGACTCCACAACCTCTCTGGGCAGCCTGTTCCAGGGCTCCGTCACCCTCACTGAGAAGAAGTTTCTTCTCGAGTTTAAGCGGAACCTCTTATGTTCCAGTTTCAGCCCATTACCCCTTGTCCTATCAGTGGTTGTCACCGAGAAGAGCCTGGCTCCATCCTCGTGACACTCACCCTTGATATATTTGTAAACATTAATGAGGTCACCCCTCAGCCTCCTCTTCTCCAAACTAAAGAGCCCCAGCTCCTTCAGTCTTTTCTCATAAGGGAGATGGTCCACTCCCTTAATCATCCTAGTTGCCCTGTGCTGGACTCTCTCCAGCAGTTCCCTGTCTTTCTTGAGCTGAGGGGCCCAGAACTGGACACAGTATTCCAGATGGGGTCTCACCAGGGCAGAGTAGAGGGGAAGGAGAACCTCTCTTGACCTACTAACCACCCCCCTTCTAATACACCCCAGGATGCCATTGGCCTTCCTGGCCACAAGGGCACAGTGCTGGCTCATGGTCATCCTGCTGTCCACCAAGACTCCCAGGTCCCTTTCCCCTACACTACTCTCTAATAAGTCATTCCCCAACTTATACTGGAACCTGGGGTTGTTCCTACCCAGATGCAAGACCCTACATTTACCCTTGTTGTATTTCATTAAATTTTTCCCTGCCCAACCCTCCAGCCTGTCCAGGTCTCGCTGGATGGCAGCACAGCCTTCTGGTGTGTCAGCCACTCCTCCCAGCTTGGTGTCATCAGCAAACTTGCTGATAGTACTCTCTAGTCCCTCATCCAAGTCATCGATGAATATATTGAATAATACTGGTCCCAGTACCGACCCTTGAGGGACTCCACTGGATACAGGCCTCCAACCAGACTCCGCCCCATTGACCACAACTCTTTGGCTTCTTCCCCTTAGCCAGTTCACAGTCCACCTCACTACCCGAGAGTCTAGACCACACTTCTGCAGTTTAGCAGCAAGGATGCTGTGGGAGACTGTGTCAAATGCTTTACTGAAGTCAAGGTAGACCACATCCACCGCTCTGCCATCATCTATCCACCTTGTTATATCCTCGTAAAAGGCTATGAGGTTAGTCAAGCACGACTTCCCCTTGGTGAAGCCATGTTGACTGTCTCTAATGACCCTCTTATCCCTGATATGCCTTGAGATGGCACCAAGGATAAGTCGTTCCATCACTTTCCCAGGGATGGAGGTGAGGCTGACCGGTCTATAGTTACCCGGGTCCTCCTTCCTGCCCTTTTTGCAGACTGGAGTGACATTTGCTTCCCTCCAGTCCTCAGGCACCTCTCCCGTCTCCCAAGACTTGGCAAAGATGATGGAGAGTGGTCCAGCAACGACATCAGCCAGCTCCCTCAGCACCCGTGGATGTATCCCATCTGGACCCATGGGTTTATGGATGTCCAGATTGCTTAATTGGTCCCTAACCCAGTCCTCATCGACTAAAGCAAACTCCTCCACTGCCCTGACTTCCTCTGGGGCCTCAGGGGAATGGGGCTCCTCAGGACAGCCTCCGGCAGAGTAGACAGAGACAAAGAAGGCATTCAGTAACTCTGCCTTCTCTGTATCTTCTGTCACCAAGGCACCCACCTCATTCATCAGTGGGCCTACATTGCCTCTGGTGTTAGTTTTATCTGCCACGTATTTGAAAAAGCTCTTCCTGTTGTCCTTGACCCCTCTCGCCAGGTTCAATTCTAGGGAGGCCTTTGCTTTCCTAGTTGCCTCCCTACATCCTTGGACAACAGCCTTATATTCTTCCCAAGTGGCCAGCCCTGCCTTCCAAGATCTGTAAATTCTCCTCTTGCCCTTGAGCTTACCCAGCAGATCCCTGTTTAGCCACGCAGGTCTCCTGGCTCCCTTCCTTGACTTCCTACGTGTCGGGATGCTCTGATCTTGAGCACGGTAGAAGCAGTCCCTGAACGCTAACCAACTATCTTGGGCCCCTTTACCTTCAAACAGCTTTGCCCATGGGATTTTCTCTAGTAATTGCTTGAAAAATCCAAAGTTTGCCTTGGCAAAGTCCAGGGTTGCAATTCTGCTTGCTATTTTGTTTCTGCTACATGAGATCCTGAACTCCACCATTTCATGGTCACTGCAGCCAAGGCAGCCCTCAACCTTTACTGCTTCAACCAGATCCTCCTTGTTAGCGAGGATGAGGTCCAGCAGTGCTCCTCTCCTAGTCGACTCCTCCACCATTTGCATCAGAAAATTATCATCGATGCACTGGAGGAACCTCCTGGACTGTGGCTGGCTGGCTGAGTTGTCCTTCCAGCAAATATCAGGGAAGTTAAAATCCCCCATGACAACCAGGGCCTGTGATTGTGAGACCGCTCTCAGCTGCCTGTAGAAGGCCTCATCAACTTCCTCACCCTGATCTGGTGGCCTGTAATAGACACTCACAACAGTATCTCTCCTGCCAGCCTGCCCCTTAATTCTAACCCATACACTCTCAACTTGCTCCTCCTCCATGCCTGGATGGTATTCATTCAGAGTTCACGTCACATGCATTGAAAATCCCAGTTCTCTGCTTTAAAATTTTCAGCATATATTTTGGATTTTATTTTCAGTACACACACCTCACACTTATGATTTACTAGGGAAATCACAACATGAAATTCAGTAAGAATACCCATTTTTGTTGTATTTATTGTTCTTTTAAAACCTTGCTGACTGTAATTGCAGTTTCCAAGACTGCAGGAACTGTTTAATGCAGTGTTAATATAAAGCTACTAACACAGTCCATCAAGAAAACAAAAAAGGTCATTCTATACATCTCAGAGATTTATCCCAAGCCAGAACTCCTGCATAATGCAGTAGAACCATTCTTCCTAGTATTTCCTAGAAAGATGAAAGCGTGTGGTTTCCAAAAGTGCAAATGTCAACAAATGTCATTCCTAGCAAGCAGGAAAGAAACCATAGCTCCTGGACACAGGGTATTTCACTGAAGATACTCTCTCCTACAGAAAACAAATATATTTTAGTTCAAATATGCCAAACATAAACTAATTTTTTCCATTCTCACACAAGGATAGTGAAATGACTCCTAAAATCAAGGCACTTTAATCCAGCATATATTAGAAGCAGCACTTCAGACAAGACTGCATTCATAAACAAATTCTGAAATAAGCACAGTCTGTGGAAGTGGAGCTTTTATCAGTAGCGAATGTTACCAAGATGAAAAATTATATTATTTTACAACTCTATTTTCAAGCACATTTCAAGTATGCCTCACTTCAGTCAGGCCTTTAGGCAAGGAGCTTTCTGTTCTAACAAAAGATTCACAACATTGCTCATCAGCTGATTTTAAATAAATAGTTTGAAACTTCATGTTATAAGAACAGAAAATACATATTCTTAGACTACTATGGCTTTGCCATCTCCCACTATTTGCAGTCCTTCCTTTGGTTTCGGCAAGCACTGGAACTGCCTTCAAGGTATGGGTCACTAACTATATTTTGAGAAAGCCAATAATTTCCTTACTCTACAGCAACACAACACTACAGGGTAATCAAAAAATAATCTGCATATCACTCGATTTTTTTCCTCAAAGCAGAGGAGGAAAAAAAGAAAAGAGGAAATCATTAATCATTAATAAATTTAAAAGCCTATATTTCATTCTGAGTGTCCCTTCAGTGCTAAGGATGGTGATTAGCTCAGATCAGGCATATCAACTCATAAACTTGTCTACTGTAACCCCAGTGAGCATGCTGAGCCTTTTACTTCTAATAACAAGTATGTGATTTTCCCCTTTAAATTATGTTTCTTCAGATAGAGGACAAGCAGTCTAGCTATATTTTATGCTAACAATCTGCAAGTTTTATTTTCAGCCTACTGGTTAGAGAAATAACCCTCTCTCGTTTTTATTCAGAATGGATTATACGTAACTGTTCATACAATGGTGGTAATGATAACCAATTTCTCAAGCTCTGCCAAAATGAAATACTTCTGCAATTTCCTATTTTCTGGGTCCTCTTCTTCTCCTGTCTATCCAGAGCATCAGCTTTCTTCACTGCTTTGTTTCACAGTTGAGATTCTGCCAAGATTCATCATTTCCTGCTTACACAGCAATCTAAACCAGATCTTTTAATCAGATTCTCTGTTGTGAATCTTTCTCCTTTTCACTTTTACCTAAGACTCTTGAGCCTTGAGAATTAGAGAAGTGATGGTTTGTTTCCATCTTCTCCTCTCATTTCCTTTCTTTTATCACATATTCAAACACGATTTAAAGGTGAATATATACAAAAATACAGAGATTGTATATGAATGCATAGCATTTTTCATGCCCGCTGAGGACACTGACTAAATGTAAATCAGTTTCTATCCATGGATCAGTTCAAGCCACCAGTTTAATATAGAACCAGCAGCTACAGATCACAAAACAAAAGACCAATATATCACAGAAAAGTATTTTTAAAAATGGGCCCATACTTTTTAGAGAGCATTTCAGCCAAATTATAATTCCTCTGCAATTAAGAAAAGACTGAGGAATGTGAGTTCCCTGTAACTTCACCATTACAAAAATTACCAAGAAAGATAAGAAACTATGTTTAATTATGCCAAGCCTAAAGATGCAAATTTTCTTCTAATATTAATTCTTGGGGATGGGAGAGAAGGAAATAAATTTTCTGTACTCCACATACAGCAGTTTTGATGCAAACAAAACAATAAGAAAAAAAATCATTGGAACAACTCCCCGTTTCCTAGGTAGGTTCACATTATCCTCAGTAGAACATGGTAACAGTTTTACTGACAGCTTATGCCTTATATCACTGGTTAATAAATATGTACTAAAATAATTTTGTTAACACCACACATATCCCAGTAGAGGACTTTTTAATAAGTTCAAACTTGTATAGCTGTCATTAGCTCAAAAGAAAGGTAGAGGTGATTTTTTACTGCTAGGATATCAGTTCACAAGTTTATGAGTAGTCATTTTGTTAACTCCAGGAAAGATGCAGTTAACAGAAAAGAAGTCCTCTAATGCTCCTCATCCTCTACAGTTACACACTGGCAACTCCATCTCCTACTGACTTCCAAAAAACAGCAACCATTTCAAAGCTTCTTTCATTAGTAATATTAGTGATTCAATGGCTTGGGGAATTGGTTAGAGATCAGTGCACGGCCCTCTCAGTCCAGAACAACCTTGTCTTGCCACTCAGAGTAACAATTATCTGAAGGTTAACTTCCTTTTGACATAGTTTGGTGGGCTTCAAAGATCTACCACAAAATGGGCCAAGAGCAAATTCGTAATACATTCAAGACCAGACTATATTCCATATGCAAATTACTAAACCAACTAAAACACATTCTTACAGCTGCATAGTCAGGAGCAGGATGCTAGACAAAACCAACAAGTCAGGCAAACAGCTGGGAGATATGCCTCACACTGCTACATTGCTAAATGATGAGCTCACAGATTGTTGCTGCATTTATCCTTTGTCATAAAGCAGAACTATTCAATTCCTTACATATAGACTGCCTAGGGAGGTGGTTGAGTCGCCAGCCCTGGATGTGTTTAAGTGTCGCTTAGATGTGGTGTTGGGTGATATGGTTTAGGGGTGAACTTGTAGTGTAGGGTTAATGGTTGGACGCGATGATCCCAAGGGTCTTTTCCAACCTGAACTGTTCTATGATTCTATGATTCTATAATTTAATCTTGTTAGTGTAAATGCTGCTGTTCCTACTAACTGTATAAATGTTTCATGCTTCTCTTTTTATAATTTTAAGAACATGATGTCCCTATCCTTCACTTGTGAGTTTCACTGATACTTTTTTCAACTTTGCTATCAGAGGAACTCCACAGTCAGAAGGTAAGTATTTGAAAGGGACTGGAGACTAAGTGATTTGTATGCCTCTCACATATCATGTTTCTGGAGGAAGCCTGGAAGAGGTGGTGCTTTTCAAATGCTGAATGCTAGAGAAAGTTTCTAGGATTCTGTCTTACTGGCACCACAGTAATTTCTAAACACAGAAAATAGTTGTATATCACAGACTCAATTCTCTGTTTTAATGTTTCGCCCTCTAGCTCACCAGAGAAAGAAAACAAGATAATAACTGTATATTTTCAAAACCAATTTTGCTCAATGCTTTCATTGTACACATATGAATAAGCAACAGTTTTTGCTTTGAAGCACCTCAGGCTTATGTTCTATGTCTGCTGAATGCTCTTTGAACTATGGCCTTCTAGTTCATAAAAGCACAAAAATACTAACCTTGGGTTTTCTCCTCATCCTTTTTCCCACAGATTATTAGCAATTATTTTTTTAAACAATTTGCATTTCTATGTCATGTTGTAGAAGCATTCTGCATCCAACTCTGTAATAAAATGCACAGTAGGCAGTATGTTACCAGGGACATGAGACCAAAATAAGGAGGAGTCAGGCACTGGAAGGTTGATAAATATACCAGCAAGCATCCTAAAAATATACAAACTATATCAATTTAGAGCCTTCTCAAGTGTGTGGTGTCCTTTGCTCTTTTATAACCACCTAAACTCCTCAAAATCTGCTTACAAGACAAGAAAGAAACTAGTTCTTTTGTTAGTTTCTGCTGCTCATTCACCCTTAGGGTATCTCATGTTCTTTCAATACTCTTTGGACATTGCAAATGTACTTTGAAGGAAATAATAAAAGCAGTAGGACATAAGGAGTTAAACTAGATGTTTTCATCTACATCTAAATATGGCTTTTGTAAAAGAAAGGAGACTTCAAACTATTATTGTCAAACTGCATTAATTTTCCAAGTTTCCTTTTTAGTGTCAGAGGCCTTTTTAAGGTGGTTAGAGTATTAAATAGTACAACACAAAATCAGTGTGAAAAATGTATTGCTTATTATAAATAAAATTGTTACATAGTGAGTATAACCAATTGGTATAAAAACATGAATGGTTCTTGTTCAAATAAACACCTGAATAAAAATATGCATCTTCTGCAAGGTGTATGAGGAAATCATTCATTAAAAACCCCACAATTCTCTCACATGTAAAAAATATAGCATTCACAAGGTTCAATACATTATTATCAGCTGGTAAAAATTGTTTTCACATTACAATATGTATAAATCCACAGAAGTCCCATGGATACCAAAACTTTAACAGGGAATGATTTAGCCCAGATTCATTCACGTGCTAAATTCAGTAGTGATTATATCTGAGAGATGGTCAAGACATGCAATTATACTGGTCTTTCAGTCTTCATTAAGCATTCTCACAGCTGCTATTCATTTGAAAAATTTTCCTGGGTTGATCTCAGAAGTTTCTGAAGCTATTTTAGTTTGGAAATTTCTAGAAAAACAAATTATTCAGTTGCAAGAATCACAGAATGTTAGGGGTTGGAAGGAACCTCTGGAGATCAAGTCAACGCCCCTGCCAGAGCAGGACAACACAATCTAGGGCAGGTTACACAGGAATGCATTCAGATGGGTCTTGAAAGTCTCCAGAGAAGGAGATTCCACAGCCTCTCTGGGCAGCCTGTTCCAGTGCTCTGTCACCCTTGCAGTAAAGAAGTTCTTCCTCATGTTGAGGTAGAACTTCCCGTGCTCTAGCTTGCATCCATTGCCCCTTGTCCTATCACAGGGTACAAGTGAAAAGAGGTTGTCTCTTCCTTCTTGACACCCAGCCCTCATATTTATATACATTAATTTAGATCGCCTCTCAGTCTTCTCCTCTCCAGACTAAAAAGCCCCAGGTGTCTCAGTCTTTCCTCATAAGGCAGGTGTTCCAGTACCTTAATCATCCTCATAGCCCTCTGTTGGACTCCCTCAAGTAAATCTCCACCCCTCTTGAACTGGGGAGCCCAGAACTGGATGGAATACTCTAGGCGAGGTCTCAACCAGAGCAGAGTAGAGGGGAAGGAGAACCTCCCTCAATCTGCTGGACACACTCTTTTTAATGCACCCTAGGATACCATTGGCGTTCTTGGCCACAAGGGCACATTGCTGTCCCATGGATAACTTGTCCATCAAGCATTTTTCTGTAAAAATTAATATGGAATTAACAATGCTACATGATGTTAAACAGATCACCATGTTGCATACAGCTCCTGAAGAGACTAACACAGGTCAAAAATTGGTCATATAACTGCATCTTCTTTAGCCTAGAAGCAACCCCATAAAAGACGTGATAAGGGAGGTGGACCAAAATTTGCCTGCAGAGAAACTGGATAAATCATATGATTAAGTATTAACAACTGCTAAAGAAAAGTACAGAAAACCAAAGTAAGTTCAATACCTCGAGAAAAACACAGCCTGAATCTTCTCTATCTTGATGAACATGGAGCTCCTAGGCTCACACAATTATGAAATCTTAATCATAATATAAATAGTTCAATAAGAGCAAATGGCATGTATTAACAGCAATTATAATGGAAGTTGATACTCAAAATCCTTAAAAAAAAAAAAGAGGCTGCAAGGTACCTAGGCTTTGACAGGGTCCCATATTGCATCATTCCTCTGATGCCTATGGGCACAATGCACGTTCTAAGTATTAAATGAGGAAAGACAAAGGAGCAGGTGGAAGACCTTGAAACGTATTTCGCAGAATCACAGAATGTTAGTATTTGTGCTACTAAGTAGTATGGCAAAGCTAAGCTTAGGCAAAATCTAGCCCTTATTAAATGATAAATATTTCTGTGGCAAAGATTCTCTTCTGAGATTTCACCTGAAGAAGGTCCTTGAGATAATCTCATAATTTTTTGTGAACTTTTTTTTCCAGAAACCTATGCCTGCAGTAGAACTGGAATTACTTTCCTGTGAGCCATTTAGCTTTTTTGGAGGGCATTGCTTATGCAGCCTGTCAGACATACAGGTTGGCTTCACAGAGGATCCAAACACCTTTTTTCTTTACCTACCATGCTGCAGTATTTTTGAGAAATTCCCTAGAGGATGTGAAACCATCTCAAATACTTTGGGATTTGTTCTCCGAAAGTTGTTTCTGCTCAGCTTAGCTCACTGTCTTTGACTTTGGTCAACAAAACCATCTCCCATCATATAAGTATGCCTGTATCTTCTCTCCTCCGACTGAAAATATTTTTTGAACCTCCTCTAGTCCTTCTTACAACATCTGGCTTCTTTGTTCTGCCTTTATTAATTTTCTAATACTTCAAACCTCCTGCCTGCAGATAGGAAGAAAAAAACCCTGAATTTCTCAGCACACTGTCACAAAGTATTTCCATCTCAACAACTAACTTCCACAAGGTATCCCTGGTCTGCAAAGAATGTGGTGAAGCCCTGGTCAGCAGCATCAGAAACATATTGGAAAAAGATTTTTAAAAAATTGAAAAGAAGTCTCATAACTTCACGAGGACAAGCAGAACACACTAGTTATACACAGATTCTGCAAAGTTATCAAAATCATAAATACTCATATGGGGGAAAGTTGAGCCCAGAAATGCTTTCACACCCTTGGGAAATGCCATCAATTTCCCTCCCAAAGTTTATGAAAGCTTTATCCATGTGGGCATGAATTAACACCAATTCACAAATAATTAATAGTGAAAGACAATTTAAATTATTTTCAAACAACTTATGAGCCAAAAGCTTTTGCTTCAAATGTTCACTCAGCAATTTCAAAACAAGGAGCAGATTCATAAAAATTCTAAGTCTTGCACTTAAAGAGACCGCAAACTGAAAAGGGCAGCATTTGCATATGTTATTTACTCCAAATGGACCACCCTTCTCTTGACAAAGCTCTTGAAAGGCTTAGGATAAACTGACCTATTGTGTCCTTTCAGCTTCTTCCTTCATTTTACAGAACAAGGGAACATTTGTACACACGCTTTAAGCAAAGAGTACCAAGGACTGGATTCCAAAATGAATGCTGAAAAAACAGGCTGTGTGCATACAGGCAAAATACACACATGCAGAATGTTTTTTAAGGTAGGCTGCACAACAGCCTACTAAGCACAAACAGATACATGTCTGTAGGTGTGCACCTGTGCTAATACCAGTGTGACATCAAACTCGATCGATGGGCACGTCACTCAGTTTCAGCATGGCATGCCTGTAGGAAACAGCCAAAATGGGCACATGTGCCCAGCTGGGACTCTGGAATGTGGGCAGTGAGGAATCCTCATGTTTAACAGAGTGTCCACTCAGCTCCTCAAATACGGACATGGAAGAAATATGTATTTTTAATGTAATATATTATTGTTGTATATTAAAAACATATTTCCAGCATTTAGAATATATTGTAACTATAACAAACCTGCCACTTTTAAATCATATGAATAATGTACAGACAACACTGTGTGGTACATGTGCTTCCTACGGATGAAAACAGAATATTTTTGACAGACAGTTTTAACTACCTTCCTATTCTCTCAATACCTGGACAAGTAATAACTGAAATTAACTAAACAAGATTGGGCCAAAAATAGCAGCATGTAAGCAATGGTACGTACATATATGTAAGCAATACCATGAAAAAAAAAATGAAGCAGCACATACACCCCTTTTTTCCAGTTAAGAATTACGTGGGTACTCAATAATAAAGGTAATTGTCAAAATATAGATTGCATACACGTATTCTCACCATCTCAAGAGTATTTCAGTATTGACAGTATATACATTTTAGCAAAAGGAGACTCTGAAACCAAAATTTCTGTGCTTTTCAAAAAACTCCCCTAAAAATACAAATCTGTAGAAATGTGATATTTTTTTTTCTCAGCAGAGAAAAAGACAACCCCAGGAGAAAAAAAGCTATTCTTTTTTTGAAACAGTGGAAACACTATTTGAGGCAGAGCCGACTTTTATAAGGATTAGTGAAAGAGTGGAGAACAGATCAAATGCTACAGATTAAATGTTTAACAAGGAGCATAAGGCAAAGAAATATACTCTGAATGATAAAGACTATACAGTCTACCACCACTTCTATTGGTGAGAGAATATATGAAGGAAAAACCGAGAATCTTATGATTGGGTTGGTAAATTACACCTCATAATACACATTAAAAAGTCACGATTAAAAAAAAAAAATCGAGGAGCAAAAGCTGAGCGTTAGTTACAATGTACTACTTAGACCTACATCTTCATAAGCTCCTTGCTGTTTGTAGAGGTACTGGTTCCTTTTAGGAACCAGCTGCAGCTGGTTTCTTAAAAAAGTCAGCACAACATAAATCAATTGCTAAATAACTCTTCTTCCTTCTTCTGAAAAAGAGATGATTTCCTGATTGTCAATATTCTTGTTATGTGCCAAGTTTTGTATAATTTTATATCAGAAGTTTCTGGGGTTTTCTGCCTTTCCACCTACTCAGTGATCTAAAGTGCGAATGTAAAAGTAAAAACAAACACAGAAACAGAGCACTGAAATGGATGAAAACCGGAATACAGACAAAAAAAAATCAAAACCAGCTGACTTTGGTGGGGTTTTTTTTGCTGGTTTTTGGGGGGTTTTTTAGGGGAGAGGAGGAAGAATGAGGACTGTTAGTCAGAAAAGATTAAATTATAAAAGTACAACTGCTCTGCTTTTCCCATCTTGGAACATACCACTTTCTTCATTAACATTTAAACTTGAAAAACAAAGCCAAAACAAACTGGGTAATAAGCTCATCAAAAAAGAAAGCATTACTTTCTGAATATTCTGTACCAAAGCATAAAATTTTATCATGGGCTTTTTTTCACCACTTGATTTCCTGCTGAGCTGGTGAACAATTACAAACTCTGAAATCTGACTACAAATCTTGGACACAAGCTCTCCCACACAGATCATGACAAACCTACAATATACTCTTTAGCAGGCAAAGTGCAGAGGGTGACAACACATATGGCCAATATTGGGTGAGCACAGAGAGACGCAAGTCTATATGAAAGAATTTGAGGTATAATGTGCAACAGTAATCACCCAAATAAAATATCTTAAGTTTAGCATTTCATTTCTTTACAGAAATATAGCACTAAGATTATGCATTATCATACACAACTGTGTAACTGCTACATTGTTGTACCAAATGTTATTTTTTGCATAAACAGTGTTGACAGAAATGTATACTGCAGCCCCGAGGCTGCAGAAATGTGCAGACTCCCAAAATAAGCTTTTATTCTATCCACATTGCCGTTTCAGAAATCTGCTATTTGGTGCTTTTTTTCTCCATCTCTAGTCTGTATTTGTGCTTAAAGTATAACTCTAGCCATTAAGGAAAATGATTATTTGAGAAAACTATCAGCTCAGGGAGGAAGATGATTATATACAAGACACCAGTTTTGTAACCTGAAGTGTTTGACTGGAGGTATTTTATAGCCAGAAGATATAATTTTCATAGCTTAGAACTAACTAAAACAAAACAAAACTTCCCAGGAAAATAGGAAAAGAAAACTGAAGAGGGTCCCTTCGGAGAGCCGGCCAAGTTAACGATCATCACACCAATATGGCTACAGATCGTCCTCCCTTTATTGCTCCGGACAGCTCAATATATACAGTTAAGCAGTGTCCCCGCGCCTGCCCCTTCACAGAGTTGGTCGGTTACAGGTTTACACGCGCCAGCGTTTTATTGGGCAGTGCCATTCCACTATGCAAGCGGCTATCACCCCCTCTTCTCCCCCCGGGGCCAGCACCTCCCGCCAAGCATCTCGCAAAGCTCTCACAAAACAGATAAAACCTCCTCCTCCCTGTGTTCCAAGGCAGCTTCAAGGACAGAGCCTCTGTTTAGGTCTACGCTGGGTTGTCCACACTTTTAAAGTTATACCGCACCTCTGCTCCACAAGAAATTCCTCTACATATCCCCCTTTTTCTTTTTGGACAACCCAGGCTTCATCCGCTAGCTTGCTTATCATTTTCTTGATTATATTTATCAAACAACTAAACATAACTAAGCCTATAACAATTAAAACTGCAATAACCAAAAATGTCTTAACTAAACTCTTAATTCATCCTGTCAAAGTTCTCACACCCATCACCCTAAATCGTACTTTGATCCTTAATCACACACTTCTAACAAAGCAAAAGGCAGCTGGTTTCCCTGCCTTGCTTCTAGCTAAAGAAAGATCACTCTGCTGGTTAGTACATAAACCTTAACACCTACTATGTGGCTTTGATTACACAACCAATATAAGCTTCATTGTTAGTCACACAAAGAGGATACATATTAATACAACAGGTAACATTGAGAACAGTCACATTTTCCCATAATTGCTCTGCCATCAGCCGTAAGCATCTTCTGCCAGTCCAATCCATATCGTCGTTGGTAATCAGTACCTCAGGGTCCCATCACGTCACTGGGCGAAACAAGGGGTTCAACAGGCAGTCCCAGTGCACAGTCGTGTTGCTGCTGCGCTGCTGAAGTGACAGGATGCTGCACAGCCGCATCATGCAGGATCATGCGGTTCCCAGGTCCCTTGTCCGTTATTAATAATAACAGGACACTCAATCGAACTGGCTGCTTCCCAATCTCCCTCTGTTATAGCGTCTCTGATGACACCGCTCCATCGCTATTGCAAAGGATCCTTTATGGTTCAAGCTTGAAAATCAGGCTTGAGTGAGGGAGCTGATGGTAATGGGGGAGCTGAACTGGTTTAAGGGTTTCTTCTATTTCTTGCTGTCTAGTTGATAATTCAGCGAGTTTGTTCAGCATCTCTTTCAGGGGTTCATCCTGATCTTCCTTCTTCCCCCCCCTCCTTTTTTTTTTTTTTTTTTTTTTTTTTTTTTCTTATTAGCTCAAGTATTACTTCAGTCACGCTGTTATCACACAGGGAGAGCAGAATTTCCCAGGTCTGTTTTGATCGTACTCTCCCGTTCACTCCCATGCACATCTGGTGTACAAGAAGCGTCTTATCTTCATTCTCACGGACAAGCTCTCAACATGAGCTGTACCTGGCTGGTCAGGGTCTCTTTTCATAACTAGCAAGCAAGAGTTATGCACTTGTTTGGAAAAGAGCTCAGCTCAAGGACGAAAGTCTTAATTCTGCAACGCAGTGCAGTTTCTCCTTTTTTTTTTTTTTTTTTTTTTTTTTTTTCTTCCATCCAGTCGGGACGAGCAGGGAGTTTCTTCCTTTGCCTTTTTCCTTTCCTGCCCTCCCTCCAACGCTTCGGTCGCTGCCGCAGCAACTTTCTTTTCTGCTTGCATGATTTCTAGAGTGCATATTACGGTTTTCCAAACTGTTCCTAGTTTTTTCGCTTCCTTTCCTTCTGTTCCTCCCTCTAGAGTACAGTCCCACAAAAAGTCTCCTACTTCACGCCATTCCGTGGAACTAAAGATTAATGGCGGGTCGTTCATTTTCTCCCATTTCCGAGCCCATGGGGCTAATACGTCTCGCTCCTTTACTTTTTCTTCTCTCTTAGAGAGTATACTAAGGAGGCGAGTTGCCGCGTCCGTTTCCATCGCGGTCTTACCTTGGCAGGGGCTTGACTGGTCGCTCAAGCTCTGGTCTCCGGTGCCCTTTTGGTCACACCCGGAACTCTCCTGCCTCCAGCTCTCCGGCTCCCAAATCGGCTCACGTCCGATGCTTCGGAGTCTTCCCGCATTTAAGCAATTCTGCATTTAAGCGTCCATAGAGGGTCCCTGTTCGGGCGCCAGATGAAGAGGGGTCCCTTCGGAGAGCCGGCCAAGTTAACGATCATCACACCAATATGGCTACAGATCGTCCTCCCTTTATTGCTCCGGACAGCTCAATATATACAGTTAAGCAGTGTCCCCGCGCCTGCCCCTTCACAGAGTTGGTCGGTTACAGGTTTACACGCGCCAGCGTTTTATTGGGCAGTGCCATTCCACTATGCAAGCGGCTATCACCCCCTCTTCTCCCCCCGGGGCCAGCACCTCCCGCCAAGCATCTCGCAAAGCTCTCACAAAACAGATAAAACCTCCTCCTCCCTGTGTTCCAAGGCAGCTTCAAGGACAGAGCCTCTGTTTAGGCCTACGCTGGGTTGTCCACACTTTTAAAGTTATACCGCACCTCTGCTCCACAAGAAATTCCTCTACAGAAAACAATCTCAATTCATTTTCTTTCATTTTCTTTTTGCTCTGACTTGTCCATGACAAGAAACTGACTATTGAACTCGTTGAGTTCTATAATCACATTTGTGTTTCCATGAAATTGAAAGATATTAATATACATATTTTATTTTCTTTTTAATTTGGTAAACTTTAATCTATTTTTTTCTTATTCCTGTACACTCAGGTCCTGCAACTATCTCCAAAATCAATGAAGGATAGCCAGGAAGCCCACTGAAAGTTGAATCGGATCTCATAACAACGACTTGACCTTATTTTGATTTGGATTAAAAGGAAACAATTGGTTTATGACTTTGTTTTCACATGTGGCTTTAGAATCATAGTTTATTAACATCAAAACACTGAATTCAGTTATATTGAAGGGTATATTTAGCAGATGACCTTGGAATGAAGGATCAGTCCCAAAATTCAGCAGTTTAGCGTCCTTAGCAGCGAGTCAGCAGCACCTGATAGAGCAGAGTGGTCCAAAGCCCGAAGAAAAGTACATATGGAATAACTGCCCAGGACATGGGCCAGCTCAGAGAAAGGCTCAGGACACCTACACATAGTGCACTGCAGCATTTGCTCCTTTCTATCTCATCCCTGAGAGACTCCAAAATTAGGCATTATGTGGGACAGATTGTTAGCACTGTACATTTTTTTCTTACTGCCTTGGACTCGGTTCTCTGAATTAAGATTAGAAAAGCCTTTCATCCACAAAACCTAAAGCCCACTCTTGCTGCAGAAGACAGAGTATAGTAGATTAAAAATAGTTTCTATAGAAGAGGTATGTTATCTGCCTACTGTAAAAGAGCAAAGAGGTTGAAGCAGTTACATGAGGAGTGGGAAAACTTCCTTAAATCCATTCATTGCACTAAGAGGATTCAAACTTAAACTTCTCATCTCCCAGAAAAGTGTCATAACACCTAAACTGTGAGCCATTGGGAGAAAAAGTGAGATCCAGTCATCCTTTTGAAGCTGGACCTCTATCTACCAAAGAATGGATCCAGAAGGTGGGCATACAAAACAAAAACACAATAGCTGTAGATAGTAGTGCTGTGTCCTGGTCAAGGGTCAATGTTCCCAGTAGTTTTTTCATCTATTTACTATTTCATATAAAATTGCAAATAATCTCTGGAACAGTGAACAGATCTTTTTTTTTACTAAAATCAGTTCAAATAATTCTCAGTCATTTTGCTATCTATATAAAACATGCCATTCCTTTCTGACTCTCACTCTGTTCCTGCCTTCCATGATTTAGTGTGGTGGGGTTCTCAGTCCAACTTCACATTATGCTGGTATTTCTTTTCATCAGTTTTCAATTTGCTTCCTTGAAATTTTGTGAATGCGCCCTTGTTGCACGACCCTTTCTGGAACCTTTTTTACTGTTTTATTGCAGCTCTTTCCCCCTTGTCTAGGGGAAACAATTCTAGTCTTTTCATTTCTTTTATTGGCATGAGTAATTTTCTGTAGGATAACTAGCACAAAACACTATTCTAAATAATACAGCATAGTATAAAGGCATTTGATATTTTCCATATGATCTTTCACCCTTATACATTCTAGTGCATAGCTTACACTTTCAAACACGGTTGTGCACTAAACCCTTGATCAATTAATGGAAGTTATTAATATTGAACATATTGAATGCAGCTACACCATGTTATAATTCTTTGGAGAATGGGAAACGCTCAGTATTTTATCAGATTTATTAATTAATCCATTCATACCTAGATTTTTTACATCTTTCAGGTTTTCTTATTCTCTTCATTTTTGCCACTCTATACAGTACCACTACACTCTGCCCGCTGATCTCTCATCCAACTGGAAGAACATAGTGTCAGCTTACTATATTAAACATAAATCCATTAGGAGGTGTAAACAGGAAGAGAAGGACAGTCATTCAATCTTCTTCTATGTCTAGGTTGCAAATTTCTGATGGAACGCAGAAATTTGCCATGGAATAAAGTTGCTCCAGAAAACAGAATAACTGAATTGCAGAAGTGTTAGAACTGTATTCCCTTTGCTCTGGAAACACACAGCCTAGGAGCACTTGAGGGATGAAAGAAAATGGTTTGTGTCACTCGGGAATTATTCCATCGTCAGAGAAATTCTTCAGGAGCCATTGCCATTGTGTTTGCGGACTCTGTGTGTCAGGGCAACTAAACAAAGAACGAGGCTTATAAATTATGTAAAACACATTCAGCTGAAATTGCATGTTCCAAGATATAGGAAAAAAACACACTCACACATTTAACTGAAAATTATGAAGGCTGTGAAATCCAGTAAAGACCCACTTCTTCCTCAGCTGCTGTTACCTGACAAAACTCCTTGCAAAATGGCTTATGATCTAGCATCTAGGAGGTTTAATAAGGACATTTTCCTAGAGTTCAGGAAAAAGAAACGAAGTACTAGTGCTGAGTCTACCCTTCATAATCATGAACCACCATGGAGTAAATTGTATAAAGACCAAAATGAGTCCCTACATTGCACTCCCTGCTATGTCCATAGGTGGTGATCAATGAGAGTTCTGGGTTCAATTTGATAAGTATGAAATAACTGTGTGTGTACTACTGCAAGATCTAGTTTTAACAAAGCTAGTTTAACAGAGCTAGACAGTGCCCCAAAAATTTCTGTAGTTAGAACAGCCATTATCATACACAAGAATTTTCTGAACTCTCAGTGCAGGATGAAGTGCCTGATACATTCCTGACCTACTAGAAGAATTGTGAGCTCTCTAAAAATTTATGGGGAAAAAAAAAGTGTAGAAGAGTAGTATATAGCCAACTGATTGAATTTACAGGGTCATAAATGCTACTGAACTTTTAAAAGTTCAAGCAGCTATACTTCAGAACCTTATCCACACTGTTTTGGATCCTAAAGTTACTGATACAGAGTAAGATTAACAGTAAGAACTTTTGGAAACACATTACTAGAGTAGATTGCTAAAATCAGATTCTTCCGGTGTTATTTCCTATGTGAAGTCATTGATCATCTGATGTACAGATAAGCTATTCTACAAATGAATAAACAAAACCACTGAAAAGTATAAATGTAAGAAAGAACAAGCCTAAGGTGCCCAAGAAGATACACTGAAGATAACGCAGTCAGATAAATGTCTAGACATTGCGCAAGATCATGTTCCATTTTACCTGAGCTACTCATTAACAATCTGGAGTAGCCTAAGAATGTAAATTAGGCAAGACAACAAGTTTAGGTTTACCAATTACACTGCTAATGCTTTGATCCTGACCTCCACTTTATCAAGCTACCATAATTAAGGAAATACCAGTAAAGTCTCAGTTTTCTACTCTTTCCTAGAGCTCACCCAACTAGGCTTGTGAAATCCTGTGATTGCTGCTTCTTGCGCCATGTCCTGTTTCTGCCCTCCCCCTAACTGCTTGCTTTCTTATTTCTCCCCACATTGTTCCTCATTAACATAGACAAAGCAGCTCACTTTTGAGGAAATGCTACTGCTACAGGCATAGCACTGTCCAAAATACGCACATTTATTTCAGAACTTAAATCTGAACAAATCATAAAGTTGAGCTTTACAATAATTTTTTCCAATACATTTGACTAGATGTGGGCCTAAGCAGCAAAAGTAAAAAATTAGTTTATAGTTTCTCTAGACACAAGATTTTTATTTTCAGATTCAGACATCTTGAAATTAAACAATTGCCAGGATTTCTTTTGCAAAGCAGCCCTGGTTTTTGTACTTTTAGGCAACTTCCCTAAAATAAGGAGATTCCAATGAATATTAGCAATCCATAAAGTATACCATATGGTCACTACCATTTCTATCATGACACATAGGAGTAGTAATTTCACACACCCAAAGTGACAGAAAAAAGTCCTGGTGCTTTATCAGAATAGAAAAAAAATATTCCCTAACAGATGTACTTAATGGAACGTAAAGAGTATGATAGCACAAACCATCAGGGAGAACTCGAGGCTTGAAAATTATTCAAGTGCCATGAATATAGGTATGCAAACCCATATTTTCTTCCTGAAGAAAATTCTGCGCTGACCTCAGGGCCAGATTTGCCCTGAATAAGAGGGAGAACCTCCTCTAAGAAAGATGCTGCAATACAGAGCTTTGTTGAACAACTTTTCTAGGGACATATGTGTCAGCTAGTTTTAGATCTAAATAGATACCATACATTTTTTGAGAAATAGCAGCCCTGTAATATTACCGAGTTACAGTTTATTTTTAATTTTGCAACAAATGTTAGAGGATTCAAAATTACAGCTACTTGCATTGCATGGCTAATGTGAGCATAATCCTATGTGTTAGTTTAACAACTGAATCAATCCATTAGAAAATACTATTTTAAGTCATAGCTTTCAAAGATGATCAAGTATTGAAAAGTGTTTACTCTGGCATACTTAAAGCATGCATAAGAAATCAAGCAAGAAAAAGAAACAAAAAACCACACAACACCCTGAACATCCACACCTCTCCCTCAAACTAGCATCAAACCTAGTTCACCAGGCAAGGACTTCCAAAAACAGAGTCCTGGTGGACAGCAGGATGACCACGAGCCAGCACTGTGCCCTTGTGGCCAGGAAGGCCAATGGCATCCTGGGGTGTATTAGAAGGGGTTGGTTAGTAGGTCAAGAGAGGTTCTCCTTCCCCTCTACTCTGCCCTGGTGAGACCCCATCTGGAATACTGTGTCCAATTCTGGGCCCCTCAGTTCAAGAAGGACAGGGAACTGCTGGAGAGAGTCCAGCACAGGGCAACTAGGATGATGAAGGGAGTGGAACATCTCCCTTATGAGGAAAGGTTGAGGGAGCTGGGGCTCTTTAGTGGAGAAGAGGAGACTAAGGGGTGGTCTTATTAGTGTTTATAAATATATAAAGGGGGAGTATCACGAGGATGGAGCCAGGCTCTTCTCGGTGACAACCAATGATAGGACAAGGGGTAATGGAATCAAGCTGGAACACAAGAGGTTCCACTTAAATTTGAGATGAAACTTCTTCTCAGTGAGGGTGACAGAGCACTGGCACAGGCTGCCCAGGGAGGTTGTGGAGTCTCCTTCTCTGGTGACATTCAAAACCCGCCTGGACGCCTTATTGTGTAACGTCATCTAGGTGTTCCTGCTCTGGCAGGGGGATTTGACTAGATGATCTTTTGAGGTCCCTTCCAATTCCTAGCATACTGTGATACTGTGAAGAACCCAGATAATTTCTGGAAGTCTTTGCCCAAGTAGTCTTCATCTCTAGAACTAAAGAAGAAAATTTCAACCTTCAGCATGTTGGAATACGTGCCAAAAGATGCCAAACACAAACACTTGAGCATTTTTAGGAGGAAGAGATGTGATAACACCTGAGAGGAGGAGTAAAATCCATTGCTGGTTTGACATATTTGTTATGCACTTCACATCGCCAAGAAAGGAGGTCTGGACAGTTTGTACGCTCAAGCCACATTCTTGCCTCTTTTACTCTTTTTTGCTTTTGCTGCTCACTTCCTTATGGACCTTTCAGCTGGTCACACATTCTACATTTAACACAGCCTGGAATGCTCCTTTGTTGCACAATTTAACAAAATAGGGTGCCTTACCCTGCTAGACAACACCAGAAATTTTACAAACTATTCATGTTTCCTAACTGGAATGATATCCTTGACAAAATTGTTTAAAAATCAATTTGCAATGCAAAACTCATGTCAAAGAAGCAAAATGGGAAAAACTAATCTGTCATTACAGACAAAAAAGATAAAGAACGTAACTCACTGCCATCAATTACTTGGTTTCCAGGTGTCGCTGCCTTCTCCTGTTGAAACAAAAATGTCACCACATCAGACATCTGACATCTGGCTCTGCTACACAAAGCATTCAATGGCTAAACATGTCTTGCTATCAACCTGTTTCCAATTTATTATACTCCTTCTCTCCAGGTTATTCTAAAACTGCTTAAGCAGCATGTTGTTTTCTGTGGCCAAACATTGTCGTGTTGGACTAATACAGTTAAAGACACCATCAACCAATATCCTCAGATGAGCATTTCCAGTTCCACCTCTCACTCAGTCTTCAGATGGAGCACCCTCAGATCTTTCTTGTAATCTTTCTTTCAAAAAAAAAGAGTTGTTTCTAGGTATTGCACTGTCGACAAAAGTACAGAGACTAATACATTTTTATAAAGATCTGAACATTTTCACCTGCTGAATTCTGTGCAGCAACACAGAAGATTGGTGGTGCCGTGTTTTGTTCTTTTTTCTGTCACAATACATAATACAGAAGACTAACAAGACAGAAATAATAAGAAAACCTAAAACTACGTGTCTTTTGTACACTTTAGGACTTCAGTTCATTGCCTTATCTGTGGCAACAGAAACAAAAGAAAAAAATTACTTTTTTTTTACCCTGATATATGTTTTGCATATAATTAAAATTCCTTGTAGAAATATAACGGTAGAATAATTTCTGTAGTCTTGGTTAAACACCAACTGTTCAAACCCAAATGCAGATCAGCATAACCAACCCAACAGGACACAAACTACCAAGATTTTTACATTGTCTTAGTTTCCTTTATAAGTTTCATTATTTGTCTCAATTCCCACAATCCTTAATTATTGAATGTTTCACAAGCATCTCAACAGCATATTCTGAGGAAAACACATATTGAGCTATACAGCTGTAGATCCAGGTTCACAGAGCGAATGCAGTTGAATTTTTTGGTCACAAATATGACTGAAAGCTGAATTGGAGACAAGAATATAGGTTTAAATAACAAGGAAGTTCATCGGGAAGTAAATTTCACACATTATCTGTGTTGACAATTGCGTCCATGCATTTCAAGATATAGGAAACTTTTCCAATGGAAAAACTCATGCCTAAATTGAGAAATCTTGCCCTACAGCATCATTTATCAGAACAATTGAAATTTGAATTCTCGTGTGTAGAGACCAGAATAAGAAAGCTCGGTGGAATCTATAGTTGTGAATACTACCTGACCTCTGAGGGTTTTTTGCACAAGACAAGAGGATAGTACATATAACTGAACCAGACTGTTTGAAACAGTTGTACAATTTCCAGCCCTAGAGGTTTTAAAGAAATGGCTGTGTCAGTAACAAGATTTTTCATATAGCTAGCCTTCGAATCATAGAATCACCTTTAAGATCTTCGAGTCTAACTGTTATGCTAGCAATGTCAAGTCCACCAGTAAGCCATGTCTTTTATTTAAAAGCACCTCATCTACACATCTTTTAAATACCTTCAGAGATGGTGACTCACCTGCTTCTCTACACAGCCTGTTCCAGTGCTTGACAGCGCTTCCAGTGAAGAAATTTTTCCCAATATCCAATCTAAACCTCCCCCAGAACAACTTGAGGCCGTTCTCTCTTGTCCTACTGCTTGTTCCTTGGGAGAAGAGACCAACACCCACCTTGCTACAATCTCCTTTCAGGTAGCTGTAGAGAGCAATAAAGTCTCCATCTTGTACCTCCACTGAGCAAACCAAAGGACCTTAGTACACCATCCCTCCAACACTGGTCTGCCAGCCCCAGCCTTATCTCCAGTAAGCCTGGTTTTATCCCTTTCCCCCTTCAAATCTAGTTCAAAGGTCTTTCAATGAGCAATGATAACTCCAGCACAAAGATCTCTTTTCCCCTTTGAGACAGGTGTACTCTCTCTGTTGCCAGAAGGCCTGGTGTTTTGTGGACCAACTCATGACCAAAAAATCCCAAAATTCTGCCAGTGACACTAGGCTTGGTTTGGGATAAAGGAATAAAAGGATTACAGCTCAAGATTCTTTCTAGACCTACTTTCTATGATGCCACGACAGAGAAAATATTTCAATGTAAATACTCTGAGCATGAATTTTATCATGGGCATTACAATCTGAAGAATGCCAATTCTAACATAACATGTAAGTAATATTTATTTTATCAGCACTACTTGTGATGGAACTACAGAAGGACCAATGATAAAAGCTGAGCCCCTTCCTTGTCCTCCAGCAGCGTGACCCAGATGATATTCCCAAGACCCTCGTGGCACATTTCTCTGCCACCACCACCACATGATGTTTTCCCCAAACACATCATACTTCAGTGCCTGCAAGACTACTAGAAAGAAGTGGCTCTGCTATCACCAGTTAAGCCTTCCTACTCAGTAAGCCTTTTCTGTGCATGACCTGACACCCAAGGAGCAATCTCACCCCACTGAACTCTAACTGGAGTCCTTGGGCATCTGGAGCGCATTCACAGGAGCATTCCCAGAATCCCAACGAGACTAGAAAACCCACAACATTTTCAACAAGTCTCCCTGGAATAATTATAAACAACCCAACCATGCACAAGATAAACAATCCCTAGTTCAATTGCTGAACAATTACTGTTGCAGTAACCAAACAGAAGAACAGAGATTTCTGAACAATAATATTCGAGTCCCAGGAGATAAAGCGGAGGAAAACATCAGAAAAGTGTGTTAGACTCATTCCTTCAGGGAAGCACCCACATTTGTTGTTGGCTTTTCATTAATCATATACTCTGATGTATGCAAGCAGACTTTGTTCTGAATATCCTATAACAGTTATTAATGGAAAAGAAGAGACATTCGGAATAAGTGATGTATCACTTCTTCCTGAATCTTCAAGTGTCATATCTGTAGATAGAATGTTCTTTTAATGAAGGAAATAGAGCAAAACAACAGCTGCAAGAACAATGAAAACTTGTGGAGTTATGCCATTGAAATGTCATCATTTTGCCAAAAAACTTTTGATGAATCTTTAGTAGTTTTAATTGTCAGTGGCACAGACAAAAAATATGTACTTTGAATAGCAAAGTATCTCTACAGTCTTCATCAGGGACCAGATGTTTTAAAAATATACCTAAGGTGTATCCTGTGTGCAAGCTGTTTGCTGTAGATTAATAAAAGCATTCAAGGAGTAAAGGTAGGCAAGCATCACGGTGCTAAGAGAGTGTTTCACAAAAATTAAGATATTGCCATTTCCACATATTTGGAACAGTATTCAGTCAAACTGGAACATCAGTTAATACAACATAATGACACAAACTAACTGAAGGAATAAACTGAACAGGAGTGGTTATGGATCTAGTCACTTGAGTTATTTAGGTCATTTGACACAGGGAGCCCTAGAACAAGAAAATTATGAACAGATTACTTTTTTTTTTTTTCCAATTAAAATGCCAGTAAACCTATTCGTCTTCTATACTGCAGATTAAAACATATTGTTCAAAATGCAAAGGAAGTCTTCTTATTTAATGAAATGTTGTAATATCCTTTGTTTAAAAAAATACAACAAACACCAACAAATCTGTAAGCGATTTAATCTAGCTATAGAAAATAAGATTCTTGTAAGTCCTTATTATGAAACCTCATGCAAGCACTGCTTTAAGTTCATTTTCCATGCGTTGTGCATTGTTGTTCATGGATATAAATTTTCATCTATAAAAATACTCTTAGTTACCTTTTCTACCTATGGGATTTGTTTATAGGCCAATATAACTTACCAAAGCTACCCAACTAAAAAAAAAAGATGATAATTTTAAAATTCAGATCAAGTATAACTTGCTCTGATCAGAGAAAATCCGTAAGGAGAAACAAGAGCTAAATATGGCAGTAGGAAAAACACGCTTAGCTCTATATTTTTAAGATATGTGAAACACATGAATTGATCACTTAACTTTTCAAAACCTCTCACAGAAACACCAGCAGACTTTCAAACTACCGGAAGCACTGCTTCAATGATTTTCACTTGGGCTCCATACATAGTATAATACCAAAAAAAGAAAAACAAACCCAAAAAAACCCAAACCCCACCCAAAGTTTCATGTATGCAACCATGGAATGAAAACGTCATCCCCAAACTATCTGCACTCGTGTCTGAAAGTTCTGAAATAAGCAGCTACAATAAAAAAAGAACAAAAAGCAACAAGTTGTCCTTCTGTACAAATTCAAGTTCCCCCCTGTTGAGTATTCAGGCTCGCTCTTCTACTACAGCTCAAGTTCCAGCAGAGAGGAGGGACTCAGAAGAAGGAGTACAGACCACCACTCTGAAAGCTGGAACGAGATGAAAGATGAAAGGCATGGGAAGTTGGAAAGGGGAAAAGGGGGAGGGAAGCAGATCAGCTCCTGAGTCAATGGCTACACCAGTAGAAGTTTATACTTTTGAGTTTTGTCTCACAGACATAAAATCTTCACTTTGTTCCTTAAGTCTACATTTTAGAGAGCTGTATTCAAAGTATATAAACTAACACTGCTATATTTTATGCAAGTGGAAGAAATGTCTGGAAGAGAATCCAAGGAGCAGAAAATGTCTTCTCCTGGCTCTGAAGCTGAACAGCCTTTTTACCACTGTGCTGCAATCCTTTGTTCTTCCTTCCCTTTGAATGAAGGCTGAACGTGCATCTACAACAGCCTTCATAAAGGCTGAAAATTTTCATTTGGTATTTGGTATTTAAAATTTCCCGTGCATAACTTGCTGAGTTCATTTTTAAAGCATTCCAGATTGCCTCCTGCACTAATATCAGAGCTACCATATAGGACACTACAGGATTCAAGCTATATCGAGAGAGATTCTGGAAGTACATACCCTAAAGTATCACGTATGAGGCCACTCTCAGTTCACAGGGCTACACCATCCTTGAGGAAACAGGTCCATTATTCCACAAACTGCAGGTTCATTTTGTCAATTTAGTTATGGATCACACAAATCTGCAGCTTTATCTAAGCATAGGCTACCCAAGTCCCCATGTAATCTCTGCTATCGCTTTCTTCTTCTGGGAGAGAGGACAGCCAAGGAATGAAATGGATATGGCCCTGAGCTTCCATCCCTCAAATTGTTTTAGTTCCATTCCCTGCTCTCCTAGCATCTTATGACCTCTCTGCATGCCTTCACCCTCTTAATCAGATTAAGTATCAAAAATTACGCTTCATTAGCTCTAGGGATGCTTGGGAGGATAAACACAGTAAAGGCTGCATGTTAATTACTAAAGCGTTGGAAACAAAAAGTTCCAAAGTGGCTGCTTTGTATATCAGAACACTTGAGTAAATTTTGTGAAGATTATTTCTTACCCTAAGCAGGTTGTTTCAAATAACTATGCCTTACAACAGGCAGTAGAGAGGATGTCTCTTTTTGTTCCTAATGGCACTTGTGTGTTCTGGAGGAGAACGGCTGAGAAATGTTTCCTTAGTAATACTTTCCATTTGATCTGCCATTGTTAATTGAAGGACACGCTATTTCATTATGTTTCTCTTCCTGGCAGCCTGCACAGTAATTGCACACAGTAGCTAGAGACAAGTGGACTAGCAGTTCTGGAGCTGTGAACCGGAAAGATGAACAATTTGTAAATGAATCTCTTCTTCTTGTGGTAACAAACAACTGACGTATCTATTAAAAAAAGTAGTTTTACACCAATTCCATTTTTTCTGCACACTGAATAATGTCAACCTATTTTGAAAGGTTTTGTACTATTCAAATAATAAATGAACTCCAGCTCCTTCCTGCAGTTCATTATTCTATAAATTTGACTTTCATGGAGGTCCAAATGAAAATAAAAGGATTTTTGAGGAAGAGATGCCAACTTCAGCTGGAGATTAGTGAGCTTGATTCCACTGCTCCAGATGACACTGAAGAAGGAACTCCTAGATCAATCCCAAAATGTGGTTAGTGAGGTTGGACTGCTTACACTGTGCAGCGTGAGAGTCATGCCTGTGAGAGGAAAAAGAAAAATACTACCCACAGAATGGTTTTTTCCTTACTATAAAAGTCAATCCTATTATTGCCATGACAACTACTTATTCTTCTTTTGTCTTCATGAACCAAAACTTCAGAAAGATCATACTATTGATGTTTAACTGCAGTGCCTGGGTTTTTTTATGGAAATAAACCTTCATTAAAATGCAGAAACTAGTTCTCACTTCAGCGTTCAGATCAGTAGGTGGGTTAATACATGTGAGGTGCTAGGCCTTCAGAAAAGCCAAGTCAGACAGTCAGAACAAAAATCCTTTGTAGAGACCATATTAATATATCATTGTTAATGTATGCCATGAGTTAGGCTTACCTTTCCCAGAAAGATTCAAGCAGGTACTGAACAACTGTTCCTTGCTCAGGCATTGGAGCTAATGTTCTGAAAATCAACACAGGCAATTTTAACAAGTGAATACATACAATTGATGAACTTTCATTAATATCATTTGCAAAGCAATTACATGTATAAATAACTGCATATGCACTGCGACAATGACAGCAAGCGATACAGAAGAGCAGGGCCAACTTCCTTTCCGTGACAAATAATAAGGGAACTTTGCTCAACTATAAGCATGGCAAAGAAGAGAAGATTGATAATATCCAAAAAATACCAAGAAAACAAAACTGCTGCTTATTGGTTTAAGCCTCTCGAGACATGAAACAATATATGTCTTTTTTCCCCCGTGTTTATTCAATCCTGACTGAATAAGAATAAAGGACGAGCAATATAAAAGAAAGCGCTCAAAACAGAAAGTATGAAGTGTAGGGTGTTCTGAATAAGGGCAGTCAGCTCTTTCTCTCTATAAGGCTCTGTAACTAGACACCTGTTACAGCTTTTTAAAAGGCAGAAGCTTCATCCTTGATGACTTGTTCTTCAGCACTGCCTTGAAAGTTCTATCTACGTGCATGTGAAACTCTATCTTCAGGTACTTAAAAGAAAACCAGTACATGGCCTAAGGAAGAGGATGTTACAGTATGAGAGCGTACTTTAACAGTCATTTTGGGGGAACAAACATCTTCTTTTAGATACAGGGTATGAAATTTGAGGGAAGGGAGGACACATTCTTCTCTGTTAGACACAAGAATTGTTCTTTCAACTACTTTAATTCAATGATGAGTTTATGAAACCCAATAGTGTTAATATGCAGCCATCACAAGTAGGCAGAACTCTGAGCATCATCTTAGGCCACTAACTCACGCAAATGAATGTGTATATATCTGACCCATTTTGGGAACCCCATCATCATACACATGCAAGCTTAGAAGTGCCCAAGTTATGGGGGACACCCTGGGAGGCAGCGGATGTTAGCCTGGGTAGCAGGATGGGTCCGTGTCCAAGTGGAAGCCAGTTACAAGTGGAGTCCCTCAAGGATCAGTACTGGGACCAGTGTTGTTCAACATCTTTGTCAGCAACATGAACAGTGGCATTGAGTGCACCCTCAGCAAGTTTGCCGATGACACCAAGCTGTGTGGGGCAGCTGACATGCTGGAGGGTAGGGATGCCATCCAGAGGGACCTTGACAGGCTGGAAAGATGAGCCCATGCCAACTTCATGAAGTTGAACAAGATCAAGTGTAAGGTCCTCCATCTGGGTCGGAGCAATCCCAAGCACCAATATAGGCTAGGCAGTGATTTGCTTGAGAGCAGCCCTGAAGAAAAGGACTTGGGGGTATTGGTGGACAAGAAACCATCAGTGTGCCCTTGTCCTGGGCTGCATCAAAAGGTGCGTGGCCAGCAGGTCGAGGAAGGTGATTCTACCCCTCTATTCTACTCTCGTGAGACCCCCCACCTGGAGTACTGTGTCCAGTTCTGGAGCCCACAGTACAACAAAGATATAGACATGCTGGAGCATGTCCAGAGAAGGGCCACGAGAATGAGCACCTCTCCTGTGAAGACAGACTGAGAGAGCTGGGGTTGTTCAGTCTGGAGAAAAGGCAACTAGGAGGAGACCTTATTGTGGCCTTCCAGTATCTCAAGGGGGCCTACAAGAAAGCTGGTGAGGGGTTTTTCAGGATGGCAGGTAGTGATAGGACTAGAGGAAATGGATTAAAGCTAGAGATGGATCGGTTCAGATTGGGCGTTAGGAAGAAGTCTTCATCACGAGGGTGGTGAGACACTGGCACAGGGTGCCCAGAGAGGTGGTGGAAGCCCCATCCCTGGAAGTTTTTAAGGTTGGGTCAGATGGGGCTCTGGGCAGCCTGATCCTAGTGGGAGATGTCTCTGCCCATGGCAGGGGGGTTGGAAATAGATGATCTTTAAGGTCCCTTCCAACCCTGACAATTCTATGATTCTATGCAGCATGCATGCAGGTACAGCAACACCCATATAAAGGTACTTTATTCAGACCCAGTGCAGGCATCTTTGTATAAGTCACATCCCTTGTGCAAAAGAGGCTGCCTGTGCTTGAGCATTATTCAGGCTTAATACAACTGAGAACTCCTAGATATATGCAAATTAAGTAATTAAGTAAATCATAACATTTAATTTTTGATTTTGTAAATATATTGCACAATTCCAGAGCAGGTTAAAACTCAGGTCAATATATCTGCAGTTGTGCAAGGTTTCTTCCATACACATTCTATTTTTAAAATCTGTTTTTAAGATAAGTTATCTAAAAAAAGGAAAACCTCAAACAACAGGGTTTAACCAGAAGAATCTATTGCAGAGTACAATATATTTCACCATTAGGACATTTCCTCCCCCCACCCCCACCCCGGTGTTTTGGCTAGAATTTTTCAATTCCACTATTCCCAGTTATGGTCCCTTTTTTCCAAGTCTGAGTTCTTCGCCCTCTCTGGAATTTCCATGTAACAAACACAAAGCCATCATGGTCTGTCTTGGAAATTGTTTGGCCAAAAAGTCCCATGTTTAGTTGCTTTTATCTTTCCTTATTAACGCGTTCTTCCATCCTCTTGAGAATTTTTAATTCTTAATGGGTTGTGTTTGAGAGTAGAGATAAAAAAAAATGCAAGGAAGGAAGATGGTCCAAGATAACATCAGATTTTTTCCAGCTAACTCCACAATTAGAACTCTTTCAAAATTATCCTAGAAGAGTATTTTCATAGATGGGACGTCACTGGTTATGAGAAGGAACAAACAACATCCAGACAAAGCAAATTATCCCTTTTGTTTGAAGCACTTGATCCTAATTACTTCAGGTGATTTCCACACGGTTGGCACATAGGAAAGTTGGCACATAGGATAGTGCCTACATGTTGGCACTAAAGGACTATGCGATAGAGTGAGCTAGAGTTCAGAGTTCTAATGCACAGCAACATGGATAGACATTCTGAAACTAACACAAACTTCATACAAAACAATTAAAATAGAGGTATATTTACAGTAAAACTAAGGAAGAGTCATTTTTATCTTTTTTAACAAAGGAGAAAAACTCTAGAGCAATGTTCTACAGGTTCCATTTGTGCTCTTGTTACTGCCATCCATTTATATTCATATCTGGTTCACTTGTGAAAAGTTGCCATTTCAATTAACTCCCAGTAAAAATCACAACACACCCTTTGTGTTCTGGTGGGCACAAGAAATATTCCCACACTTCAGTTTATTTCCTTGAACACAGGGATTTCTGCTTTCTACACCTGAACCGAGCATCTCCTAGAAATGCTCAGACTACCAGGGAGAAAACTGCACTTTATATATTTCTTACACAGCAATATATTTGGCCAACGCGAAACATGACTGTTTTGCAAGAGGGCAGAATTTATCTCCCGATTAATGGTTTACATTACACTGCTAACCCAAGGCAGAGCCAGTACCTGTAAAACAAGAAGCCTCAGCATGAAGCACACAGCATGAGGATTTCCCAACCTGAAATCTACATTAAAAAGAAGTAATCAGAGATAAGAGGACTGTCCCTAGCAATATACAACACAACATGTTTTTAAAAAGCAAGTTCTGAATACTCTCCAGCTAGTTTCCCTCTTTCTGGGCACCAATCTCAGAGGTCTAGCACTATGACAAGGGTTTTTTTATGCTTGAGGTAGAAATCCATAAACACAAGTGAAATTACAGTCGATAAATAAATTTTGAATGCTGAGTTCCTGAGTTCAATCTACTGATATGCTTTAGAGAGACAGTCTCAAACACATTAAGTGCCATTTCTTTCTCACCTGAAATAAATGTTAAGAATTGGTGCAGTGTATTCATTCAGGGTTTTAGCCTATTTATTAACTGGCTAAAGCAGTAACTAGTATTACAAAATAAAACTGAGAAATCACTTCAATAAATACATTATGTGATTTTCCATGAAGTTAGAAATACAGTCTTACACAGGAGCTAATCAGGCACATAAATAAAATAGGTGAGATTACAAGGATCAGAACAGAGAAAATAGGATTATTTACCAAGAACTAGAAATACACTTTAGAAATGCAATAAACAGATGTCATAAGTCAGAGCATCCTCACAGTCACATATCTGCAGTTGTTAAGAGCTAAGATGCAGCCCTGTAAATCCATCACAATATTTGAATGCAATTACTGGAGGAGCAAAGGAATTCAGAACATGATCTGTTACTGAAAGTTATCCCTATACATCTATGGAATGCTTTTATCACCTTTTCACATATTCCCGTGGTATACAGGACTCTAGTGTTATGGATACATTTAAAAATGACACTTTTTAAATTGCCACTTTACATTCAGTGACACTTTTTAGTGTCACTCAGAGGTCCTTCTCACCAGCCTTAGGGTCTTTTGCTGGTTCTTGGTTGAAGAGCTCTACATGAAACAGCCTTGAAATCAACTTCCTCATCCCTTCCTATTGTTGGAGTAATTTTACAACTGTGCAACTTCGCCATCTCTCCCAAGACCACCACCACCACCATTTGGTGGCATATACAGGTAAGACCAGACAAGCTCAGTGAAGGATTCATAAAACAAACATAATGTCTTGTGTAGGAGTATGAAGCCATTCAGTAAAAGTGTTGCATTGACAGCATAAACATGTCTGCTTGATAAAAAAAAAAAAAGACGTATTTTTCTAAATGTGTTAGCTTTACCTGCCTGAACATAAGGCATTGTAAAGCACCAAAAGAACACAGCTGATCAAGAGAGTGACAAAAAGAAAGGGTAAGTAGAAGCTTCCAGATATACACAAAACTGCAAGTGGGAAAACTAGAGAACCACTAATCTTTTCCTCAAAACTGAGCTGAAGCCGTGACTAGCACCACAGCTACATAATATAATTTCTTCTGTATTAATGAGATCCAGCCCAATCTCAGCAAAAGTTTTTTTTTCTTAATGCAACTTTGATTCAAAGCAATTGGAAAAAACACTGTGGTTTCTAGAGCTATTTAGTCTAACCAAATGTGGGCAGATCCTGCTGATAAAAGAATGATTTAACTGAAATGAATTTCTATAATCAAAAATAAACTAGGCTAGAGAGCTTCAGACCAGTCTGAATGAAAAAAAAAAAATCCCAAACTTTAAAAACATCAATTATTTCTTGCAGCACAGTTAAATGCTAATGCATCTTCTTTAAACTCCTTCCAGTCAATCACTTAGAAGATGACAAAACATGGGGTTAGAAGGGAAATAAAATGTAACATCTGGCTAACTTCCCCTCAGTGTTGTATCCAAACACAGGAAAGGCCCAAGTAACTTACACAAATGCACAAGAACAGAACATGAACTTCAAAAATCTATAGCAAAGGCCAAGTTTTGTCCAGACTCAAGCTCTTTCTTGTGCTGTCTTGCTGCAGCAAGTCTTAAGGACAGCTTCCTAATTCAGTTCCACAGCACAAAGAGACAGTGACCTCTCCTCCACCCCACCAGAATCTCAGAGGGAAATAAACCAAATGAAAAGTACAAACCAACAGACCTTTACCAACACACACACAAAGCCTCTCCTCACAGATCAACCTCCCGCACCACACTGTTGACTGCCCTGGCTTGCAGTTGAAACCCATCAAAGGAAATGGAGAACACCTGCTATGCCTCCTCAGCTGAAACCTCTCCAGTCTTACCCAAAAAGTGCCCCCATAGAGCATTGATTTCTGCCCTGTAAATGTTTTAGACACTCTTTGTCTGTTCAGATTAGGGTATTTTCCCCCTTTCCCTATCTTCTTAACCCAAACCTGAAAATCCTGGGAGCTATTTCCCACAGTGGCAGAAGACGGGGCAGAAGGATTAAAGAGGTCAGTGCAGCAGCGTAATCTCTCCAGTAGTACCTAATGGGAAGTAGCACACTACTACACGCCAGGAAACCTTGACAGTTTCTCAGAGCTGTTTGTCTGTAATCTGGTCAGCCTACTTCAGCTTGCTGGTTACATCACATTTGCAGAGAAAATATCTTCAAAGCATTCCTTACCCTGTGAGCTATTTGGCAAAAGGAGAATGATGACAACTCTTCCTCCTCTGGCTAGTCCGAGAAACCCTCCATTTCCTTTGCTCTTTAGATGTTCTGACCAAAAAAATAAAAATTTTGCTCCAAACCGCTCTTCTTTCACCTGCAAAATCAGGGTAGAATCTAAAGTCTATGAAGACATTTACAAGGCAGTTTCAAATACATGTTTTTACGTATATGAGATAACACCTTCTAAATGCATATATTGCAGAGATTACCCTATACTTTCCCAGTTTTTTTGTGCGAGATTGTGTGTCCCAGCAGTGTTCCGAGTAACTGTCAGTACCTCAAAAATCATCCCACAGATGCAGCTTGTCCTTCCATAGTCAAGTCATAGGAAGGAAGGCAGCTCTGCCATGAACTTTTTACTACCTCAGCCATCTCTTGCTTCCAGCAAACTCCTTTTTTCTCCGTATGTAATTCTGAGAGGCATGTGTCAGACAGTAGGTACCTCAATCCTACTCAAAGGCCATTCTTTTTCACTACCCAAGAAAACCACTTTAATTCTAGTCTTCCATTTGTCTTTGGCTACTGGGACAAGCTTCTATTTTCTTCCACAAAGCATACAGCAAGGTGCCTGCACCGAATAGCCAGGGATGCCCCTGGGCTGGAGACTAGAGTATAACGTAATTAGATTCTTCCTGCACTTTGCCTCCATCTGCTGCTTTCACCAGTGCTGTCCTCATGTAAACCACTGGCTACCTCATCCTTTTGCTGCCTCACAAAAGCAAAAGCAGAAACTTCTACTTGTAGTAGCATCTCCAGGACTCAATTAGATGGTCTAGAATAAAGGAAAAGATTATTAAGAAGTGTGCAGAAACACAAAGCAATGCAACAAGAAAGGAAGAAATTAAAACTAAAGACACCTGAAAGCCATCATGTTTTTGTCCTTGTGCAGTAATAATCCTTAGATTAGAGCTTTGGAACATTATTGCTTCAGCCTACGTATTCAGTTTTCTATGGCTATTTGCAAGCAATATATATTTCCTTATCCCAAAGGATCTTCTGACAAAAGAATTTCATTTACTGAGTCTCAGTTGATGACTTTGCCTTCGACATCACACTGAAATTGTAATTTCCTTCATTTGAAACACTATAACAGTAACAATAAGACAGGGCATATTTTCCTCCAGTGCAGTTTCTGGGAAATAACAATATTTTTTTTGCCAAACACACATGCTTCAGCAATATTCCCATATTAAGCAGTGAGGACAAGTCAGGTCCTTATAGATATACAACTACTCACAGGAAAGGACTCAGCATCTTCTTTCTATGTTTCCAATGTCACCAGTCATCCTGAATGATTTCCCCCAAACCATTTTTTGCATAGACATTATCATTAATTATAAGTGTCCTACTGGTCCAGTTTCCCAGGATACAAAGTCACTTAACTACAGATCATTAATATTAACATAGGATACCACATATGTGCATAAAATTGGAGCTGAGCTGACTTTGGACTTTCCATCTTTTCAGTGGTATTTTACCTGAACCAGACAAAGGAGTGTTTTATATTAGCAGTAGGAGCTCCTGCTCTATTTGGAGGAGTAAAAATAAGTAGCTTTCACATAATGTTATGCTGTCTCAGAATTGACTTTAACAGTGCATTTTGTTTGCAGGACATCTATTCATTTTTAATTTGATGTTGCAGCCAATTGTAATTTTGTTGTGTTGACTGTTATGAAAAAAAAAGTTTCTTTGGGGATTTTTACTTTTGTTGATTAATTTAATCCAAATTAAACTATTTATTTTATTTAATCTGAATTGGTTAAGCCATATATTTTATGCTCTTTGCAAATATCATAGCAAATGTAAAACTTCCTGAGCTACAGGTGCACACTTCTCTAATATGAAGAATAAGTTTTACAGTACTCTCCATGTAACATGTAGACAAGATAATAATTTTTTGACTCATTCCTTCGATGTCCAAAGTTTACATCTTCTATATTAGAGTAGTTTTATTATTCTTTCTTTCCATAATCTACATACATCTCCACACATTCATATCAGATGCAATAAAACAAATACATATGCCTCCATCTATGTCCAGTTTACCATATTTATTCATCACAATTGACACACAATCTCTCTTCTACTCTACAGAAGAGCCTCACAAACAACAGTGAAAACTGCGTAAGGATTGAGTATTTCCCTTTTATGATATATCTAAAAAACAATTCCATAATTCGTGAACCGTGCCATCATACATGTTTTTAAGAGTATCTAACCCTGAACAATGTTGGAGCAGAAACAAGGAGATATTTGCTAGCTTTTGGAACAGCAGGGAAAGGAAGGTACAGCTTTAATTCTGCTCCCTGAAAAGCACAGGTATAAATCACTGCTCATGAAATAAAAGGGGGGAAACTCCTTGGTATTCTAGACACAGGACTCATAATGAACCAGATCTAATCACTAGAGTTTAACTGTAAAACCACGGAAGTAAAAACCCCAGAGTGTGATTTTCAAATTGACAATATGAAATAGATGACATATTAAAACAAAATCCAAAGCTTAACAATCTTACGAGGTTCTGTTGCTTGGGAGGCAGATGGGTTGTTACAGAATACATACAGATATTTTTTGACAGTGAAACTGGAACAGGCCCAATTAGAAATAGTTAGCTGGGGTGTTGTGTACAAAAATTTAAAAGTTTTGATATGCACCTCAAATGTCAGAAATACAATTTTAACAAGAAAATAATATTGTTGATAGCTATAGCTCTTTGCAAGTGCTAACGGGAAATACTTGCACATCATTTTGCTTTAAAGCTAGTTATTCCTTCAATAGATAAGCTGGAAACATGTAGGATGCAACTTGGCAATGATGTGACAAAAAACATAAACATTTAGTTATTTTATTAGTTGTACTTTCATGTACACAAGTGCATTTTCAAGGCAGTGAAGAAAAGTTATTACGACAAAATGTCATGGCTTAAAATTGCACTAAATAAATTATTTCAATGGACTTAAAATGCTGAAAATTATTGTCAATTAATCCTTTTAGGTCAGCTTTTCCTCTTCTGTATGCATAAAATATATCTTGTGCCTGGCTTTGCCATCAAATACATTCTCTCTACAGAAACTATTGGAGTGTTAAGCGGATCAAACTAGTTATAAAGGTCTGTGTTCCTACAAATCTGATGTGAATACATTTCATTTTAGGCACATGAGTTGTGACATGAAACTTAGGAAAGGGATGTTATACACAACATTAAGTATATGATAGTAAGGTATGTTCTTAAAGATTTCTACATAACAGCTTTTTAATGGACATTACATTGAGAGGAAGAGGTGAAAAAATAGGAAAATACCATGATTTAAAAAAAGAAGAATTTATGTTCATATATACTTACGTGCATTTATTGCTAACTGTGCATAATCTTAGACTTTATTCTTTTGATAAACAAAACAGAAATTAATTAAATATGTTGCTCCGTTATTCTGGATTAAAATGTTTTGCATGAGGTTAAATACAGTAGAAATGGATCAAAAAGTTGTCATATGAAATAAACTGTTTTACTCCTCTTCTAATTATCTAAGTATAAAGACACCTAGATCCATGATACTCATCTGAATTTAGGTAGAATTTTAGAAAGAAGGAAAATTTGGAACCAAAGTTTTGTAGCTGTTTCAATTCCAAAAATAAAATCTCTAATCCTGGAAACCACAAGGGAGTCAGCTGGGTTTTTTCATTTAAGAATTAGAAAGCTTTTTCCCGTCTAAGTACAGAGATTTTTTGAGAGGGTTTTGTGGGTTGTTTGCTGTTTCTTTTCGTTGCAGGCTTGTGAATGTAGTTGGGAAAAATAATCAGAATTTTATAGGCTGACAATTTTCCTCCAGAAGACAATCAATGAAACACAGAAAATTTGAGTTACTCCATAATTACCACACACAGTGAATTAACTCCGAATGGCCTACAAAGTGAAGATGAAGAAAAACAGACAAGAGAATAAGCATCCATTCAGACATGATCAGAGAATCAGAGAATGTGTTGGGTTGGAAGGGACGTCTAAAGGTCGTCCAGTCCAATCCCCCTGCAGTGAGTGGGGCAACTTCAACTAGATCAGGCTGGTCAGAGCCCCATCAAGCCTGACCATGAATGTCTCCAGGGATAGGGCCTCCACCACCTCTCTGGGCAACCTGCTCCAGTGTTTTAGCATCCTCATAGCAAAGAACTTCTTCCCAATATCTAATCTAAAGCTATCCTGCTCTAGTTTAAAAACATTTCCCCTCTTCCTATCGCTACTTGCCCTTGTGAACAGTCCCTCCCCAGCTTTCCTGTAGGCCCCCTTCAGGTACTGGAAGGTTGCTAATAGGTCTCCCCAGAGCCTTCTTTTCTCCAGGCTGACTTTGAGAAAAAAAAACTGGTTATGAAAATTCAAATATTTCACCAGGACAGGTTGCTTTCTGAGAAGTTGAACTCAAGAAGAGCTTCTTCACAAAAACAAGGGAAAGAATTGCTGACTGCCTGCATCAACCTGTTCAAATCAAAGGGACACTTTATAGGTTTTATTTTGGTAAAAAATACCGGAGATTTTCTTACGTTCCTTAGCTTACATTATTTGTAATATATATGTACCTACATTGTCTTTTTCAGATATTCTGTTTGCATATTACTTTATCATAGTATGAGTTAAATGGGATAATAACTATTCTTTAAACAATTGTATGGCAGATGTGAATCTCCTCTCCACATCATCCTAGGCTGTCCAAAAACTAATAGACTGCAACAGAACACTATCTCTACAGACTGATGGTAGAGTTGGCATCCCAAGTGTCACATGCAGAAAAAGAATTTTCTAGTCGCCAGCAATAGCCAAGAAAACCAACAGGCATATGGCAAAGGTATGAAAGACACCTGATCCTACAAACTCAAAAGGAAATTTATAACAATTGAATTCTTGAGACCAGAGAGATTACCAGGTCTGATGCCATAAAAACATTGTTTTTCACAACTTGGACTGCGAAAGACTCTGTGGGAAAAATTCTTCTACCTCACAGATCACTGAGGAATATAACATCTACTGGGGTTGCTGTTGCTACAAGAGCCTCAAATATTGCTCCTTTCTGCCCTGAGTTAATCCTCTGCTCAGTCTGAAATATTTTATATGAAGTGTTTGTTCTTGAAAGGAGATATTCAGGTGAAGTATAACCCCTGTGACAAACCAGAGATATGTCAAAAATTCTAAAATTTCCTTTTGAGTTGGAACTTTGTGAAATCCAAGCTACTCAATACGAATCCATCAGGCTATATGGAGCACTAAATCTCCTCATCTTTCTCTTTTTGGGCCGCTGCCAAACTATGATTCTACCCCCATTCAGCTATAGCGTGTATCCAGAATCCTTGTTCTGAGATGGCAGAGGTAGGAATAAATAGCTTGAAATGCTACTGCAGCAGGTAGTAAGAAGAAAGGATTGTGGCCACCAGTTATTTAGAAGTAAGAATGGACTAACCTGCGAATGCAGTCTTTGTGCCAGCACTTGCCCTGAATACACCATACCTGAATGTTCTAGGTCAACTTACTTTGAAATATAACCTACATAATCTTACATAGTTTAAAAGGAAGCTGTCTTGAGAAAATCCTGCTAGCTTAAAAAAAAAAAACCTCAACTAACTAGTGGACTTGCTTTTCCAGACTATTTGACAACAGAATAATTTCTGTGGAATTGATTTCTTAGATAGGATGGATGCTTTCCGTTTCCTGAAAAACCCTGATGGTTTAATGGTTTAAGCATTATTCATTCCCTTCTGTATTGGTCTGGTAAGAGTCTAGTAATGTGAGACCTATTAAGATTCTTAAACAATCCTGGATTTTGTTTTGTTTGAACTCTTAATTACGAATTCATTTGGGCTGAATAATATCCATGATACGCTTGGAGATTTTGCTGTGGAAAATCCCTCTAATAAAGAAAAACATCTGAGATCTTGAAATATGCAGAAGTTTTTTTGCAATCCCCAGAGTACCAAAGGCCTTTAATGCTTACCAAAGAGGGTGATGCACGTCTATTCCATCTCCTAAAAACACTTCCTCCTTCAGATTTACAGTCACTAAGAACACAGAGCAATTTTGATCAAAAGAAGCAGCAGCTGTAAGGGAAAAGTGTTCATTTCTGATTGCCTCATCTGGACTAGAAGCGGGCAATAGAATAACTTTATTACACCAGATGCAGTGAAGGGCTTTATTTCATTTAATCTGGAGAACAGTGGAATTTGTCACATAGAGAAGATGAAAATAACCTTGTTCTCGCCACAACTCAGGCATGATGGTTATTGGCTGAGTCCACAAAGAAGCTGGAGTTTATGACGACTATTTACTAACTTTCTCCTCCATGACTGTCCTAAAAGGGCTGGTATTTTTTTCTATACTCCAGAGACATCTTCTGTTGAAAAGTTATTTTGGTTTGGTATTTGCTGGAAAGCATTTGGTTTTGGGAATGCGTGCTTCTGGGATTTGTGGTGGGCTCGATGTTTCAACTGTACACCATGGTATACGATTTGTTCCTTGGTGCAGGCTTTATATTTGAATTGGAACTTACTAACACTTATTCTTAGAACCATCTGTATGCCAAAGCCATTCTTGACTGGTGATGTACACTGATAACAAACTGACCACAGATGTTTGGGGTTTTTTTTACTCTATATCCTTTCAGTGATTGTACATACATCATGTAATGCATTTGTTTGAACTTATTTTTGAGGGCTGTATATTTACGCCATTAATTCAATATTATGGCTCTGGCTGAAGTCCTTTTTGAGCAGGAGCTTTGGGCAAAGTTAATAGATATGATTCATCTATGACTCATTTTTTTGACAAATAGATTTTAAATGCCACTATTTCATAGAATCATGGAAACACATGTTAATCTATTACAACTTCTTAGGACAAGGGATGATATCTATACAGAATGGAAAGGCCAGGCAAAGGTATTAAGTGTGTTTCCTACAATAGAGAAAAGGGAAAACAAAAGTTTTTCATTCCTTTTCCTCAAAAAGGAGAATGATTAGTCATAACTTGTTTTCAATGGACTGTCAGGTTCATTAACATATATTTGGCCCACAACGCAGCCAGGAAATTGGAATACAGATCATATCCCTCGAGTAGAGTGTCATGATACCAGGTTTCTCCCATTACAAATCATGAGAAGGTACACAGGGGGCAAGTACTTCAAAGTTAGATGCAAAAATATAGTTGTGTGTCTGCTGTCCACAGAAATGCCAGATAAATCAAATCTTTGTGAATCACCATATAGGTGTCTTTCTGGAACAGTCACATTTGCAAGATTACAAGATCCCCATATTTACAAAAACAAACTTTATGAAGATTAGTGACTAATGGTCACAAATGGCTCTTGTGCAGAAGGCAAAAACAAGTATTTTGGCAGACAGATAGTCTAGCCTGAATTGAGCTCTGTCACCCATCGGCAGAAACTCTTAGTAATCAGTATGTTTCTGCTACATGTTTCTCGTGTTTTCTGATGTCTTGACTATAGGACTAGAAACCAGCACTAGTGACAGAAATAACAGGTAAACCACAGGTAAAAACCTCTTTGAAGTGCAAAACAATAGACCTGAACACAGCCATTCACAAAACATGATTAGGCATAATTCTTTCTAACATCCTATTTGTATCTCAATTTGCAAGAATAATCCTACATCAATACACTATTTACGGTCTAGCTGGAATTCCCCTTGTTGTCATGGCTAATGACATAAGAGTCACCTCATCTTTGATATCATCATAGCACTTACAATCTTCCCAGTTTTCTTAATTTCCAAGGGCAGGAAGGTGAAGCATGATTACAGGTATTTTGTAAGTACTCAAACAGAACAGGAGCAGGAGAAACCTTTGATGGTTCCATAATATCACTTTTCAATCCCATCCTGAGAGTGTTTTTGACATGGACTCTACTTGCAAGTTATTTTTTTTAGACCCAGAAAAAATAGGTCTTACTTCCTCTTCACACTTTTTTCATTAAAATGTCTAATTTCATTCTCCTAGGGCCTCTCTATGAGAAATTACTCCTTCCCACTAGTTACAATATTGGAAAGAAACAGAACATCTTTATAAAGAGATGGGAGGGATTATCAAGCACTAGAATGCAGTGGCTGCTAGTTCAGGGAAGTGCAAAAAAAATTTCTGAAAAACAGATTCATGGTGCACTTCCGTGCCTGAGGAATTGCATCTACTTTCTCCATCAAGTGCACAGAGACTCAAGGCCTATCAGGTCTTCATTATTAATGCTCCAAATCATGCATTATGGCCCTAAATATCAAAGCCTTCAAACTCTGTTTTAGTCCCTAGAATAGGTAGTCAGTATAAAGTTATAGGTAGTCAGTATAAAGTCCCTGTCAAAATACGTGTGTTCAGTCAAATAGGGTAAAATGTAGTTACGCTTTTGCTAGATTAAACTGAAAAGTTAGCAGCATGTTCTTAACTGAAACTCCTCCGTGCTTGGCACAGGAGAACTGAAACACTTTTCCTGAAAAAGATAAAAAGCATGAAAAATGAAACTGTAATTCAGTAACACTACGGGCTTTTCTACAGAAAGCACTGTCTGTTTCTGCTCATCCATAATCTAGTTATTTCCTTGTGGTGATTTCATTCACATCGGTACAAATTTTTTATATTTGAATACATTTGTTAGGTGTGCAGTTTCCAGTTCTGGAAAGTGCTTCCTGCTGAGAACAGGACGTTAAGAACAGTAATCATATCCTTTCCTGGATCATAGCTATTTCAAGGAGATTAGTAATAGTCCTTATATCCAACCTAACCTCATCTATTCAAAAACTTACTTTCCTATTATTATCTATCCTGCATCTCTCCTGTTTGATGGGCTATCACTCTGCTTTTAAACCACTGCTGTTAGAAGCCACTGATGTCATCGGGGGACACCTGTGGCATTAGAGTGTCAACTGATAGGACAAGGGGAAATGGGTTTAAATTGAAGGAGAATAGATTTAGATTAGATCGTAGGAAGAAATTCTTCAGTACGAGGGTGACAAGACTTTGGAATAAATTGCCCAGAGATGTTGTGGCTGCCCCCTCCCTGGAGGTGTTCGAGGCCAGGTTGGACAGAGCCTTGAGTAGCCTGATCTAGTTGAGAGGCGTCCCTGCCCATGACAGGGAGGTTGGATTAGATGATCTCTAAGGTCCCTTCCAGCCTAGGCCATTCTGTGATTCTATGATTCTGCTGACGGAGGACCAGTAGTGTGAAGCCACGTCCTCGCTGGGTAAACACTGTATTTCAGGGCATTGGGGTGCCACTTGCTGCCCCAGGGTGGGAGCAAAGGAACATCCCTGGTATGCCTGAATGCAGGAATATCCCAACAAGCACGGAGGTGGAGGAGATGACCTCCTGCGAGCCTGTCTGGCTTAAGTTATTGAATCATTCTAGGAACAAACTGTCAAAGTAAAAGATATTCAAAGGATGATAATTCTTTTTCCCCCATCAGTGCTGTAAAGACACAAAGCCTTCTCTAGATCTGAAACTATATTCTGGCAGCTACCAAAGATTTTGAAACTAGAATCTAGTCAACAATCGATGATGCGTGAATCAAGGAAAGATTGAACCATGTACCCTCCACACATCGCCACCCTTGGAGACGAATTCCTGCTATATGCCACTTATACAAAAACTGTGTTTCTGAGAAGAAAAACTTTAATATTCATCTTTGTCTATCATGCTTCAGGCTGGACTACCAGTTTCAGGAGTGAACAGAGCACCTTCAAGGACAATATATTACTGATCTTTTCAGCTGAGACAATTGGAATTATTTCATGCTAAAGAAGCATTTTGTTCCCACTTAAATTCCTGCTGAGAACCTGAACGACTCTGATAAAGAGCCATTACAGAGTCAGAAGAATTGATGACAATGTACCTGAAAGAAAAAGAGGAGAGTAACACAGAACTTGTTAAAGCAGAAGAGCATCAGGCAGAACCCAAGTCCAAGCTAGTGATGAGAAGCAGAGCAGTCCTTGCCTAGGAAGGACTTTGCTTCAAAAACACTCTCCCAGGGCTGTTCGCATATCTCTAATTAGCCATATCAACCAGTGAGAGCAAAGAAGTGATGTTAGAGAGAACAAGTGGTAGACTGGGATGGGATTTCCAGTGGTTCTGCAAGCAGCAAAGAACAGCTGATAGTAAATTGTTTTAAGCACTGAGAAAAACCTGAAAGAGGCAACTGTGGACTTGTCTTGAATTTGCCAACTGACATGCTTATAATTTTTTAATCTATGGCCAGGAGGCTAACACCTGAGCACAAACACTATCTCATTAATGCTTCATTAAAGGCAAGGGTAACACAGTAGGAGATGACCATGATGTAAAAACAATTCCCATTCAGACAGCCCGTGTTCTATCCCCTCATTTCTTATTTTCACCTCAGATCCTCTTCTGTGAGTGAAAGAGTCACAGACACCTTGTTTCAGTCACCTGCCCAGGAAAAAAATTCATTCTGTGAAAATATACAAATTGCAAGGAGTAATGCAAGCCTGCCCAAGAAAAACTACCTTATATTCTATGCATGTAGAAGCTGTTTCCACAGTTGCCTTGGAAAGAATTTTGTCCTTCCCTTTAAGCTATGAGAAAAATACCTATCTGGCTGATTAACTTTTCTCAAGCCCAAAAAGATATATTAGCAATCCTCAGGGAGTGAGCAGCAGTCTCTCTGGCTAATGACAGCACCCCTGAGGAATGCCCTATCTGCTGGAGGTCTTGTCCAGAAAACCACACATGGCTACAGCAGATGTTAAAGCTTTGGAGCCACATTTTGCTCCCCCTTCCCAGCAGCAAGTTCACATGGTGTGGAAGTCTGGAGAACATTGTGGCATTCTTAATCATACTTAATGAGTACATTAAGAGTGGGCAGGACGCAATAAAGGATGTCCAAAGGCTTGCTACTGTGCTATTCACCAGCATGCTCAGCCTAGCCTTCTGCATGCTCAGTAGGTCCGTGGCTGCACACCAAGGAAAGAAACAAACCAAAGAAATGCAAATGTTGCTCACACTGCATACTTATTTTTGATTAATTTAATCAAGGAACTGAATTACTGTTACCCTTTTTCAGCACTGATGGTGTTTTACATTTCTGAAAATACCTTTAATACCTGCAAAGCGAGCTTTTGGCACTGACGACCTTGGTTTATGTTATCTTACACAACTTCACAGTTGAAACATGTGAAAGCTTTACAAGTTTTATGAAGATGGGAGAAAAAGTCTAAAAACACAGATCCTGGGTTAGTTACAAGAAAACAGAATTCAAAATTTCTTAAAGATGCTTGAGTCTTTTATTAGTTTTAGGTGGATTTGTGTCTTCTTTACAACTCATTTTCCATGGATGCTCTAGCAAAAAAAGTTCAACAGCAGACAGAACCATCAAAACAAGAAATTCTAAAACGGAAGTACAGAAGTGTGCTTAATGTATTTTAAAGTGACAATCCCATATGTCCGTACTGAAAAAAAATATTTTGAAGTTTGTTCTGAACATCAGCAAAGTCTGTGGAGATCATTATGGAGGATCTAAAATCAAACTACAGGAATATTATGATTCGTTATATTATTGGTTTGCATTACAGTAACACTTATGAGACTCACTTGTGATCTATGGAATTTTTTGAGTAAAGGATCATAAACAAAGATAAAACTGACCCGCATATTAATGACAATAATTTTCCTTTGAAGTATATTTTGAATACTCACTACAAATTGCTTCTGAACAAGCTACAAGCCAAACTATGCTGCCGACACTCTTTGCTGAATAATGCTGAGTAATGAATAAATTCTAGAAAATTACAAGCAGAAAGGCACAGCATGGACCAGATAATCTTTTCCTCATGCTTTGTTCATCCATCTCTCCTCAGCAGGTAATTTTGGGCAAGTTGTCGTGGGTGGTGTTGCTTTGATTAATAAATGTCCATTCACCTACTAAACAAACAGTGAAATAAAGTCTCCCTGCAATAAAAGTATTTTTTATATTATGGTAAATGGAGTCTTTTAATGCCTCAAGCAGTAATGTATTTTTAGTAATCATGTTCCCATCACCTAATTTTAATGTAACTAGTTCCATCTTCAAATAATTCCTAAAATAAAACAAGATAGAATTATAATGTGCTACAGCTGCTAAGAGAAAAATTCCTCTATTTCTCCCATGCTAGGTCAATACCTTCAGGGCTTTAAGCATGTTACAGGGCATACTCCGTATCAGCTAAGCATGATACAGAAGTCAAGCCATAAATCCAGTGCAATAGGATGTTTTAGCATCAAAAACACTACAAGGTTTATTGTCAACCACACCAAATCAGCAAAGTCACCTCAAAATCTTTCAGTTTAAAGTGTTCTTTCAATAAAAATACAGTGGGATATCAGATAACAGAGATAAAAAATACATCAACATTTTAAAAGCAAAGCATTATGAAGGAGGAAAGCTGAATAGAAACTAATTGGCTACACATTTTACACATAAAATACAGAAAGATGTTTCTTCAACAACATATGGAAAGTATCTGAATCAGCAAGACAACGACTTTCATAAATCACTCCAGGTTCCAACTATAAATTATGTCTCATGGGATATTCACTGCATCTCACACAAACTCATGGTTATGCATGCACAGTATTCCTAGCTTTATAGTGAATGATGTCATATCAACACATAGAAGGTATGTGAAATGAAGAGTAAACACATTTTTACACGACTCTGACCAGATGAACCTGCATACTCCACTCTATCACTTCCCTTTGGCTTATGGGATTTATTTTTTTTCTCTGTACATGATTTATTAAATGGAGTCACTAAAACCTTGGGGGATTCCTCTTTAGACTGTATTTATGCACCAGCGCACTGTGGGTGGCAATGGCCAAGAATAATGTGGGACACAAATCCCATTTCCCTAACCTAGGTGCATGAAGGCTGCAGGTTCATGCAAGCCAAGATACAATCACCCACAAATACAATGAAGATATATGGGATTTTGATCAAAAGCACGTTACAATTTGGTTAAGACAGCTGCTTATAGCTAGCCTTACCTTTTCCTTCTAGTCACAGATACATTTACTGGACAAACGTAGCCTATAGTATCAGCCTTATGTTTTGTCTTCAAAAGCTGCAACTGGTCATGTTCCTCTCCTAAAAATAACATAAGAAAAGAGTATATAATTGTACATGTTTCAGCTTTATCTCAAGTAGAGTTTTACAGTGCTGACCTCGAATATACGTAGCATATGATTTCAAAATCTTTATTATTTAACACGCAACAAGGATGTAATTCTTTGAAAGGATGCTTGATCTACTACAGCTAGTAGTAGCTAGCTGTGATCTAACTGAACTTGTTCTCAAATATGCTGACACATGATAAACACAAAGGTCTAAAACTCAGCTCAAATGAGGATCACACTTCAGTAGAAATCACATATTCATCTGGATAGTTCAGTTGTATGTGGTAAAATAAACATGGTTTTTCCAGTTTGCTAACAAGGGGTTTATTCATTAATAATGTCACTGATTTGCTTAAACATTTGAATCTGTATGTTTTGGGATCTTTTTGTCTCTAGCAAGCAGGGATTGTTTAAAGCAGTTAGACCAAAGTGAAGTAATCTGCAGTTCCACATAATGGTTGTGTGAAACACTAAACAAAGATTTACCAAGTTTTCCATCAAATAGGAGCAACTGAAAATAAAAAATTGGTCTTAAATTAGGCGTTTTTCACATGATAGATAAATAGATGGTGTCTACATTTTTACTACAATGCTAGATGTTTATTTCTAGTGACCTAGATTTGAATTGAGCTTTAATTTGAAATTGTTATGTGATTGTTGGAACTAAAAGAGAGAAAAATGAGGTGTCATTCTGCAGTTGTCGCGTGAAAGGTATGTGGCTGTGAGAGGCACGTACCCCAGCTAAGCACTTGCTTGTTTCAGAGCCCCGTTAGGGACTTGCACTGAGTTTTCAGAGCCCCACTAAGGGCTTGCACTGAATTTTCAGAGCCCCGTTTAAGGACTTGCACTGAGACAATTTGCAAGGTAACTAACAATAAGTGATTTATTGAAGCGACAGATAGAAGATTCGGAGTTGCCGTTGATAAATTCACTCTCTGCAATAGCGCTAATATACGATACTAATGCTAGCAAAATACTATCCCGGGTATTACACACCAAAAGGTGGAAGCGCAATTCTTACCAAGAAGGCGTCCCTGTCTTGGGTGAAGGAGAAGGAGCACAGCCCGTCGACTGCCTCTTCCTCTTCTGGGGTCTTCTCCTCCCAACGACACATACCCTCTATGCTCCTTATATACTATTTTTCACACCCCCTGCCCCCCACCCCGGGGTGGCATTCAGCATGATTTGAGCGAAGAGTGGGTGACTATAGTCATATAGGGATATTAGGGTAAAAATTTCCACTCTGGGCCCCGTGGCCTTCAGGATTTTATTTTGCAAAAACTTATCTATGTGCAGGATGGTTCACATTGTTAGTCTTCCATGCGGCCTTGCTCCTTAGCCAAAACAGGGCCATCCTGTCGTCACAAGACTCCCTCCTTCGGCTGGCTCTCACTGTGTAGGCCTTGTTTTCCTCCGTTCTCTGGGTCTGCACAACAGATAAGCGAACACCTGCGTTCAGCAAGTCTGAAACCCTTAACCTAAAATATCACAGCAGTCCACAGATGATTCTCCTTTCTGACCTGAGACCAGAAATTCTCATAAAACAGCCTTTATCCTCCCTTTAAAACCATAGTGCCAGGCAAAATTAAGAATATAAAACCTCAGACAAAAAGAAAGTATGATAGTCAGCTTTAATTCAGGTATACTTTGGATGTACGTTATATAGGCAAAGCACAGCCACATTGCAATAAAGACAAATTAATAAACCACAATTATGTAGTGCACATAGCTGTGAAAAGAAAATACCACCGGTGCTTTCTTAAGCAAGATATGGTGGTTTATCTTTACTAGTGCTAAACAATTCAGCTTCTTCTACCAGTGACGGGTTCTATCTTATATTTTCAAAAATATAGATCAACTTTCTGGAAATAACCAACACAACGCCAGTGAAAATTTCATTCCCTCTCCCAGCCGGGGTACACAGGTGAGTGGACAAGCCTATGAACATAAAACTGGCCACTTGGAAACAGAAATTCTTGTTCGTGCAGGTGCATGTTAATGGTGTTCTCAAGCATAGCTCTGAAATTCATGCAGAGTCTGCCTCTTGGTTCTTCTGTATGCAGAGCCAAGTTCAGTCCTTTGAATAACTCCCTTGTCCTCATTAGACTGGGCCAGATCACACTACAGAGAATAAGGTAAAGAACAATTTTTCCCTTTTTTACCTAACATAGGTGAATCTTTTCTATATGTAATATCACTCACTTAAATGTTTAAACTGATTAAGTAGTAAAAATGTAGATGCTGGATTTACATCACTAAAGGGTGTATATAGGTAAGATGTCATATTTTTTTAATTCATTTGTATTAATGGAATTCTTATTTGATATTCATCATGACTAAATAAAGTAGTTCTGGGTTTCTCATGTCTGTTTCCATTCACTGTGACTTAGCCACATGAACGCTGCCAAACTTACCACTTGTTCTTGGAATGTCCTTTACTGCTCACACATGCGCCAGAACAACTGGATCAGGACTTTCCCCACCAGCTTCTGCACTGCAGTCATCAGGTTTTCTGAGCAACGTGACTTCCTCCCCTAAAGTTGAGGGACGAGAAAAATTCCCGAATGTAACAAGTAGTAAAATCACTTTCCAGCACACTGAGGCCATGGTAATAATTCCATAGACAAAAGGTAAGAATTTCCTTTAAACCATACTCCCAGTACTGAATTCCTGTAACAGAGGGAAGGAAAGGAAAGGAAAGGAAAGGCGCCTTTCGATTTAAAATATCTCCTGTCTAAACCATACCCAGAGGAGGTTATTTATCACAAAATAATCAGACAAAACATTTTTTAATTATGAGACACTGAGAAATCTGAGAGTTTTCTTACAAACTAGCTGGACAATTACCACATGTTTACTATTCTCTGAACAGTGGGTGTGATCAGAAGGACCTGGACCTGTAGACGTAAGCTCTTCTTTCCTATGACCATCAGCTACCACTGCCAAAAACTTCAGTGCCTCTGCCAGCTATGAAAGACTGATAGGGAGAATATTTTCTGAAGTTATAGACACCCAGAAGTAACACTGCTGCCCTATAAACCTGTTTTCTTCTTCCAATGTCACATGGTCTGTAGGACCAATGACAAATTTCAGACAATCATCAGTCATTTCTCAAACAAAAAAAATCACCAGACAATTTTTCCTCTAAACACAACCACTCAAAACTATCAAGGGTAAAAGGTGAAAACTTAAAATGCCTTCACAACCTATTGTCCCTCTTAAAATAAATACCACATTGCACATGCCAAAAATAACCTCCTTGCCCTTGTATTTCTACCCTGCCTCATGCTAATGACAAGAACCCTCATAAACTACCACTCACCAGCAGCACCTGGCAATTTTTAAAGTTTTGTAATAAAAACAAGAAAGGGTTGATCAATTTACTTGACACTTAAATCTAATTCAGCCAGGGATTAACAACAGAATTTTAACACCAGCAAATTTTTCCAGCAACAGTTATACAGGAATAAATACTGACAGATCTGATTTCTGATGAACTTCTGGTCCTAATTTTCATTACAGAGAAACTATCATAGCTAAATAACACAGATTTCCTTGAGTATCATAGAATCAAAAAGGGTTTCTTCAGTGGGTGATTGCTTTAGGAACCTTGGGTTCTGACCATACGCAATCTATTTTGGGCTTTTTTTAAGCCCAGATTTTGCCAAAAAGTCATTAGGAAGGCCTGAAACCTGCTCAATGAAGTTGCAGGCTCCACAGAACATGCCAGCAATGCTGATAAACCTCTCTGAGACCTCCAATACTTTCTTTGCTCATGTCGGTTATACATTTGTAAGCTCCTAAGAACTACATATGGTACCTTGTGGGACACCACCACTCTTGACAGCCTTCTGGAGAAGTGCTGGTCTCAGGTGAACTGGTGCAATGGAACTCACTACACTTCGAAATGCAAACTATTCAGTCATTTTTGCCATTTAGTTAAGATAAATGCATTTCTTAATAAAAATGCTTAGGTAAAACAGAATTTAAAATACACATCCCCTAAATGTCAGAAAGCCTGAAAAATGTAATTAAGACCCTTATCTCTGATCCTGTAATTTCCCTGTTCTTCTGTCTCAAAATGTTTGTTCCAACTCTCTTGGCTATACAGACAAGACAACTCTCTACACCAGCATCTGACTCTCACACCAGGCGGCAAGTAACTCTCCTGTGGTGCCTTCAAACATTGAAGGGAGCATGATGTCTGGAGGCATACTTCCTCTGGTGAAACTGGTATGAATGGGAATAGACTGGAATTTGACACTGGACTCTCATAAGCTGAGAGACATGAGTTTCTGCTGAACTTTCTTAACTATAGGCATAAAGCATTTTTGAAAAGATGTTTGAATCTCTGTTCAAACTGCTTGGATATCTTGATCTACATGCCAAGAGATTTCAGAGCCAATAAGAAAAAACATACTGGAGTTAAACTGAAATGAAACTGGCTACATTACTTGTGTAGCTTTACGTTTCTCTCTGGCTGTCTTTGCCGCTGATTGCTACCATTTGGTTTTAGTTGCCTTGGGCACTGCTCCAGTCAATTCAAAATTAATGCTCACAGTGGCCAGAAGACTTGGGAGACTTCTTCTGTACTGGGATCCCCAGTCCATTTTGAGAGATACAATAGGCTCAGATCAGCATCTGCACTTTTTACTGCTACCCAAGACAGAACAAACCTCTGAATATTTTGAGATTCACACATCACCAGGATACTATTATTTTTTAGACACTCAGTGTTTCTAGTACAAATTAAACAGGCTTTGTAACCTGTAGTTATGGCTACCCATGAAATACAACATAGAGTACAATGAAGAGAACACAGCTGCACTCACTTTAGTTCCATGGGTTTACACTGTTTTGTCAGTTTTGAACTCTAATTACATTGAAATACCCTCCTTCCTCTTGTTTATGGTCAGAAATCTTCCCCTTATATGCAGTGGTGTGTGTAACACACCACACTTAGGGGACAGAAGGATGACAGCCTTACCTTTTAACTCCCTTTCTGTCCCAAGAGATGAATGTGGTATGTGAGCTCATACCACATCGCAAACAGCCAGTCACCCCTAGCCTAGTAGTAACACACCATTTACGTCAGGTTTCTCAGCTATAAACAATAAATAAATAAATATCCAACAACAATCTTTTAATTTTTCACTATTTTCCCAAGCTGAGGACAGTATTTTGGTTGACATGTGGGGCATAATACTACGCAGATTCAGGAAGGAATTTTATGCACATAAACCAAAATGTGATGAGTAAGTAGGACACACATCACAGAGACGCCTGATCTGGCATGGGGAAAGCACAGCTGAAGAGCCATCAGGTTACTTGTCTCAAAACAAGAACAGGACCCTAGAAGAGAGGATAGCATTTAACTCACTAAGCCGATCATGTTGTCTTTCACTTACTGACCACCATGATTTACTTTGGATCTTTTGACTAAGGCCAGGAGAGTAAAAAAGGGGGTTTCAGCTAGTTAGGAAACTCCTCCACACTGAAACAAGTTGGCTTAAAGCACCGTAAGCTGGTCGTCACCCAAAAGCACTAAAATTGTCCTCCCACCAACTTCTCTCTTGCACGAGAGAGCAACAGAGGAACCAACAGAGGCAGTAGCTAGTCCTGTTCCCTGCCTCTGACAGGGCAGTTTGTGAAGCAATGTGGGTAGCAAGACTGGGAACCATGCACGTGCCTTTGGGTCAGAGACCACCCATAAGCTTGTTCTCACAGTGCTGGCAGGGATAGAGCGGCCAATACACCGGACTGAACAACACTTCAGCAATAAAAGAGCTGTTTAAAGAGGCATGGGAGGGAGGTCTTTTGGGACAGGTTCATTTTGGGGGTATGTTTGGTGGGCTGACATTTTACTCTTTAAAAAATGACACTTCATATGTAGAGAGCAATAGTTTCCTAATTTAAGTTAAATGGTCTAGATCTGTTGACTTCAAAGAAGCAGCGTCAGTTTACACTGATCAAGAATCGCACAAATCTGTTTCATTAAAACTGTAATAGTTTGAGATACAGACTTCCCCCTTTTTCCTTTGATCTTGTTCTAACAGCTCACTGCTTGAAAATTTAAAGTGCTACCAGTCTGAGGTTTATTACTCTCCATCCACTTCCAAACAACATGATAAAAATAACTGTAGTTAAGGAGAATATTTTTACAGTAAGTAAATGCAAAAGGCTCTGAAAGTTTCTAAAAAAAAACCCCATAACCTTTATAAAAAGTGAGGTAGGCATTTCTTTATCATTTAAAGTACACACAGCTCAGAAGTTGACATATTTTTATGTGTTAGCTTACTGGATCAGTCATGGAGGCTATTGTTGAAGAAAGTGGAAGCAGATTGTGGGTAAGAATGTCATAACTGAAGACACAAAAACACATTTCACTCTTGCTGAACTTTGTGGTAGTGATTGGTTTGACCTTGAGGTGTTGCATGTACAGTAAAAGTGGACTGAAAGGAACTGAGACTGATTTAGACCTAAATTAGATCTTCACTAGACCATAACATATAAACAACTAAGATACTGAATCTTATTGTGAAAGGAACCTAATACAATTGTTTTTACCTCACATTAACTTCATGCAGATTTCAGAAACATTTCCTTTCAAAGTAATTACTTTGCATTAGTTCTTCAGCAAGATTAAATATACAACAAATAAAAACAAATATTTGGAGATACTTGAATTATTTCATGGAACTATCCATTACCAGCATCTAAAAAAAAATACAATTTCTGGTTGCACTTCATCCTGTGAAAGAAAAGTAACAATTTATAGGCTTAGCATAGCTGTTTTTCAACTTCTAGTGTAATCAGTGATAATATTAATAATAAAGCTTGCCCTTATTTTCTCTTGCTCCTTCAAAATAAATGAAAGTGTTGCATTAGCCTTCTCCTGAATTCTGGCTAGTGGAAAAAAAACAGGAGATGTCTCTAAAATTTCATTCCTTACAACTGTTGCATGAATAGTACTTTTGTGTTTGTAATAATTTTTTTTTTGTCTGAGACAGTTTTAATAAGAATATATTTCCTTCCAATTTTATTGTAGCTAGAATAAAGAAAAACTCCCTCATTCTATACAAATTAGATTTTTCATAATGAAGAAACTCAAGGTTCTATAAAGAAATGAAGACATTTTCCTTCACATATTCACAAGACAAAAGTTTTGGAAGAATATCCAAATAAAACTGGGAACATACCTAATTTTCAGGTACATTTATAGACACAAACGAATCTGCATCATTTTAATTAGTTACACATTCCTTATGATCTGTGCCTAATTTAAAACATAAAATCGTTAGTCCTCCAACCCATCTTTTTTTTCAATTCATCTGAATGCAGTCTCCTGCTCAACTAGTCAGAAACTGAGCAAGAGCAAACAACAATGACTTATAAATGATTTCTAAGACGTGTCTGGCAGAAAGCTTAAAAAATTTAAAAATTTACAACCAAAGTCATTGTCAGAGATAGACACAGGAATTTATTCCTGTTTTTTTCAGAAGGTTGTGGTTCATATTAACAAAAGACTTGCACTTCTTCCCTTTTTCTGGGAAAAACACATATTAGCACCAATAGGTTTTTCATTAAAAATAATAAAACTAAAACCAAGAAATATATTATCCTTTCACAAAATGCAGGGAAAAGTGAAAAACTGTTTCCTATTTTGATTTCTTCAGTATGCGAGCAGTCTATAAAAGACATGACGTGGACTTCATTGTCTGAAAACAAGAAGAAAAGTCAGATTCTTCTGTGTGTCTTACATTGGAAACTTGTAGACTCTTTAAGCAAGGCATTCAAAACCACTAGTCACTTTGAAAAATCGAAAGCTTTTACACTGAGCACTTCCAGAGTAAAACCAGTAAAACAAGACAATGTAACTGCAAATAAACTGAAACATCATGATAATTATTTTCAAGGTGCAACTCTCCCATCCAAGTTCCTAAGTGGGCTTTTTCTCATGCGGATGGATGCAACAAATTTTTTCACGATGGGACTGCAACAATCTGACAAACACTGTGTAATCAGGTACTTATCTGCAGTATAATGATGCAGAAATAATAAAACTGTCCCTCTGTGTTCTAAGAGACATAGCAGACTCACTCACAGGAAGAAAAAATAAATGAAAGTAATTTGAATTTTTGTTATATTTAGTTAACAGTGATACTACTTTTTATTTATATACATGTATCTGAAACAAACGTTTAAAAAACAAATGGCCACAAAGAATGCTATGCCCTGTTTAACCATTATATTCCAAGAACAAAAGCACAACATTTAGAGCAAATGCAACAAAGTCAATGCTTCTTTAATTGCTTTAATTGTTAATTTGGGATTTGAACTAAGAAAAACCACTGTGCTACCAACATTAGCATACCTACTATGAACAGACTAAATAGCAAGCAACAAAGAAATGCCAGAAGAGAAGCTTATCTTTTTTTTTTCCTACCATTCATTGTTGGAATGCTGTTTCATGGCTCAGAAAACGGATCCTGGCACTTTTTATCTTTTATTTAAATTAGAGACCAGTTTAGCTCGGTGGGTTGAGCATGGTGCTTGAAACACCAAAGATCGCAGGTTTGATTCCCGTTCCGTTCTCACGTGTTGCCTGACCTAGTCGAGAGGTGGCGTCCCTGTCCACAACAGGGAGGTTGGATTAAATGATCTCTAAGGTCCCTTCCAGCCCAGGCCATTCTATGATTCTATGATTATAGAGTTCATCTCATCTGCTAGAGCCATTCTTTTTTTGTGTGCACATAAAAGTCAATTATATCAAACTAAGAGTTTGAAGCCAAGAGTTGTAAAACAACCTTTGGGAGGTGCAAACTGAGCAGGGTATCAGACAAGGCAAATCATATCATTCCTCCATTGCAGAGAAGGTCTATTTATCCCTTCCCTAGCACATCACTCTTTAGTTGTGTTTTTATTCACATCTCTATCTTCATCCTAATGCTGAATGAATATAGGTTCCAAAATCTCAAAGTTTTATGCCAAATAAAATTCTAGTCTGACCCAATGAAGGCACACCTGGAGAAGGCACTCAGCTCCCTCATCTTTTTCATCTTTCTTCATCTCTCTCTCTTACAGTTACGTCCTTTCTTGGCACATTAAGCCCTTCCTCCTGGGCTGCACACAATATCTGCTGTGTTGCCCTTAACCATGATGAGGCAGGGATCATAGCATCAGACAAGGTTAGGAGTTGCTTCTCTCCCTGCATTACAACTGTTGAACACAGCTGGATTGCAAGGAAACAGCTACCAAGATGAAACAAAACGTGTTTCTTTAAAGCAACCCATCTAGAAATTCCCTTACATTCTCCTGCAGTTTGAAGTCTCAAACTGTTTCTGCGAGCAGAACACAGGACGTTCCATAAAAATATGAGGAAAAACTTTTTTACTGTGAGGGTGACAGAGCAGTGGAACAGGCTGCCCAGGGAGGTTGTGGAATCTCCTTCTCTGGAGACATTCAAAACCCACCTGGACATGTTCCTGTGCGCTCTGCTGTAGGTGATCCTGCTCTGGTGGGGGGGTTGGACTAGATGATCTTTGAGGTCCCTTCCAACCTCTAACATTCTGTGATTCTGTATTAGCAAGTTCTTTTAAGAAGTGAGGTCTTCTTGAGAAACACTCTTGATGGAGATAATGACTAAAACAAAAACTCATGTATCATGTGACACCACAGACAATGCCATACTTAGAACATCCTTTCTGTTATCCACAATCTGCTTCTGTTTTCATAAGCCGTCTAGAATATGAAACAAGATAATAATTCACTATGATCACTTCTCATCTATCTTGCTGACAACGACTGTAAGGAAGGGGACAAATTGCATTACCTCTGCCCTCCATGCAAAAGACTAATAAAAAGAAAGAAGAAAAATCAATTACATTACTCTGCAAAATACTCTTTCATAGTTTTCTACAAAGGTAAATATGAGAGAATAAATGCATAGGTTAGCTATATAGTGCATTATCTCACTTGCATTAGAGAAAATATGCCCAGCAGCATATTGTTTGGACATATGGGTCACGTTGACTTTTTGGCTCCCTTATCATCAAATGCCAAACACGAGCATGCAGAGTAACATTTGCGTCTGTTTTCTTCATCTAATGAAAAGCATTTCCTATAGGTACTTAAAATATAAGAATGTTAAGGAACACACAAGGTTTCACCTATTGCGGGATTTACTTCTAATTTATTTTTTCCCGTGATTTCTGACATCAAGAGAGCAAAAGAAATAAAAATAGAGGTCTCTTTCTGATAAAGATGTACCAACTAAAGAACATCCTAATTAAGGAATGAAAAATTGACTGCGGTTTAACAAGGACATTCCTACTTTCAGATTAATTTTCAGTCTCTAGAGTGGACACATTTTCCAACATAAAATAGAAGAGGTTAGAGGGTTTCAAATTGTATGATGTTTGTCATCTTTTTTTTCCAGCCTATGTCCTGACTTGTGTTAGAACACAGCAATACGTCATTGCATTCAAACAGGATTAGTGGCAACTCTTGCTGTTTTTCAGCTTCTCTGGTGTTCTCTTTAGAGCCTGTTACCTTTTAATTTCATACTCTGTGAACAGAAATATGGTCATATAATTCTGGTGGTATTCCAAAGAATACACCCAGTGTTTTCAAGATGCAGCACAGATTACAAAGATAAACAAAGGAAACGGAGATACATTGGTTCCTTTCTTTTTCTTTTTTTTTTTTCCCCTGCCTGGAATGAAGAGAAGAAAGCAGGAGTGACTGCAGTCCAGCTCTTCCTTTTATATATGTTTTATATAATCAGATTACTTTCTGATATTTAAGGGCAATTATTCTTCTTTCTACCATCCCTTCATTCACAGAACAAGGCATTTAGTACATTTTTCTACATGTTATACAAAGCTCATGCTGGTAAACGTATTTATTGCAATGAGTCACCACTAAGAACTACTACAGCAAATGGAGAATCCCTGGCAACCTGTGACAGCTACACAGTTGTAACCCAACCATAATTTTCTCCTGTTCAATAGAATTTCATTTGCAAATATCAGTAATGTTGTGCCTTTACGAAAGCAGATATTAAACAGATTTCATTAGCCATATAAAGGAGTAAACTTTTTTTTTGTTTGCTTAACATATCAAATAATTTTCCAAGCCTCTCTCAGGGCATATAACAATAACTTAAGAAATTAAGTCTGGATCTTTAGCATAGAGAAATCCTGTCTTCGGTTTAGATTCATTTACATTTTCTTTCCAACTGACCTTGAGTCAAGTTACAATATCAAACTTTTTACTTCATTCGAGTTTTCTAGGATCTGTGGAAGTTTAGTCTTACATTAATAGGACATACCTGGCTGGACATGAAAGCAAGGAAGGGAAAGACAGCAAAAACAGAATTGCAGTTTTGCATTAAGACCTTCTATATCTGCCTTCTTCATGTGGCTTCCATTCAGCACTTAAAATGTAACTTTGTGTAAAAAAAAAAGTCCTGTTAAAAAGTTCTGCTGTTGCTAAATGAGGTCTCATTTGCATCTGCTGACAAAAGATTTCATTAGCGTAACACTGGAAAGCAAATGAAACCAACGGCAGCAAAAGAAGAAACTGTCCTGACGACTTTATTTTTGTTAATGAAAAACAGAAAAAAAATGCATTATCATTGTCAAACAAGCTCTGCGGCTGATCCAACTCAGTCTGGTGTCTACTGAAGTTCAGTATTTGGCTTCTATGACGGAGTTACAGTGTTGGTAGGTAAGGGAAGAAAAACTGACATAATCTACCTGGACTTGTGCCAAGCATTCAACAAGGTCATGTATGACATCCTTGTCCCTCAGTTGGACCACTCAATGGATAAGGATCTGAGTGGGGACCAGTGACAACATGCATTCCACAGGGGTCAGTATTACAAATGGTGCTGTTTAACATCTTTGTCAGCAACAGCACCCTCAGCAAATTTGCCAATGGCACCAAGCTCAGTGGCATGGTTGACACACTGGATCAAAGGTATGGCATCCAGAGGCACCTCAACAGGCTTGAGAGGTGGGCCCATGTAAACCTCATGAAGTTCAATAAGCCCTAGTGCAAGGTCCTGCACAAGGGTAGGGTCAATCCCAAGCACAAATACAGGCTGGGTCATGAGTAGATTGAAAGCAGCCCTACAGAACAGGGGATGTTAGCGGATGAAAAACTGAACATGAGCCAGTAATGTGTGCTCACTGCCTATAAAGTCAAATGCATCCTGGGCTGCACCCAAAGAAGCGTGGCCAGCAGGTCAAGGGAAGTAAATCTCCCCCTCTACTCTGCTCTCACGAAATCCCACCTGCAGTCCTGTGTCCAGTGCTTGGGCCCCCAGCAAGGAAGACAGGGACTCGCTTGAGCAGCTCCAGAGGATGGTCACGAAGATGATCAGAGGGCTGGAGCACCTCCCCTGTAAGGACAGCATGAGAGAAGGCTCAGAAGGACAGAAGAGAAGGCTCCAGATCTCATAGCGGCCTTCTGATACTTAAGGGGGCCTGCAGTAAACATGGGAAGGGGCTTCATCAGAGAGTATAGTGACAGGACAAGGGGTAACAGTTTCAAACTGAAAGAGGACAGATTTAGATTAGATTTTGATTAGATTAAGATAGATTTAGATTAGAAAGAAATTCTTTACTGAGAGAGTGGTGAAACACTGGCATAGGTTGCCCAGAGAAATTGTGGACACACCCTTCATGGAAGTGTTCAAGGCCAGGTTGAACAGGTCTTTGAGCAATGTTGTCTAGTGGAAGGTGTCCCTGCCCATGGCAGGGGGGTCAGGAGTAGATGATCTTTAAGGTCCCTTCTAATCCACACCGTTCTATGATTCTATGATGACTTAAGGAAGATCATCACTGGGATCCAAATGTATAGCATGAGCAGCTATTATAATCTCAAAAAACCTCTCAGGTTAGTTAGCTATGACTTACACTTAGTAAATCCATTTTGTACTTAATTCAATACTCCACTTACATCCAAATTATGCTTTACTTTGAAATTTGTTCCAAAGTCCTGAATAATACTGCAATTAAACTCATAATCATCCTAAGTTTCCTTTCTGCTTTGCCTTAAACTATCCATTCTGAGTTGCACTTTTCTGTAATTACGGAACCCTCAATCTCCTCATTTCTATTTTCTTTCTTGCTTTTACCTCTTTGTTTCACATGAACTTTGATGCAAAATAAGAAAAGTATACTCTTGGGAAACTCAACTATACTATGTCTTAAACTTCTTTCCCTTCTTTGCACATATGGGGTCACATCAACTGTCCATTGGCCAAAAACGTGACAAGGAACAGCTTTCAGCCGTTAACATTTCTTAACTTCAGAGACTTAAAAGGCAGTAAGGGTGAGTGTCAGGAGGACAGAGCCAGACTCTTCTCAGTGATGTCCAGTGACAGGACAAAGGGCAATGGATGGAAGCTGGAGCATAGGAGGTTCCACAAAAACATTAGGAGAAACTTTTTCCCAGTGAGGGTGACAGAGCACTGGAACAGGCTGCCCAGGGAGGTTGTGGAGTCTCCTTCTCTGGAGACATTCAAAACCTGCCTGGACGCGTTCCTGTGTGACCTACTGTAGGTGATCCTGCTCTGGCAGGGGGGCTGGACTAGATGATCTTTCGAGGTCCCTTCCAACCCCTGACATTCTGTGATTCTGTATGCTAAATTACGGTTTACAGCAAACAACAAAGACTCACTGACCTTGTTGACTAGTATAAAAAATTTGGTCTGTGACCATGCTAAGAAAAAAATTGTCCTGTGTAACTTGTATGGTACAGGCTTCACAGGCATGGATTTGATGTAGCTTCTTCCACATTAAGAGAGTAAGGTTATTCTCAGACACGTAACCACCAACCTAAATGACATCCTAAGAAAGTTTCTATCACTGTAATCAGAAGTTTTCAAGGAAGCAGAAGAAAAATCAAACACACAACCACATAAAGTATCACAGCGGATAAGGATGTTTTAAATGTCAATTTTATAATCTATTGGTCTTTGAACTTGCTAACAACAACAAAGAAAACAATGGAATATTATATCGATCTGGGACATAATCTGAACTTCATTAACAGAGAAATCATTTACAAAAGACTTAGCAGGATTGTAAATGATGAAATAAATACGGAATGGGGGAGGAGGATGGAAGCTAACACAGTACAATTGGAGAAAAAATAATTGGTGACACCAATATTCAACAGGAATAGGAATGTACTGTCAATATGCATATCTATATTGCAACAGTGCCTAGAACACCTGTTGAGAGCATGGTCGTACTGTATTAGGAGCACTGTAAAAACAAAACAAACAAAAAAAACCCAAACAACTTAATTTGGATCCCCAAAGATTGCTTTCCCTGACAGCAAATCAGGAAAGCATGTCTTAAAGTTACATCATGTCAGAGATTAAAGAGCTTGTCCTCTGCTGTTAATTACATACAAGGTTACAGCTGCTAACCATGCACTCTTATACTATGCCCTTTACAGCTGCACTACTGCAAAAATATAATAAAATGGTAACAAAGCTAAAATACGAGAATTACAAATAATTTGGGGCTAATTTATACTGAAAAATTCAGAGTGCTAAATATGAAAAGTAAGGTATGATTCAAAGGGCTTTTCAAAGAGTGACAGTAAAAACTTTGAAATTTGAACTGAAATAAATATTGGAAATATTATTGAATGACAGAGAGAAAACAGTTCTGCATTATTAATGTGAACAGAATGTCACACTTAAGGGTAAAGATCTAGAATATTTACATATCACAAAGCAATTAGGTTCTTTTTCGTTATGCAAGAAGATCAACTGCTTCATATGCAGGAGTAGGAAATTATAACTACTTTACCAGATAGGTAGCATTTCCTCATACAACTTCATCTTTGGAACAAAAAATAATCAAAAAAAAAAAAAATGTTATAGAATCTGCCTCAACAGCACATGACATCAAGAAGAAATTGGGTTAACAGAAAACTGCATTTTTTAACCCATACTACAGATCTCTTCCAGTATATTTATATACCTTAAGGGAGATAATGAGAAGCTTTGCTGTTAGTTATCTACTATGCAAATCACATAGTATTGTTTAATGCTTAAGTAACTTTGACCCACTTTCCAAAGAGATATTTTAATTTTGGAATTTTGCAGATCATAGGTTTGGAAAATGATTTAAAGAGAGATGTTTCTTTAGAGTTTTACTTACATGGTAATTTTCACACCACTTAAGGCAGGCCCTATTTTTTTCTGCCAAAAATGTGCCATTACTTGATAACCAGCAGAATCTGACATCAACTTGTATCTTCAGTACTGACTCCCCAAGTGGCTATCAAAAATAGGCACTGGAGGGTAATTAAACCAATGAGATTGCAGCGAGTGGAAACCTGGCTTATCTTGCATTTGTCAGCACGTATATAACACAGCTTTCCTCTCTGCCAGGAGGCCCTAAAGCTCTGCAAAATTGGAACCTCCTGCTTCAGCTGATTGTTTGGCAAATTGTTCTTGCGCCACAATTGAGTGCAGTTTTTTTGCAGATTATTTTTACAGTATTTTTAAAATGCAAATCACTGGCATTGATTTTTTTTAAACACACAATTTTGGCGCACAATTGGCTAGCTGAATGTCCTTATGCAAAGCCTATTCCAACAAAAAGAGCACTGTTTACTCCAACAGTTTGGATCTGAACTGAGTGAAAAACATATTTATGTTCTGAATTGCCAATGATACAAAATACTTCAGTGAGGTGCATCCATTGCTATAATCTTTCATGAATAATGTGAATTATAAAACAGAAGCTGCCATGCTGTTGCAGGCAAATTATTAGAAGTAAAATCTGTTAGAACCAACTCTGAAGACAACATCAAAGTGTAGGGGAAGAGATTTTTTTTAACATTGAATTTAATTACGAAAGATGTCACATCCTCTGGTCTTCACTCTAACAAAGAAACTTCAGTTGAAGTTTTGCCTGAGAAAGCAGTTCAGGACTGGTCTTATTACAGGTTTTAGGATCCATACAAAATTAAAAACTAGTGGGGATTGTCTGCTTTGTCTCAAACACCGACAACACTATCTGTGGCTTTCTGGGGCTGCAGATAGTCAACTTTCTGAACAGATTTTTAATATCTGACAAACTTTCTGATTCTTAAATGAAATCTGCTTTTCATGTCCTTCATTAATTATATAAATTGATGGTTATTAGGCCAACAGTTTAGAAATCAAAGTATCTGGGTCTATTCTGACTTTCAACTGTTTGCTATGCATCATCAGTAAATCATGTCTTTTCCTCTATTTCCTGCTCATTCCCTTCAACTGCTAAGGAATACTGAGGAATAATACTAAGAACTGTTTATTATTCTTAAATATGTTTCTGGTGCAGAGATTTAGTTTTGCTCTGGTCATCTACATTATATTGTTACACAGCAACACTGTTGAAGATCTCTCTGAATTTGCATAATGTTATTTATGATTTGTCTCTACCAGGACAAGCACAAACATAGCCCTGATCGCCTCATATTCCAACATGAGTCGGTGGAGACCCCTGTGTAGACTTGAGAACTGTATGCATTTAGGCACAGAGGTTACAGGTTAACGTTTTTCACGAGATCCTCCAAATAAATATTTATATTAGGAAGTAAGATATAAGCAATACTGAAGTAATTATATCTGATACATGCATCAATACTCTAACTGTTCTGAGCTAATAATGTAATTTTACATGGCATCAGCTTGTGATGGACACCAGATACAAAAACAAGATAGGTGTTGTGGTTTGACCCTGGCTGGCCGCCAGGTACCCACACAGCCGCTCACTCACTCCCCCTTTCACTGCCAGACAGGGGGGGAAAATACTTCCAAGGGCTCAGGGTTTGAGATAAGGACAGGGAGATCACTCTCATTTACCGTCCCGGGCAAAACAGACTCAATTTTGGGGAAATTAGGTACATTTATTAAAACAACTAATCAGAGAGGAGTAATGAAAAGTAAGAAAGAGCAAACAGATCTTAACAAACAGAACACCTTCCCCCCACCCCTCCCTTCTTCCCGGGCTTAACATCAATCCCGGTTTCTCCACCTCCTTCCCCCTGAGCGGCGCAGGGGGACAGGGAATGGGGGTTGCGGTCAGTTCATTCGACGTTGGTTCCACCGCTTCTTCACTCCGGGGGGGACTCTTCACTCTTCCCCAGGGCCATTGTGGGGTCCCTCTCACAGGAGACAAGCTTCACGCTCTCTTCTCCGGTGTGAGTCGTCCCACGAAGGGCAATTCATCACAAACTGCCCAACGGGAGACACCTCACGAGGGGCAGCCCACCCCTCGTGAGTCTGAGGTGCAGTCCTTCGGGGGAAATTGCTCCAACACGAGCCGCCCGCAGCTCCACATGGCGTGGAGTCTTCTACACGGTGGACATCTACACGGTGATCCTCACGGTGGACATCTGCACCTCGCCCATGGGCTGCAGGGGGACAACCCGCTTCACCATGGTCTTCACCAGGACCCGGGGGACTCTCTCTGCTCCGGAGCCTGGAGCTCATCCTCCCCCCCCTCCTTCTTCACTGACCTTGGTGTCTGCACAGATTCTCACTCCTCCATCTCTGTGCCAGCTGGTGCAGTTCTTTTTCCCGTTCTTAAATATGTTTTTCACAGAGGCGTTCCTCTGCTATCACCTTACTGACAGGCTCAGCCTTGGCCAGCGGCGGGTCCCTCTTTGGAGCCGGCTGGCATTGGCTCTATCAATCTTGGGGAGCTACTAGCAGCTTCTTACAGGAGCCACCCTGCAGCTCCCCCGCTGGCGCCAAAATCCGCCCAGGCCAAATCAAAACAATAGGAAATTAGATGGGGAATATATTCAGCAAGGAACTTACGGTTTTTAAAAAATAACAACAGCACCACTTACTATAGGGGCTAACAGCATTGCTAACTAAATTTAAATTGATCTCGATAAGGAAACAACCAACTGCTGTCAGTGGAAAAATTCCAATAAATTCAAAATGCATTTTTCAAGATTGGCAAGATACCACTGAAATCCTGTTTTGACACCAATATCCCAGTTTCCCATCCTTCTTAAACTTTTCCAAGGCAGGATTAGTAGTATTTCAGGTGTATTAAGGAACTTCTTTATTCTCTGTAGTGCTTAGTCCCTTGCCTGTTCCCCAAAACTGGCCCTAAGGAACCTCACCCCTCTGAAAGCTGCAGTTCAAGATGGCAGGAGGAGCTGAGCCTGCATATGCAATCTTCTACACCAACACAACTTCCACAAGGAGAACCGCATTGACCACAACAGAATCACAGAATTGTTGAGGCTGGAAAAGATCTCCAAGATCATCAGTTTCGGCCAATGACCGAACACCACCACATCAGCTAGACCATGGCACTGAGTGCCACATCCAGCCTCTCCTTAAACACCTCCAGGGACGGTGACTCCACCACTTCCCTGAGCAATGCATCCCAATGCCTGATCACCCTCTCCATGAGGAAACGATTCCTGAGATCCAACCTAAACCTTCCCTGACGCAGCTTCAGGCCGTGCCCTCTAGTCCTGTCACTGGTTGCCCGGGAGAAGAGCCCAACTCCCACCTGACTACAACCTCCCCTCAGGGAGTTGCAGAGAGTGATAAGGTCCTCCCCAAGTCTCCTCTTCTCCAGGCTAAACAGCCCCAGCTGCCTCAGCCTCTCCTCACAGGACTTTCCCTCCAGTCCCTTCCCCAGCCTCGTTGCTCTCCTCTGGACCCGTCCCAGCACCTCAATGTCTTTCTTGCAGTGAGGGGCCCCGACTTGCACACAGCACTCATGGTGAGGCCTCATCAGTGCCGAGCACAGGGGCAGAATTACAACACAGTAGCTCTTCTCCAAGTCCTTGCCAAAGAGATGGGAGCAATGCCAGCTGTAGGCACATAAAGAAATTCATAAAGTATCAACACACATAGTTTTGGAAGAGTTTGGGCATAGGCTCAGAGATGGGCAGGGGCAGAATAGCAAAATATGTTGTAAATACTGTACTATTACACAGCTACTACATTAAAGTCACAATATTACTGTGGAAATTATTCATCACTGGTTCACACTTCATAATTGTGTATATTTAATGAAATAGAGTCTAGAAGAGTTAAAAATTCTTGTTCTTGCCTCCTCAATGGATATAGCAATTGATTCTCTGCATCAACTTTGCCAGATGTGGCTTTTAATTAAATCACATTAAGTGATGATTATTTGTATTACAGCATTCACTAGCAGCTACATAAAAGAGGGATTGCACTTACACAGAAAACTTAGGATTTAAATAGAGAGGAGAAGATCCTTCTAGACAGAGGATCAACAAACAGATAATGCAAGGCTAGGAATAATAAAAGCAGTAGGCAATAGATGCCTAAGGAGCAGTGGATTCCCCGACAAGGCAGAAGCAATAGCTGTGGTAGGGGAGAGCAGCATGAGCTCTCCATCCTGTGAGACAGCTGCATCCCACTCAGTGAGGCACCTCTGAACATCTGGCCACAGTGCCTTGCTCCAGATCACATGGAAAAGAGGTAGCAAAGCCAAATCCATTTCTTTCAAGTTCTACCCTAGCTCTTAATCTTAAGAGTGCCTTTCTTTTGGGGGTTTATTATGTTTAGAATAAGAATTTACCCGGAACACTGAGACAAGAATGAAACAGGAATGCTAGGACGTAAATGTACTTTACCCGCCCCCCCCCCCCCCCCCCCCCCCCCCCCCTTCAAAGCAGTTGCAATTACAGTCAAAAGGTTTGGGGTTCTTGTTTTGGGGTTTTTCTTTGGCTGGGGGGATAGGAGGCTGAAGGGATGGGTGGGAGCTGTCAATTTGTTTTTTAACTAATGTATCTAATCTGGAAGGTTTCAGACATTCAAAGATACATCAAGCGGGTTCCAGACTTACTTCCTAAGGTGCAAATAACAAATGATATTTGTTATCAAGAAGTAATCCACTTCAAACAAATTAACCACTGCAGAAGGATCCATTCTGGTAAATACACAAGACAGTCACAGACACCACACAGAAAAAATAAACCAGTCATGCACTTGATGCAAACTATTCATCGACATTTAATGTTCATTGTCCAACAGATGGGTTACTAATATATCAATATACATTGTACCAGTTGCATAAAATCTCCTGTAACTATAAGTTGGATAATAAATTTATGAACTATATCTGACTTATTAAGTTCTGTCCTCTTATTCATATAACAATCCTCCGTATCACTTGCCAAGTAACAGGGTACTCAGTGCAACTGATATGATAGTGTCTTGCTGTTAGTAGAAAAATAAATGCCCCATTGACTTGAAGGGGTTGGGGATTAATAATTTTCATAGCAAAATGCAAAAGGTTTGATCCCTGTCTTCCTGAGACTCACTGTGGAACAAGTGAGAAATTTTGCCAGATGAGCTTAATAAGTTCATTTGGAATTACTTATCAGCAGTGATCACAAAAGCTTGTGGAAATCAATCTGTGTGACACCACTCAGGAAATTATTTACTTTTTTCAGTTCCCCTTTGCACTTAAGTTTCTTGCCTTTAAGCTATATTGAAAAGTTTACCAGCATAACTTCTACATTAAAATCTTCCACCAGCAGCATGCTTTCGGCCTCTGTAATTTCCTCTCAGTGATTTGGTGGTTAAAACTGTTTGCAACAGCGTTCCTTACCTGTTTTCATTGGTTTCTTACTTAATGCGAGAATAACTGATAGCTGAAGTGCTATATTCTCATATGTAACATTATTTTAGTTTTGCCTTCCTTTAAAGAGGTCAGAGGCTGAACACGTGGTTTCTGTTCATTACACAATTTACACTGCAGCTCAGCCACAGAAAGGTAATGCACATGATACAGCAGAATACTTAAAATAAAGAAGCAACAGTCAAATCACGAGTAAAATTATTTTGTAAATTCATTGAGTGTTTCTCTAGGTTTTAAGGTTGTTAAAATAAAAGAAAATAAATTAATCACCAGATATATGCTAAGACAGTGGAAGAGATGAGATCAAACTTGGACGTCACATTTCTTCAACATACGTGTCGGAAGAAAAGAACAAGCAGGCTTATCTTTTCTAGAAAGGTTTCAGTCTTTTCTGGAAAAGCAGCAGAAATATGGAATCCTACATTCCCATTCCTGAAGAGATAATGTTTCTAGTTGACTCAATCATCTTTAGAGGTTGGAGTTGGGATAATGAGAGTGCCGTTAAACTGGCAGAAGTCCCAGTCTCTGCACTGTGAGGCAAGTCTATGCTTTTCATTAAAAAAAAAAAAAATAGAGAATTGTGAAAATGTACATACAATTGTATGTAGCACTATTCCACTAAGTATTATGTCTGATTAACTACTGGCATTTTAACTATGTTCTTAACCTGTAACTGAAGTGTTACTCAGCCATCCTGTTTCAAGAGTAGACTTCTTAAGCAAAATTCAATCCTTAGTTGTCCAGTTAAAAGAGAATTATACTCACCATGACAAAAATAGAATAAGAGAATCCAAAAGCAGAGCTGCTGCCTAAGGTTGTCATTTGCCTAAAAGGTGAGACAATTGGTGGGAGGTGCTTTTTTCTAAGGCAAACACAGCACACCTGAAGTTAAGAAAATTAATGGCTGAGGAGGTAGAGCAGGAGGCAATATTTACAAAACTGTATTAAAGAGACAAAGGCAGATGAACAACACCTGAGTAAGATCAAGCTCTAAAATGAAGAATTCTATACCTGTTTTAAGACATAGAATATCCATTTCTACAGTATAAAATGTATCCAAATGTATTATTCATCCATCACTGGTCAATCTTAGTAAAAGTAGCCAAAGTTGTTCGATTGCCTTTGGAGATTATCAATTCACCTATGTGAATATGCGTATGAGGCATTTATTGAACCATAGATTGCTACAGAATAATAATTGTAATATAATTTATTATGCTACGTATTCCTTATTATAAGAATGAAAAAAAATTGCAACACAGGATGAATTTCATCATTTTGAGGACAATTTTGTCCTTCTGAATATAAGGAATTATAAAGTTTTTACTCTGAAACCAGTTTGCTTTGTACCCACAAAAAAAAAAGAGCAAAAGTACGTTTTCATTGCTAGCTTAAAAAAAAAAAAAAAGTGTCTCTGAGTCTTTGAAATAAATATTGTTCAAATGAGTCAGATAAATTCACAGTAAAAACCAAATTAATATTGTTCATGGTATTTTCTTAATTGTTTTTTTATGTGAATAACTTTCCGGGTTCCACCCAACATAAGGATCTGGCAACGATACTGAAATAAAGCCAGGAAGGATACTTTCATGCTTTTTCCAGCTCCCATCAAGCTTCTGGCATGCAACTTGTTCAGCCGTCTGTGGGACGAGAAGAAGTAAGTGGCCGAAAAGAGAGCATATGCATGACAGCAGTTAGTGAAAGTCAGCCCAACAAGGAGACCAACTATGACATTCAAAGCAACAGACAAAAGTGGAAAAGAAAAAACACATCCTAACTCAGTGAAGTCATCCTAGGTTGTGATATTTATGATTTTGCCTATTATTCTATAACATAAATTAGGATGAGACCTAAGCCTTTGACTATTTTGTGCAAAACTGTGTCCATAACTGACATTTTGAAGACTCAGTAGAAAAGGTCCATCTTGGATATCTTCATAAAGTTGATTCAGCATAATATTGAGTGCTTTAGCCACCACTGAATTCATTAGAAATCAAAAATATCCAGTGCTGCTTTGGATCAGATGCACTTAAGAAATGCAACAAGAGCAGAGAATTTGGTTGAAAACAGGTAGTAGTCTGACATAGCTGCTATGTAACAGCTCATTAGTGGTTTCTGACTGCTCCAAGGAAAGTTGGTAGATATTTTTTTGGAATGGACACATCTGGAAAAAATAGAATCATAAAAAAAAAGGCCAAGAGAAAAATGAAATAATCAAATACTGTGCATACAATTGTTCAACACAGTTGGGCTCTGGTACAAAATACACTCGATATTCTCTTTCCTGTAAAAATAAGAATACAGGTGAAAGGAGTTACTTCTGTTCTTTCCCTTCCTGAATACAATGAGTTTATAGGGGAAAACAGGTAGCAAAATATTCATCGCTTTTTGACTTACAGGTGCAGAAAGTCAGCTGTCCAACAACCAAAGTAAATCCTCAAATTCAGGCTCCATCTTCTGTCCGAAAATCAAGATGGTAGTTCAATGTCCTTTTCACTCTTCATGGGAACTCTACAGTGCCCTCTTGCAAGCTCTTCTTTGCAGCAAAGGCTCACACCAAGAGAAACTGGATTTATTCCTCAACCCTCTGTGACAGACAACATAATTATTTTATTGATTTTTTTTATTACATTGCTCCTCTAAGAAACTAGGGGACAATCTGAAGGGGAGTGTAAAGACTGTGGTTGGCAAACACAAGGCAAGAAGGGATTAGAGGATGGAGCCGGCCAAAGAGTTGCAGCAGGACGCTTCGTACAGTGGTCAGTCACTGAACAGCCAATGTTGAGCTCAAGCCTGCAAAAATAGACCACGCAGGAGAATCTGGGGGGAGAGTGGGAGCAGGGGAAATCTGGAAACCTGCCATGCCTCTCCCTATCGCTTTTGATTTACTTTCATCAAAAATTCAAATATTCTACTTTATTATTATTATTATTGTAGTAAAAATTAGCCTTGAGCTCAAAAGCATTTGAGTCCATTTTATGGAAAGCACAGGAGGTCTAAGGAACGCTGATACTGAGCAACCTGGCCTCAAAGCATTTTCTTAGAGTTTGCAAGGATAACTTTCCTCCTTAAAGTAAAAGACCACAGTGATAAAACAATTCAGAAGACAGTAGTTTTTGTTACTTTTCCCCCGAAGTTCACCTTTTCCCTTTCTCCTGTTTTTTTCCTTTTTTTTTTTGCCACCTGAAGATATAGATTAATGAAGAAATGGTAACTCTCATGTTCTTCTACAGCTGAGGAGGGTGATACAGTACAAAGATAAATAATTCTGTTGTTTTATAAGATGGAAGCTTTGTTAGAATAAATAAGAGCAAGCAAGTATTTTTATTCCAAAGTATGTCTCTCAAAGAGTTGAGATTTTCTTTCATGGGTCAGTTTTAACACTGAAAGAAGAAATTTTCATCAGAGAAATAAGATTCTTTTTTTTTTTTCCTAATTAAGGCATTTTGCTCTTTTCTTTCTCGCCTGCAGTTCACAGAATAATCTAGGTTAGAAGGGACCTCTGGACTTCATCTGTTTCAATTCTCTGTTCAAAGCAGGTTACTCAGGCCCTTGTCCGTCTGAGTTTTAACAGCCCCAAGAACAGAGATTTCACCTCCTCTCTGGGCAACTTTTTCTAATATTTGACTGTCCTTGCTGTGAATATGTTTTTACCTAATAACTAATAAATTCATCTGTTGCCATTATGTCTGTTTCCTCTTATTTCTTGCTATGTAACTCCAAGAAGCGTATGTCTTCATCTTCTTTCCCATTAGATACCTGTAAGGCAGACACAAGGTTTCTCTTTAGCTTTCTCAAGGCTGAACAAAGCCATCTTGTGCTTCATGTGCTCCAGTCTTCTGATAAACCTGCTGGCTCTCCTCTGGGCTTGCTTCAAGATGTCAATGCACAGCCACCATTGCCTCATACCCTCTCTCTTAGGAATACAAAGTCCTTTTAGGGATACTTGTCACTTAACACTAAAGCAAAAAAAAACAAAGCCACCAAAAAAGAGAGTTAATGTTCATAATTTTAAGTAGGCATTCATGTGAAAGTTCTTAGTGTTTCACTTTACCAGGATATTAGAACTCTATCAGTTCTCTTCCTGAAGAGCTTGCATTTGGTCTTAAATTCTGAAAAGATGATTGGGCAAAACTACAATTATAGCACACTTGCATGTGTTACTGGGACTATTCTACCATAACCTTGCATGATGAAGAAAAAATCCAGTATCTTTACTTCTCAATCCAATGTTGTGTCTTAATAATCTAATTTTTATGGAAAAAATGAATTGACTGAAAGTGAGTAATAAATAAAAGCAATACCTTCATTGCTTCATTTACAAATAGAAACATTGAATCATTAAGGTTGGAAAAGACCTCTAAGACCATGAAGTCCAACCATCAACCCAACACTACCATGATCACTAAAACATATCCCGAAGTGCCACGTCTACAGGTTTTTTGAAGACCTCCATGGATGGTGACTCCACCACTTCCCTGGGCAGCCTGTTCCACTGCTTCATTACTCTTTCAGTAAAGAAATTTTTCTTAACATCCAATCCAAACCTCTCCAGCTTAACTTGAGGCCACTTACACTCATTCTATCATTGGTTACTTGGGAGAAGATTCCAACACCCACTTCACTACAACCTCCTTTCAGGTAGTTGTAGAATGCAATAAGGTCTTCTCTCAGTATCTTCTTCTCCAGACTAAACAATACCAGTTCCCTCAGCTGTTCCTCATAAGACATGCTCTCCAAACTCTTCAACAGCTTTGTTGCCCTTCTCTGGACCAACTCGAGCACCTCAATATCTTTCTTGTACTGAACACAATACTCAAGCTGCAGCCTCACCAGTGTCAAGTACATGGGCACAATAACTTCCCTACTCCTGCTAGACTCACTATTCTTGATACAAGCCAGGATGCTGTTGGCCTTCTTGGTCACCTGGGCACACTGCCGGCTCATGTTCAGCTGCCTGTCTACCAGCATCCCCAGCAGCCCAGCAGCTTTCCAGCCACTCTTCATAGAATAGCTTGAGTTAGAAGGCACCTTAAAGATCATCTACTTCCAAGCCCCCTGCCATGGGCAAAGTTACCTTCCGCTAGACCAGGTTGCTCAAAGTCTCATCCAGCCTGTTCCTGAACACTTCCAGGCATGAGACATCCACAACTTCTCACTAGGGGGCTGGTTAGCTCACTCGGTTAGAGCGTGGTGCTGATAACACCAAGGTCGCCTGATCTAGTTGAGAAGCATCCCTGCCCATGACAGGGAAGTTGGATTAAATGATCTCTAAGGTCTCTTCCAGCCTAGGCCATTCTATGATTCTATGATTCTCTGGGCAACCTGTTCCTGTGTCTTACCACGGTCATAGTAAAGAACTTCTTAATGTTTAATCTAAATCTACCCCGCTCTAGTTTAAAACCATTGCCCCTTGTCCTATCACCACATGCCCTTATAAAAAGTCCTTCCTCAGCTTTCCTGTAGGGCCCCTTCAGGTACTGCAAGGCTGCTATGAGGTGTCCCCAGAGCCTTCTCTTCTCCAGGCTAAACAGACTCAACTTCCTCAGCCTATCCTCGTAGGAGAGGTGTATCCAGTCCTGTGATCATCTTTGTGGCCCTCCTCTGGACCCTCTCCACCAGCTCTTCCCCAAGTCTGTAGCATTGCATGGAGTAGCTGTGACCCAAGGGCAGGATCTGGCACTTGACCATGTTGAACCTCTTACAGTTGGCCTCAGCCCATCGATCCAGTCTGTCCAGATCGCTCTGAAGAGCCTTCCTAACCACAAGCAGACTAACACTCCTACCCAACTTGGTGTCATCTGCAAACTTACTGAGCGTGAACTTAATCCCCTCGTCCAGATCACTGATCAAGATATTAAACAAGACTGTATCCAAAACTGAACCCTGGGGACACTGGTTGTGACTGGCTACCAACTGGATTTGACTCCATTCACCACAACTTCCTGGGCTTGGTAATCCAGACAGTTTTTAACCCAGCAAAGGGGACACCTGTCTAAGGCATGAGCTGCCAGCTTCTCTAGCAGAATGTTGTGGGAGACAGTGTCAAAGGCTTTACTAAAGTCCAGGTAGACAACATCCACAGCCTTTCCCTCACCCACTTAAGCAACTCACCTTGTCATAGAAAGACATCAGGTTGGTCAAGCAGGACCTGTCTTTCACGAACCCATGCTGGCTGGGCCTGATCCCCTGGTTATCCTGCACATGCCATGTGAGTGCTCTCAAAATGAACTGCTCCATAATATTTCCTGGTACAAAGGGTCAGGCTGACAGATCTGTAGTTCCCAGGATCCTCTTTCCAGTCCTTCTTGTAGATGGGCATTATATCAGCAAGTCTCCAGTCATCTGGGACCTCTCCTGTTAACCAGGACTGCTGATAAATGGTGGAGAGTGACTTGGCAAGCTCCTCTGCCAGCTCTCCTAGCACTCTCAGGTGAATCCCACTTGGACGTATAGACTTGTGAGTGTCCAGGTGGCATACCAGGTTATTAACTGCTTCCTCCGGGATTTTGAGGGGTGTATTCTGCTCTCCATCCCTGTCGCCCAGCTCTGGGAGTTGAATATCCTGAGGCTAACTATCCTGGGAGTTGAATATCCTGAGGTCAGACTATTAAAGACTGAGACAAAGAAGGCATTAACTGCCTCAGATTTCTCCTCATCCTTGGTGGCAGTGTTCCCCTCCACATCCAATGAACGAGGGAGATTCTCCTTGGCTCTGTTTTTGTTGTGAATATATTTGTAAAAACGTTTTTTATTATTCCTTATGACAGTGGTCAGGTTGAGTTCTACCTGGGCTTTTGCCTTTCTGATGTTTTCTCTGCATGACCTAACTAGATCCCTGTAGTCTTCTTGAGTTGCCTGCCCTTTCTTCCAAAGGTGGTAAATAACTTCGGGCTGAAACCAAACTATTTAAACTGTTGTTTAAAAAGGTCAGCTAACCAATACCTACTATGGCCAGGGACTCTAAGCTTACATAATACTGAGACACAGGAGAAATTTATAAAAGAACTCTTTTGAAAGAAAGGTCTTCTGGGGAAAGGACTCATCATAAAAAGAAAAAAAAAAAAGCCTTTATTATTCATTAGAAGTATTAAGCAGCCTTTACAATGTATTTGTTTTAAATTTATGAAATTCCTGTATCAGAGGAGACTAAATATTTTATTTGCTTATTTAATTTTGCATGTCACAGAACGAGTAAGTTCTCCTAGAATTAACAAACAAAACTACGCTATTTTTACTAAAACTAATGCATCCACATGATGTCCAGGTATATTTCTGGTCTCCTCCCACAACTGTATCTAGCATTACTTATCAAAATTAATCAAATCACCTCATTTGACTTTGTTCTTGAAGTAAACAAGAATAACGGTTTTCTTTCAAGCATGGAAAAAGAATAGAGGAATTTGAAAAGTTTATGATTCTGAAGACAGGACACCAAATGTAGCCAGCATTTGGTTTTCATCATGGAATGTCTTATTACCATTATACTTTCTTGCAATGTTTTTTTCTTCTGTGATTCTGAAAGGCTGTAGGGTCTTTAGCAGACTGCTACCAAGTTAACTCAAATACACAATGTTCATTTCAGCAGGCATGTACAATGTATGCCAGCAACAAAGCAGCCATAACTCTTAACACCATCAACAATTTGATATATTCACAGCATATGTCGTACCATAAGACTTTAAAAAGCTATTTTCAGGTGTCACTTTAAAATCATGAACAAGTATATTATCCCATACACTCTGAATGGACTTTCTAGTATACTGAATACAGAGAAAAAGGGTATTAAGTTTATATACTTCCAAAATATACAACAGTTTATCTGCACTTTTATATAGGTGTTGAGAGAGATTTTATACAGATTTTCATTTTTCATTTGTTTTTAATGTAGAGATTTTTAGATGTATCTTAATGTTCTGCTTTTGTAAAGTGGCATAGAATATTCTGTGGCAAAATAAATTTGGTTTTCAGAACTAACAGCACATTTAAGCAACTATAGTACTCTATACAGGACAGTTTATATCAATTTTTGTACAAGACTACTATATAGTAGGCAACAATGTGATACATAAATCCTTTTCATACAAAGATGAACGTGATTTTAGACATATTTCATTTTTAGCCAGCTAATGATCCACTCTCCAAAAGGCAGCCCTGTGATTATGAGTGTGTCTGTACAACTGAATACAAATACATACAAAAGCCTTGAAATCATCTGAAAAATTGCCACCTTGAAGCCTGGGTGTTTTTGGAGTGCAACCGCCCCTGCCTTTTCCCTTTGGGCCTATTAGTAGCACTAATGGCGACATCCAAATCCATACTTTAGAACTCTCAGCATTTTGAGAAAGGGATGTAAATGAGGATTTATTTAAAGTACAGTGTTAGGTTAGCAATGGAAATACTTCACTGTGAACAGTACCTGCCATTCAAAAAAAAAAAAAAGTTTTCATTTTCATCAGGCAGGATAGGCATTCAGATCATGGCAGGGAGAGAAGTTGTTTTATTCACCATCTCTGTCTATTTGTAACTGCTTTATACTGTTGCAACTCTCTGTGTAACAAACAGTAACATTGTTCTGGCATAATACAGTGTATAGGGCTCAGGATTTTTACATAAAAGTTATTTACCTTCTACACATTTTCCCACCTTGGTAGGGGGCTTGACTGTGTGGTTATTGCAAGCCTCCTATTCCAAAAGAACCACAGATGTGCACACTTACCAACTAGCAGTTGGGTTACTCCTTTTGAAAGAGAAGTAACTTACCATGAGGCAGCAATAGTAAGAACTTCCACATGCAAGCAATTTCCAGGGGGCAGCTTGCTCTCTGTGTGTTAACATCACCGTTTTCCACTACCAGCCTGTGAGTTTGCACCCTTGACCTCTGTGAGTGAATCAGTGCTTCCCTCTTGAAGACACCTTGTATACTACAAGTTGTCATGCAGCAGTTCCACTTAAAAAGCTTTTTAAGAAGAACATATTAAGGGGGAGAGTCACACTACTTGATACAAAACACTCAAGGATTTTAATTTTTTTTCCAACCACAATGAGGAATAATTTGCAGTTTATGAGCAAGAATTTTCCAAAAATGAAGAGTTCCAACCCTCTCCCAGGAACAAAAAACAGAGCAATCAGGGCTGGCAGCTGGCATGCTAAATTTCAGCTGGGTAAAATTAGAAATGCTTCACATGTGGGAGCTTAGGAATTGAATTTGCCTAGCAGAAATGCAACAGTTCTGTGTACAAACACTTCTGTTCTAAGAGGTTTCAAAGTCCTTTACTACCGCAGATGCTTATTTCCATCTTTATAAACTACAATAAACCATTTTTTATTCAAGGCTTGTATTAATATCTTGTTACAACAAAGACTAATTGTCCTAAAGTTTTTTTTTTTTTCCTTAGCAATTACATCTTCTGTTAGGATTAGGTAAACTTCTAAAGTAAGAGTACTTTCCATCTTCATACATTTCATGCTGAAGTCAAGGCATGCCTCTCCTAGTTACTGTTGTTATTCATCTAACACTCGCAGCAAATGGTTGCTGACATTAGTCATTGGAAATCAGCAAAAAAAAATGCAGGTGATCAGCTTTCAAAAACAAAGCCAAAGTGGCATTAAAACCATATATGTGCATTTCACAATTGCCAAACAGAAATGCATAATGGGCAATACTGGTTAATAATGCACATATTTTCAAACTTTCAATAAGCCATTACCAACAATGGTGGCTAAACAAAAATTTAAACTTGACAATGGTGAGTAGCATTGTCTTCTGAAAGAACTTAAAAGAGCTAAAACACTGTTTAGCAGTTTTAATCATGAAATGAGCTCTCACTAGAATTGCTTGCCTGCTGTTTATGATTTCCATATTCCAAGAGTTTCTCTATAATGAAGCCACAAAACCACCCTACTGGCTTTTCTGGTGTTCATAGATTCACCAAGCAGCATAATCAGGAAATACGTTGTTCCTCTTTTGACATCATTAGCTAGCTTGTGCTCCCCTCAGCCTTATAAGGAAGAAGAATTTGGTCACAGCTGAATGCTTCTGCAAGTCGCATTCCTTTGTCACTGCATGTTATCTGAGACACATGTTATCTGGGAACTTCTCATTCAGGACAAATTATAGCACAGATTAATATATTCTGTAGAGGGACCTTCCTGTGGGTCGACTCCTTACGTTTGTAGAGCTCCTCCTCTTACCTACAGTATTTCACCTGGATAATCCTACATCATGACCTGCTTTGTCTAAAGACGTTTGAAAAGCATGTGGCCTTTTTATGAAGCAAGAGGAGTCATCACATCTCTAGGCAATTTTTCCCAACTGGTAATCATGCTCATTACAAAACACATTTACATCCTTATTTCTCATCTGGATTTGACTGATTTTGAGACACTCTTGCTGTGTATCTCTGTTGATCAAGGATCTCTGTTACCTCTCCAAGTTCAGACTAACTTGGGCACTTCTCAATTGCTTTTTCAATGAATTGAATGAACGATGGAGCACTTCAAATGTCTTTCTGTAAAATGTTCTCCAGTTCTAAATTTAATTTGATCTTCCTCTGATTTTTTTGCATTCTTCCCTCCTGTACTAACCGAAGATAGAATCTGATGAAAAATCTTCCCAATTCTGTAGAACAACAGAATCCCCCTCCCCTTCCTACTGCTGTTCCTGTTGTCTGTTTATAAAAACGCAGAACTGCAGTCAGTATCCATTACAGTCTCACTGCAAATAAAGTTTTAACATTTTTCTCATTACAATGCCATAATCTCTTTTAGTGTTTGCACAATAAAGAATTTGCATGCTATATTGATTTTCCCACTATGTGAAACACAGTTCCTATGAGAAACTAATTATTAATTCACTGGTTCACGTGAAAAGAAAAAATGTAAAAAACCCCACAACAAAACAAAACCATACAAATCCTGAACAAGAAAAACAAAAAAAAAAAACAAAAACGACATGAGCCTCGGTGAAGGTTTAAAGAAAGTTCACTGCTCATCCACTCTGCTTGGCAACTACCAATTACAAAACACTGAGGGCTATTAAAGAGTCATTTTCTGAAACATAAGAATCTTGCATTTTGTCATTGCTCTGTGTAGAGGGAAAGCCAGCTTTATTTTATTTTTTAGAAGTTAAAATCTAAACCAGGGCTATGAAGTAAATTACTAGCACTCATAGTTTGGCTTTACCATAAGATCACCTTCCAAGGCTCACCCTGTAAGTTTTATTTTATTTATTCTGAGAAACAAAAAACATGTCTTCCAAAGTTCTTCATGAAGCCACAAACATCTTGATGCTATGATCAATTAGGAGACAAACTACAGCAATGGTGTTTAAAAAAGAAACCCAAAACACCATACTATCCCCAATTCCCCTCCCTATAATTTTTAGCAATAGGAATAGAATTAGTATCTTTTAATCAGTTCTGCATTCTGTTGCCTTGAGCAGTACAGGTGCCCAAAATGCAGATGAAACTTAGAGTTCATACATGCTTTCAGAGGTCATGTGTTCTGGTGTTGTTCCTTTTTTCTTCTTTCTAGTAATCTACACGACTCCTGGCTATAAATTGTTCCTTCTAGCAACCACATGCCATGATTTTGCTGCCTATTTTTATTCATTACTACCAGCTGCTTCACAGTGCCTGGAGGTAACAGAAAAAATATGTATATGTGTTTTAACCATATGGTAAGAACTGATGATGGTCTTTTATGTAAGATAATCCGTACACTCAGGGTGAAATTCATTCTTGTGCAAAGACCAGGCTAAAAGGCCTGTTCTCCACTTGAACCTTCAAGGACTCCCATCACTTCAAGTTTCTGAGGCAGATCCAAATGTGTACATTTGCATTGCTCCTGTGAAGCAGAGCAACACCCATGCCCATCAATGCAGAATTTCTTATCAAAGGATACATTTTACCATTGTACTTAAAGCTAGAAAGGCATTTAGTCATGTTACATGTTCATTCCAAAAGTGTTGTGTTGCCATTGTTCCTACATGAATAAGGCTTTCTCTGAAATTATCTAGTTGCTAAGTTTAAGGTACAGACAAAAACTTAAATGGGGATGAGATAGTTGCAAAAATAATGTATTCAAATGACATTTTCTAATTTTCTAAAGTATTAAATCAAATTAGAGACATTAAGTGCTAGCATCGAATCAGGTGCAAAAGACTCACTTTGGCAAATGCCAAGTTTGTGCACAGTAACCGGTTTCACACCTCTTGACCACAATAGTCTCAAACACAGAATCATAGGACACACCAGAACAAAATACGACAAGATCTAAATAGAGAGGGAAATGAGGTTGACAGAAGAGTAACAATGTAGGAAGGTAGAAAAGAGTCATGAATGGATGGTGCTGTTAGGATCCCAAGCCAAACTAATTTCAGGGAAATACCTTGATTTGTTTTTCCAGAGGTCACAGGCTGTTCTATGTGATCCTTTTCTTTCCAAGATGCTCTGTCAGTTCACGTAATGAATTATTTTTAATTCATGACATTTCTGTTATATAGCAATAGAACTGACTTTTTTTTTTTTTTTGTATGCACAAATGCATCCATTTGTGAATTTTCTTTTATAGCAGTCTCTTGTTTTCTCCTTTACAAGTGCTTTCAGGTATGAAATGTTTTCTTGTTAATATAGCCAGCCTATTTTCTGGCACAAGAGAAAAGGATAATCAAGTCCTATGAAATCTTGAGTATTCATTTGTGCTGCAACTTAATTAAAAACCTCGACACAGAGAAAAATATCCTTGTATTATCAGTGACATAATGTTTTCAAGATTTGCCATTGGCTTAAATACAAAAATATTCCTAAGTGTGGGACAAAGTTATACCTACTTATAAAGCTAATTCTCACCAAACTCTTCGGTATTATAGAGAACTAATCTCTCAAAATAACACCAAACTGAATTTTACCAAGTCATTAAATCAAAGTTGACAGTGGACTTTTTCTTCACTATACTCTCTGTGAATTTCAAACTAATTCAAACCATGATTTTTCCATTCTATGTATTAAAAGAGGAAAAAAAAAATCTAAATTATCTGTTGTGAAATCCTGAACAGTGAAAGTCTCTTTATCTTTGACTTAACAGGAAAAATTTTCTCCATGATATTAACTATTCTTTCTTTGCCATGGTATACGCACCATTAAGTTAAAACAAAATATTGCAAAACCACACTGAGTGTGCTTCTATGACAGGGAGAACATCATCCTGAATTCTAAAAAGCTTCCCTTATGTGTTATATGTTGATGTTGCTCTCCAATGACAATGTTACAGGCCTAAAAGGCTTGTCTATGTAATTCTGACAACTGAAGTGAGTAACTTGCAAGTGCTTGCAATAATTTTCTGTATACTCCCTTCATCTTCAAGAAACATCCCAACACTGAAACTTATATTGTTTGCTCTTTCTCAATGATTTTCATACTACCAACTTTCAACATGCAAAGCTTGGTTGTATAACATATATCTTTTTTCCCAACTACCAGCAGAGAAATAATGACAGGTCTGGAAAATCATGACGTACTGTTTCTGCCAGAGGCTATACATCTGTCCTCTGTACAAAATAACCAGACTAACCAACCACTTGGCTGATTAAGTAATATGGCATCCAGCTCATACTTATATCTGTATTAGCCTACAATCCAAACAGGGACAATCATGTGGCTTTGTCACTGAAGAAAACAGATGAAACTCAATAGAAACATATGTTGTGGTTAAGATACTTTCTCTCTTTTCACATATATATATATATATACACACACACATATGTATATACAAAGACAAATACCTTAGTATCACTTGAAGGTGAATAACATTAAAGACAAGGATATCCCTCCCAATCGTCACTTCACTATCAAAAAAATCTTGACATTACAGGCAGAAGTTTGGGGTTTTTTAAAAGAAAAAAACAAAAAAAAACCCCCAAAAGTGATAGAAATTTGATTTGAAATGTTCTTCTAAGAAGCAACGAAAAGCCCTATGAAACAGTAAAATGGTAAATCCAGTCAAATTTTATGCCCCTCACACTCTGATAAGAATTCTTTAAGACAAAACAGAACCCTGTAAAACTACACAGCCAGAAACAAAAATGTAAATATTTTTGCGTATGACTTACAGTGAAAGAAAAATTATTTAATTCATTTTTTTCTTTATGACAAAAGTAAACTGATGTCTTTACACTAAACGTATGCTTCCATCAGAAGGAAATGAAACAAAAAAAACAACAGTAGCTAGGTATCTCTTTCTTGAAAAGAGAAAACGGAGAGCAGAAAGGACCATGTTTCAAGAGTTCTACTCTGATAAGTATACACTTCACAACTGTCTGCATAAAAGAAAGCTTAAATAAGCCCATAATTAAATCCTATCCAGTTCTTGCTTTTTTGTTTGGGCAAAAGATCAGAGCGAATGCAAATAAGTGTGTCACATATGAACAGCAGGTCTGGCTGGTATTTGATTCTGAAAAACACCAATACAGTCCTGCTTGTTCAGCAGAACTCTGCAGAGGGATGACTTTTTTTATTCTACACATATTTAAAAAGAATGTTCAATTTTATGAAATAGGACAGAAGGGAAAAAGAAATCCCTCAGCAACCACTGAAGTTTTAGACAATATTCCAATCTTCCAATTAAGCCACTCTAATATACAAGGCAGCAAGGCCTGTTCCACAGTGTCAGGAAAACATCAAATACTGACTCCTGCAGTGAAGCTGCAATGCCCTTTTTTTGCACTTACAAAATTACTTTTCCAGGGACAAGATTCACCTCCGAACATAAGAGGGCATCTGCCAGCACTGAGTGCCACAGAAAGAAGGTCCAAGTGGCTTCAAAGTCTACCGAAGCAAGAACATGCTAAGCCAGCTGTTCCCACAGCAGCCTGTTCTCACAGTCTATGTAGCATTTTGTGCTGCACCCATTAAATTAATCCCAGAGCATGAGCAGTAAGGATAGACCTGCTGTTATCCCACTGGGAATGACATCTAATTAGCGTAAGGTCAACAGACCCACAGAGAGGCTGTGACAGAGCTCAGAGACACGCTTGTCTGCATCAATCTGCAGAGTCAGTTTCATATTTTCAGGCTGAGTTGAAAACACTCCTGGTATCAGAGACCAGGGAAAAATCTAAAACGTCAAGAAACTTACCACTTTCCAAGTGCACTTTTCTATCCTCCTACAATTTAAAAGTGCTATTGATTAAAACAAATTCAGGAGCCCTTGGATAATTGAAAGGCAATTTAAAAACAAAAAGATACTCGGTTCTTCAAACAAGCTTAATCTTGCAGCCTTTATGCAATTAACTCTTTACTAAAGAACCCTACTTAAGATGGCTATTAGTGAAAACACTAAAAGCCCTTCAGTATTTTGTCCTTGCTGATCTGAAGTTTTAATGCTTCCTCATCCCTTCCACTCCTTGCAGAATTGGTATGTTTTTACTTGGAGAACAGTAGGCTTCTCTTTGTTTCCAATGAAACCTGTTATAAACATACCTTTTGTGATTTACCACTTTATGCATCAGCACCATGGAGGGTAATAAAACAGTTCTGTGAATGTTTTGCAAATGAAGCACTATCAGATGCAGCTAAATTTTGTCATACTGCAAACAAGGAGGCTTTCTTTGCTACCATGATTATTTATCATTTTACCTTGAAATACTGAAGAATCATGGCCTTTATATAAATTAGTAGCAAATAAAGTTTAATCTCTTTGATCGATATTGCTCATCATGGAAGCATTAGAGAAAATAGAACAATAAAGAGATCAGGTCAAAAGATCAAGATTATCAAGAGACATTAAGAGAAAAAGGAAATTCAGAGTTCTTTAGTTTCTTAATCTCAATTCAGAATTTCAGTTGCTGCCATGTCATATCAGCTCATACTGCTTTTCCCCATTTTTGAGGAGAAACAATTCTGTTTGTTGTACCAACAAAGTGATACACCATGGCAATAGTAAAAAAAATAACTGAAGGGCTTTGCTTCCAGATCTGGCATAAATTCTTTCAGCAGGCTTCACACTTATACTGCCACTTGGTGTTTCATGCATGGAAGCATAGAAAAATCGAGATAGAAGGATATAGAACTAGAGCAGTCACAAGCAACTACAACTATCTTTATAATCTCTCTGGCTACATCAGAAGAGCAGTTCCTGCCCAATATGGAGAAATCTCAGGACTTCTGTAGCTGCAGCTGCTCCAGCCTTCACAGCTTTAGTTAAGAAGCAAGGGTTTACTAGGTTTGATTGAGAGGGAGTTAATTTTCTTTACAGCAGCCCATATAGCTCTGTGGTTTGGATTTGTGACTAAAACAGTACTGGTAGCACACCGACGTTTTGGCTGTTGTTGGATAGTGCTTGCACAGTATCAAGGCTTTCTATGTTTCTCAGTAAGTAAGCTGTTGACTGGAAGCTGTGATATGAAAGGAAGTGGCAGTAGCATAAAAAGATGGTGAACTAGGACACTTCGGTTCATAACACAGTAACTGTTGCTTTCAGCTCCATATATTAGGTTTGCCTGGCCAGATTTTGTTGGTGGAGGGAGGGGAGCTGCAGGGGAAGCTTCTCCTAGGTCTGATAGAGCCAACACCAGTCGGCTCAAAAGACAGACCCACCACTGGTCAAGGCTGAGCCTATCAGTGATGATGGGAACACCTCTGTGACAACGTATTTAATAAGCAGGGTTAAAAAAGAACTGTGCCATAACAACTTGCAGAGAGAGAGAGAGAGACGTGTGAGAATATGTGCAGACACCAAGGTCAGTGAACAAGGCAGGGGGAGCATGTGCTTCAGGCGCCAGAGCAGAAATTCCCCCAAGTTGTGGTGATGACCATGGTGAGGCAGGTTGTCCCCCGGCAGCCCATGTAGGTGATGGGGTGTAGATGTCCACCTGTAGCCCGTGAAGGACCCCACACCAGAGTAGGTGGATGCCTGAAGGGGGCTGTGACCCTGCGGGAAGCCTGCGCTGGAGCAGGTTGCTGCCAGAACCTGTAGCCTGTGGAGAGGAGTCCACACCAGAGGAGGTTAGCTGACAGGACTCGTAACCCCACAGAGGACTCACTCTGGAGCAGTTTGCTCCTGAAGGACTGCACCCCATGCAGTGGACTCATGTTGGGTTAGTTCATCAAGAACTGTCTCTCATGAGAGGAGTCATGTTGGGGAAAGTTTCTGAAGAATGATCTCTCATGAGAAGGACCCCACTGTGGAGCAGGCGAAGAGTGAGGAGTCCTCTGGAGGAAGAAGACGTAGAGACAACATCTGACAAACTGACCCCGTTTCCTGCTCGGGGAAGGAGATGGATAAATGGGTGCAAATGTTAAGCCTGGGAAGAAGCGAGGGGTCAGGGAAACGTGTTTTTAAGATTTGGGTTTATTTCTCATTACTCTTTAATGCAATTGTTAATAAATTTAATTTATTTCCCCTAATCGAGTCTGTTTTGCCTGGGATGGTAGCTGCAAGTGAACTTCCTGTCCACATCTCAACCCATAACCCCTTCATTATATTTTCTCCCCCATCTAGCTGAGAAGGGGAAGTGACAGAGCGGCTGTGGTGGGCACCTGGCCATGAGCCAGGGTCAAAACACTACAACTCCACAAATACGAGGGGGCAGATAAAACAAAAAATAAAAACAAAACAAACAAACAAAAAACTACTCACACCCCAAAACCACAGACCACGACAACATGCTGCAGAGATGGTAAAAATAGCAAAGTTCACTGAAAAGCATGCTCAGGAAACTCAAAAAAATCTGGCTGTGAAAGAGATCCAGCATCTGCCACAGTGAGCAAGTAGCTGAGAGTCCAAAGAAAACCAATCCCTGGAGCCCCCAAAAAGTAGCTAGAGTCCAGGTAAACCCTAAGTATGAAAGGTCAAGGCTGTCAGGCCTAAAACAAATAATCCCAAAGCAGCCAAGGTTAATGCAGCAACCACACACAGACAATGCATACTTTTCTAATGAGAAGAGCAAATGGAAGAACACTGGTACTCTACATGATTCCTTCTTACAGTGACAACGTTGAACGTTTTGTATACACAAGACTATTCTAGATGAGCATTCCACCGGATAAAGTAATGGTATTTGCCTTGACTCCATACCTAATGTACAAAAGATCCAGTCCTAAAGCTCAGGCTCTCGCTGCTTCTTTTGCTCTGCTTCTTTAACTAGAAGATAAGAGTCATCTTTCCTTTAGATGTTTGAAAACCTTGGTTGGTTTGGAATTGTTGTTTTAGCTTTCACTGGGCTCTTACTTGCATTTGCAGCAATGTACAAACCCAGAGAACCAATATATACCAGCAAGTTTCTTATACATGGTGGATATAAAATGAAGTTTGGCCTAAGTAGGAACATGCTAATCCCTCAAATACTGCCTACTCCATTTATAATATTTTATTATTTCATTTTTGTTCATCTGTTTAAATATTTCTGTACTTCACAATTTTATATAAACAAAATCCACAAAATTTTATTAACAGTTATTCTAGAGCAATGGTTTTAAACTTCTGAGCTGCACTTCCCAAAAAGGTTCACAGACTACCATTAAAGGAAACAATAACAATGAACAATAACAAGATTACAGGGTGACTAATGGTTACTAAAACAAAAAAACCAACCAAATAAAACCCCTATCCACCTGTAGTAGTCTGCAAATCAAGAAAAATATTGTAGGTCCCTGTTATAATGGGCTTGACCAATATGAGAAACTCCGTTGTCATGGAACACTCTCCAGCCCTTTCTCTCGATTTTCATTGCTGACAGATGAAACTGTAAACTGCATGAGCTCCCTTGTAAACTGTGATGCTTTCCTCAGCACAATCAAGTTAAGAAAAACTCCAGCCTGAAATAACAAAGTATTCTACAAGAAAAGGAAGAAAAATATTTAAGAGTGGAATGTACTATGAGCACATATTTTATTAAAATTTCACATGGAGATTGAACTAATGTTGAAAATTCCACAGGAACCATGAAATGCATACTAAATTCATACTGCATGGAATCCTCTTCCATGCTGGCATTCTCCACTCTAGTGGTAGTCTCCCTAGGGATAAACACAGGCACAAATATCTGGATTTTAGTGGGCACACCTTCTTTTATTTGTATGGATCATTTTGTGAGCCGCTGGTTAAGAAGCTCCTAGTTTATGTTTTTCCCTTTATTTGGTTAGTTAAGGTCAGTCATAAGCTTATAGAGAGGAGAACAGAGACACGCTGTGCAGGCTCTCAATACAGGCAGTCAGATATTTCTTCAAGTTCACATTGTTAAGCACCAATGATGTCTTGCAGAGTTAAAGTCACAAAATGTGGAAAGGCAGCTACTTCCTTAGCATTCAAGATCTACAGACACATGTAGGATAGTAATCACACCAAGAATGGGTAAAGAGGCTGAATTTTCTTTCATTCATTAAACAAATATGCAGAAAAATCTGAAATCAGTTGTTGCAAGTTACTTACAGGTAAAAAAAGTCAACTAGGTATGTCTAAATGAAAAGACGAGTTTGCTTGAAAATCTAGTGTAGGATTAGTCTAGGTAAATCACAATTTTCAGTTCATTGCCCACATTCAGCAAATCCTCAAACTGAAGACAACGTAATTACCTGAATAAGAGAGAGGAAACATGCTGGTCACCATCAAGAGACATCATTAAGTATGGAAATGAAAAGAGCCAGATGTTTCTCTTTCATTTTTCAAGTAGATTTAAAATATTAAAAGGAAGTGCTTCCCCCTCCCCCCCCCCCAAGAAAACCACTGACTGAAGAATGGTCATTTCTTTCTGCATGTCCTTTAGACAGAACATGCTGCTTTGAACTTGCATTTCCAACAATGACTATAGAAAAGGCATAATACTCTTCTGAAATAATTATGTACTACAAGTTGTGATCTTTTATTGTTAGTGCTTGAATGAGGATATCCCGGAATTCTCCACCATCAATTCACCACCTTTAAATGCACTTTCCTCCAGCACATCAAGTATTTGACAAGAAATCCACACAACATGAAGGAAGGATGTCCTTGAACCAAAACCTTGTATGAAAAGGAAAACAGCTAGAGTTGTTTTAATAGTTGCTGAAAATTCTGTATCCAATCTCTACATAAGATTGACCTTTATAAGACTTTTTTCCTTTGTACAGAGAGAAACATGACTAAACTACTATAATTAAAATAGCCAAGAATGTTTACAGAGAACTTCAATGTTGTTTGCAAAGCCATTTTATCATGGATCTCCAAAGCGTGTGCGTATTTAAAAATACTCACAGTAAGACAGAAAAAGCTATGAAGAATCAGTGCCATTCTGAGTGTCTCTACCAAGTAAGGCAAACAGATTTTCAGTTTTCAGAAAAAAACAGTATTTTTCCTTGAAGAAATAATGAACAAAGGAGTTATTTATAACTGTCGCTAATGAAGAAGTGTCAATAATATTTAGTATTTTGCACCATACTTGCGATGTTGACTCTGAGGGTATGTTTATTGGTCTGCTGTCACATAGTACGATAGGAATTTTTTGCTCATATAATTATAATACTGGATCTTTCAGACTGTATCCTAGTTTAAATATAAACTAGAATAGTGCTAAACTTTTTCCTAGTGGAAAATTATGCTTAAACATGATCTCGTCTCATGATTGTCTTCATTGTCCGGAAACAGTTGAATCAAATTATGAAAATACTGCTTTTCGCAGGTGGCAGATTACCTATAAACAAGGCAGAACTCAATGGCACATGATGTACTATCCAGCTACAGTTTTCAATTCTACAGTGGGCAACCCATTTGAACCCAAGGTTTAAGGGTCAAGGAGTCTCTTCTGCTTCCACTTAAACCTTCGAGAAAGCTGTTGCTGAAATCAAATGAATAGTTCAAAAGCCTAAACATTTTCTCTGAGGAGCACTCCTGAAATCAGAGAAATGTTTCCATGTTAGAGGAGTGGGTTTTGTCCTCCCGAACAAAATGCCACATTTAGTATTAATAAAACTGCACCAATGACCTTCAGGGAATAATAACATGTGGACACTGGTGTCTTTCATCTGCCATCACAATTATTGCACCAAACTTTACTATCAATTATCATAGAAATAATTAATTAAGGCCATGAAAATTCAGACATGCATCCTTTAGGTGGAAAGTCTGGTGAACTGCTCAACAAAAAATGAAAACTCACAGCTTAGTTTTTTATTTGCAATCATAACTGCTGTTACGAGATGAAAATAAGTAGATATGGCTAAAGTGTTTTTATTCTTCTCGTTTGATGCAATTTAGAGAAATGAGTATAGGATTCCAGACAAAACAGCTTTGTTTGCAAAAGATAAAAGCAAGATTTGGGCACTATTTCCATCCCATTTAAGTTTATACTGAAACTGGTATTTATTCCTTTTCTCCTTTCATACACAGACAGGTAGCATTCTGACTACAATCATACTTCAAAGCATTGTGTAGATGATTTTAACACGAAGATCAGGTGACAGTCCTTATACTGAATCCAAGCCTCCTCAAGTTTTATGGCATATAAAATCTCTGTATTTTCTGGTGTAAGTTGGAGCCATTGATTTTCTAAGAATTCCAGATGTATCTTTAAAGTAGTGTTTTCTAGCTTTCAGTGTAGTTTCCTTCCCCCTTCAACTTCAAACGATATCAAGATGAGGTTTCTAGGGCAAACAGCTCTGGAAATGTTGAAGGCATGACTCTGGTTCATGCAGATCTATACCTTCTCATAGAGAAGAAAAAAGTTATTTTAATAAAAAGGGATCTCTGTAAAAAAAAATCCTAATACCACAAGAGCAGACACAGAGCTTACAGGAGGCACAAAGAAAACCCTTCAATGGTTGCTTCAAAAGCCTAGTAAAACTCCAGCTATATCCATAATCAGGATTTTTTTGTGACATGAGGAAGTAAACTTAAAAGAGACCTTATATTCCAGCCCTCAGGCCTTCTCCAAGGTAAAACCACACAACTGAGCAGAAACCTCAGCATAGTCTTCCTTTAAATCACATGTTTACCCAACACCTGTTTGGCAGCTGGCAAGGAACTCTCATATCCAAAGAGTTGGCAATTGAAGGCTTTACATTTACTCCAGCAATCGAGCTTCTTTTCCATCCTGTAAAAACCTCTACACATGAAAAAAAAAATGAACTGGTGCCATTCTCCTCTTTAACATCATCTAAATCAGTTTGAGTAAGCAAGCTTCCAAGACCAATCATAACAAATAACAAAATAAAAATTTTGTTATCACCTATCAGTTCCTTTCATTCTAGTATCTAATTAAAAGAACATGCTCCAGGCTGCAGTTGCTATTATTTTACAGGTGGTAGCGAGGAGTAGAATACTGTTGCTACAGATTTCTTAGTAGTGTTCAATTGACATTGTAAATCCACTTCCCATAGATGGACAAACAGACATGCATGCAAAGTTAAATGAAGATTCAGTTTCCACCTGTCAATTCTCCTATACTAAATGAAGGAACTTTTCCCTTTCCTTGTCTTTGGATATGGTAATACCACAGATGTAGTAAACAACTGACTCACGGGGAAGCAGAGATGAGGGCTTTTTTCGTGTTCCTACAGTGCCCAATACAGAAGCTTAAAAGGTCCATGACCACACAGAGAAGAGATGCCATGTGTGTAAATACTGGAAGTGACACATACTTGGTTTTCAAGTTGTCAGCTTTTCCAGGGAAAAGGACTAACACACTGATTAACATCTTTAATCCACCAGGAAGGGAAAAGGATCTGGACTACTCTGTTAATATTTGGTCAGGATGCTCAAAGTAGCTTTTATTCTTTTTGTAGCATGGAAAGGCAGTAAGTTTAACCCTCTGTGAGCCCCACCTGTGGAACTTTTTGAAATTAAGTAACATGAAACACAAGAGAGGTCCAAACTCAAGCCAGTTACAGTATTGGCTACATAGCTCATGGTAGCTGCACTCTGTTTCCACCACCACCATCAACGCACCAAGATATCCACTCTTTTTCCTCCCCCTCCTGTCTCCTACTGAATTATTACAGATGTAGAAGCCTGGTTAGCTCCAAACCCCAGCCAGAACAACCTGTGACCTATTTGATATATTCCATTTCATATCTCTGACATATTACTGAGTTGCTAGTGCTCAGATCCTTTATTGAAAGAAAAAGAAGTTGACAGATGTCAGCATCCTCAGCACTCAACTACTATTATTCCATCACAACCTGTAGATCCTTCCTTGAAAAGCTACCCTGAACATTCATGTTAGTGAAAAACAGGCATACAGGAACTCACATAAGAAAACAAAATTCTTAGCCATAAGGTTCTTTAAAAAAAAAACTTGCCTTTTCCTTAAGTTGCTCATAGAATCATAGAATGTTGGGGGCTGGAAGGGACCTCTAGAGATCATCTAGTCCAACCCCCCTACCAGAGCAGGATCCCCTAGGGCAGCCACACAGGAACTCCTCCAGGCAGGTTTTGAATGTCTCTGGAGAAGGAGACTCCACAATCTCTCTGAGCAGCCTGTTCCAGTGCTCCATCACCCTCACAGTAACAAGTTTCTCCTCACGTTGAGGCAGAACTTCCTATGTTCTAGCTTACACCCATTATTCCTTGTTCTATTACTGGGCACTACTGCAAAGAGACCAGTACCTTCCTCTTGACACCCACTCCTCAGGTATTTGTATACATTAATAAGGTCGCCTCTCAGACTTCTCTTTTCTAGACTAAACAGCCCCAGCTCTCTCAGTCTTTCTTCACATGAGAGATGCTCAAGTCCCTTATCATTCTCGTAGCTCTCTGTTGGGCTCTCTCCAGTAGATCCCTGTCTCTCTTGAATTGGGGAGCCCAAAACTGGGAACAGTATTCTAGGTGTGGTCTCACCAGGGCTGAGCAGAGGGAGAGGAGAACCTCCCTAGACCTGCTGGACATACTTTTCTTAATGCACCCCTGGATACCATCGGCCCTCTTGACCACAAGGGCACACTACTGTCCCATGGACAACTTATTGTCCACTACAACTCCAAGATCTTTCTCCAAGGGGTTGCTTCCAGCAGGGTGACCCCTAATCTGTACTGGTGCCTGGCGTTATTCCTCCCCAGATGCAGGACTCTACACTCGTCCTTACTGAACATCATGACGTTCACCTTTGCCCAGCTCTCTCGCCTGTCTAGATCACGTTGGATGGCAGCACAGCCTTCCTGTGTGGCAGCCACTTCTCCCAGTTTTGTGTCAGCAGCGAACCTGCTGAGGGTACACTCTGTCCCCTCATACAGGTCGTTGATGAAGATATTGAACAAAACTGGACCCAGCACTGATCCCTGGGGAACACCACTGGCCACAGGCCTCCAGCTTGACTCTGTGCTGCTGATCACAACCTTCCAAACTCTATCGCTGAGCCAGTTAACAATCCATCTCATAGTCCAATCATCTATCCCACATTTCTTGAGTTTTCCTACGAGGATGTTATGGGAGACAGAATCAAAAGCCTTACTGAAGTCAAGGTATATGACATCCACTGCTCTCCCTTCATCCACCCACTTGGCCACATCTTCGTAGAACGATATCAGATTAGTCAAGCAGGATTTCCCATTAGTAAATCCATGCTGGCTTCTCATGAGAACCATCTTCTCTTTCATTTGGTTAGAGATGGCCTTCAGAATGAGCTGCTCCATCACCTTTCCAAGGACGGGGGTGAGGCTGACTGGTCTTTAGTTGCCTGGGTCCTCCTTCTTACCCTGGAGTGATATTGGCTTTCTTGCAGTCCTCAGGCACCTCTCCTGTTCTCCATGATTTTTCAAAAATGATGGAGAGGGGCTCAGCAACATCATCCAGCTCTATCAACACACGTGGAAGCACCCCATCAGGGCCCATGGATTTGTGTGTACTGCAGGAATTCAAAGTCATCTAGAATTAACCATTTCACCTAGGAGAGGTATTAATTTTGTACCATTTACTTAACCCCAAGGATAAGGGTTCAGTCATCTTGACCTATTCATGAATCCTTGTGTTTTGGAAAGTCATGTCCAGATTGCCCTTGTATCAGCCATACAGATCGAGGGGCTTGTAACTTTCATACATCACGTGCACAATACATCAGAATGACCAGCTAGAATCATCCTGAGACTGTACAACAGGCACAGAACAGGCATAAATTATCCTGTGCAAGAGGAGCTGGTAAAGAACCATTCTGAAGGTAGATCAATGCAGGGGCAGAAGGTGCAAGGCAGGGGAACACTTTTTGACATTTTTCATCATAATGAACAGAGTAAAACTCTTGGTTGTTACGGCAGAATGACTTTTAGAAGGACCTACTTGGGTTTGATTTTGCTGCTCTTCCTAGTTAAAGAACATACCTATATAACTGGTTAGATTTGTGATTCATGTACATATCAGTATTTTTCCAGTAAAAAAGGGCTGGTTTAGAAACTGAAGAAATTGACACAAGCTAGCTTTTTATTTTCACAGCTGGAAGATTAAGTTCTGCTTGTCCTCATATGCATCACATGGTTCAAGAGTATTATTACTTTTGTACACCATATTTCTGAGGTCATTGCTCTTTGAGAGAGCAGGTGCAGGAAGGCAGGTGCTGGGTGCAACAACCATTACCTCAGTCCTGTCACTGCCTCCTGGAAGACACCCAACTGTTGTCTCAGAAGGGCCTCAAGTGCCATTGTACCCTTAACGAAGTTGAACCTACTGTTATAAACAGAATGTTAGGACTGGCCAACTGACAACACTACTCACTGACACAAGGTAGAGAAAAGCTACAGAGAGACACTGGGAAAACAGTAATTCCTGGGCTATCCCTTTCCAATAAGTACAACTTCCTTAAGTAAGGCAGGTGCAGGTGAGAAGAAAAATTTGAACTCTACAATAAAAACCCATACGATACAAGAAAATATTGATGTATGGAGCAAGTCCTGCCCACAAATAGACCAGATCCTCTTGTTCTTAAGCTGTATTATGGTAGAAATGCCATGGCTGCTGGCTTAATATTAGAACAAACCTGAAACCTTTGATACAGAGGCTTGCAAGGAACACTTTCCAGGAAGCACTGTAATAATAGGGCCTCAGCATCAAACCAGCTAAGTAAGAAAACTAGATCTGCTTGTTATCACTGTATTAATTTGCTTGAAGGCATTCCTGTTTCTAAATTAACAGCATGATTCACATTCATGCTCACCATTCCCTCTTATTCTCTGGACTTCATACACCACACAAAGTATTTTTAAAGCATTACCTTCTGTAGACTTTCACCTGTGTTTGCTATTCTGCCAAAAGATTTTTATTATCTTTCATCACAGCTAGCAGAAGAATCAAACCTGACAGCAAAGAGTCCAAACTCCATCTTCCAACAGCAAATCCCATTTTAGCAGCTGATAACTCATGTTCACCTTCATAGTTAAACTTGAAGTTTTGCATGAACAGCTGCACACAGATGAACTGACTCTTTCCTCTGGATTTCATATATTCTACATATTGATACACTCTAAAAAGAAAGCCAAGTTTGAAGAAAATCTGTTCAGCAATTTGAATAAATAAGCTTTATGCTAGCAAAACGCAGTCTGAAGTAATCGTTGTGGTTCACTAATAAACATCCTCTCACCTTCTCCCAGTTCTGCCCTACCTCCCATCAGAGGCAAGAATCCCATTAAAAGATACTTTCTACAGCTCTTCAAAGAGACAGAGGAAGAAAAGAGAGGGAAGTGATTCTCAGAGCACTTGTCTTAAATACTACTGTGACCAAGGAAACAAATTGCAAATAGCATTCTTTCCACTCATTACACAGGTCCCCTCCCCCAAAAAATCTAGATGAATGTTTCATGCCAGTAACAACATTCTAAAACCAATTTTGAGGTGGTTCCTCATATACACAGTTTAACAATAGAAAAGTAATTTTCTGTAAGTAGGATGAGATAGTTTCTAGCTAATAGACTAAAAGAGTTATGACTGATTACCTACAATGCCTGAAAAGATCCCAATAAGTCAATTTTACTTCACATTTAAGTCTTTTCCATTTTTTATGTTTTCCTTTAGCCGTTAAAGTTTCACATAGAGAATTAACCAACTTGAGGATTTTTGAAGAATTCTAGAAGAATATATGCTTTGTCTCTTGAGCAAGCAAAGCTGAACCAAGAGATTACTCTTTGTAGACCCTAAAGTAGGCCACAAAATGAACCTCAGGACTAAGTATTTGTATCACAGAAAACGCCAAGATCTAAGGATTAATATATTTTTCTCTTGTAATAATTAAACATGAATTCAAAGTTGGTCTGCCATACTTTTAAGTTGTAGGAAGCTGAACAAGTATATCTGGAACCCAAAACTGGCAAGTTATATCAAATGAAATAAAGCCCTCACTACTGACATCTATGGTAACAACAACACATATAAAAAAATTTGATTAGTTACCAATTCAAAGTGAAAACTAGATATTTTCTTTTATTCATTATTTGGCCACCTTTACAGTTCCACAGCAGAAGAGGATCACTGGACAACTCAATGAACTCCAAAACTAAACAAAGAAAGCAAAAAAGTTTAATTATGCTACATAAAAATTTTGCTTTTTCATTACATACAGTGAGAAATTAAGTGCTTCTGGAGATGATTACGAGATAAAGGATACTTTTACCGATGTTTTAAAACTTAGTTACTTTTTTCCATTTACACATAATCTATCCATAGTTAAGGGTCTAACCATTACATTTTCTCCTACAAACTACTAAAAGCAGACACTATCCAGCAGTTTAAATAATATGAAAAAGCTGCATCTATTTAACAGCTGCAGAACTCATATGACAGAGGCAGTAAAATATATAAAAAAAAAAAGAAGACAAGAGTTAAAAATCCTACTGCAAGAATATTAACTGTAATAAAAGAGAAGACATTAAAACCAGCAGCTAGTTAGGTGCCAGGATATAATAGAACCCATAAGGGTAGGCAAAGAATGATGCTAAGTTAGGGAGAAAGAGTCTGTTTTCAGAGAAGAACTTCCTGACAGGCACCACAACAAAGCAACATGAACGGTGACTGTGTGGTCCCCTTCTCGTAAATAAATCAGGCGTCAAAGGTTGATCTGCAGTTAATAAGAGGTCTAAGCCTTCTCCAAGGATTTGTAGTATTCTGTCAGCACAGTCCAAGCCTTAGGAGCCATGAAGCCCTCCGGCGGGTTTTGTCCTTCTCGAGCCAGCTTGCGCATGCGGGTCCCCGATATAAAATCAAAGTCTTCATGGCTGCAAGAGTAGGAGCGGGGGCATGGGAGGGGAGGGAGAGGAGCAAGGAGAGAGATAAAAAAAGGACATATTTTAAAAGCAAGCAAAGTCATTCATATTCCTTCTGCTTTCTTGATATTTTATACATTTCTTCTTGGGAGTATAATGTTGTATAGCAACTGTCATTTCCAGACATCTGGTCAGCAATGCCAGTAAATCTCTAGAACATACACCCTCTACAATATTCAGCTTATTAAGCTCATTAGGTTTAGCTGCATAGTCCAGCTGATCTCCTGTGAACTTAGTCGAGTCTGTGCTTCCAGCTAGCCTGGCTCGCTCTCTAGGAGGAAACAAGGAACTTCCATTGAAAGAGATCCATCTCCCCCACCTCCTGTCTCAGCCCTCTGCCAAGCAACAGCAGCCATCCTGGTTTGCATCTCACCCTGCCATGGCAGTAGACCAGCCCTATGTGCTGGGTGAAGGTTCAGTGCTGGTTGAAGAACATCATTTCAATGCCACTAGAGAACATGAAAAAACAACATTGTACAAAATCTTAGCGAAGGACAGTTTGCAGAACAGAGAAAGTAAAAGCCTCGGAGTCTAGAGGCAACATGCCTAACTTGCACGACTAGGCCACTGCAAGCCACTGAGCATATGCACATGTGTACACATACATATGCATATCAGTAATGTGGCACATGCAGTTCAAAATCAAGAAAAAAAACAAGTACTGAAAATACCTTTCCCTAAAGATGTTTTTTTCCTGAAAACCATAATTCAGTTGGACAAAGGCACTCAGATCAAGATTGTTTATCATTGTTAACATGAGAACTTGAATTAACTTCTCAGGTATGTGGTCATAAGCAGCAACAGCTCTACAAGTTGAATTCTTACTTCTCAGAAGACTGAAACAGTAGAAGTGAGACAAGAATGCCAGAGTTCTACAAAACATTCTACGAAAAATTATTTATTCTCAAATTAAATATGCAATTTTACTTATGCCATTTGCTCAATTTGTAACATGTATGCATTACTCATTCTTGTCTGTTTGACATAAAAGCCAAGTATTGATCTCAGATGCACATGCCTTAGATAGGAACAGCCAAGTGTGCGTATCAGAGGGCAGAACTTGGCTCTAAGCACTGAGCTACGCTCAGTAGGGTACGGCAGTTAGCAAGTTGCAGAAAGCATTCCACAGTTCCCTTTCACAAAACCACTAGCCCCATAACTTTTTGATTTGGATTGTATAAATTTACACAGCAGCACTGCAATATCAGGTCTTTTCTTATTGCTCTCAATTTAGGATTATGTGTTCCTGAAGCATCACGAGACAAAAAGCCCTACTGTGCTTCAATTCTGCAAAATACAGTCTACACAGAAATGAAAACTTGAAGTTGATGTAAGCCCATGGGAGAAAAAGTTATGTCACTGCTATATATAATACCTGAAAATTTTGTTCCTTGGCAGAGAGATGTCTACTGTTCACTAAACACTGTCAGAAGGTAACTTGTGTTCTTTGTAAAGAACTATTTCTATAAAATATACGTGGGGAAGTGAAAAGCTGGGTTAAGTCTAAAAATATACTACGCCTTCACATGATGAGAAAGAGTAAAGCAAGTGCTATAAAGTTTTTCCATGTACGGTTTTCTTCACAGTGGGGTAGCAACACCGAAGTTTGAGCACTAAAAAAAAAAAAAAGGTTAGCAGCTTTATGTGCTCCTTGCCTATTAAGTTTTCAGAAAAATATTCGACTTCCATGTCTTACAAGTTAAATAAAGGCACTAAGACAATAAGTTTAGATATACCATATAAGTATGCTTCAATAAGATCCCCAATTCCTTTAGTTTCTAATTATCCCTAGCATAAAAAGCAGCTCTAGAAATCGGAGATATCAAGAAAGAGAGAAACAGGAAAAGAAACTATAAGAGAAAGGAAAGAAAAAAATGAGCAGGAATCATTTAAGAAATGTAGTACATTCAGCATCTCAGAACATTTCTAAAAATGTTTCAAAAATATTATTAAAAAGCATAAAAGTACTAATGATGTCCTCTCATTATCCCAAACTTCTCTTTTAAATGGATTTTTCTTTAACAAACAAAAAAACCCACCCTAATTAGTAATCATAGAATGGTCTAGGCTGGAAGGGACCTTAGAGATCATTTAATCCATGTCATGGGCAGGGATGCCTCTCAACGAGATCAGGCAACATATGAGGAACAAACGGGAATCACTGAAGTAATTCAAAAGGAGCTCTGCCAATACATACAGTATGTTGAAACAACACAGGAATTTTTGCTTTTTAAAAAATTTTTGCATTTGCAATTTTATTGTTTCCACTCTAATCTCAACTTTCATACCTAAAAGACAGTATTTGAATAACCACTCAACACCTATTGTCTTAATTAACGGTAGAAATCAAATCTCCTGAATATCAGAAAATGAGATTTCCACTATGCAGAAATATCTCATCAGTTCTGGCACTGTGGTGTGATGTGAACCATGAGGATTTTAAAATAAAATATATCAGTATGAGTAATTTGCTTTTGCAGAAAAAGAAACCAGAAAGAAGACTCAAGTAATTTTGTTCATACTGGTTTTCAAGGCTATAAGGAATTACTCCATATAAACTGGATTTGAGCAGAACATGAGAGGGGGAACATTTGACCATTAAAGCTGCTATGAAATACAAATGCCAAATTCCATTCTCAAGCGAGATTTGGAATGACTCTCAATGAAACTTAACTCAAGCCTTTTCTGAGCATGAGATTTAAGTGTCTTTGAAATTTTTATTCAGTGGCTGCTGGAATTAGTTTTCTTTGAGCGACACTGTATGTTAGTAAATGCTTGTAACATTGATTTGACCTTTTACTACCAATTGAGTTTGACTAGTATTGACGTAACATTTGGTGCCAACGCAATTAAAAGCATTCTCCAAAAGAAAGAGGAAAAAAAGGCAGAAATAAATCCACAACAAAAACTTGTCAACAGAAAACCACTCTTGAAACATATTATATTGAGACTGGTATTTGCTCCATGGCATAGCATCCTATTACACTCACAGCATGGAAAAAGCCTTACATACACACATTGTGAAGTCTCCTTACTGATGGAGGACAGGCCTAGGCAAACAGAAAATACATAACTTTGCTGTGCTCTTATATACCTTGCAAAATGAGAAAAGGAATCATTTCTTACACTGCCCATTGTGCCCTCCTTCCACACACAGAGCTATATGTATATGCAGACACCCGGAGGTGCACAAGATATTTTATATTTGGAAAGCAGTGATTTATTCAGAATTACATAGGAACAAATTTGTATTGTTAATTAATCTTCATATTATTTGCAGTAACTGAGCATCAGACTCAAAGGACACTAAAAACCACACAAAGATTATTAAGAATTCATACACCAGCTCTTTCATTCATTTACAAAGACATTTTTAGTCTGTTAAATGGATTTCCCTTTCCTTCATGCACTCAGTAGTTACTTTTTATTATTAAACCACAAGTGACCGTCAGCAACAATGGCAGGTGTTTATGCTTTGTTATAAGCTCAAACACTCTAAGAGCAGTGTGTGACACTGAGATTTCAAAGATGTTACAGTTTTTGTGACAAAGAAGTTATCACCAGTTTGCAAGCGGGAAACGACTGCATAAAGATGTCCACAGTCCTACAGAAAACCTCTGCGTACCTCCAAGGCCTCAGTAGAGTATCTTAATACAGTGACTGAGGAGAATATTTTTTCCACTGCAACAACTATTCCCTACAGGTTTAATCTAAGTAAAAAATATATTACATAATTGTTTTTTCACTTTGGAACACTAAAGATCAGTCATAATCTTGGGAACTCTGACCTTCTGTTAGGGTATCAGGCACTGAGCAAATGATCTTCTTGGAACTCCCATTCTCTGTGGAGGGCAATGTCTGGTGCTCTCAAGGTGTCAAATACAAGACTCCTAAATTCAAGTCTCATGATAAAAGTACAGGTCATTCATTCATAGTTTTACTTATTCATAAAAATGGGTTTTTTTGAAACAAACACATGGAAGTAAAACAATAACATGACTTATTCATCTTGGTCTGGTTTCAAAATGACTGCCACGCTCTACTAAGCTGATATACTTTAGATCTGACTAATTCCTAGGACATTTCAGAGCCTCCTTACATGGGGATTCAATCCTTTAACAGTCCTCTTTTTCCAGCCTCCCAGTTCCTAAACAGGAGTTGTCATGAAGTGAATTATAACCTTACAATCCTTTTCAGAAAGATTTTCACTAAATTTAAATTTGCCTTTGCAACATCAAGTCATGACTTACACCGTACAGGAACGGAACTTTGTCTCTCTACGTGTCAAGTCTTGGTTATGTCAGTCTATGTTACCTTAGGAATGCCCCATGATGTTGAGTGAACTAGCTGGTATCAGCCAGGATGAAAAACTAACTGGCCATGAACAAACTCTCTGCAAAAGTAGAACATAGTAATGTGATTAATATCGCCTTATGTAAAGCAAATTCTTTACCTGCTGTGAACGAAATTCCTTTCTGACTAGCAGGAGGGTTTAAGTCTTCTGAGCTACTGTAGAGTTTCGATGTTGTCAAGGGTTAGGGTTGGGTCAACCACTAAACACTGACAGATGCTCTAAATTATGTATCTTAAATTATATCCTAATGTTAATTGAGAAACCAGATTTCACATGTCTAAATTAAGAAGGACAGTCAAGTGTGCTTATCTCAGCCTCTTACTACCACTTTATAAATCAGGTATCACATCAAACGAATTTGGGAACACTATGTACTTAGCTTAAAAGAGCTGTCCTGTAAGTATGACTTGATAGTATTACAGCAGTCATAATAAACATACTAAAAATCCTAGGAATAAACCACATAAAGTTAAAACCTCTCCTCTTCATAGATACTTAACACTTCATTCACATTTTACAGCAAGCATGAACAGTCTGCTTCAGTAACCTTACTTATGGGTTTCTTTTAGCAAAAATGATCTCATCAGTTTTCTTTCAGGACAAAAAAAAAAAAAAAAAAGAAATTTAAAAAAAACCCATCCATTTTTCCAGACACTGCTGTGGCTTTTTTAATTGCCAGACTAATTTCCTTTCTTAATTGCATTTTTTTCTCAGCAGCAGTCTGTGGCTGCATTTTATAGGACTGATCTTCTGTAAAGAATTGGGAATCTCTGCTCACCCAAATAACTACTACTATTAAAAGCCACCAATCCCAAATTACACTTGTCTGTGGTAACAGCTTGAGAGGCCTTTCTGGCCAAAGAAACACACAAACTTTTTCTGAAGGGATTCCAGCACTGGGTAGGGATTTTTTTTTTCTTTTGGAGGGTGGGGTGATGTTTTTTGCAGACTGCTTGGTTCTTTGTGGTTTTTTTTCTTTATACTTCAGTCTAATAGTGGTTCACAGATCAGACATTCATTTGTAATTTCTCTGTTATTACTAGAGTTCTACCTATAAACTTTTTCAAAACATGTTTGAACATATTCAATTATTTATCTGAAATTCTGTGTAATCTAAAAGAGTAAGAAGTTTGATAAGCAAAGGATTGTATCAATATCCACACTAGCTTCTATATGCATTATTTCTTCAGAATTCTATGCAAGAGGAAATCACAGAATCATAGAATCCTTTAAGTTGGAAAAGTCCTTTAAGATCAAGCTTCAAGATTGCTCAAACTTCCCACAGAAACTTAGATTAGGCTTGCTATCCAACTTCAGAAAAATAAAAACAGATTTTTATTTCATTATCCTCATTTTGAGCAAAGGGAAAACAAAATGAAAGTTAGCTCCACCTGGTGCTGCTATACATCACTTCAACTACATTCATTTCTAGATCTTAATTTTAGACACATCTTCTTCAAAAATGTTTTAAGACAGTTCCATGAGATGTTAAACCTAGTTCTAAGACATCCAAGAAACAAATGAAAACTCCTGGTGGCTTCATGAGATAAAATACAAATACATTTTCAAGTCGTTGATTGTTTACAGGTCTTAGTATTTTAAAGGGTAACTTCAGTCAATTTATAAAAATGAAATTTTGTGCACCACTGACACTACAATTGCTGTGCAGCTAGTACAAAGGCTTGTACTTTAGTTTCTTCTTACCCTCTTTCCTCACACACAATGCTCCATGATTATCCCTGAATGCAACTAGAGTATCTCTGCCTTTCCTTATAAACAGGGGTGCATGTAGATACGCCTGCTACCACATGACTTCAGCTCCAGTACACCACCGCAGCAGCTCAGCAGTGTTACCCAGGATGTGAGGACCTGATACTCAAAGTCAGCAGTCATGTTCTCCAGACTGTTTTCCAGGCAAAGATATCTTAGTCTACTGAAATTCCAAGGGCAGCACACGCTCTGGAGAAAACTAAGGCAAGTGAGAAACAAACTGAACTTCTATACCAACTCCAGAAAACAGCACTTGTGTGGATATCCATCTCTGGGAGTTGAAGACCTCTTAGAAACACAGGCAGCACACCCAAGAAGGGCCTTTGCTACTAATTTCGTGGCAGGGCCAGTGGTAGGCTATTTGATGCTCCCCAGGCTTGCCATCAGGTCACAAGCAGCTTAGCCACAGCAAGGTATCACATAGTTGCTCAGTACCTTATTGTGCATAGCTCACGAGTATTAACCCAGCATGTAAAAAACAACGCCCACAGGCATACGAGTAATGCTATCAGCAAGTGTTAATATCTTTCTCATAAAAGCTGAGCATGAACACTTAGATGCCCCAAGCAAAGCAACTCTGCCACTACTAATGCTGCAGTCTCAAATTGTCAGACATCATTCTAGTAGTTAGATGAACCTTTTGGTTACCTCTCACCACTAGTCAAAGATTCATCCTCCATCATCTCCATGGCTTGGGATTGGCTTCAAAAGCAGAAAAATAATTCACTAACATCAAAGAGCCCAACTACAATAACCTTTGTATGTCTTTGCTGCCAAGCCAGACATGCGTCCAACTAAAATATAGACACACCCAAGATAGTAGGTAGGTGTCCATTATGGCTTCTGACAAGCACCTTCCCAGTAAGGGTCTAGGAGACCTGAAAGAATGGATGATATGACTACTCAGGAGGAGTTTAAAAAAAAAAACAAACAACTTCCAGTAGCTAAGACACACAGCTCAGCTATGTGTCTTTTCCAAGGGAAACCCACTTGCCATAATATTCCGTGCATCCATTAGTGATATAAATTGTGGAATTGTCTAGTAAGCTGTCAAGTCTCCAAGCCTCAAAGAACTGAGAAAGATACAAGACAATGCAAGTCATCCATCCACTTCCAAAACAAACCAGAGCAATGCTTCTGTGTATACAACTCTCTTCCCCATATTTTCCTGCTGTGTTTTTCACCAGGTAAGTGGTGAGCTCCGGAAAGATTTCCGCAAACATCACTGTTTCACACCCAAGAGTCTCCCATCAGTACTAAGCTCTCATATTTCCAGACAATCCTTTCTCCCCCGACATCCTCCTCACAGAGTCAAACACCACATGGTCCAGGAGTCTGCCACATTTTCAGCATTACACAGACTATACTGAAATGCAGCCAGCTGCACCCACCCAAGCCCTCTGTCTGGAGCCTACCACAGTGCTCTGTCTATGGCAAGCAGGAGAAATAATGGCTCTCTTCAGGAAGTCTTCATGTGTCTGCATTGCCATCTAGAGGATTGCTGCCACACTCCAGTTCATCTTGTAGTTTACAAGCAGTATCAAGGGAATTGACAGGACAAATGGTCTTACAGTCTGACAGCAGGGCAAAATTGCACACTAACAGCATCATGGTCTTTTTTCCAAGACAATGACGAAAACAGAAGAAAAAAATGCCTCTGTTTTGGTTTGGCCTGGCCGGATTTTGGTGGCAGCGGGGGAGCTGCAGGGTGGCTTCTACAAGAAGCTGCCAGAAGCTCCCCAAGTTTGATAGAGACAATGCCAGACGGCTCCAAAGAGGGACCCGCCGCTGGCCAAGGCTGAGGTTATAAGTAAAGTGACAGGAGAGGAACGCCTCTGTGAAAACATATTTAAGAAAAGGGAAAAGAACTGCACCACAACAGCTGGCACAGAGATGGAGGAGTGAGAATCTGTGCAGACACCAAGGTCAGTGAAGAAAGGCGGGGGGGAGGATGAGCTCCAGGCGCCGGAGCAGACAGAGTCCCCCGGGTCCTGGTGAAGACCATGGTGAAGCGGGTTGTGCCCCTGCAGCCCACGGGCGAGGTGCAGATGTCCACCGTGAGGATCACCGCGTAGATGTCCACTGTGTAGAGGACTCCACACCATGTGGATGGATGCCTGAAAGGGGGCTGCAGCCCGTGGGAAGCCCGCATCAGAGTAAGTCGCTGCCAGAACCTGTAGCCCATGGAAGAGGGAATGCCCACGCTGGAGCAGGTTGGCTGGTGGGACTTTTGGGACGCTGCGGGCAGCTCACGCTGGAGCAGTTTCCCCCGAAGGACTGCACCTCAGACTCACGAGGGGTGGGCTGGCCCTCGTGAGGTGTCTCACGTTGGGCAGTTTGTGACGAATTGCCCTTCGTGGGACGACTCATGCTGGAGAAGAAAGCGTGAAGATTGTCTCCCGTGAGAGGGACCCCATGATGGCCCTGGGGAAGAGTGAAGAGTCCTCCCCCGGAGTGAAGAAGCGGTGGAACCAACACTGGATGAACTGACCGTAACCCCATTCCCTGACCCCATTCCCTGTCCCCCTGCGCCGCTCAGGGGGAAGAGGTGAAGAAACCGGGATTGATGTTAAGCCCAGGAAGAAGGGAGGGATGGGGGGAAGGTGTTCTGTTTGTTAAGATCTGTTTGCTCTTTCTTACTTCTCACTACTCCTCTCTGATTAGTTCTTTTAATAAATCGAGTCTGCTTTGTCCGGGACAGTAAATGAGAGTGATCTCCCTGTCCTTATCTCGAACCCTGAATCCTTGGAAATATTTTCTCCCCCTGTTTAGCAGTGAAAGGGGGAGTGAGACAGCTGCTGTGTGGGTACCTGGTGGCTGGCCAGGGTTAACCCACGACAGCCTCAAACCAAAATAGGCATGAGGAAAGGATAACAGGGTGTGTATAATGCAGTCTGTGACAAAAGGCAAAACCTGTTACCCCAGATTTTTTTAATCATTTGCTCTAGCTAATGACAGAGGTGCAACTTTACCACCCTTGATATAAATCAAATCTCCTGAGTTTGAGGAGTACAGTATCAATAATCACAGAATCAAGATTCTTCTACACAGATTTTTTGTTTCATGCAATGGGAACTGTGGTCTGTCACATTGCTACTCCCCTTCTGTTCCAAAATATTAACTAACACACCAGTATAACTACTTCAATGTAATCTTTGTGTATTTATCTTCTAAAACTTGATTTACTTGGACAAACAGGACAAACACCCATACTGTCTACTACAACAGCCTTTTGCACTTTATGTTATAACGTATACAGGTTTGCATAAAACTAGCAATATTTACATCATAACCTAGTTACTGTGCACAGCAATGAGGACTTTTAGATGCATCTCAGATAATTAAAGGCACAAAGGCAGTGATGTGTTCAACAGCTAGTTAAGATGCAATAAGTTTAGGAAAAGACTTTCAAGTCATACACACTAGGAGTATCCTTCCCTCTGATTTTATTCCTCCTAATGAAAATACCATGTGTATCAGGACATAGGTCTGTTCTGATAATACTGTCCATAGCTTCACTTGAGGTAAAAAAAAATCTGCCACAGTGTCCTCCAAAGAGAAGTTTCACAGAACTAAGGAGAATCTTAGGCTGCAATGCTGCCTATATATGGGAGGGAGGACAAAAGAACAACATCAGCAAACTACAACTGCCAAATAAGCCACCCTTATTAGCTTCAATTTTAAAACATCTGCATGTAGCAAATCACCAAATTTCTAAACACATATGGATGTCATAGAATAAAACACAGTGAAACTATCTTAATTCTTGTCAGGTTTCAACAGATTTGCCTTTACCATGTCGCTTATGATTTCCAAATAACAGAAGAACATACCATAAAGCTATATTTAGTTATGTAAGAGATGGTAACAGTTTGCAGCTTTTAAAAATAAAAGCAGACTAATTCAGGTGCTTGGAATCTACTGCTGAAATATAACACAGTTATGTAACCTGCAATCCAGGTTAAGCCAGCACACTATCTACTAATAAACATAATTCATAGTAGGAAAGATACAAGATGCTGAATAAAACTTGTTGGTTCATTGTCATAAGCCACAGGGACACCCTTGGAGACTTTTATACTCGGTGTAACTGCAGCATAAGCAGCTAAAGAACTGAGACAAAAGACAGGTTCATTTTTACAGATCAATCCATCCAATGCTGATTTCATGCTTTCAAAGATGAACTGTGTTGTACAGATGTACTTCTTTGATTAGAAGCAGCAGGAATAGTCAGAATATAAAAAATACACTTGCTTTTTAGAAAAAATATCTCGCTTGACAGCTTGTAATTTAGTACTAACTTCTGCTGCAGTTTGATGCAAAACAAAAGTACAGTTCGATAGACTTAAACTAAAATGTCATCTTCCCAGTCCTACTCATTGGCACCACAGCAACACATACAGCGAGTTTTAGACTCTGCTATCCCACCAGAAAAATAATATTGGAACACACAAAAGGTGAAATAAACTGTCCTGTAACCAGATTTTAAAAAAAACAAACAAAAAACTCCAAACAAACAAACAAAAAAACCCACCCAAACCAGCTGAAAACCCTGGCACATACAATGGACTTAAGGCATCATTTTGCATTATTGTTAAAAACAGCCAATAGCTATTTGTCACCCTCTCTTGTCCACTATCTTCTCCCTGCTGTACTCTCTCATTACTTTCTCTTCCATCATATGGGACACGTACCTCACACCTGTGAAGCACTAGAAATATAAACCAGTAGAAAGCTAATCTTACTATTATTATAATGAGTAATATTTTTCTTTGGATTTAGCAATTTGTGCTAACATGTTCTAGAATTAGAGAAACTTCAGTACCTAGGAGGAAAAGGGGAGCTTCCAGTGGCAGCTAAATTTGGATCACGTTAGTTGTATTATGAAACCACACCCAAATCATGTTGAAGGCAAGTTGCATTCATTATCTAAACCCACATCTAAGCACTGCAATCTTTGAGCAATCTGGATTTAATTAAAAAATATTATGTTTTTATGTGAGTGGGAGGTAAAAGGCAGCTATTGCTCAAAAAGTCTTAAAACAAAAATACAACTTACTGATCAGAGTCATAGTAATCCATGCACTTCTTTTTCTTATTGTAAGCTGCAACTCTGAAGGGTACAATTTCCAGTGCTCGAAGGCCTGGAGCCATTGTCAACACTTTGGCACCATGGGTTGGTTCATACAGATCTTTCCCAGTGTCAGGGTGTGGCATCCCTGCTGGATCTCGGCCTACAATGTAGAAGTTAGCTCCTGCAACCATTCGTGATCTACAATGCCACTGAACCTACAACAGAGACAAGGAAAAACAGTTAGCACAAGAAAACAGTGAAAATACGACCCTTAAAACATGCCTGCATTGTATAATTACCACTTTTTCTCTAATCAGACGTAAGTTTTACTATGGAACCACAACAAAACAAAGAATCAACTATGTGAATCACCACCAAACTTAGAGCTTGGCATGCTATTGCCCTATTTCACTTGCACATTAGAATCCTTAAAAAGTTACTTTAGCACAGGGTTTGGACAGGGTGAGAAGGATTGAACTCATCCATTCCTTAGCTTAGTTCTTCCTGTTGTTGTCACTCTATATCCCTTTCCTCTTGTATAAAAAGATTAATACAAAAGGAACTGTTCTGGGAAGCTTAGGGGGATGTAGCCAAATATTTGCTCTATTTTGATCACAGCTACTTGTCAGGATGTCTTTTTATAGAAATTACTATCTGGCAAACAACATGTAGCTATCTGGCAAACAGGCTACCTAAACACAGTGTTAACGAATGATCTAATCAAATTATCTACACATTACGAAAGAAAAGTTAGCCATGCTCAGCATTTTCACCTGGTGCGTGTGACAAGGATGTTGTCCGAGACAGGACTTTAACACTCGGTTTGGATCAATACTAAGACCCAAAGGACATATAAACTAGGTACATACACTACGTGAATGCTTGGAATAGGCTTTCAGAGCACTAGGACTGCCTGTTCATACCACAAGCTTCCAAGACGAAAACTCACAAAGCAACTCCAGCTTTGGCAAATATTTAGTCACTTTTCTCTGATCACTTTGAAATAATTTGATTCTAATTCATTCATATGAATTGGGAAGGAACCTATGTCAAAATAAGAAACTTGAGCTTTACTGATTTTTTGCTTGGATGCAGCAATTCCACCCAATATCTGAAATACTGTAAATATTGACAAACAGCTTTCCCACGTTACTTTGCTGCACATTTCAAGATCAGTGGTTTCATAAGAAACAATTTGATTTTACTTTTTTTTCCTTTCAGCAAAGCTACTACTGAATGTTAAAAATAAGAAAAAGAAACTTCAAAGGAAATTCTGCACAGACTATTCAATCATCCACAACCTGCAACCAAATCTAGAAATGCATGTCTTTTACTAAATAGTGAGAATTATTTTTTCCTCTACAAGACTGCAGTATTTACTAGATCCTAGTCTGTTAGATACATTATAAGAGTTTTTAGACTTACTGTTATATGACTGTTGGTGAATTTCCTGAATTCATTTTTATACGTAATATTTTCAGTAGAAAACTTAACTGTATGCACAGGAAAAGTAAAATAACTATTACATTATTTTAGGCAACAAAGACACACCACTTCAAGAAATGTCAATATGTTCTTATATTGGGAAGCATTCCCCTAAAAGAATTGTCATACCATCTGTATAGTTCAGTATCTGCCAAAGGATACTCCGAAAAGAGTTTACAAGGAAAGCAAGTAGTTTCTTATATGTGTAGTCTTACCTTTACACAAAACTAAAGGGCCTAGCCAGTAACTAGATAGTGTAAAATAGCTTCTACAAGTTGAACAGTAAACAAACATCTGTCAAAACATCTGTCAAGCACTAAAGGGAAAAAAAGAAGGGGAAGCAGGAGGAGGAAAAGAATAAAAAACAAACCACAAATCTTAGGACAAAAGTTGCTGCCACCACTTTGTAATAAATGGACAATGTGACGGATAAATTTTCCTTTCATTCCAAAAAAAATTTTGCAACTGCCTACTGCAAATTTTTACATAAAACAAAATCAGTGCTTCATATTTTAGTCACTGTGCATGCCATTCTGTATTAATATGCTTTAGGCAAGAAGCTCAGAAGTGATCTGCCAAAGTAGTAACTTAATTCCACATTAGTTCTAAAACTAATCCTTACAGAAGCCATTCAGGAAGGAAGTTTGCAGTCAACATGGACAGAATTCTCTAAGTCAATAGTCAGATAATGATATTAGGAACCAGTCATGAATCGTAAGGCATCACTGATACTCATTTTCATCTTCAACCACAGCCAGATATTACACATGACGGATTCCACTGCTCTTCAAGCACAGCGGGTGCTGTGGAAGTATCTGGATGCTGATAGCCATGCCAATACTTTTAGTATTCATGTTACAGAAGCACAGAGTGTGCCATACACGTAACATTCGAATGTATCACAGCAGCCAGCAGCATGTTTTCTGAAACTATTCTAGTACAAATAAAAAGAAATAAATAAGTTTCATGTTGTCTTTTGGATAACAGCAAGTAAGAACTCCATTTTGAATAAGTGAAGCTATTTGACTAAAACAATTTAGATCATGGAAACTAGACATTTGAGACTTAAAACTAGCAGCTCTTGTCCAATTTCTATACATACATACTACTTCAGAATGTATTTACTTTCCTAGACAGGTGAATATATTGCATTTTGATAGACAGTTTCCCCTTAGAACTGTTTATTTTATTCCAGTGTAATTATCAGGAATGTTAAAAAACACAAAAAAGCTAAACTGATTCTTAAAAAACATGTCCATTTACATGCCTCTTTACAGACTGGAAGGCCACATCCATCCTGTAAATAGTCATACTAACAGCTGCTTGTTGTTCTCTAAAGCACTTGTGCTATGGAAACAACTCTGGTACCAATCTCTCTTAAAGGACCAATGGAAAATTATTAAAGAAGGGTCTCTTTTATTACACAGCTACAAACATTATTATAAGGCTGTTCCAGTGTCCTGTGGTCACTGGAAATGCCACATAGGTTAGGAGAAAATTCTTGATACGGATTCCCTGCAGTAGCTCGCTTACATGCCCTGACTAGCTGTGGAGCACAGTTTTTTCTCTGGACTGAAATGCAGTGCAAACTCTGAGCAGTCACCTGGTCAGTAGAAAATAAATGACACCTGTCTAATTTAATTCTACTAGTGAGATCTATCTATCAAAAAGCTACCACAGAGCTAACCTCTTGAGCCTGGTCAGAAATTGAACTTCATGTGACTCATGGAAGGGGAGAAGGAAAAAAAAAAAAAAGAAAATAAAAGTAATGAGATGGGAGACTCAATATCCCCTAAAGGAATTGCCCTCAAATGAGAACATTTATTCTCTCTGATGCTTCCCACAAAACTCTAGGGATTCCAACCCAAGACCTAGCTTATAAAAAAAGTGTTGCCAAAGAATTATTTAATACAAAAGCCTTGAAACAATTCTCTTCAAATTAAGTTTGCCAAAAAAATAAACAAAGCTTGTTTTTTTCTAATTTGTGTATAATCCTCCAACACACAAACTTTTTGCTTAACAGCCATAAATCTTAAGTATCTTAACACTCAGAACAACTATTTGGTGTGTCAACAGATCTTATAATTCCTTCTGAAAAAGACCGTAAAAAAAGGAGGAAGGATTAATTCATTATTATACCCTTACAACTGCAAAGAAAGGCACACATAAACCCAATATTGTCTCCCCCCATTTCCAGCAAAATCCTCCGGTATAGAAGTTTCCTCACAGAAGAATGTTTTGGTTGATGACAGAGGTGGCCTCTACAGTCTGGTTTCCCAAAGAAAAATCATTCCCCATTTAAAAAAAACCACAACAGAGTAAGATCAGGCATAGCACAAAATACTTTACCGCACTATCAAAAGGGGCTTATTTTAAATTCTTGATGTCTTTACCTCAGTTGGTCCAGCATACATCATGGGGGAAGGGAATATAGCCACCACTGTTGTTTCTGGATTCAAGATTCCCTCCTCCAGTACTGCAGCATGTTGCTTCATGCGCCACATGAGAGGAACATCATCCTCCTTTGTCCAACCTCCAAGTGGATGCAAGAGTAAAACTGGGCGCCGATAGCCACGTTCCAGAAGCTGCTTATGAGTATCCTGCATTAAAAGAGCATGCCCATTGTGCACCGGGTTGCGTAACTGGAATGCAAAGACAGCATCTATGGAGAAAAAAATGGACAAAAGATACCAGGAGAACAAGTTATTTTATCTGGAGCTGTACAACCATAGAAAAATCTTCACACTGTACAACCTTTCCTCTGAACTCTATTAAACAAGTATAATAGCAGTAGTCACAGGTCTGGATTATGAAGTACTATAAAATCATACTCAAATAAGCAAAACTAATAAAAGCCACCCATACTAAAAAAAAAAATTATAAATAAGCTTCCTTCATTTTTGATATGTCCACAGAATTACTCTAGCTTCTCCAATAGCTATAACCTTTCTTTGGATTTTTTCAACTTGCATGAGCACATAATATAAATTCTAAGAAGAAATCAAACTATGCTACCTGTCTTAAAGGCTCATTGTAACATCAGGAGAACAAATGGACAAGTTTGCAGCAAAACAAATAAAAGGGGATTTAACATGCTTTATTAAGTTTCCTCCACCTAAACAGCTCAGCAGAGTTTACGCATAGTAAGAAGGGAGCAAGGCTAACTGCTATTGCAAAGTTTTACAAACTCTTTAACAAAAAATCCTTACACAACCAGGATTTCTCCCTTCTGTAAAATAAGGTGATCTAAGGTACCATGCAAGACAGCAAAATCACCACAACTGGTTCCTAACTAGTAAACCTCTCAATGAAATCTAAAGAACAGAGTTTTTTCAGGTATCAAATATATTTATTTAGGGGCTAACTAAAACAGACTGGTATCTCGAACCTGCAGATCCTGGAAATACTGACCACACCGAAAAAAAGACAAGAACTCAGGACCAATCTCAGTTTGCACTCTTGCACATTAATCTCTCCCCTCACACTTGGAAGTGATTAGCAGCTGCCTGCCAGTCACTGACACAGCAGAGGTCACATGTTTGATGTCTCTCTCCTGCATCTTCAAGACCTCTTTCTTAAAGAGCATCCAGCCTTCCTGGACTCCCAAGCCCCTCAGTACCGATTCCCAAGGAACTCTGGCAATAAGACTGCTAAACAAGTTGAAATCAGCCCTACAAAAGTTCAAAATGGCAGCTTTGCTACACCCCTTCCTGACATCTCTAAGTATAGAAAACTTATCAGTTCACGGTCACTGTGCCCAAGACACCCTGCAACCATCACATTTTCTACCAGACCTTCCCTGTTTGTAAGGAGCAGGCCCAGCAGGGCTCCTTCCCCGGTTGTTTTTTACTCAGCCTCTTATTTACCTGCCTAACATAAGTGCTTTAGTGAGAAAAATGGTCTTGTTTTTTTCTGCAATATAAAGTTAGCAGATAGCTCACAATTCTTAACCATGACACATGCCACTTTGCACCAGTCTACTTACATTACTGTCATAAGGTTTGCTTCCCAGAAGAGGCATGGAACAGACTTAAAAGCAGAAGAGCAAGAAAGTTCAGCACTCATCCATACCTCTAAACCTGATAATTTTCAAAGCACGTTCTGCCACGTTTCAGCATGATGTCTTCTTGAATTAGTAACATGTCTAAGTGTGCATTGCAAGAAAATTCTGAACCTCAGGCATTATCAGCCTCTTCTCTGTACTTAGGCAACACAATGCCCGAGATCATAAAAATTAATACCAGTACAAGGCAAAGAATGCCACCTAAAAGAACATTAAAAATCTTCATCCTTGAAACAATGCCCCTGTGGTACTGAGGCAGCAGGCATTTAGATAAATCCTTGCAGGAAGAAATAGAACGAGAAAAATTAACTCACCAGCATCCATTTCCTTGAATTTCTGCCGCAGTTCAGTTGGAGTAAGACGGTATTGATCAAGTCCATCATTCCAATAAATACGATCAAGGACCTGTAAATCTCCGCCTACTAGCCAGTTCCCTTGCTCCATAACCATCTAAGAACAAAAAGCAAATGCCTTGTTAGTATTGATTGTCAGCTCCTCCTGAGTATCTAGAGTATTGCAATGTGGGCACACCTTCACCAAAATAAAAGTTCCAGGTTAATTTTATTTGACAGTCTCAAGTCTTCTAGAATACTCTTATTTGTATCCAGCGGGAGATGCCCTTTTTCAGACATATTTCTCAATACAATTTCAGACAGTAATAGGACAAAATTACACATTATTAAAAATAATACATTACACATTAATAAACCAAAAAAGTCCAAAAAAAGCGTAGTTTTCACATATATGTAACTATTAGTCATACAGATACCTGTAGAACAAAAAGGCTTTTCCTTTTCTTAGAACAAGCTCATAATTTGAGGTGTTTGAGACACAAATGCAGTAAGAAACGTATTTTGGTTCTGCTGAGCTAAGATGCAACATTTACATCAGCTTACAAAACCAAACACGGCATTGGGATGAGTATGTTACAACTGGAATATTCCAGTATGACACATGCATAAGGTCAAGACAATAAAACGCGCTGACCACAATGGATAGGAAACGACTTCCCAGAGAGTTCAATGGTGAACTCTCCAGGAATTGGGCCTATTTCAGCAGGTAGTTCTCATATGCTCCACATGCAGGCAGAGTATAAATTTTCTTGCCTTCACAATGCATATATCCACTGATTGACAATACCGGTTTAGCTGAGTGGGTTGAGCGTGGTGCTTGAAACACCAAAGGTCGCGGGTTCGATTCCCATTCGGTTCTCACATGTTGCCTGACCTAGTCGAGAGGTGGCGTCCCTGCCCACAACAGGGAGGTTGGATTAAAATGATCTCTAAGGTCCCTTCCAGCCCAGGCCATTCTATGATTCTATGATTCAGGAGCTCTGATGATACATCTGGCTCCACAGAGGGATACATGTCCTAGGCATACTGGAGGGCAAAGTTCCCTTGTCTGTTGCACAGACTCTACCGTACCTTCTAAATTCATTTCATGTGTACCTTTTGACATTAGATTTTCACACTAAGTGCAGACTACTCAGCATCTCCTTTGTTTCTGCTCAAATGTTTTAATTAGTTCTAAGATCATCCACCACCTCCACTTAATTTGCAGCTGCACAAACAGTACAGCAAACAGGACTAGATTTTCAACTTTTAAACACACACCTTGATATAGGGATGTTCCTTGCATGTCGTTCCCCACTGCCTAGCACAGCGTTCCTCCTTCCTGTGTTCATAGAATTCAGGATTACGGAGAATGGCCACACGGCGACCTTCATACACTAGTGCAATTGCTGTACATCCATCCAGTCTTTCTTTGTCTTCTTGAGTAGCCGTTAATACTATAGGCACTGACAGATTAATAACTCCCCCTGTAGGAGTGAAGACATACAAAAAAAAACCCAACTATATCATAACCAGAACCACATAATTGGCATTTTTAAAGAGATCATCTAAAATATTAGCCAAGATTGTTACTGAAGTGGATAATAAGCAAAAAATAAATAGCATTCTCAGAAGCAATACTTTTAGTCCCTAAGAAAAGTTCAATGTGGTAGAAGCAGCCAAATGTATGCAAGCAGTTAGCATATATAATTTAACTATTTCGAAAGGTGACTTTTGATGTTTACTTAAAATTCTATTCAGATTTGAGCATATATATTTCAGAAAAAAAGTGCTGAGTCATGTAGACACTTTATCTAGTTTGTTTAGTTAAAAGCTCACAAAGTACTTCTAAAACTAAACCAATATATGTGAATTTTAAGGTTTGGTATGGTCCTCGTTTTTAAGTACTTACTTCACTACTAGATGCTGGAAGTCTTGTTTTTCTTGACTACAAGAGTGAGATCTGAGAAACTCAGTGAAGTAAGTCTCCCTAAGAAACCCAGTGTAAGTCTCATACAAAGGCTTGAATTCTAAGGAGCATACACTTGCCAAAATAATGCAAAACTTTTGGGTGGCCTCCAGGAGAAAAGTCATGGGCCTCTTGAAGTTAATAGGGATTTTGCTATTGGTTTTAGGAGGGGCAAGACTCAAAACAAGACTGATTTCCCTGTTATGTGAGCAATACTTTTTTTATAATGTCTCAATTTTAAGTATGATAAGAAGTTAAAAATTATGAAGCTGGATGAGAAGTTTAAGAGAAAAATATGTCTCTCCTTCCTCCATAAAAGCTTGCTGTGCATCTTCTCTTGAGTTCAGTCTTAGTGCTCAGAGTTGTTTTTAAAGCACCTGCACTGAACTCCCTAAGACAGAAATCAGTCAGTAGAACCCAAAGGCTGAGATGTATTGCAGGTGTTAAAAAATTTCCCTCTCTTCAAAATCAAAACCCTGGAAAATTACTGCTGCTGCAGTCGTTCCATACCAAGCAGGAAAGAAACTTTCAGGATGTTGTTTTGACTTAACCGTTGCCACTGCTTCAAGTAGCAAAACAGCTTTAAGACAATCACACTTTTCTAAAAAGGTTATCATACATCAATATTGCAATAGGTATATGAAAGGAAATATGGTAGCAGCTAGAGGAACATGACTTTCTATCCAAGCATTGGACTGAAAATTGTTTCCATTAGCAAATTATTTATTAGTTATTTTTTATTACTCATATTTTTACAACATACATGAGATACTAAAAATAATTGCAAGAGAAGTTCAATATTGTCATATCTGAAACACTCACCTATACAAGGTCTTAAAAGCATTACAAAAATTCTGATTTACAGAAGACTATGGGGCCAGAATAAGGAGCTACAAGCTATTTTAGCAGTGGAATGCATAGCATGCCATCTGCAGAGTACATTTCACCTTGATGGACACAGAGAAGGCAAATGGAATAAAACCAAAATGAGCATTCCAAAAAAATACTGCAAAATAACAGATACTCCAAAATAACAGAATGGCATTATGTTGCCTAGGATACTACCAGAGAGACTTACAGAAAATGAAACTAGAAAATGTAAGAGTGACAATAGATGTCCGGATCATAGAATTGAAAGGTAAGTGATTTTATTCCTCTCTATTTAGTCTCCAGCAAGAGAAGAGTAATGCAGGAGGAAGTCGGGAGACAGGAATTTCTACTATACCTCTTTGATATAGAGTGAAAAAAACCCCTGAAAGGCTGGTTGTAAAACAGAGCCTTCAAAGTGGAATAAATGAAAAATAACAGAGGATCACAATCAAATTCCAACATCTGAGGTATCACTTGTTCAGTTAGCCAACTGGTAATGCAAAATAAAATACATTAATTTAATCACCACAGGACAATTACTAAGTCACAGTAATTCAGTTACATGTGCCAATTATCCATACTCAAACTAATTCCTCCAATTCCAATTTCATACTTGCAATAGCTCCAGCGCTCAAGTCAGTTTGTTGTCCTTTCCGTCATTACTATTACAGAACAAATCTTTTAGCATACAAAGCTAAACAGCAATCAAATTGCATTTCTGAATTCTAAAATCAATTTCTTCTAAACAAATTAGAAACATGAATTTTAGATTTAAATGTTTTTCAAAAATGAAAACATTTGAAAAATATAATTTGTAAAGGCGAAAGGACAAGACATTGAAACTTTAGCATGACGGTAGGTATAAAAAGAATAAAACCATCAAGTTTAAAATGGATGATTATAATATCCTATTCTCTTATTTCAAGCTGTGCACAGGCTTGGGAATGTGTTATCACACCACCACTAACAAGAAAAATGACAAAAATATTTTAGAAGTAGGATTAGTTCGCCCAGTTTTACAAGTGATAAGTTTTACCCTACCATCAAGGAGGCAGTCAAAGTGAAGGCACTGTAGATATTCTCTCTCTCTCATAAAGCCATTCAGCGGTGTTGCCCAACCTTCTGCTAGCACTTGCACCCACTGCATGTCCACCTTGTAAAGAAGAAATAGGTTTAGAGCAGACAATCACAAATAATTCAATGGATAAGAAAAAAAAACCCAAACTTGCTCCTCACTGTTCATACTTTTTGCTATTTTCCAGTCCTTATACTAGATACAATTTCCACGTGTTAAAAAACAAACCAACAGAAAAACAAAAAAAAACCAAACTTCATTCGTAAATGTTTGATAAAGTTCAACTCAACAGAATTTGAGAATCCCACCTGCATTTACATTTTTAACAAAGCAAGATAATCAAGAGGTTAAAAAAAAAAAGAAAAAAAACATATACAATTACCACAAAAATATCAGAATTACGGGTGTGAATATTAAGAAGTCTAATCTTAAAACAGATTAGAAAAAACTTTTTTTATTGCAGAAACAAGTGCGACAATCCAGAAGTAAAATTCTCTTGGGACTAGTACGTACTTATTTTTGTTTAAGAGGTATCAACTTACAGGGAATTTCCTTCCTTAGCACTTAAAATAGTCACACTATGACTTAGTGTGTGGCCTCTATTATTTCTGCATGTGCATTACCAAGACATGGTCAAGTCTTTGAGAAAGATAGGCTTTGCTTGTGCCAGTCTCCTTGCAAAGAGCATGACTAACTTTATTACACTGTTTAATTTATGCTGAGGCAAGTACAACACATTTTCTTCCCAAGCTTACTTGTTTGATATTTAACAAACCACTGGTTGGGGGTGGAGGAGGAAAGAATTTGTTTTTGTAGATAGGGAGCAATTTAAACTGAGACATTGCAGAAATTTAATAAGAGTAACCTTAAATATTTATTCCTCAAAGCAACAAATAGTTTTGCAGACACATATGTAAAAGGAATATAGTAAGATGCAGGGAAAGGAAGTATTAAGATGTATTAGTAGTACAAGGCCAGGCAAATTGAAAAACTGGTTAATTCAGTGCTTGTTACTTCAAAGTCAAGTTACTGTGGATGCTCAACTTTGACATTAGTCACCTACTAGATCAAATGCTTAGCTTTAAGTTCTAGTAATACTGTCCAAAAACCAGTGAAAAACCTCATGCATTGTATCTGTGTTTAATTCTGCAGAAAAAGATGGAGTATAACAGAAACACCCCAGAAGCAGCTTCGTCTAATTTATCTGAGTTGGAGAAGAATGCATTTAACCAAAATAAGAACAGAGTTGATCAAGTTGACTCATGCTTTTTCCACATTTTCTCTGGTGGAAGCTAGAAGAGTTGCATGAGTATGTTCCAACCAGGAGACAAACAAATCAAGCAATGAAGTAGACCTTATTTCCTGTAGACTTAAGTTTGAGCCTGGTATCAGAGGTTACTATTGCTCAGCTGAAGGTTATCAACCAGAAGAATCATTAAGCAGTAACTGATTTTATTCATATTTCTAGGTCATTACAATCCAAAATAAAATGGCTTGTATAACTAAATTAAAAAAACCCCTCAAACTATTAGTAATTCCTCTAGAATCAACTACTCAATACAAGACATGCCAGGCATGGTTTAGTTAAGGGCAGAGTTGGGGAAAGACATGGAAGGAAGTAATCGTAAATTTAACCTCCAGTTTATCTCGGGATAAACTAACACTATTGCAGACATTATTTATGAATTACAAAGATTCAATTGTTATCTCTAGTAAGTGATCAAAGAAAGCACAGACAGGAAAAAGTATATTGAGATACATTATGAGACCAGTACAGGTATTTTGACTACGTCTGCTCCTGCTCAGCAACTGATTAGACTGTCTTTCAACTTCAGCAGTGAAGACAACGGAACACACAATACCTTATTTATTTCCAAGGTTAACAGAGACTCAGCATCAGTTTTGGCCAACTGTAGCTTGTTTTCTGGCACATAAAGCTCTTTCACCTCATGAGAGGCATCCACTGGTACAATGTCCTGTATAAAAGGAATAAACAGAACTTCATGTTTGCTCAGAATGTTTCTCAGAGATAGTCAAGAAGTAAAATCCCAGTATTGCACTACTGCATAGCAAGCAGTAATTTTTACTCATTTAAAAACCAACACCATTCCAAGTTTATGATATATTGCTAGCCAAGCTGTTGGCTGGAGCCAGCATGTTTCACTAAAGCGAAACATTACGACAAGAGATTTTTTCCTAAACCTTAAGTACCTCACACAACATTTACCTAGTAAATATTTAACTGTTAAGTGCAGTTTTTATGACTTATCTACAACAGGAAGGAAGACTCCATGCTTTTATATTTGCTAAAAGAAAAGTTTTAGAGACTTAGCATTTACAAACTTAAGTCAGTCACTATAAAATATACATTAGAAGTGGTAACATGGAGGTAAAAAAAAATTCTCAATTGAAAGTGATCAAAGCAGAAGTACAAATTAAACGTATTACATACAGCTAACGACAACATCAGTGACCTAATTCATATATTAACTTAGAACATTTAAATGTAATGCCACCTCTGCACATAAAACTAGATTTCATTTATTGCATATATATATGAAGAATACCACAAAATATAAATTTTTTTATTTGAAAAAAATTAATTTTCCCCAATGTGTTTTAAACAAGACATTCTCACTCCAAGATGCTCAAGATCCAAGATAAAACGATAAAAACTTTATTTGTTAAAAAAATAAGACCATCATGATAAAACTTTAAAGACTTTCCTCTGACAAAGAATAATGAATAAATCCCAGTCAAATGTTGCAGTGAAAAGAAGCTGACAGTTCTTTTTTTTCAGAGTTTTGGAAACTTTTGTAAAGTGACAGTTACTTTTCTGGAAAAAAAAAAAAAAGAAATCTTGCCCTTACAGCAAAGTATATAGAGACCCATAACAAGAAAAAACAAATTATCTTCATTTTTCCAGTATATGCCCAGAGTAAACAGGTATGCCTGTAAGAAACACAAAGTTTGCCCAAGCATTTTAAAGCATTTGTCAGACATTAGGCACTACCTTCATGGAAAGTAAAACAAAGAGTAGGATGATTAATGTAAGTGGGAGATAAACTGCTCGCAGGAGTAAAAAGACGAGAGTCTCACTGGCTGTTACATAATTCGTATCTCCAAAGACAAATAAAAGGAAAACAAATTCAACTAACGTTAGAAGTTGTGTTTATAAGGAAAACAAATTCAACTAGCACTTAGAAGCTGTGTTTATAAGGGAAAGTTCAGTCCATTACATATCAGATATCATTTTTTATTAGACATTAGTTAGTGAGCAGCAGCATTACAGCCCAGAAGAGCTGCAGCAGACTCCTGACACAGCAGTAAGCCCAGAATCAAATAAAGGTATTGTCTGCTGTAAAGAACAGAAGACCTTACAAGCAGAGTATAATGACTAAGTACACACTATGCTGTTTCACAGAAGATTTCCCTCTGGACCCAAGTTCATTACGACACTAGAATGTCCTTAATTTCACAAATCATCAAAAGCTTAAAATAAATGTGCCTATTAAAAAGGTCTTTCTAAATATTATCCTGGTTTTAGTGTCCCACTAATGGGCAAAACAAAGGAGAAAGCAAAGGTTTCACAATGCAGCTTCTGTTAACAACCTGCCTCATCATAAGGATGCAAACAACTTGAAGACAGTCTAGCAATACTGTCATTTAGAGAATTTGTAAGATTAGTAAACCCAGACTCCCTTGCAGACATAAAAATGGTACTTAAAACAACATCTAATATTTAAAACTAAACAAACAAAGACATCAGGAAGAGGAAGCTATAGATCTTTAAACAGTATGTATTTCAGGAAAATGCTAGGCTAGCAAGCCATCTAGTGACCACTTTAAGGTAGTAACTTCATTCAAAGGTCCATACTACCAGAGGAAAAATTACACAATATTCCTCAGCATTTATTATTTCTCAATGCATTCATATAAACAACAGCAAAATAATAAAATAATAAACTAGATGGTTTTTAGGAATGTGCCTCATCAGACTGTGGTGGTGGGTTCTTGGCTGATGTTCTCCAACATACTCAACAGTCTGTAAAGAAAGGACTTTCAGTCAAGTTTCCAACGCATGGGCATTCGTAAGTGACGCCCAATTTACATTACTTACAAGTTCTTATTAATTGAGGTGTGAGGCCACTGAATATATATGGGAAAAACAAACAGAATGTTTTGCTTGGCTATAATAATCACTGAAGTTTTGGTACCTACAGCTTGCAGGGGAGTTTGCCAGTACTCTAAATACTTCATCTCACGTCTGTTGCACCTCATGCTACCCTTGTGAACCTCTGTGAAAAGTCTCCACCAGTCTCCTCTATGCCCTCCCATCAGGGTGCTAGCAACAGCAACAAGAACTCCTTTAGCCTTCTCCAGATTGACCAGGTCCAGCTCCCTTCAGCCTCTCCTCATACAGTGACATGCGCCAGCCCCTCACCATCTTGGTGGCTTTCCGCTCAGCTCAGTCTAGTACTTCAATATCCATCTTCTGCCGGGTGAGAGAGAAGGGCACGAACTTGGACAAGGTATCTAGATGAGGTTTCAAGTGGCACATAAAACAGCAGAATTGCTTCTTTCGACCTGATAGCTGTGTTCTTGGTATTAGACTACAGTAAGCAGTAAGCCTTCTTTCCCGTCTGGGCACATTTTCGTAATGTTGAAAAACGGTTTTGTAATGCTGAAAAATTTATTTCAGTTCTCTTGTATTCTCCTCCTGTCTTAGGAAGAGAAATACTTTGTTCAGCTATCAAAAAGATGAGTTACTCCACACAATATCAACCTGTATCTAAGATAAAAGGTAGGTATGCTGCAAGTTAATGTCACTGCACTATATTTCATGCAAATGCTTACTTCCAGCATATAAACCATTTACAGAATCTCCATGCTCTGCACTTTGTCATATGAATCCCAGTTAGTCTCACCCAATCACCTTTTGCTGTAGGTATTTGGTTTGAACACTGTGTCCAAACAACAGTTGCGGTCGTACAAATTTTCTGCCAAAATTATTTTGAAAGGAGGATGCAAGAAACAAAGTTTCATGCAAAATGATTCAGTACCCAGTTAGCAGCTCGGTATAATCAATTGTGTCAAATGTACTCTACCGAGTGCCTAATTTACAGTCAAATAATGAAAAAGTGGGCTGAAGACTTCCAAGCCTGCTCTACATGAATGTTACAGATATCCAAAATACTAAGCTCCCATGTCTGCAAGTTTCTCAAAAAAAAAAAAAAAGTTAAAAAATGTTGTGGAGCCTGCTGTAATGCAGATCAATGATCAAGACCACACAGAGTATTCTTCATTATCAAAATTTTGATAACTGAATGAGGTACTAGACAAAATTGAGAACGTTGCTCCACAGAGAATCATTGTGTTGTTACAATGATAGCTGCACCACCTTCTCAAATACAAGCATAATGCTAAGGTTAAATAAGAATTTGGCTGTAACTGTTGTGGGATGGGTGGGACATGGAAGAAAGAGCAGAAAGTTCATACATGCACAGTGGATTAATCTAAACAGAAGAAGAAACGCATAATCAGATTCCAGTGTGCAGGGTAGTATTCACAGAGCCGCTGTAAGTTTACGTCCCTAAGAATGGGACTTTTATGCAAATGTAGTTAAAAGTTACCTGCTGGAAATGCAGCTCTTTCCCTGTGCACTTTTGCACTTCCTTCACAATAAAGGTGGCATTCCTAGGCTATGACTTCTTCAGAAAATATCTTCCGGGCTAAATATTGAACTCATTCCATAGCAAGGAAATAAGAATTTTGTGCAAGGGGCTCTATCAGCTATATTTGTTGACAGGAAAAACAATGACAACAATGAAATCTTTACAGCCAAACACCAGCACTAGGCTTGTCTGACTCCAATGGAAAATAACAGCAGATTGAAAGCCATATTTATCAAGTTCAAAAGCCCACCCCAGCTTTTATGACTTTAAAAAAAAAGATCAAACACTCTGATTTGTACAGTACTGAAAGCAGTTGGGGAAAAAAAAAAAAAGAGGAACTTTTATTATGATTCATGCTTGGTAGCTTTAGGAGCTACTCATCAGTACCTTGCATTCTGGGTCCCTAAATGGAACTTGGAAGTATCTACTGCACTTTCACGGAAAGAAACCAAATCAGGTGACCCTTAAATCCAGGTTATACCAAACAAGAACTTTCCAGATTCAAGAGCTGTTTATTACTCCTATTTTTGTGTGGTTACCTCCTTTTTTCTTACGTAAAGGATTGAAAGTGTTTTTGAAAAGACCTTATCAATTCATTTCAGAGTTCTTTTCAAATATTGTAAGACTCTAAGAATCAAATAATTTTACTACCTAGAAAAGAACAATTTCAAATTCTTGTTTAATAAATGTGTGTATATCTGTCTACTTCAACACACATTTATACAGTTCCAGCAGTCTTCTCTTTACCACCATTATTGTCTGAACTAGTATAAAAACAGTCCTTGAAATTCATAGAATCATAGAATGGCCTAGGCTGGAAGGGACCTTAGAGATCATCTAATCCAAGCCCCCTGTCATGGGCAGGGACGCCTCTCAACTAGATCAGGCTACTCAAGGCTCTGTCCAACCTGGCCTTGAACACCTCCAGGGAGGGGGCAGCCACAACATCTCTGGGCAATTTATTCCAAAGTCTTGTCACCCTCGTTCTGAAGAATTTCTTCCTAAGATCTAATCTAAATTTATTCTCCTTCAACTTAAACTCATTTCCCCTTGTCCTATCAGTGGACGCTCTTGTAAAACGTCCCTCCCCAGCCTTCCTGTAGGATCCCTTCGGGTATTGGAAGGCAGCTATTAGGTCCCCCCCGAAGTCTTCTCTTTTTAAGACTGAACAATCCCAGTTCCCACAGCCTGTCCTCATAGCAGAGGTGCTCCAGCCCCGGACCATCTTTGTGGCCCTCCTCTAAACATGCTCCAACAGTTCTATGTCCCTCTTATGGTGGGGACACCAGAACTGGACGCAGTATTCAAGGTGGGGTCTCACAAGAGCAGAATAAAGTGGGAGAATCACCTCTCTTGACCTGCTGGCTACGCTTCTCCTGATACATCCCAGGATGGAGTTGGTCTTTTGGGCTGCAGGAGCGCACTGCCGGCTAATGTTGAGCTTCTCATCAATCAACACCCCCAAATCCTTCTCTTCAGGGCTACTCTCAACCCACTCTGTGCCCAGTTTGTATTTGTGCCTAGGACTGGCCTGACCCAGGTGAAGGACCTTTCATTTTGACTTGTTGAAGCTCATGCAGTTTGCACTGGCCCATTTCTCAAGCCTGTCAAGGTCCCCCTGGATGGTATCTCTTCCCTCAAGCGAGTCCATGGCATCACACAGTTTGGTGTCATCGGTAAAATTGCCGAGGGTGCACTCAATGCCGTCGTCCATGTCGCTGACAAAGATGTTGAACAGCACTGGACCCAGAACAGACCCCTGAGGAACACCGCTTGTCACTGGTCTCCATGTGGACTTTGAGCCACTGACCACCACTCTTTGAGTGTGACCATCCAGCCAGTTCTTTGTCCACTGAGTGGTCCATCTGTCAAATCCATGTCTCTCCATTTTAGAGACAAGGATGTCATGTGGGACAGTGTCAAACGCCTTGCACAAGTCCAGGAAAATGACACCTGTTGCTTTTCTCATGTCAACCAGCGCTGTAGCTTTGTTGTAGAAGGCCACTAAATTAGTCAGGCACGACTTGCCCCTTGTGAAGCCAATTCAAGGACTACCAATACTTTAGGCAGACTTCTTGCCAAAGTTTTTCACATCCACTGAAATAAAACAAATATCCCCTGTAGCCTATGGTCTATTTCTTTACTTATCACAATGGATTATTAAAGAATATGGACATAGCTTCTCCAGCCACAGGAAATCTACAGAAATTATATTCTCAAGATATCATTGTATTCATATGGCCTGAGAACAAGATATGCCTATCCAGCCATGCCTTGGTTTCACCATCTCTCACTAAAGCTGTCTACAAAAAGAAAAAGTGTTAAAACGTACCTTAAACAAAGCTGACTGAGCCTGGAGCCAGCAATCAGCACTGTGTACAAAGTGCAGTAATGCAAGACTTTGGGGATCACTATCTTAACACATTTGACACTGGTTTCTACAATTATGACATATTGTTCTTCTGAACAGGAGGCACAGGGCCTCTCACAGTCAGGAACTGCCATCTCCCAAAGGGAGAGTTCCTACACAGCACGCTCCCTTTTTTCCTCCAAAAAATATTCAGATGAGCATTAGGGTAAAAATCTAGAATTCTGCTGTGGTTTTCTGCCCTGTCTTATCTCCTGAGCAACCTTGAACAAGCAGGGATTTACTAACATAGCTTTCCTGAAAACATAGATACAAGAGACTAAATCTTTCCAGAGCTGTGCTGGCACAGAGGGTCAAAATGAACTCCAGGCTGGCTGTATATTGGCTACAAGGCTGTACCAACTTCAACACTCAGTGGAGCCTTACCCAAGCTACTGTCTCTACCCTAAATTTCCAGAACATTCACCTCACAAAAAAAAGCATTAATTATTTTAATTTAGATATTCTAGCTAACAATTATGTCTGAAATGTCATCCCACTACCCACTGACTATAGATAAGTTCGTAAGGAGACATATTTCTTCTACAAGAAGAAATCTTCAAGATTAGCAAATTCTGGGGATATGGTTCCAAGAGGATAAAGTTTTGGGTTTCAGGGGTTTTTTTTCTGTGGGTGGCTTTTCTGAGGTTTTGTTTGTTTCTTTGTGGATTTTTTTTTTGACTGAGCTATGAGCTGGATCCACTTATCAAACAGCAGGAGGAGGCCTGGAGACTTCAAAAAGGATTGTGTAAATTGCAGGTATGAATGAGGAAAGAGATCTACCTTTTCAGAAGCTATGAACCATCAACTCAACTCAGCCACGTCAAGATTAGCTTCCTGAACTGGTCATTGCACAACTGCAGGACCACTTTTACTAATGTAAGAAAAGCAACAAGGAAAACCGGACACAACCACAGCAGCCCCTGTTTAAACCATCTCAAATCACTGTGTAAGTGCATCCCTATCTTTTCACATCTGTAGTATATATTAATTTGTACACTACAAAGTAAAACTTTCAGACTCTTACAAATGCCAGCAACCAATTTTAAAGTCTACATTCATCATTGGTTCTTTAACAACTGAGACAGCCTTCTCTCCCCATCAGTTATGACAATAAATATTGATTTTTCGCTTCTCCAAATCTCATTTCACCTAGAGATCAATGTCATTGCAATGTTTAGATTTAAAAATGAATACACAATAAATCAAGTTTAAAGTCAGAATTCAAAGATGTATAAGCCTTTAATTCTTAAAAACTGTCTTTGTTTTTCCCAGCACGTACATTCAGACTGCAGGCACAAATGCTTTGAAAAAAGTTGCTAAGATATATCTGCATTTCTGCTCACCCTCTCTTGAAGAAGTTCCACAACTTGTTGTATACAATCATTCACATCACAAGAATCAGTTTTCAGCACAAGCTCCGGGGCTTCTGGTTTTTCATACTCTGAATCAATCCCAGTAAAGCCTACAGAACATAAGACAAAAATCTTATCTTACTTCTTCCAAAAGTTTATTCCATTGTAACATTGTTCTCAAACGGTTTTCTAGATAAAAGTCAACACAACAGGGAAGAGCACAGAGTTTTCGCTTCCTTAACACAGAATTTCTTCTAGAAATCAACCATGTTTATCAGACCATATGCTAATCAAACTTCAGCACTCTTCAGCACATACATAGCACATCTTTGTTGGTGAAGTTATCTGATTGATACTGTGAGTAAAGAAAGGAGCGCTGGAAGAACCGTGCACATCAACCCAGAGTTAATTATCCATCAGCTGTCCTTCATTATTAGCTGTGATTTTGAACACAACGCCTCATGTTGAGCAACCAGTGTATGTGTAAATTGTACTCATGCTACCAAGCAGTACTCCTCAGAGAGTAAAGAATTCCAACATCTATTACATTAAGTTAGTTAATATACTCAAGATAGCTGTTAATGTAAGGTAGATGAGTGTGTTTATTATAGTTATAACAATCATCATCACAAGCTGTACAAGCTACCAGTGACACTTATTCTGGCCTGCTTAGCTACCTCTCTGTTTTGAAACAGAGGAGATTCTGACTAACCATGCATAAAAAAAAAGAAAGAAAAATCAAGCTCAAAGGCAAAACATGTTATGCAAAACAAGATCTGCAGCAGAAATATCAGTTGCGCTACAACAACTGAGTATCTGCATCCTCTACAATTGCAAATACAAACGTTAAAACCCAACTTTTTCACTTCAAACTTAAATGCTCTCAAAATTAGTAGCTTAATTCCCAAAGTAAACGATTAATTGCTACAGCACCCTATGTGATAAAGAAAGGTTAGAATCTGTTCCAAAACCTGTATATTTTATAAGTATCCGATTACTGGAGAAGTGGGAATAGGGTGACTTCCTCCATTGCCAGAGAAAAGATAACAGTTCCTGACATTCCTTGTGAACAGGTAAGTTCATTTAATATTCACCCTTCATATATCAGATAGGTCATAAGATATAGCCACTGCTAGACCCACTTGTAGCAACCACTCGTGTAATGTCTTAGATTTTTAAAAGTTTTATATCACGTTTGATTAATGATGAGTTCATCCTTACAGCATCTGCAAACTCAGTCCCTGAAAGTGAAAAACTGCTTAGCTTCTTAATACAGGTAAAAAGTGCTATTGTCAACCTCTGCAAACTATAATATAACACAGAGCAAAGAATCACTTGAAACAATCCTTGCAATGAGTGATCACATATTTAACCTTTTTCTATTGCAGAATGTACTTAAATCTTGACCTGAGGCTGGGGATAAGAAATTATTTTCATGGGCACTAGCACAGAACCCTAACTTCAAAATAAAATTCAGTGTCTTTAGAAGTGGTCTTCACAGAAAGATGGTGATCATGCTTTACTTTCTGGTTCTTCTTTTGGAAAAAGTTAGTAACTTATTAATGCAATTCTCTGTAGACTTTAGAGAGTCAGATCCTTTTCTAACTAGTCAATGGACACACAAAGAAGATAGGCTAATCCTCAATCACAAGAGCCTACAATAGAAACCACGTAATCTGCTCACGATTTTTCGATGTGAGGATAGTCACTGTTGCGCTTTTACTATCCTATGCACTTAACTAGTCAGTTGTATGAGCTAAAAGTCAATCGCAATTTTTTGCTCAGTCCTGTCCCCAGCCCATCCTGCACTCATGAACTTAAGCACATCTGCTTATGTAGAGTCAAATTACACCAATGTCTCACTTATGTAGAAAGGATATGACTACATATAGGTTCACCTTTAATTTCTCCAGCCCTGGCTTTTTTATAGAGTCCTTTAACATCTCTTTGCTCACAGACATGCAATGGAGCATCCACAAACACTTCAAAAAAAGGCAAACTTGCCCCTTCATGAATTCGTCTGGCATTATTACGATCCTGAAAGAAAGCAGAAAAAAAACCCTAAAAGACTGCATCCATATACTGTCATTGTCTTTCTGCTTTCCAAGTTCATTTTAAAATAAGAAGCTGATGGTCAAATGTAAACAAGTTATCACAGTCTGAAAAAAAAGCCCCATGATTTGATCAACTGATGGTCTGCAAACTACATCAGTTTGGCTACCATTCATCATACGATAAAAGCTGACATGAACATCTGAGGTATTTTCCATTAATCTAATTTATAAAGAAAAAGCAAAACAGAAGAAAAAAACAAGTATAGAGTGCAAATTTTCTATACTGGCCCCTGTTTTAGGAGTTGCATCTGCCAAGCTCACTAAAGCCAGAGGACTATTGCCTGCCTCTCCCGATACAACCACCCTTCTCTAAGAGACTTGTATACTCCAAATATTTTGCCTGGTTTGCCAAGCATTGAAACAACTGGTGAATTTTATTTAGAGAACAAAAGACTTTCAAAAAATCCACTAAACCAATCTCTTACTAAATATGGTTATTTTTTCTCATATCTAAAGAATCAGTAATTCTGGTTTATTGCAGGATCTTGAGTTCTCCAAACAGAAGAACTGTTTTTTACCACTATAAAGAAATAGCACCTTCTTATGCTGTGAAATGTCTGCGCTACAGCCTCTGGGTAATTTTTCATGAGGTCAGTGCTGACATCCTTTTAGTCCCTCACATCCACGTTCTCATACACAGAAAAAAAAGTCTTCACAAAACAATGTAACATGGAATTACGTGAATTTTTAATATTCTCTAATGTCATGTTACATACAAAACATGAACTAAAGTTAAAAGGACTACGGGCAAATAAATGTTTTCCCTCAAGCAACTTGGTAAAATAGAGCTCCATCATTCCTTTACTGAAGGAAAAGTTGCTTTTAAAAACAATTTAACTAAGTCTTCAGACTAAGTGTATACCTAGTCTTCGTATTTATGAAGTACTGGAATATACCATGGATCAAACAAGATACTGTAATTTTAACACTTTCTGGGAGTATCATTTGGGTTTGTTCCTAATTAATAATTCTGCGTGATACACCGAAAACCAGTTCCAGTTATAGGACTAATGTAAACTTCTTTTTATATTTAATATAAATGTTTGTGAAATTTAAGTAATCATCTCTAGAATGCACAAACGTCATTAAAAAAAAAAAAACAAAAAAAGTCAGCATTTGATTCTGGCTAAGTTCAGTGAGGGATTCCGATAACTAAAAATAAGCAACATTTTGCATTCTGTATTTTCCCGTATATAAAAAAAAAACCTAGAGGTTTTCCACATTTACCTGAGCATAAGGAGAGATGAAACTGGTAATGCATACCAAACCAGCATCTGCAAACAGCTTAGCAACCTCAGCAATACGACGGACATTTTCTTCTCTATCTTCTGGTGTGAAACCCAGATTCTTATTAAGACCTTGGCGAATATTGTCACCATCCAATGTGTAGCATGGAATACCATGACATACTAAATACTCCTCCAGTGCCATGCTCACTGTAGTCTTCCCAGCACCAGACAGACCTAGAATATTGAATAATAATATCATTAAGTATTGTAAGTATAGAAATAGGCTAGGATAAATTGTAGTAAATGTACCACTGCTAGTATCACAGAATGTTAGGGATTGGAAGGGACCTCAAAAGATCAAGTCCAATCCCCCTGCCAGAGCAGGAACGCCTAGATAATGCTACATAGGAACGTGTATGAAAAACCCAAAGTGACAGGCACCAGCAAAAATGCCTTTTGGAGATGCTTACCTGAAATATAAGTGCCTTTTATACAGTCAATAGGTATAAGGAGAGTAAGGCACGAAGTTAAGGGTTCAATTAGAAATAGATAAAGGCGTTTGGCCTTGAGACCTGCTGCCACTTAGTGGGGTGGTGCACATTCCCCAGTGCTGCGGCTGGCAGTTGTTACTACCTGAGCAAACTAAATTCTGAAACCCAAAGTTAAGAAGTTACATTTACACTAGAAGAGGAAGATCTCATATTGAAGTGAATTTTGGTCAATGAAAGAAGTGGGATCAGACCAAGCAACACTCTGGTTTTACTCCTTGCAGAAAAAAAGCACTGAATTAGAAACCACAGACACAACAAAAAGTCACTCAAAACTCACAGCAGTCATGCTCCACTAGCAGAGTGGTTAGGATCAAGAAAAGACAATTTTTAATACTAAACTTTGGTCCAGTTCAGAATCTTTGGCAGCAAAGCTTGAAACAATTGGTAAGTCTTGCTAGCACTAAAAAGTCTACTGTCTCCTTTAAGCTGGAAATGTATTTAAATAAACTCATGAAATCTAGTCTTGAAAATTATCTGGAGTACATGCCTTAGTTTGTACAGAGCAATCAATTCATAAATGGGACACAAACTAAAACCTTCATAACATGACATTAATCCTTTGAGTAGGAAAAGAAAAAAAGGTAATCTGAAAAAATAGCTCTAGTGGGTGAAGAAAAATGTTTTGATCTTTATTAGAACTTCAGCCAACATCTCTCTCCCAGGAAGAGCTCCTGCACCCATCTCACAGATTTCAGTACAGTTAGGCTCATACTCAAAACTCTTAAAAAAAAAAAAATCGCAGAGCTGTGAATAATGACGTATCGGCATCTAAAAAGGAATTATTAGAGTTTCAGTTTTTATTCTAAGACTTAGCAGAGTTTCAAAGACTCATGTTTGCATACAGTTCTAGTAAATATAGTATTGCTCGCTTCAATATCTAAAGTCTATTTCACTCCCTAACATTTGTGTTCAAACATCTTCAATAACCTAGTTTCCCCGACACACTCCTCTTAATACCTCACAACCCTCCTACTTTTCTGTACTCTACCACCACCATTCATCCTCCTGAAAAAAAAAAAAAAAATTGGGCATTGAGATTACAGTTGTTTAAAAAGAATGACGACTGGAAAATGTTACCATGTAGATAACTGAGAAAACATTTTTATCATGACCTTTTTCAACAAGGTATTAATGAATTACCAGGAGAAACAGAAAGGCAGCCTACTGGATTGTTTGAGCATTGAGGGACAGGCTGGAGCTACATGACAGAAATAAGAAGAGAAAGGGCTCCATTCTTTTACCAAAGAAACACATGACAGCAAGCTACTGTATCAAATCTGTCTGGATCATTGCTCTCAGCAATGTGTTATCAACTAATGCTTCACCTTTCACACAGGTTCATTAACACTAGCAGAAACAAACTAGAGTGTAACAAGTGTCTCTAATGTATCGCAAAATAACAATGCTCTAGATGGTGTGCAAACTAAATAAATAACATTTTGTTATATTTTTTATTTTCAGTTTTAACTGGGAAAAAAAATTTAAAAACAAAAATATGTTAAAGCTTCCAGAAACTTTGAAAGATGGAACAAAAAAACAAACAAAAAAAATCCTCTCACAGGTATGAAACAAAGCTGTCTTCCAGAACTTACTTACCTCTTCTTTTTACAAACAAAAACTCAGTGAAAAAAACCACAATACTTATTTCAAAAATAACTGCCAGTATGCATTGCCTCAACATGCAATTGCTGTCCAAAGGCATAGGAAGTGTTATTTCAACCCAATGAAACAAGAACATTACAAAGAGAAGAGATCTTTTACAGAACAAATTCAGAAACACAGACTCTACAAGGGAAAAAAATAAAAGCTAGATTTCGTTTGTTATTATGTAAAATGCACTGAAAGAAGAGCCAGAACTGGTTAAAACACACATAGACACACACGCAAAAAAAACCCATACACTTCAAAACTCAACAAGAATTAACCAACAGACAGTGCTCCCAGAGCACTGAACAAAACACCTTCTCAAGTTACTATCTGTCCAAGAGCAATTTCTTGCTAGTCTACCTAAAAATAGTAATAAAATTGTATCAAGGTCTTAGATTCCATAAACATTCCATTTTGCCATAAAAAGAGTTCCAGACAGCTAAGGAGCTTTTCAGAAAACTAACTAAAACAAAAGGATCCTCAGAAATCCATGACTGTACCTGTTAACCAGACCGTGCATCCACGAAAACCACTTCTTGTTCCTACCACTTGGCCTCTCTTATTCCTGCTGACATGATGAGCTTGGTAGGTAACATTGGTTGCCCTCTGCATTCCCTGTAAAAGAAGTTGATCAGGACTTTAACTTCTGAAAGGGTGAGCTGGCAAAGCATACTAAAACTTACCCACAAGCACAAAGAAAGACTTGGAGACAGACCAACGGAAGTAAAAACAATACCCCAATCCATAAGCTGCAGCCTAGATCAAAGGACACAAAGAAAATTAAAAAAGCCAACCATAGCAAACCATATCCCTTGTGTTCCTCCTGGGATTGACAGGTTAGTCAACCACCACTTTCAAATAAAACTTGTTTAAGAAAAATCAACTAAAAATAGAGATGAACTGCTGGAGCTGATAGACTTCAAGTCATTTAAACCTAATATGATCAAATGGATTCTCTCCGTCTCTGAGCTAAAGGCTGCTGTGATAAAACAGCCACTCTGGCCCATTTTTAACTCTTAAGGGGCCTTTTCATTGCAAACTATGCATATCTGGTCCAACTTTCAGTTCAGCAAACCACTCTGCCTTGACCTATGATATCTTCAGTCTCTGGAATTGAGATAGTTATATTATATTCCGAGTGTTTAAAGACAGTAGTTTCTAACTGACTTAAAGAATTTACTTTATATAATTTTTGTAATATAACTTTAATTTTAATCAAAATAAAGCTGGTTACAGACTTTCTTAAAAATATTCATCATAATAAGCTGCTGTACAAATATCTTAAGATGATACTGCTGTCAAACAGATTTCACAATCTAAGGTAAGGGAACCCACAGGAAGATCAGCTTGTTCCCTTTAAGCTTTCAGTGGTACCTAGTTACAACATCTTTGTTTACAAAAGATCAAGACCTTAAATAACCAAATAGAGCATGAACAATGGAACAGAAGAAAAGGCTTAAAAAAAGAGGGGTGGGAAGGATTAGTGGTACATGTGTGTATTTAATACTGCTTTTGCTTCTCTTGCTTATGAACATATTGCAAGATATTTGCACTCTCTTTCAGTATTGTATCAGTGCTAGCTGGAAAGGAAATCACTTATTTAAAAAAAAAGAATGGAGAATATTGATCTATGGAGTACTAGTAGAGAGCTGTTTGTAGTTTTAGAGAAATGCACAAAGTAGGGTTAAGAGAAAAATGGTATCTATTTGTGGCTTCAAAAACTGTTGCTACATCATTCTTCTGCAGAAAAACAAGATTTTATCTATAACTTAAGTGCGAGTTATGAGCTTGTGTGATTGTATGTCCTCACTTCTATGCACAGCTGGGCTCATAGTTAAGACAAACAGAAACTCAAGGGAGGAACAGATGTTCAAGTTTTTAAATACAACAGCTCCTTATTTCAGTGGTGACAGTCCAGAACCTGAAATTATATGAAAACTAGATACCAACCCATAAGAAACCACCATCTGCAAACATGTTATAACCATACAAAACGAAGTCATACTTGCTGATCACGTTATCTTGAAATAATTTATCTCCTAAAACAAAGCTGTTTTGCACACAAAGTCATAGAATAACTATCAAGTCCACCACTTAACCACTTCCCTAAGCAGCCCACCTATACCTCTTTTAAACATCTTCAGAGGTGGTAACTCCACCACTTCCCTGGGTAGCTTATTCCAATGCTTGATAGTCTCTTCGAAAAAAATTTTCCTAATATTCAATCTAAACTTACCCTGGAGCAACATGAGGCCACTCCCTCTTGTCCTATTGTTTTTTTACATGGGAGAAGAGATTGACACCCACCTCACTATAGCCTTTCAGTGCAATACACCTAACTAAAACCAGCAGTCAAGGAGTCAAAAAATCCAAAAGTATTTCTTCATCTAGTAGCAACAACTATGCACTGCACAAAACTGCAGATCTGTGAGCAAATGCAGAAATTGTGGAATTACAAACAACAACAGCAGAAACAACTTTAAGCCCTCAGCTTTCAATTAAAAGGTGTATCGTGTAGAAAGATATACTGAACACAGACAGCAATTCAAATTAATACATTAATAGCAACATTCTTTCTCATTAATTCCAGTTGTACTGTATTGAACCAGGCACTGGATAAACAGAAGACAGTCCCAAAGCACATGTCCCATGCCACTATCTCAGTAAGTTCTTTTACATTAAAATACATATGCTTTACTTTTGACTCCTGGCAACAAGTCTATTATCAGACTCAAATACTTTGGAGGTCAAGGAGACTTCAAGTATATGTTCAATAAGTTCCATCAGTTTTCCTTTTTCCAGAACTAGAAAAACAGCAATGAAACTGACCAGGACATTGCACTAGGCTTACAAAACACATTCCTCCCTGAAGAAACTGGCTAGAGGGATTCTTAAAATGATGAAAGAGACACAACTTTTTAAAAGAAAAAAAAGAAAAAAAACAGAAGTATCAGGTGACAAACTAGCGGAGATGACAAATCTCAGGAACCAGAAGGTTGACAGATTGTTACAGTATGAGGCTCACAAGTGCAGCAGAGGATCCAGCAAGCTTAGCGGTGGGAAGATAATCCATCTGTACCTCAGAAGTTGGCAACTAAGACTAAAGGTTAAAGCGCCCAAACAGGTTGTATGCATTCAAAAAACACACCTGTCTCCAGTAGACTCACCTTTTGTTTATGCATGAGACAGTTCAGTATTACCACCTAGCAAAGTATCTCTGTCTTCCAATAGAAAATAGCTTTTTATACAGGTGCTCTAAAGAGTTGATAATTTAGCAAGTCATTCTCTCTTGTTGGAAAAATAAATAATATTTCCTAATTGTGTCCATTTTCATGAAGTCACAGAATCATAGACTGCATTGGGCTTGAAGGAACCTTTAAAGATCATCTAGTTCAACTGTCCTGCAGTGAGCAGTGACATCTTTTAACTAGATCAGATTGCTCAGAACCCTGTTCAGTTTGACCTTGAACGTCTCCAGAGGTGAGGCCTCCAGCACCTCTCTGGGCAACCTGTTCCGGTGTTTTATCACCCTTATAGTAAAGAACGCTTTGCTACTGGATGCTTCACTACCATCACTGAGCAACAAAAAACAAACATTGGATCCTTAACAACATAATTTTTTTTACTATCCCAGATATATATACTTACTACAAATATTGATGTGGCCCACAAAAATACTCAGGAGCAGAAATCAGCAGCTCATACTGGTTGTGCTCTTAAATTATTTAGGCAGTCTTCAGATTCCTGTGCATAAATTTTAATGACTATCAATTGATGAAATTAATTTGCCATCCAAAATGACGGCATAAATAAAGAACAGTCATTTTCTTTTACATTATATCAAAGCATCGCTCACCTTGAAGATCCATATTATTAATCATAAAATCATAGAATGTTAGGGGTTGGAAGGGACCTCTAGTGATCATCTAGTCCAATCCCCCTGCCAAGGCAGGATCACCTAGAGTAGGTCACACAGAAACTCGTCCAGGTGAGTTTTGAAAGTCTGCAGAGAAGGAGACTGCACAACATCTTTGGGCAACCTGTTCCAGTGCTCTGTTACCCTTACAGTGAAAAAGTTTTTCCTAATGTTTTTGTGTCCCTTAGATCATCATTACAAAGGAATGAAACATAAGAAAATGAGTAACAGAAAAACTCAATGTGATGAGCAAACATTCTTTAAAAGAGCTATTTTAAACTTCTTAGCCTAATTACATTCACCATAATAGTCACTACTGAAAGGACATACTTGTTTTTTTTGCAAAGGGGCTAATGAAAGCAATGCCATTAATCTCAAAGGTCTCTATATCTGCTTTTTTCACAACCATCAGAAATCTCTCCATTTGCCCACAAAAATATTTTTTTCTACCCCATGATACACACTAAGTGCTTCCGCATAACTTACACGATCACTGCATTTTAATATTTCCCTCCTAATCACCGATACATGATCACTGCATTTTAATATTTCCGTCCTAGTCACTGTGTTAAATATAAATAATGCTTCAGTCCCTCATGTTCTGTTACAACAGTAATGTCAGCTGAGAAGGCTGACATATCCTTCCTTTCTTCTCCGCTAGTACGCTGGTTTGTTTCTCACATGAAATCTGAAATGCCATAATAGGCTAATATCTTTGTACTGAAGATTAAAAAAAGGAGTATTAAAGTAACAAGACTTCCACAGATGTGCACAGAAGAGCTGTAATGATAAGAAAGTAAGAAAGGATGACTCTGCAGCTTACTTTTTTTTGGCATAAACGTAATCAGCATCAAACACCTTTGATGTACGAACTCAGATCAGACATTCAAATGAAGAGCAAACCCAAGTTGCAACACCAAGATCAAAAGATAGCACAAAGAAAACATTATTGCTTAATTGTTTCACAGTTAACAGACAGATCACTACACTGGCATAAACTGAATTTATTCTTCATTATTTCTGAGCAACAATAAGACATTGTGCTACTACAGTCACTTTACATCAGATTTTAACTTTACACAGAGCAAGACCTCTGGGGTATGAAGTAAAGCTTTCAATGGCAAGCAGATACTTCCCAGGCTACAGCACCAACTTGAGACAGCTTTGAGGTTGGAAGCATCAGGAGAGAACTATGCAAAGAACAGCCATGGTTTCTAGACAAACCATATATACTCAAGCAGCTGTGACTAATTCCATATTCGTCTTCTCTGATATGACAGTGTCGATTCCCCAAGCTAACAACTCCCATAAGGTAACAACGGCAACACATCCAGCACCACCTCTGAAATGTAGTCTTATCTCAGATATTCTCTAGGCCATTTTTTAACTTCCTACTATGTGCCTCTTATAAGACAGGGACACCCCAATAACAACACGTTTTTATGATATTTACTCTTCAGCACTAATAACCAAATGACAGGTTTCTTTTTCCCTCCAAACTGCGCTCCTCAAGAGCCAAACAGCAACTCAGACTGAACATTGTCCATTTTCCCTGTCTACATACAAACACAAGCAAGAAGAACACACACAGTGTCAACATAAAAATTTTGCTACCCTTGTTTGCTAAAACAACAGCACTTCACCTGGGAGTCTGTTTGTTCACACGTTTAGATGAGTTTCAGGGCCTATTCTTGAAAAGACCTGCCAAAAATGCCTTCCAACGGCTACTTTCTCAAATTCTGGTTTGAAAATTTGTGCTTAGATTTGGACAACTGTACTCAGGAAAGAAGGGCAAGCCCAGAAATTATATCTGAACAATGAGATGTTTTACAGTGATTAAAAACACAGTTCACCAATCTGTATTCCGCCATAGCCTCCAGTATTATATTTTCTTCCACTTACAGGAAAAGTTCTTATCTTCACAACTGCCATCCAGAATGCAGTTTGTCACAGCAACAGTGATACAGTAAGGCACCTAAACACTTTTGCACATAGCACCACCCAATCTACCAAATGCATGCTCTCCTGCCACTTACATAGACTAGCTCATCTTTGCCAGATGTTCTATTGCTGGGACAGTTGCCAAAAAATCACAGCAGCAGAAAGCAGCCAGAATATTCTACAGTAACGTGCATATAAGCAATAACCATACCATGAAGAGTGCATCTTCACTTGCCACCTGCTGCAGTAACAGTATGACCAAAAACAAAGACAGCTTATTCACCAGTGCTGGAGTACAGTCATTGACTGGCATTAGAAGGAACGCACAAAAACGAAGCCAGAAGTAAACACCTCTGCTGAATATGCTCTCAGAAACAAGAGTTGGAGCAAGTTCTCATTAGGAGTGAACGCAAAATGATGCAACACCTCAGTCACCTTCGAAATTTGAGCTACACTAAAGAAAGTGTTCTACAAGTCTTCCTATCAAGCTAGTGTAATGGCAGTATTTGCAGCAGTGTTGTGTGCTGCTTTGTAAGCTGGAGTTTGCTGTGCTCAAAGGTGGGCTTGGCAGGAGGATGTACACAGACAGAGGTGTATTTTGAATAGTGCTGGATGCCCAGCTTAGAACACAAGGCTCTGCCTACTCTCCTAGGGGCTGCTGATTCCATCAGGGTATAACTGGTCACTTTGACTTGGCTGTCTGCTGAACACATGCCGACTCAAAAGTGTCAGAACATTTGTTTGTGGAGAGTGTGAATCAGCAGCAGGTTTTTTTCCCCTAGTGAAGCTTATTGGGTTATAAAGAGCATTTCAGCTGAGGTCTTCTGACGAAAAAGAGAGAAGCGGAAGACTTCCTCTGCTTGCCACGTAACATAGAGGGAGTTGCTAACCTCCACCGAACTCAGCAAATAGTTAATGTCAATTAACTTGTTTTTTAACATAGCATTTCCCTAGTTTGGACAAATCCGTCTCGGCTTTGCTTCTGACAAATTAAATGATACAGAGCAACTTCTGAATACACTTTGTTACTCCCATCCAGGCATAACCTATTTCACTATCTTCATCACATCTGATTTTGCCTTTTCCTCCTAGAAATTGAAAGAACGTAACTTAGCAATTACTTTCTTATGTAAACAAGTCTGAACTTGTACACAGTGGAAGAGGCTTAGACAGGCACATCTACCAGATGCTTTTTAGTACAACACCAACTTCCCCATTTTGCAGAGAACCACGAGCCTCTTTTCTTCTTCAACAGATTTGACACTTTAATACGATATTTGTGGCCTGTACTACTCACAGCAAGACTTCAAAGACTGTTTCACAGTGTTACTTTTATATTAAATGTTTTCTGGATCTTATCTCTCGTCCGCTTCAGCTCATCATTGTTTAAAAAAATCATGCTTTTTCTTTTTTCCCCCACTTGTCTCGCATCATCAAAAGAATCAAATGTTCTCAAAGGCCTGCAATATATCTTCTAAATAGCTGCATTTTGGTCTTTGCTGTAAACCGATCTTCCCCCATCTTTACGAACAAGAATGAAGGCTTTGGTTAGATTTTTTTAAAGCCCTGTCTCGACAGTTTTCCACGTAACTCCCACCATACAAAGAACCTCAGTCTTTGGCCAGCCCAGGTTTATGAATGGCCACATTGTACACCGCGTTCTTAAGCCTTCCTTCTTCCAAAACGCTGGAAGCTGAGGGCTCCCGACGGAAGAGACGGGGACGAAGCCACCAGATCCCCTGCCCTCTCCGGAGGGGCTTCCCGCCCTTCCCCACGGGCAGCCCCCGCCTTCCCGAGGGCGGCCACGGAAAACCAGCACACCCGTACGGGGGCGCAGCCGCCCCCCAGGGACACCCCGCCAGGCTCCGTGGCGACGCTCCCCTCAGGGAGTCCGCGCGGCCGTTCCGTTAACGGTCTCGGCTCGCGGCGCCCCGCCCGGAACAACCGCCGCCCGCGCGTGCCCATCGCCCGCATCCCTCACCGCTCCGGGCGGGCGGGCGGCAGGGAGCGGCGCGGGAAGCCCCTGTCCCCGCTACCGCCCACTGCCACATCACCAGCGAGCTCGGCCGCTCCTTCCTTTCTCCCCCCTCCTCTCCCGGGAGCCCCGCTCCCCCCGCGCGCCCACCTGCCCACCTCCCGCCCGCTCACCCAGCTCGGCACCCTGTTGCTCAGCTTGACTTTCTTGCACTGGCTCTCGGGCAGCTCCATGGCCGTGGCGGGGGCAGAGAGACGAACGAGGTAGGAGGAAGAGGAGAACGCGCCTTGCCCGCTGATGCTTGCCGCGGATGAAGCCGCTGCCGCCCGGGAGCTATCGCCGTGTGCGCCTCCCCGCCCCGGCTCAGCCAAAGGTGGTGCAGGGAGGAGCCGCTGCCCGCCGGGAGAGAGGGAGGGGGGGATGCGGGGGGTGAGAACAGGAGCCCAGCCATGCGCGTGCGCCGCGCCGTGACGCGCCCTACGGTGGGCGGAGGCCGCCACTTCCGCCGCAGCCCGCCCGCTGCTGCCCCTAGTGGGCGGCGGGGGTTGTCCCCCCTGTGGGCCTCGGCGCTTGGACGCTCGATTCCCGTCCGGTCCGCGCCGTACCGTTACACGCAGGGGGTGTTTTGGGGGGATTGGTTCTTGCGTGGGATGGGCTCTTGCGTAGGATGCCTTGGACAGCACAGCCAGCCCTGCCCGCTTGGAAATGAAGAAAACTGCAGCGATACGGGGCCATTTACCTGCTCCTGCTGGCAGGACCCCTCAGCCGGCCCCCGTAACCCAGAGTGGCCTCACCGCCGGTTACCGATGAGGTGGTGGAGAGGCTGTTGCGCCGCCCAGGAACAGTGTGTGGCCGGGAAAAGCGGCTGTCTCATTTTCCTGTGGCAGGGACGAGCTAAGGACATGGCCAAAGCAGAGCGCTCCTTCGCCTGACTCTGAAAGAAGACAGGGCTTTGTTGCAAAGCTCTAGCCTGGAGGTGATGAAACTCTTGAGGAGCAGCAGAGCGGGCACCAGTGGTGATGCAGACACATAAAGGATTGTTTTGATCAAATCTCCCACCTGACAAGGATTTCCCCAGCAAACAAAGTTAAACCTGCACTGTGTTCTAGAAATGTCTCTTGCTGTGAATTTAGAACCAGAAGTTCTCGGATTCTTGCTTCCAGAAAGGAACTGCTTTAGCATTCAGGTGCTAATCTTAAGGTGGAGATGATGCATGCCATCCTAACAGGACTTACATTTGCTGTATAAATATTAGTCCATTTATACTAAGTCCGAGAAAGGAATTGCTTTATCACTTAAGTGCTAATGTTAAGGTGGAAGTGGTACTGTACTAACAGGAGTTGCATTTAGTGTAAATTTATTAGACTATTTACAGTCTGTCCACAGGTTGCTTGTTCTCTGACAGTTTAAACAGGAGACAGAAAGGCCCCCTTTGTGGATGAATGTTTATTCCTGCCATATCAGAAAGACATCCTTCAAAAAATAATAAGGTGTTGGTTTTAAAGCGTATTTTGAAATTCAGATTAGAAGCTTAAGATCCTTATGAAAGGTACTTGGCCTGAAATCAGGAAAAAAAGTAATTAGAAATGCTGTCAGGCAATTTGAAGGTCACATAGAATTAATGAAATATAACTAAGAAATACAACAATTGTAGTTACTTATTTAGGCTTGACTCCAATGACAAGGTTGTAGAGGCTGCTGCCCTGCCAGTAACTGTTCAACAAATGACCTCTGGCTGTATATGGACATTCAGACCATGACGAACAGTGATAGAAGCAGGGCCTGGATTTTAATCAGGAAAATCTCTCACACAAGGCTTTCCCAAGCACGGAAAGAGAACCAGCACACTACTGTGGAACACTGAGTTGAGGGCTTTCCCTTGTTTACAATTCAGTTATGCATAGTGCATGCTTGCTTAACTGTGCTTTGCACAATGTTGTTTTATGCAGTTTAAGAGTAATTCTAAATGTTGTCTCCAATTACATTCCCTTTAAAATCTGTTATTTTATTCTAATTGTATCAATATAGATTGGTACTGTTTATTCTGCAGTCTGAGACAATAATCAGCAGTTTCCAAGAGTTGCAAATTAAATCAAAAACCACAGGTAGCTCACTTAACTATGCAAGTGACTTCTTACAGGTACACTTCGCTCCCCTGTAGCACTCATACATTGACTGGGAGCAAGACACGCTGGATGGTTATTAATGGTCTGCTTAGGAGTGAGTTTTGCCTTGGTTTGCTAGCAAGGAATTCCAGCCCATCATGGGATTTATTTTTTTTTGCCACCTAGTTTTTAAAGAAAATGTTGCATTCTTATGTGAAGGTTGAGAAAATGAGGCTTTGTGTACAGGTGAAAGTTTATACAATGGTATTTACAGCTGGGAAAATCACAAGAGAAGAAAATGCAATTGTATCAATCAGGATTATTAACCAGACACAGTATTAACCAGACAGAGTTAAGGCAAGAAGCTGCATGATTCCTTCCATAAAATATTGCAAAAAAAAACTGATAAATGGACCATATACTAGTGAAGTCTGAAGTGTGACTGCAAATACAGACACTAGCAGTCAGACATGACAGTATTTTCATGGTTCAATCTCAGCCGGCAACTAAGCACCACGCAGCTGCTCACTTACTCCCCCAATGGTGGGATGGGGAAGAGAATCAAAGAGAGAAAACTCACAGCTTGAGATAAAGACAATTTAGTAAGTAAAGCAAAAGCTGTGCACTAAAGCAAAGCAAAACGGAATTCATTCGCTACTTCTCATTGGCAGGCTGGTGTTCAGCAATTGTCAGGAAAGCAGGGCTCCATAATGCATAACGGTGACTTGGGAAGACAAGCACCATCACTCCAAATGACCCCACATCCTTCTTCTTCCCCCAGCTTTGTATGCTGACCATGATATCAGATGGTGTGGGATATCCCTTTGGTCAGCTGGGGGCAGCTGTCCTGGCTGTGTCCTTTCCAGCTTCTTGTGCACCCCCAGCCTGCTCTCTGTTGGGTGGTGTGAGGAGCAGAAAAGGCCTTGACTCTGTGTGAGCACTGCTCAGCAGCAACGGAAGCATCTCAGTGTTACCAACACTGATTCCAGCATAGATCCAAAACACAGCCCCATACTCTGAATAAAATTTGCCAAAACAAGCACAGTAATAAAAAACTGCTTCTGAACAGCAATTTCTAAAACAGATCAACTTTTATGATTACACTAGCATTCTAAAATAATGTATCTATATATATAGTATAATAAAATATTAACTAAATAGTAAAGCCATGTGTGTAAATGAGGTATATCAGGTAATAACCAAAATGTTTTACAGAAGCTAATGTTACAAACAGTTCGTATTCCATCAGTTCTTGTCAACACTCTTTTAGTGAAAATGTAAATATACTTTTGGTGTACAGAAGTTTGATGTTTAAGTCCATCCAGAGCTGCCCATGCATTTTGCCTCTCTAACATCTTAACCTCCTTCAAATACTAAAGAGGGAGATGAGAAGAGCATTCTTTAAACATAGGTAGGAAATACATGCTAATTTATACAAAGATTTGGGGAAAATGCACAGCCTATGAATTCTTTGTAAAGTTAAGTTTTGCATGGCTATTAAGGGGTAAGTTCCAATTCCACTTTCCTGAAATCTGTCATGTTTTAAATATCCAAGCCAAGTGTCTTCTGAACTTCAAAACCAAATTTCTGTGGGAGCCATTAGTGAAATTCAAATCAATAGATAAGCTCTGATGAATTGTTATTATCTCTTAACCTGTTTCCAATCTGAGGTCCAAAACTGTTCTCATGACAGCAGGTGCTCTTGCAACCCTTATCTACAGAGCTCATGTGCTGTATGCCTGTGCCCTTACTAAATGTCAAAGTCTGGTAAGAGAATGACAACAGAAATGAGATTAAGAGCTAAATTTTTGGCTAGTGGAGCTTCCAAAAAGAAGACCCACTCTATCTCTGGAAGAAACACCAGGACTTAGTATTCTTCAGTTGACTGTGATACTGAATACTTCTGTCAAAGATCTACTTGGTAAAAATAACTACCATAAATTTGGATTTAACATTCTTGCAGGAGCGACTAAAGCAAAACATCCACTACTGTTGTGCTTAATTTCAAAAGGGGAGATTAAATAAAAATTGAGCACTTGTTAAAAATATAGGCAGTATGGAGTACTAGTTAAAGAAACTGTGTTGGATTCTGAAGGTTGGGATAAATGGGCTTTGAGCACAGACGAAGTTCTAGACAAAGTGGCCTATACCAACATAATACCACGGAAGAAGGACTGACAGCCCAGAGCAAATTCTACATAGGAACATGCTGACCAGACCAGCTTAGGGAAATCCTTTCAATTCTATGGAGGGATAATGCCATAGAAAATAATTCTCTATTGAGTTAGCTTCTGCATAGCCAGTTACACTGTTTAAGACCAATCAGTCCCAAACATATAGTAAAAATCCCAATGTGCATTATTTAACATTATCAAACAGAGATATACATGGTACCATATAGTTACAATTTCCATTAAAATCTGAGCTACTGACCACATTAGGAAAAATATCAGATGATTTCATATTAGGTTATATTCCAAAGAAATGTACAAATTTTCAGGGGGAAAATCAGCTTTTTAAAGAAAAAATATTTATTTACTCATAACGTTAGAACATACGATGCCTGATGTTTACTTTTTAATATAGTGTTTTGTAGAGGAATTTCTTGTGGAGCAGAGGCGCGGTATAACTTTAAAAGTGTGGACAACCCAGCTTAGGCCTAAACAGAGGCTCTGTCCTTGAAGCTGCCTTGGAACACAGGGAGGAGGAGGTTTTATCTGTTTTGTGAAGAGCCTTGCCAGGGGGAGAAGGGGGGGGTGAGAGCCGCTTGCATAGTGGAATGGCACTACCCAATAAAACGCTGGCGCGTGTGAACCTGTAACTGACCAACTCTGTTAAGGGGCAGGCGCGTGGACACTGTTTAAGTGTATATATTGAGCTGTCTGGAGCAATAAAGGGTAACTACTTGTAGCCATATCAGTGGGATTTGTCATTGTCTTGACCGGCTCTCCGACAGGACCCTCTTCAGTGTTTCATCAGGCAATCTATTCCAAGATGTCAATTAAAACAAAAGAGCTAAATCAAGCTTTGGGATGTTAAAAAATAGACAAGATTATTTTGAGTAGGTTATAGACATCAATTATAAAAGAATGTCTGAATTAGACTTGACTACAGATTATAGGCAAAGTTTTCTGTTTTTAAAGAGTGACCATTTATTTGTATATGACTGATACACAAACCCAGAAATGCCTTACCCATCAATATTGTCTTTAAGATGCATGTTCTTCTATATCTAGAAAGAAAACCAGTACTAATGATTCTCTAGAATCCACCTACTGTAGTCACTTTCAATAAAATGAGAAATTACAGTAGAAATACTTTAATGCTGGAATTGCTCCTCTGGTAAGCATTCTGATCAAATTCTGACTGATGACATATCATGGTCATGTAGAGATGCATCTATTCAATCTTTTTGTCCTGTGAAAAATACCCACAGCCATGTAACTCAAGTAGTCATGCAGGCTGTCTTTTTGCTTTGTTTTTTGTTTTGGGTTTTTTTTTTTGTGGGAAAGATGTAGATGATGCTGCCTACATAGAAGAGGCTTAGCACTGTTCTCTCAGGATTTGTTTCCAAACATTATTTCTCACATAAATCACTCTTCTTTTGCAGTATTCTGTTAAGTGAGGACTTCAGAAAGCCTTTTAAAGAGAGTAAGCATTTTGTTAAAGCTCTTCTCAGGTATTTTTTGACAGTAGGACCATGAAGCAATCTCTAATGGCTCTTAACCGTCGATTCCTTATGCAGTAGTCGTCTGCTGAAGGAGCTACTTTTCTTCTGTCACCAAGTTTGTGTAGTGGAAAAGATGGCTGCCGAAAGCTACCTGAGATTAACAAAATTAACGTGGATTCTTCACCTCTAATGTATCTTGAGTTGCAAACAAGATATGCTCCTCTACATACAAAATACACAAATGCAAGAAGTTATACATAACTCTCATATATGAGAAAGATGGGAATAGAGGAGATATTTCTGGGGACCCAACTTTTGTCTTTAGCAAAATCTTTTAATAAATTCCTTAATATTTGAACTGATATGTATGTCCAGCAGAACAATCTGGCCCAACTGTTTAAGGAATCCACAGAAAGATCAGCAAAAATGCTACTAAAAACCCTGTGTGACAGGAATACCGTTTGTTTTGTGACATACTGCTGAATGTTCAACTTGGATTTCTTTTCATGTCCACAATGCTAAGGATTAGAGCTCTCTTCCCGATTATTACCATCTGCTGGGTTTGCTCTTTAGACAGATAAACTCACTCCATGTGCTGTCAGAGTTCAGCATAAAGTAGTCTAGTCTGGCCAGCAGTGAGAGACGATGGCTGGTGGGTAGTTCCGGGTAATACCTTGACCTTATGAGAAGCTGAACAAGGTACAAGGTAACAGGATACATGGGCAGGCTGCCTCTGGAAAAGTTCAACAGAGGAAGACTGAGGGAGGTACTTGGTATTAGAACTCTGGCGTCAAATTCCTGCAGAGTTCACAGGGCACTCGCTTTGTAAAGTGAAATAAAATATGATTGTAATAGCAACCGGTTAGAGCAAAAGTTTTGAAAAAGCTGGTCCTCATGCTCCGTATTTTACCAAAATCGGACATCTCCTCTGGAATGTCCGAGCGCTGGCATTTCAACTGCTGCAAAAGCGAAGATGACCACTAGAGGTCATTCAATGAATAAGAAATAATTCAAGCTTTCAGTTTGGTGATTTTCTTGAGTTGAGGTTTATATGTGCTATTTGGTACTTTGTCGTTAACGACATAAAGAGTTGACTTTACAGGAGAGCTAAGTACTAGATTTCGGAACATAACTGACTATCCGTGTACTCTGTAGGTACACTGTGGCTGTAGGCAGCCCTGGGGGGATCTGCTGACATTTTCGGGACTGCTAGTCAACTTGATTGAGAACTAGACATACACGTAGAAATCTGAATACTTTGCTGCCTGCTTCTCTGTGTCATTAGGTGATCAACACCTTTAAACATAACAGTTAATCGCAGTGTCCAAAACTTAAAAAATATATATCTGTATGACAGATCTCAATCTTCCATAACTATCTATTTTAAATTTAGATACTATATAATTTCACCCTGTCTTTGGCAGATACAAGGAAGGACAGGTGTATTTTTGATTTGAACATCAGAAGCAAGACTGAGAAACTAGACAGAGGGATCTCTAGTGAAGCAAAACTCACGACAGGAAAACTTCAAAGGTGTTTTCTCTATTCTTGTTAAAGCCTTTGTTCAACTTTTGAAGAAAAAATTCGCCCCCCCCCCCCCCCCCCCCCCATCTCTGAATACAACATTGTGTGAAAAAATAATCTTGTGGCCAATCTGTAAATAAGCTAAACCTGGTCCGATCTCTGGGATTAGAAGAAGGTGGCTATCACGCAGGAAGATAGGAAGATGTACAGAGAAGAAAACTGATAGAAGGATGAGCAGTTACAGCTCCTGTCAGGTGAGCAAAAGATGAAGAAGTGATATGTAGCAGTTCCTACCCTAAAGCCAAAGAAGGATCAGTTCTTCTTAGCTATGATCCTAGTAGGAGAGAGAAGCTGAGAAAGAAAGTGGATGTGAACTAACAGTTTGTTTTCTTAGAGATGAGGACATCCAGAAGACTTTCACACTTGTCAACAATCCCAGGACACAACGTCCCAAGGACTGTTTTCGCCAAAGCACAACTGTTGAAAAGGAGGAAGTTCCTTCCAAGAATAGATGGTTTTCAACTAAAGTAAATATACTGTGTGTAAAGACTTGCAAAGTAATTTCTAAGGTCGCTGTGCTATTGAATTGCATTCTCACCAGCTACAAGCATTCTGCCACTTTGCTACTCAGAACATACATCATTTAGCTTAATAATAGTTTTTGTCATCAGACTACAAACAAATTTTCTTCAATAAGAAAACCCCTTTCTCTGAAATAGTTGTAATACAATTTCTTTGGCAGTCATTCTATTTGTTGCAAATAGAAAGTGAGCTATTAGAGTACTTTTCAGTAACTCATTACTCTCTACATGCAAATCCCACCTCCTGTGAATAACATGTCTGGGAGAAAAATATCTATCTCATCCTAAAAAGATTTTTGGACTGCTAAATAGAGGACTGTATCACAAGCACATCCACCTGTTGGAAGCAATGATAGCAGCCTGACTCTTTGTTTGCCAATGCAACCATGGCATGTTTTGAGAATCTAACTGATGCCTACCCCTGGAATTATTTCTTCTATAGGAATTTTCAGAAAAGTTAATTTGTTCATCCCCAACAGTTTTGGCAAATACTTAATTTTAAGCTCTACTTTTTTTTTCCCCTAATTGGAACTAGCAACCTCCATGACAATTTGTAAATAGAATCTTGCCCACAACAACTTTAAAGGGGTGGAAAAAACATTTGTATGAAAGTGCCACAAGTGTTGTACACATGGATACTAAATGACAGATTGATGAGTTGCCAGATTGGTGACAATTATTAAACTTTAAAAGCTTCACAAGAACCGCCACTGAAAAAAAGTGCATTAAGGGTTTTCAAAAGAGTACGGTCTCCTTGTTAGAAAAGGATCATGAAATTCACACTGGGCGGAAAAAGGTAATTTATACATTTTACCGCCATTACATGTTGCTCAGTATCAGAACTACTAAGGCCATGTAGATGTTAAACATCCTTGAAAAATGAGTACTTTAAATAAGTCTGCAAAACTACTCTTTGACTCCAAAGATTTTTGGCTCATCATTCTGTGTTTGAATTTCCTGTTCAGTAGCATATAAATAATCTTTTTTTTTTTTTTTTTTACTGTAACTACTTAATTTGAGGAAAATTATTTGAAACTAAAGACTTTTTATACACCCTAAATATTACTATGTCATATACATTAAATAAAAGTTATTTTACTCTGGTGGCATTTACTAGTATAGAATTATAAAATGTATTTTGGGGAGAACACCCAATGGCCAAAGCAAACAGGGATTCAAAACACGTATCTAGTTCAGGTCATAAGGCACTTAAATCTAGTGACTCAAGAACACGTAAAACTTCTCTAATCTAAAGTATTTAATCAAACTACAGGCATTTTCCTAGAGGTTAAAACAGTTGACTTATTTGCTAGATGTGCAAGTCTGAAGCAGCTTTCCTATTTTCCCAGGGTAACTGCATTACCAACCAGTTATGAGCAGAGCTGCTGCAAGCTCTGGAGGTCATACTTCACACCCGGAGTTGCTCACTTCCTGTGCCCCTGTCCCCTCTTCTGCTTAACAGTGGCAGCTGCAATAGTTGGTTGGTTGGCTGATTGGCTGGTTGGTTGGTTAACTAGCAGCTAACTTGGTTCTCACGTAGCAATTTCTTACCTGTGAAGTATTTGCACTTGAATCTTTCACTGATCTAAGTTAGAACAGATGATTAGTGCACTTAATCAAATCAAAAGGAGATGAAGGTTTTACCCCTTTTTTAAGAGGCTTTCAGCCCAGTAGCTAAGAGGATCAATCTTTAAATGCTAGAGTAATCATTTGTTTCCTTTTATTCCTTTCGATGTCTGAGAACAATACTCTTTGCTATGATGACAAACACACCAGCCAAACTGAAAGAAGAGAAAAACAACAACAAAAAAATCCCATCAGTTTTAACTGTTTTTTCTTGTGGACACAGTCAGTTTTGGCCTGTTTACCTAGTCAGCTTGACTCCTCTCTGTCTTCTTAAAAACTCTCTCTTATGACTATAAACAATGTAAAAAATGCAAGGAAGAGCTTTATAAAGGTCCCTGAAACATAGACCTTTCAAATGTTTTCCGTTTGGTAATCCATTGGAGTAATCTTTTAGTCACTAGAGATCCCTAACCATAGAGCTAAATGAGATCACAATGTCACCCCTGGAAAAAGGTCTGGAATCATTGTTACTGTTTGAGAAAGACCGCGTAGTCCCTTGGGCAAACTCTTCATGAGCAGACCAGATGGGGTAGCACCAGAATCTGACATTCCATTAAGTGACAGCATATGTTTCCAGGTTGGTACCTGCCTGTTTAGTAAAGCTTCAATTTTGAATTGGGGGAAGAAATCCTGAAAAACATAACTCCAAGAATGATGCCTTGGCGGCCTTTAGAACAGGACATACTGAGGCAGGAGAAGAATAAACAGAGCTCCTTTCATCATTACATGAAGGACTGAGAGAGAAAAGGAGACAAAGAAACTAAGAGAAGCTAAATATTTAGTGAGAAAGTTTTTCTGAAATGTCAGCTTGTAAAATGTCTCAGTTAGAATGAATCATTAATTCATGAGCACTGTAAGCACGTGTCCCTAGAATGAATCTTTGTTTGTTGTAATATCCTTCTGCCGTAAACACTTATTACCACATCAGGCTTTCTCCTCTGTATCAAGTGGTTCATTTAATATAGTATTATGAATATGCTGTTTCTATGTGGAATACATTTGTACACATGTACCTGTTACAAGGATATGAATAATCTGATTATGACCTGTGTTTATCTCGGATTTAAAATTGATTGTAAGACAATATGTTATTTCTTTACCTGTGTTTTGAAGCAGAATTCCAAGGGAAGTTGGCAAAAGATCGTAACATCTTGGCCATTATCTTTTGCACAAGGACATGCTTGTATAACAACACACCCTTTCTGGTCTGCAGCAGCAGAAAAAGATGGCACATTTAAGCTACAGATCACCTGGTTGCATAAGGTGATGACAAAGACAAAGGAATCTCACGGAAGAGAGGCTGATAACTTAAAAATTAGAAGAACTAGCCTGCAAGGACATTTTCACCCAAAGCAGGTAGAGCAGTTGCAGGAAGGAGTCCTGCCACATTGAACTTCTGGTAATTTAAAAGGAAAAACTGCATTGCATTTAGATGCTGTTTTCTAACTAATAAACCTGCTACCTTATAAATATGACAGATCATATTTTAGCTCTTTTGCCACTCATTCAGTCTTTGCCTTCACATCTTTGCATGCCCAAAGAACTAAAGTATAGCTCAGCATGTTCATGCAAATTTAATTCTTCCTGAAAGTGGATTTTCACTTCAACAAAGAGCCTGAAGAGCCAACAACAGGCACAGGAGTCAGTTTGTGGAACTGTATGTTCTGGTTCAGAAAGGAGCATTAAAGTTTGCACCTCACAGTACAAACACGAAGCACCTGGAGTCTCTGCAGACTCCAGAAGCCTAGCACATAGCAGGCCCAGTGGACTGGGCGCAAACAGAACAATCTAGTAAGTGTCCAAGGGGCAGACTGACCCAGCCTGTGGCAGCGTTAACTCATGCATTGCGTTGTGCTTCATTTGGTCATGACAGATGTTGCTGCAGTTTCTCTGGCATTTCTAAATCTTTATAAAGGTTATGCCTGTTTACGATCTTTAAAATCCATGATTTGATATGTTTTCACTTCCATGTTAATTCACACAAAGGACAGAATGCCTAATAGTAATTAGAGAAATCTTAGGAGATATATTAATGCGATGAATAATTTTTCAAATTAACATTATTACTCAGAGTTGAATTGTAATGATGTAAAATACAACCATGAAGGAAAAAGAATGTTTCAACAGTACACTTTTGTTCTCTATAGAATTGTGCGGCAGAATCATCTTTCAAGATATTACAAGAGAATGAGAAATAAAGCTTTCTGTAATTTGAAAAAAGAGGACATTTGAATAGGAAGGACAAGGAAGCAGAACAGAAGAAATCAAATAAAGTAGACAACAAAGAAAGCTTTGAATTTGTGAAGCAAAGTGTACCTCTGGCAGAATCATCACCTTATTCGCATCCCAATTTTTCTTTATGCAAAGCCTCTCATTTCAATCTTCTGTTAGTCTGGAAAGCAAAGCAGTTTATCAAGATGAAATTATTTGAAAAGCAGGCATTCATATATAGATTCATCCTTTCAATAAAATTTTCTTTGAGAGTCAATTTTAGAGATAAAAGTCAGTGCTCCATAAATATCATTGCAACCCTTCCAATGTTTCCATATTAACTGATGATTTAGGGTAATAAACTGTTGAGAAGCACGCACGAACTCCGAGATGGTGGAAAACGGAATTCACTTTATTGCAAGCAGGCACACATATTTATACCTACTAGCACGAAGCATTATTTTTGGGTTACAAACAAGAGATCAGACTATACAGCCAGGGTTGTTATTAGCTCATGTACTCCTTCAATCACTCTGTTATCACACAGGGAAAACAGATTTTCCCAGGTCTGTTTTGATCATACTCTCCCGTTCACTCCCATGCGCATCTGGTGTACAAGAAGCACCTTATCTGTTCATTCTCACGGGCAAGCTCTCAACACGAGCTGTACTTGGCTGGTCAGGGTCTCTTTTCATAATTAGCAAGCAAGAGTTATGTACTTGTTTAGGAAAGAGCTCAAGGACGAAAGTCTTAACTCTGCAACGCAGTGCTGCCAGCACAGCTAACTAAAATGTAGGGTATCCACAATTCCCCCTTTTTTGTTTTTTGGATCACCATCAAAGTCATAGGATGTATTTTTCAGTTCTTCAGACCCCTTGGGCAGCACTTCAGGTGAGATCGTTGACTATAATGAAAAAGAACAAAACAAAACACTTCCCACAACAACAAATTCTATTAAACACAAATCCCTATATCATCCAGACCCGCAGTCGCTGGGGAGCCCCTGTTGCAGCGACGTTTCTGGAGAACCCTCCCGACAATTGGGAAATCCTACGCAGTGCGTCCACTCGTAGGTGAGGTTTCTGAAGTCGCTGCAAGAGGGTCCAGCATTTATACTATTAAATAAACAACCTTACATAATATTGAGTGCGGGAACATCTGGTGTTATTTGCTCCGTTGAATTCTTCTCACAACTTGGCCAGGGCTGAAGAAAGAATGCAAGGGAGTCTCCCTATCAATTTGATCCTTAATCACACACTTCTAACAAAGCAAAAGGCAGCTGGTTTCCCCGTCTTGCTTTTAGCTAAAGAAAGCTCACTCTGCTGGTTAGTACCATAAACCTTAACACCTATTATGTGGTTTTGATTAGACAGTCTTATACAACCGATATAAGCTTCAGTGTTAGTCACACAAAGAGAATACATATCAGTACAACGGGTAACACTGAAAACAGTTACATCTTCCCATAATTGCTCTGCCATCAGCCGTAACCATCTTCTCCCAGTCCAATCCATGTCATCGCTGGTAATCGGTACCTCAGAGTCCCATCATGTCACTGGGAAAAACAAAGGGGTTCAACAGGCAGGCCCAGTGCACGGTCGTGTTGCTGCTGCGCTGCTGAAGTGACAGGATGCTGCACAGCCACATCATGCAGGATCATGCGGTTCCCAGGTCCCTTGTCCGTTACTAATAATAACAGGACACGCAATCGAACTGGCTGCTTCCCAATCTCCCTCTGTTATAGCGTCTCTGATGACACCGCCCCATCGCTGTTGCAAAGGATCCTTTATGGTTCAAGTTTGAAAATCAGGCTTGAGTGAGGGAGCTGATGGTAATGGGGGAGCTGAACTGGTTTAAGGGTTTCTTCTATTTCTTGCTGTCTAGTTGATAATTCAGCGAGTTTGTTCAGGATCTCTTTCAGGGGTTCATCCTGATCTTCCTTCTTTTCTTCTCCCCCCCTTTTTTTTCTTTCTTTTTTTTTTTTTTTTTTTCTCATTAGCTCAAGTATTACTTCAATCACTCTGTTATCACACAGGGAAAACAGATTTTCCCAGGTCTGTTTTGATCATACTCTCCCGTTCACTCCCATGCGCATCTGGTGTACAAGAAGCACCTTATCTGTTCATTCTCACGGGCAAGCTCTCAACACGAGCTGTACTTGGCTGGTCAGGGTCTCTTTTCATAATTAGCAAGCAAGAGTTATGTACTTGTTTAGGAAAGAGCTCAAGGACGAAAGTCTTAACTCTGCAACGCAGTGCTGCCAGCACAGCTAACTAAAATGTAGGGTATCCACAATAAACACCATGGTTGTTTTGACTAGAAAAAATAGTTACATCTAGATTTAGCTTGCCCGTATAAACCAAATCTATATACCTCAGTGGGCCACCAATCAACAGAGTGTTACCTAAATTCAATCTACAGTACAGAGGAGAAGAAGCATGAGGATTAGTTGGTTAGGTTCTAAGCCAAAGTGCTTCTGCACAGAGCTTTGACTTCAAAAATCTATCTAAATAATTACATTGACTACCTTGAGGTATTGTGGCTTTAAACTCCCTCTCTGTAGGAGCTGAGCAGTGGAGCAGAGTGAAGAGCATGGGTTTGTTACTAAAACGAGTGGAATATTGGCAATGGACTATTTTATCCATATTTCGACAAACTCTTCGCAGGAGGAAGGGGTGGGAGGTGGGAGGAGGAAAGGTTGTCGTGTAGAACTTTGTCATAGCAAGGTAACCTGCAATGATCAGGGGAAGGGTCATGACAGGAAATACACTTATTTCTTGTTTGTGTTACTATTTATGATTTTAAACTTCTCCAGTCAACCAAAAGTACAGCTCAAACAAAGGTGGAAATGAAGTTCCTTCTAACTAAATCTTTTTAATTTTGCTTAATAAGTTTTTCTTTATCCTCTAGAGCATCTTTACTGCTTTATTAAAATTCTTTTGATTTAGGGACAGTATCTTCACAGCAAACTCATTAGACTTTGTTTCAATTCACATTGACTTTAGTCCCTTAGCTTGGCAAAGTTGCCACTTGACTTCAACCATAATATGCACATCCAACTGCACATGAACAGCTGGCTACCTGCTGTGGGGGCAGCTCCATGTGGTCCTGAGCCTTTGTGCTTAGTCTCTTTGATCTGGTTAAACTGACCTGTACAATAAAATTACTTCATTCCTTACTGCCACTCACGTTCACCTTGCCTCTTATGCCTCAACTGCCTCCACCTACTTGCACTCTAAATATTTGTCTACGCATACAGCTTTTCAGCAGAGTTATAGTGACCAGTCCAGTGTGTGGAGATAGGATTTACCAGCAGTTCTTGTTTCTGAATCTGGTTTTAGACCAGCTGCTCTCTCCTGAGTTTTTTTCTCTTTTGGTTTAGTAGAGCTATAAATGAATGTGGAGGGGCTTTGTGGAACCGGACATTATGGCTCTCAGTGAAAATTGCACCAGATGAAAGCCTAGAGCACCTATTGTGAGAAACCACACCAAGAACCGCTCTGTGCACATTTACACAATGGCCTGTAACATCTTATTTGGATCTGACAGATAAGTATGTCCTTCATAATCTTCCAGTGTAATCTGAAATTGTAGAAGTACAGTTTAATGTATCCTTTTTTAGCTCAGAGAACGCATTCTTCTTATAGAATTTCATAGGTTTCTCAGGAAATTTCCCAGAAATATAACCAAGGAGGGATGGGCTAAACTGTCAAAAACAGATGAAAAGAAGAGAAAAAAAAAGAGAAAGCCAAAACAAGGAACGTGCGCATTTGTCTTTTAAAACAATCTCTGTGTCGGTTCGCACATATCAGGGAAGTGTAGAAGCTGAACTTTTGTATTAAATCAAACTACGAAACCAGTCATTTCTTCTCTACAGACACTATGTCATGAGAGGACTCAAGGCACAACGTCGGCTGCCAAATCTTTCAAATAGAAGAACAATTTGTTCGACATGCGGAACACAAACTTTTCACAGACTTTCCCCTGCACTTCAAACAATGCAAGCTTTTCATGCTATTTACACAGAAAAATGTAACTGAGATCCAGCAGGTGGTTTTCCATGGCTTCACACTGCCTCAGATTCGCAGCTGAAAGAACAAAAAGAGCAACCAGCTTGCTGTGAGATGACACACAGTGATGTATCAGTCAGAAAGACTGGAGGAAAACATGGGATTGACAGTCCCCATACAAAGTAGCTCAAGCACACTCCTCCACACCCCAGGCTTGACAGAATCTATAGAATTTGGCAGGTTTTTACAATTTCCTTCACTCCCCATTTCAGCCTCACCCTTTCCACCTAAGACTGCAATTTTCAGGCTGTTGGCTTGAAAGGCTTCATTGCAGACCTAACATTTACAGCAACCCTTGTGATATATCTAGACAAGACAGGCCTCTCTTCACAATCTAATCTTTTACTCCAGAGCTTGTATTTGAAGCCCTTGGTTCATTGTGGTTTAAAAACACTTTGAAGCAAAATGCACTCTTCAGCAATGAAGAAACCCACAGGCTTCTAGCCCTTTTGATCAACCCATCTGATGCCTTGGAAAGTAGAGGCCTTCCTCTATCTTAATAGGCACGTCCCTGAAATAGCAGACATGGTACACACTGACCACCTATTTACATTTCAGGAGGACATTAACCAAAAACCACAACAACCAGGAGACATTGTTTCCAAAGATGTAAAATAAGCTACTGCATCTCCTTGAATACCACTGCCAAGAAAGGAAGGCATCATAACAGCACGGCTTTCTTTTCAGATGCCTGGCTTCAGGAAAAACAACTCCAAAGTATCTACTGCCAAGGTTCTGCACTATGAGTATTAAGAGAGTAAGACAGACAAATATGGGAGAGTCAGAGCCTAACGGGAAATATTAAGGCCATAGATATTTCCAGATAAATGATCAAACTTTAAACTCATGCTTAACAGAAATTCTAACTTGAAGTGCTTTCTTTACTAAGCAAAAATCAGGGTTCTCTGAAGTCATTAGTGGAGATGCTAAATGGCTTCATTTTACAGTGGATATTGCAGTTCCCTGTGCAAGTGTTGCTGTAAGGGTGCTGCTTTCAGCAACACAAGGAGCAGTTCAGATTCCTTCTTGAAATGTTTGCAGTTCTCCTTCATGATCCCTTTCTACAGCACAGGGCAAACAATGAAATCATTGTTTCATCCTGGAATCCTGTTTTTAAATTAAGTTTGAGATAGATGTTGTAGGGATCTAAACAAGAAGTTTTATTTTTCGTGTTAAAACAAAGGATATAAGTATGACAGTTTCAGAAGCCTTAGAGATTTCAGCTCTGCAACATGGAAAAAAAAATTTAAGTATCTGTTACATGGTAGGATTTGTAGCATTCCTGATGGGAATGCCCTGATCTTTGATTTTTTCTTGTTCCCTTTGCGAATTCTGACAACATTGTCCAGAATGCTGGTCAGTCATAATGCTGTGCAGTTGATGCATCTTTCCTGTTTTGGTGTAGACACAAGAAAAAACATCACATGTTAATTAGGAAATCTGTCTGAGAAGGTCAAGATCATATAAATAACTGAAAAAAAAGTTTCACTTTTAAAGAACATAGCATGTCACAGAGAAGAATGATTCAGACCAAACTGACGAGTAATTGTTATGGTAAATCACGGTGAGCTCTAATAACAAAGACAAGGAAGACGAGGCATTTCAGCAATTAACTTAAATGAGATACAGTTACAGCGAGGCTCCTCCTTTTATTCCCTAGTTTAGATACAACCCCTTGCGTATTTGGTGCCCATTAGGCAGACAGCCAAATGAGTCCTGTAGGGTTATTGCTCTAGGCACCTCAGTTCTGCTCCTAAGAGTACAGTACTCCTTACCAAGCTTATTTTTGGAATCACAAAATAAAAATTAAAAAATCTGTTACTTTGCCTGTAATGGTGTCCTGAAAAGCAGAGAGGATTAGTTTATTAAGCGAATGTGGCAAGTATTGTGTCGTATTACTGAAGATTCACAGAGTATAGAGAAGAGAAAGTAACTAAGTGAACTACAACCCTGTTAAACTGACTTGAATAGTATGCAAGGTTTTAAAACACACAGCATAGGAAAAAAACAACACATCAATGTAAGTGGAAAGTTGAAACAGTGAAGAGTAAAAAATCATTTTATGAAAAGCAGACTATATGGGAACTACCTAGTTGCCTTTTTTTTTCAGATAAAAACAACTCCATTTTCTAGTTAAAATAAGACTAATAAGCCTCATTTTGATGTACCCTATTAAACCTTTTATACATTAGCCCACCAAAAATTAGCCCACAATGGGAAAAAAAGCCTTCACTGTGAGAGAAAATAAGAATTTAGAGGTGGGAAACGAACAGGAATCAGATCAAAATTACAAAGTAAAACCTAAATTACTTGGTGTCAGACAGATTGTACTATCTTCACTTTCAGGGCAAAAATACAAAGATACAACCTGTTGCATTGAAAGGGGAAATATATGTTTGGAGGAAAGTTACCAGCAGAATTCTCTAGGATTAGTTTGGAGACTAAAAATAGTGCATAGTATCATAGCTAATTTTGGTACAGCATTAAGTGTGTGCTTATGACATTTTCTGATGACAAAATCTGGAGGCAGTGTCAAACTAGAAAAGGTTTGGAATATTATAAAGGTCAGTGAACTTCAGTTACTGGAAGGGGATGAGGTTAAAATGTACAAAGTGCAAGGTTGTACACTTTGGAATTAGTAACAGGAATTTTGTGTAACCACCTAATAGTTCAGAGTTTAGAAAAGATATTTCGGTTAAAAAAAAAAGCAGTATATTCATCTGTTGCAACAGAATTATGTGCCGACAGGAACACAGAAACCCTTCTCACAGTTTTCCTATAGGGAGGCAAGTACACAACCTCTTATGTGAGATTTTTTTTATGACCTTTTCTGAAATAATGTAAAATGGGTGATAATCTTGATGGAGGAGATTTAAAGAATTTACTTTATTTACCATAATACCTTATTTCCTTATTTAAAGAAAATCTAAGAAATTGCTTTCCAAATATACTGGGGATAAAGGAGCATAAGAGAAACACCAAAAGGAAAGGTACTCAAAGTAGAACACAGTATCAGCCTAAGATCACCTGTGTAAATTGCCATGAAATTTTATCATGGAGATTAGAAAAGTTTCCACCTGTCAGGGACATGAAGTACTGCGAAGTCTTCCCAGTAGGAGTATGAAGGCAAAACAACCAAACCTGTCTTAAGATGAAAGCTTGATAAATTTACAAACGGTTTTATATGACCTGTTTAACTGCTGCAGGAAGGATCCAGACTCCATGTCCATGAAATCTATTCTGAGCCTGCCGTTCTATTTAGAAAAAAAAAAAGCAGATGAGAAGGCTTAAGCAATGAAGGAAGCAAAAGGCAACAAGATTTCAATCCATGTATCAAAAGGTAAATGAAACACAGCTGTAATATGATCACTTGGACTTAGGTTAGCTGGCAGTAAGGAAAACCCTCTTACTTCAAGTTTCAGAAACATTATTATTCCGTTTCTTTTAGAGCATACCCAGCTGCTCTTATAAGTACCAGTTCTGGGATGTTTCCAAAAGTCCTACAGGAGATAGAATTTTGTCCTCTCTGAGCAGTTCTACTTTTGTTTCAGTTACAGCAAATGAGGGCCTGTGGTCACTATACTGGTAGTCCAGAGTCGTCTGGACTCTTCTGGTGAGGCTCCTGTCTATCTCGGCAACATGTTGCTACATATCCCTCAGTGGCGAGAGCTTTCAAGTCCTAGCCCAAGAGCGTCTGGCAGTTGCTGTAATTAAAGTACCTGTACTTTATACAGCAGCACAAACCTGAGGGTTTTGTTTACCCTAAAGCTTAGCTGCTTTTGAAAAAAAAAAAAAAAACAAACAAATAAACAACAAAAAAGAGCAGTTAGTGCAATAAAAACGGATTCTCTTTATAAACCCTGCCTTTGGCATCTTGTAAACAACTGGAAAGTCAAAACCTAAAACCAGTTCTTCGACCGCCTTATCTATGATGGAAACGCAAGTCTAGAAAAAGCCAATTTTTCACCCCTAGTCTTGCATTCCACCTTTTGGTTCCCTTGTTTGGCTCGATGCTCATCTCTGGGTGTAACCAACCACCACAGCTGTGCTGTGCTGCCTCTGTCACTGCGCGTAACTGGGTTCACACCAGTGAGGCCCTGCCTCCACTGGGGCAACCTCTCAGAAGGTCTTTTCTCCCATCTCCCCTGCACGGGTGATGCCAGGGCACGGAGAGCTCATGTCGGGCAGTACCTCCGCCAGGCCGGAGCCTCCCGCAGAGGCCCTGAGTGGGCAGCTCACACCTCCGGGCCTCTGGGGCCCTGCCGGCTCTGCCTCTCCGGGCGCCTGTCAGCCAGGTCTCGACCCTCGCCGGGCCAGGTGCTGCTTGCCACAGGCCCCTGCGCTGGGGGCAGGTGCGGGAAGCCTCAGCGGTAGCCGTGACACGAGGCTGCCCTGTGGCGAGCAGGGACCGCTGGCTCCCACAAGCGAAGGCGACCGTTGGGTGGCGCCGCGCGGGGGAACCCGCGGCGGGCGTTGGCGGCAGCCGTTGGGGCCGGGGCCGAGACGGGGCAGCCGGCGCCGCGGAGCCCCTGGGCCGGTGCAGCCCAGCGGGGAGAGCAGCGGCCAGGGTAGAGGGGCCGGGGCCGCCACCGCATTCCCAGGGGCGTAAAAGCTTTGTCCGAGCGGGGCCGTGAGCGGGCCGTGAGGATGGAGTGAGTGCCCGGGTGAACTGCAGGGAGCGGCAACCCCAGCGCCTCGGAAATCGCTCATGACTCCTGTCTTGTCCCCAGGCAAGAGAAGCTCGCCCTTTCTCTCTTATTTCTAGTTAAACCCTCCAACTCAAAACAAATAAGCCCTCTCCCACCACTCCACACACCCCCCCCCCCCCCCCCACACACACACACACAAAAAAAAAGATCAGGTAGTTCATCCACGACTCTTCTCTGTGGGTTTCTGCAACTTACACTTTCCCACAAAGGTATTTCACCTAAGGTCTTAGAAAGGAATTTCACTGTAAGATCTTGGGATGGTCTCAGGCAGCCCAACGTGCAGGCTGTGCTTTTATTTTAAGGAGAAATGGGAAAAGCGTTTGATTACAAAGGATGCTCCAACAGACCTCTTTAATTTTGATTTCTTCCCACTTTAAGCTATAAATATAGCTGAAGATTACAAAGGGTTGCAAAGTAAATACCAAAATACAACATTTACAATTTTCCACACAGCTACACCCTAAACCAATAATATAAGGAAATCTGTCCAAAACTTTGAAGTGGTATCATAGTTTGTTCCATGACAAAACACTGGGGTTTCTATGTATTTATTTAGCCACCTACCACTCCCTCACCAAGTTTTTACATCCACTTGTCTGCTATATAGAAAAACATAATATTAAGGGGAGTTGTATTTTCAAGTTATTTGTATTACAAAAACATTAAATGAAAGTGAATTCATGCTAACAATGTATCTTTGACTTGTAGGCGCGTGATAAAATCAAGATTTGCTTTTAAGATATTTGAGGGGGAAGGAAGCCTTTGTTCTGATACACCTATTTTCTCTTTAAATATTTTCGTCCCACTGAATGCTTTTCCTATGATTCTAGCAAGAAACTTTTTTTTCCAAGTAATTTTGACCTTGGATCCCATTAAATAAACAAAACAAAACAAAACAAAATGGCAAGTTAGAGGTACTGTTTGTGTTCATTTGGGAGTGCACTGAAGGCGGCAGTTGGTACAGATGATCTACTTTAACCAAATGATGTAATAAAGCAATACTGAGGGTTAGGAAGGTTTCCTTTCCCTATTTAAATTCTCTATAGTCTGAACTGTAGTGTCTCATTCCTTCCAAAACCAGATTCTACTATTGCAGCTCATGGAATTATATCTGAAGACCAGATTTTTTTTCTGCATTAGGAATTTGTCAGGTTGCACTGCCTACTTTGTGTTTTAATCTCTTTTTTTTTCCAGTATGCCTTATTCGCAGCTCTCTGTGATGTTCACAGCTTAGGTTGCACCCTTGCTACAGAGAGACAAACTACACTGTGATATCACTTCAGAGCTTTATCAGCATATTTGGTGTGAGTTAAATCTCAGATCACTTCTCATATAGTTTGCTCTACTGAAGTTTAGGGAAACACCTTAACGGATCTGAATTATCTCAGTGAGGTGCTTGCTGAAGGATCAGGATGCTTATTTCTTGGGAACAAGTGCTAAACTTTTCCAGTGGGAGTGGACGTGATTAGTTATCATGTAACACAGCTTCTCTTCTTTGCTACGTTCATTAAAAACATTGTTTATATAAGAAAGCTTGAGTAGAATCCACTGAAGTCCTGTGTAGTTTGGCTGCTAAAGATTTGAGGAAAGCTAAAAGAAAACATTTGGTTTAAACACTGGATTGCAGTAGTGTGTTCTTGGAACAAGAACAAAAATATTTTGCCATTAAATGAAAATATTTTTAATTACAGAAGAAACCACACTGAGTCTGTGATGCCTGTTTGAACCCTTGTGTCTACAAAAATGCATTAACACTTAATTAGTATTTCAAGTCTTTCAGGTGGTTGCTATGCATTGGATGGGATTCTCAGTACAAATAATTCTACAATACTATATCATAAGTTCTTCCTAATATTAATAGAAGTTATGTTGCCTCATTTTAAACAGTTCTGACAATTACTCAATTGTCTATGCATCTAAAAATTATTAGAATCCTAGTGCTATGTGCATAGGTGTGTAGCAGCATTGATAGATGCGTGCTCCAGGAATATGAGATAAGTTGTAAACTGTTAAGTTTTGTGAACTTGCTACAACCTGTTCTTAAAAGGAGGTTATTTATAGACAAGCAAACCTGAAATTTAGTGTTTCTGCAATGGAAAGCTGCAGCTAGCAAAGAGCAGACAATATGTCTCTTCTGTAATTTTAGACTACAAGGGAGTCATACTAAACCAGTTAAAACCACTAAACCAACTGCAGTTACCCAAGTAATTTGCTGAGATTACTTAAGAGTATAAGTGTGGCTACTTGTGAATATGCCATAGGATTTATCATACTCATAAGGAGTTCTCACCTCAACTCTCAGTTTCCAAGGAACAGAGCAGTATTTTCCAATAGTATGGCTTTTCTTATACCACACATGTATTAGGCTCAACACTGGCTTAATGGAATTATGGCATGTTACTAATCATAGAATCATAGAATTGTTTCAGTTGGAAAAGACCTTTAAGATCACCACATCCAACTGTTAACCTGGTAATGCCAGCTCCACCACTGAACCATGTTCCTAAGAACCTCATCTACAGGTCTTTTCAATACCTTCAGGGATGGTGACTCCACCATCTTGCTGGGCAGCGTGTTCCAGCACTTAACAACGCTTTCTGTGAAAAAAAAAATCCTGATATCCAGTCTAAACCTCCCCTGGTGCAACTTGAGCCCATTTCTTTTTCTCCTATCCCTTGCTGCTTGGAAGAAGAGACCAATCCCCACCTCGCTACAACCCCCTCTCAGGTAGCTGTTGAGAGTGAGAAGGTCTCCCCTAAGCCTCCTCCAGACTAAACAATCCCAGTTCCTCCTCGTAAGACTTTTCCTCTAGACTCTTCACCAGCTTCGTTGCCCTTCTTTGGACATGCTCCAGCACCTCAGTGTCTTGCTTGGATACTGCAAATCAGTTCACTGCCTAAAATTACTGAGGAATATTTGAACTGTAGCAATGAAGAAGAAATGAGGAAGACCCATGATGAAGTGGAAGGAAAGGCTTCAGGAATACTATTTTTCTGATGTCTTTAAATGTTCCTTGTTAGATACCTGAAGAAGGTTGTTTCTTGAGATGCAGTATTCCCCCAATACTGATCCTGGCTTCTTGACTCAATCATCAGTACAGACAATATTATGTGGTGTGTCAAGAGAAGTGCTTTGTGTTGGTTCTTTGAAAAACACCACTGAGAGCAATCCAAATCGCAAGAATCTGCTGCCAATACCAAAAACCAAGTGGGTCCTACAGACTGCGAGGAAAAATTAAGACAAGGGAGAGATTGTTCATTACTATTCACTAATTTCAGTGTCAGGTTATTTTAATTTGAAGCTGTACCTCATTGTCTCTTTCAGAACACAGCAAATAAATTACCTTCAGCATGTTCTTTGGAGAACCCAGCTCTGTCTGACAGGGGAAGATTCATCTCGTTTAACTTTAGCTGGGTGTGAATCAGAACTAAGCTAGCTGCCTGCTCTTCTTCTATAGTTATACAAAAGAAATGATTTATACAAACTGCTTTTGAATGGGGTGTGTTAGTTTCTGTCATTTTGGATAGGCTAAAGAAACCCTACATGGCATACAGTAAATACCAAAGTTTTATAAAGCCAAACCAGACCAGATGAATTTCAGTCTGCAGTTTGACTGCATCTCTTTCATATAAACAGCTTTGAGGCACAGCTTTAATCTTTCAGGAGTTAGCTGCATGAATGTGTGTGTGTATGTGTGTATTTAATAATAACAAATATCTAGTATGTATATAGTTTGGTGTTTATAGCAAAGAATATGTCAAACAAGATAATCCAGGAGAAGTTTGCAATAGGAAATTTAAGTCAAATGAAAAACTAACTATTTGAATAATGTTGACCTATTTTTATCTTTATAAATCTGTCTAAAGGCAAGTTAAATGGGACTTCATGAGCAACTGAAAAACAGTGGGCTTCGTATTGTAATTATTAATGGAAATTGTATTTGTCTCCTCTCTCTTTACAGGTCTTTCTGGACATGCTACACTAAAATGGAGGGTGAGTAAATACGTCTGGATTTGGTTCATAATAGTAAACTGAAATCAGTCTAAGGTGAACTCCGTTTTCTAGCATCTAATTCTTTTACCAGTTCATCAGCTTTATTTGTATTAACATGATCTCTAATATGTTAAAGCAGGAGAAAAGGTTATGCTAGATCTGGAGCAACAGATAGCAAGAAAGTTAAAAAAAAAAAAAAAAAGAACAATGCATGTTTTACTTACAGAATCTAAACTCCAAAAGATTTTCCACAGAACAAATTAAAATCCTGGAATACCTTGAATGTTTCCTGAGAAGGTAATGGCTTCTTGAGAAACACTTTAAATCCAGCTGATTTTACATGCTTTAGCATGCAATCCCTTTGCAGTCATCGTGGAGTAATTGTGCATTATATTTAAGATTTTTGTCTCATTGATATACTTAACCTAATCCTCCAATGTGTTAAAAGCTGTAGAAAGTGAACAGAAAAATTTGTATATTGGTAACTGAAGACATGTAAGTTGTAAAGCTGTAGAGTTTTATCTGTAGAGTGTTGAAGAGAAACTCAAACTAGATTCAAATGAACTAGATCAGCTACTGGAAGCAGTGTAGCCATGGCAGCAAGCAATTCAGTGTCAGCTGTAAAGTCTGCCTATAAAGGTAAGTAAATATTTGGACAGCTTGCTGGCACTGAGTTCCTGTGCTACAACAGTTACACCACTTAGATATTTTATATGCCTAAGAAGACAGTATAGCTATACCTGTTGGCATCTCAATGCCTTGCACAACCGATGTGGAAGCAGTCATGAGATGAAAAAGAAATGAAAAACTGCACCAGTTCTTTATCAGTATCTGTGTAGTAATCTCCTAGTCAGGAATGTGAGACTGGAACAAATGCTTATTCCTAGTCTTGAGCTGTCAGTACCTTTTTTCACCCCAGTACTGAAGTATCCCACATTATAGAGGAAGTGATAACAATCATCAGTGTATCCAATGAATATTACTGGTTCTTGTGTGTATATATTTTCTCTAAGCAATGTGCTTATATATTGATCTAATTATTCAGAATATCACTTTACAAACTTATTTTTGTTTCGGTCCTGTTAAACTGACAAGTCCAAGAAAGACCAGTGACTTTGGCCAGTACTGTTTCAGGGCGCCCAAAGAAGGCCTGACTGCATTCCTCCTGAAAACTGCAAACCTGCATCATTTCACTCAGTTGCTTTCCAGTGCAGCCCTTAGTAAGGGGAACATACATGCAGTAAGAGACTAATTCCGTGTGGAAGGCTGGTAGACACAAGCTTCTAGGACTGATCACTTCATGTCTACACGGTTTTGTTCCCTGCCCTGAAACAACAGAAGCAGGCTCACACTTCTGGGGCAAAAAGTGATCACCTTAAGGTGCCTTCTGAGGCCTGTTATCTAAACCTACTTTGCATCACTGCTTTTATATTCAGTGTCTGAGGGTGGTTTTTACATGTGCTTGAGGTATTATTAGCAACCGAGTGATTGTTAGAAATCACTATAGCTAAGCCAGCTTACTTTACAATTCTGATGCCCTTAAAATGGATTTCACTAAAGGTTTTTTTTTTCTAGAATCTAATTTGGTTTAGACATGAATAATTTACAGGCTTCTTTTATGAGACACCACAAAGGATCAATACTGATATAAAACATACCCACTACTGTATATGCCAACTATTGCAAAATGCCGTACTGTTCTTTTCGCAGAAAAAATTGCTAACATATGCATCAATCCAATACAGATTATTTTCTTTAAATCATAGAAGCTATCCATTAATTCAGTAGCTAATAGTGATTTTTAGTTCTTTTGTCTTTCTTCTAATTACAAAGATACCAACCAAAAAAAACCAAGTTGCTTTTCAGTGCTCAGCTTGGGGAGCAATAATAGCTATTTTTTTCTCAGGGCTTAGTTTTATTTTAAATCTGTGTACATATGCTAATAGTTATAACCTGTGTCTCCATAATGGTGGCAGTAGGGTGCTTCATACATATTTTGTCATATGTATGCTTTAACATACTTACACACAAAAGAAAACTGGATGTTTAGATGGCCTATACTTATTTGGCTCTCTGATTACTACTAGGCAGAAAACTGCATAGATATACTTTTGCGAACATCTAAGTTCTACAAAGTACACAGATAGTCTTTATACTGTTATAATTAGGCTTCAGATATTAATATTGATGTGGATAATGATAGCTGGCTCTGACTAGAATGATTTGGATCTAATTTGAAAGCTCTACATTTGAGACATAACTTTTGTAAATTAAGCAATTCACATAAACACAATTCAGGAAAATCTAGAATAAAGTGATGCCCTAACATATAAACTGACAATTTAATTGACATTAACAACTGACTGGAATCTAGTTGGTTAATCTCAAGACGTGGACAGAAACCAATGTAAGTGGTTAGTTGCTGTAAACAGCAACATCTTAAGATAGATTACATTTAGTACACACCCAGCATTCATGGTTTTTACTGTGAAACCTCAAAACATTTTTCTAGAACATGTATATGTAGAGTTTACTACCACCCACCAATAAGAGATAACATCATATTCAAGATTTGCCTGGTTCAAAAAATAGCATAAAATATATATATTTTTTTAACTTCTTCAAGTTTGGAGAAAATAAATAATTAGAAGTTATACTTAGTTAATAAACAAAACATAACTTTTGCCAAACTCCCAAGTCTGACAGGTTTTACTCATTGTTATATGCAAGTTTCAGTGATGAACCAACACGGGATTTACCCTTAAGGTAAACCATTTGTGTAATGTCGAATATGTGACTATATGGAATATAATATAAACTTATCCTTCCCCAGATCTGGCCATAATTGTCAAAATTTAAATAACGAAGTAATATGCACCTGCACTTTCATTTGACCTTGGCTGCTGTTAGTGTTTTAAACCATATTCCTCTACTGCCTCTGAGAGATTCTGTAATGCATTTTATGTTCTGGATTAGAACTCAAGTTACTCAGCTGCCCTTACAGGGGATATTCGTCTGTATGCTATTGGAATGACTCAGCACTCTCTGTGCAGGATCTTAAAACCTCTTAGAATCTAGTGATGTGTCTAACTTGTGCTTTTTCCTTTAAAACTTAAAAATATCCTTTAGGATAATTTGTCAATTTTACCTCTCCCCATTCCCATTATCTATAGGGGAGGGGAAAATTGAAGAAGCCCAATCTCACTTGTCTTCACTTGGAATAGTTCAGTTTAATTTGCAACGTCAGCAGAGAAGTGTGTGGTTTTGGAAGGTATTAGTTAACTTCCTTTTCAGTGTCAGGGGTTCAGAGATGCCAGGAGCTGTAGCAACTGCCAGTTGCCAGGCCCTGTAGCTGCAGTCACAGCAGGCCACCACTGGCAGCGACAGGTCTTGTCCAGTGTTAGATTCTGTATCATTCTGAAATCATTCACTGACTGAGAGCAGGGCACACACGACAGAAATTCTCACTGGAAACTCCTATTTAAGGACAGAGCAGAAACTATGCCTTCAGATGGGCCACAACAAAATAAAGAATGCTACTTTTTTATTTTCCTACTAAAAAGACTATAAATATTTTTAAATACTAGATATGATATGAGTAGAAGAGTCTTCAATTTACACTACCGTAATCTGGTAGACCATCAAGAAGTTCCTTACATTTCACCTGAGCTGTGATAAAATGTTTCCCAGCACAAAAGCACCTGATCGCTACTTGTGAAGGTCAGGTGGACAGCAGAGGTCAATATGTCATTTGCCATACACTGCCCAAAAGCAATGGGTAGAAGGAGGGTTTCCACACTCTGGGACAAATTAGAATTCATTCAGCCACTCATATTCTCACATTAAAGGCTAAAGAAGTTGATCATTTAGGAAAAAAAAAAATGGAAACAGACATCAGCACTAGTAATGTTGCTTGTTCCCTGCAAACGTGAACCTTCTTTTTGTCAACTTAGTTTAAAGGGCACAAAAAGTAGTTTTGATTTATTAAAGAAAGGAGCTTCTTTCTTGCTTCATTTTTCCCTGTTGTCATCAATCACTCTCACACAAAGAGAACACAGCATGAATATAATGCTCTTCTTACACCTTGCTCTTAGGGTACTTCCTCAGTGTTTAATCCTGTTTAAAACGGTTTAATCCAATTTAAAAGGGTTTTTTAACGTCGAGCAATTCACTGGGCTGATTTAAAGTACAGAAAGAGTGTTTTTTTCTCATAGCAAAGAAGGCATTGAATTGTAGCACTTAAGTGCCAATGGAGTAGGGGTTTGTGGGCGGAGGTAGCAAGAACCTTTTTAATTGGTTTTGCCATTCAAGAAAATTGTAATGTCAAATTTAGCTGATAAGATAAAATGCTAGTTCTTCAGAACAAAAGCATTTTTACTCTTACCTTGCATCCAGTTTTTAGTGTTGAGAAGTTCTTCAGCAATTGACAAAACTTGAGAGAACTTGACAAAGCCCAGCAAACTTCCTTATTGCTCACATAAATAAGGTAATACTTACTGCTAAAACTGAACAATTAAAAAGTTAAATTGCCTTTCCCTACCCGTACTATCTGTTATCTGCATTTGATGTGTTATGCAAAGCATACACAAAGTGCACACAGTTAGCTGGGCTTTCTGTTTCTTTTTTTTATCATGCACTATGATTCTATGATTCTATGATTAACATTTTCTCCCGGTGTTTGGTGAATGCCTACTTAAGGAAAACTTAGAATCCAAACAAATATTTTCGATTTCAATACGAAAGCGTATCAGCTACTAAATGTCAAAATTGTCCATTAGAACTCTTTTCTCAGCTTTAACTACCTGACAATATTTTTTTATTGTCTAACACAAATAAATTTATAATCAAAGTGATTAGCATTTTGATCATAGGGGTACTAGAGATTTGATGTTGGTTCATGTGGTCTGAGGGATTACTGCTTACTCAGCCAACACGCAGCCCTGGGTTGCTGCAATGTTTAGTTAAATGCATTTGTGTAAAATAATGTGGGAGATGTCAAAAAAAAAATTTCCTACATACTGTAATTGGCTGGTGATGGTTAAAATGAGCATTGTTACAAGATGGAAATGCCAAACTGATAGGAGAAAAATATTCCAGTGAAAAGGTTAAGCACTAGAAAAAAAACCCAAAAACTCTGTGTAATCTACATCCTTGGAGATACTCAAAACTTGACTGGACCTTTACACCTAGTCCTGCTCCAATAAAGGGTTGGACTGCATGACCTCCTAACCTAACCTAACCTAACCTAACCTCTGCTACAATTTACAGTCAACTGTACGTGCCCTAAATTACCTCATGTTTCACTCACAGGGAAAGATGGAAGTACTGCAGGCCAGACAATTTATAATAGAAAATGGATACTCAGTATAAATTTATGAGTTTGTTTCCACTTGTGCTATTTTAAAACTTAGTTTCCAGACTGACTTGTTTAAAATATACTTTTTTAATGTGTTTATAGGCTGAGCTCCTCTGTATTAACACTAAAAAAGGCATTTATCATGGAAAGCTTGACCTAGAGTTAATTTTAGAGGTGCTAGCAAATGTTGTTATAAAGCCTCTTTTCCTGTTTATGGTAAGAACAGATCTTCTCTTTTTCTCAACCTTACTATCTTGCCAAAACCTGAGGTCATTAGCAAGGTGAATCTCTGTTTCTTCAGTGCTGCTGTCAATGTAATTTTAGGAAATACATACAGTTGCTATACAAGTTTTCAGATGGGAGCCTATGACATTTTCAAATAGTTAAAGAAACAGTAATTTAGTCCACATTTTTCCCATTACTGTTACTGATGTTATTTGTATTTGGTATGAAGTACGTCAAGGATTTTTATTTTTTTAGAAAATATATGGGATATATTGTTGAAACATAAAGAGGTCCCTGCAATTTCTCTTACACAGTTAATTTCTGGAGACTAAGAAGGAGTTTACTGCAAGATGAAATGGTTGCAAGTAAAATATATGTACATCCACTAGGGCTTAGGATACTATGGCCCATATCTTAGCTGAACTACCATTAGCAGTACTTGAACAATACATGCAATATACCTGTATAAACAAAAACCCCACAACCTATTTAGTGTATAATCATGCAAAACCCTTGGAAGTCAATAAATATATATAACACAGGCAGACTTAACTTTTTACCCGTATTTGGTAATTCAAGCGCAGACATGAAGTCAGTTTTCCAGGTTTTTACTTTTAGGTGAGGATCTCAAAAGTAATTTAAGAAAAGGACAGATAAATAGGGAGAAATATTCAATTCTGGGTTTTTTTTCTCCATGTATGTATAAACTTATTTGAGAGTTTCAAAATACAGTGCTAGCCTATCGAAGTCTTTGACAGAGGAGACTGGTCACAGGGTCCTCATAACTGTGCTGTCAAAAACCTGTGAAAATATATATAAAAGGTATAACTTGCCCAACATCACAAAGCAGAACTCAAAATAGAATTCTAGTCTTCCGTTTAAAAATCCTAAGATAAACACTAGATGTAAAGTGTTCCCCATCCTCTATACAGGGAGTATTTTTCGGGTTTGTGTGGGATTTTTTTTGCAGGCTAACAAAGTTTAGCATAGCACTGTGAGCTTATGTGAGCCTTCTCTCCCTCTGTAGCATTCTTGGAACGATGTTATAATCTGGTCATGTTAAAAGGATTTTTTCCAGCACTTTTTGATTCTGAAGTTCCTTCTCATTCTTTGTATACTAGAAGCCTGATCTGTCGTGCATCTGTGCAAACATGTCCACAAACACTCCCCCTATTATTAATATGTTTGAATTTTGGGCTTATTTCCAATTTCCAAGATTTTTTTATTCTAGACACACTGGATTGCCAACTGATTAAATATAGTGCCTTCTAGTACATAGAGCAGCGAGCTGAAGTTGGGAATTCTTATTCTGTTTCTGATGTGCAGCTGAACCTTGGAAAAACCACCACTGTACAATCTTACTTTTCATAGAATCATAGAATCATAGAATGATAGAATGGCCTAGGCTGGAAGGGACCTTAGAGATCATTTAATTTTATCAGATAACTGAGAAAATCATACATACCTTCCTTTCTAAAAAAGCCTGGAAGTATATGGATAAAAAATACCAAAAATTATATTACTAATAATAAATGCTTAGAAAAATCGACTGAATATCCATTATAAATTAATCTTTCAAGGAAGATTGGAAACATTAAAATTACATAAAACTTATATTACCATTTAAAGAAAACATGTAAAAATTAATCATATCTTTATTTTCTTACTGACTTAAGTGTTCTAGTTATTATTCTTCAACAAAGTCTTAAGTTTTTGTCCTCTTGAGAATCATGTAAGAAAAGAAGGCAGGTCTTACAAACCTTGAATGAAAGCAAAAATACACAGAAAGCACTGAAGCCATCAGAAAATTTTCAGAGCACAGTGAAAAATAACAGAGGAGGATGGTGAAAACTATAATGAACAGGGAAAATTATAGTAAATTTAGGCAGAAGAGAAGCAGACATAATGTATATGACTCAAGACTTTGAGTTTGGTAATTTGTGACTGTCTTGGATTCTACCACCAGTAAGAATTAAAGTTCTTTACAGCTGAATACTCATCATGAAAATGAAATACTTATAACTATACCTAATCTTGACAAATGTATTATTCTCATACTACAGCTTCTGTTCTTGATAAAGAAAATGTAAGTAGTTATTTTAAATCTTGCAGAACAGAAATTGTTGTTCTCAACCTTTTTCAAGTTTGTCCTGGGTTTAGCTAAAAACCCAGTCCTGTTTAGTGATTTTTACTTTCCAGTTCAGTCTCTTCTAAAAGGTTGCACTTTTGGAAGCTAGCAGCGTGTTTTTGCAGACAGTGTGTGCTACTGGCAGTGATAACACCTGAGGTTTACAGTTACTGCCCCTGACTGGGATGCAGAAAGGCTCTTGCTTATACTTATTCCTATAGTGACCAAGGCCACTGCTGGCTCTTGTGTGCCACGCTGGGGGTGCTGGGTAGTAAGAGGAGGGCACAAGGAAGTAAAAGGTTGCACCTCCGGGGGATAATAGACAGGACAGGTGACCAACGAGAGTATTCCATCCCATATACGTCATATTTAGTATAAATTGAGTGATCACGGGAGTTTTGTCCCTTTTCTGTTCGTCCCTTTTTGGCCTTTTCGCCCTTCTTTTCTGCAATGGCCGGTGTCCAGAGAGGACTCCATCTGACCTCCTGATTTTGATCCAGATCCTGAGTTCCCGAATCCAGCTCCCTGTATCCAGCTCCCGCCGCCGCTGAGCCTGGGGTTTCCCCAGTGCCTCCTGCTCTGCAGCACCAGTGGTGATTGCTGTCGGGGGAGGGAGTCGGGTTTGATATCAGGCTACTATCTATAGTTGTATACAGTTCTTTACTTTTATCTTTTTACCATTATTTCTATTATTTTCATTAAAGCCGTTCTAGTTTTTTTTCTTCTCTCACCCGAAAGTCTCTCTGCCTCATTCCCTTTTCTCTTCCCGTTTTGGGGGGGAAGAGGGGGTTAGAGAGCGTCTGTCCGCGTTAGTGGCCAGCCCAGCCCTAACCCGCAACAAAGTTATCCCAAGTTAGAGAAAAAGGGATATAGGGCTTTCTTCCATTTTGTTTTGGAAACTCTCTCCTAGATCAATATAAAGAAAGAACTGGCAATTATGATCTATCACCTACTTGGTTGCCAAACACTGAAATAAAATGTGACTCTGGATTTGTCTTAATGTTAAGTCCAGGAAAAACATTTATGAACCTATCATCATACAGAAATCTAGTAGAATTTCTAGGATTTTATCGATGACCTGCAGAACCTCATGGATTTACATTAATACAAAAACTTTGGATCCAGTACCTTCCTAAACACTACAGATTTAGGAGATGGTCAGTTAGAGCAGGGAATAAATTTGTCAGAAGAGAAGCCTTAGTGAGGACCTAGTAGCAGCCTTCCAATGCTTAAGAGAAAGTTACCAACCAGGAGTCCAATGCCAGGCTCTCCACAGAGGGGCAGGAAAAGAGAATGAGAAACAGCAATCAGAAATTGAGAAAGGGAGTTCCAGCTAGACATGAAGAAAATATACTTCAGTATGACGATATTTAAGCGTTGGAGCAGGAGACCACTCTCTATAATTTATCAGCAGTCCTGGCTTACTGGAGAGGTCCCAGCTGATTAGAAGACAGCAAATATAACACCCATCTATAAGAAAGGAAGGAAGGATGACCTGGGAAATTATAGGCCTGTCGATTTAACTTCAGTCCCAGGGAAGTTGATGGAGCAGATCATCCTGAGTTCCATTATGCAACACATGCAGGACAACCAGGTGATCAGGCCCAGTCAGCACGGGGTTATGAAGGGCAGGTCCTCTTTTGTAGAGGAATTTCTTGTGGAGCAGAGGCGTGGTATTACTTTAAAAACGTGGACAATCCAGCTTAGGCCTAAACAAAGGCTCTGTCCTTGAAGCTGCCTTGGAACACGGGGAGGAGGAGGTTTTATCTGTTTTGTGAGAGCTTTGCGAGATGCTTGGCGGGAGGTGCTGGGCCCGGGGGGAGAAGGGGGGGCGAGAGCGGCTTGCATAGTTAAATGGCACTACCCAATAAAACACTGGCGCGTGTAAACCTGTAACTGACCAACTTGGGGAAGGGGCAGGCGCGGGGACACTGCTGAACTGTATATATTGAGCTGTCCGGAGCAATAAAAGTTAGAACTACTTGAAGCCATATCGGTGGGATTCTTCTTCATCTTGACCGGCTCTCCGACGGGACCCTCTTCATCTGGCGCCTGAACAAGGGACCCTCTATGGACGCTTAAATGCGAATTGCTTAAATGCGGGAAGACTCCGAAGCATCGGACGTGAGCCGATTTGGGAGCCGGAGAGCTGGAGGCAGGAGAGTTCCGAGTGTGACCAAAAGGGCACCGGAGACCAGAGCTTGAGCAACTGATCAAGCCCCTGCCAAGGTAAGACCGCGATGGAAACGGACGCGGCAACTCGCCTCCTTAGTATACTCTCTAAGAGAAAAGAAAAAGTAAAGGAGCGAGACGTATTAGCCCCATGGGCTCGGAAACAGGAGAAAATGAACGACCCACCATTAATCTTTAGTTCCACGGAATGGCGTGAAGTAGGAGACTTTTTGTGGGACTGTACTCTAGAGGGAGGAAAAGAAGGAAAGGAAGTGAAAGAACTAGGAACGGTTTGGAAAACCGTAATACGCACTCTAGAAATCATGCAAGCAGAAAAGAAAGTTGCTGCGGCAGCGATCGAAGCGTTGGGGGGAGGGCAGGAAAGGAAAAAGGCAAAGGAAGAAACTCCCTGCTCGTCCCGACTGGGTGGAATTAAAAGAAAAAAAAAAAAAAAAAAAAGAAAAAGGAGAAACTGCACTGCGTTGCAGAATTAAGACTTTCGTCCTTGAGCTGAGCTCTTTTCTAAACAAGTGCATAACTCTTGCTTGTTAATTACGAAAAGAGACCCTGACCAGCCAGGTACAGCTCATGTTGAGAGCTTGTCCGTGAGAATGAAGATAAGACACTTCTTGTACACCAGATGTGCATGGGAGTGAACGGGAGAGTATGATCAAAACAGACCTGGGAAATTCTGCTCTCCCTGTGTGATAACAGCGTGATCGAAGTAATACTTGAGCTAATAAGAAAAAAAAAAAAAAAAAGGAAAAAAAAAAAGGAAAAAAAAAAAAAGAGGGGGGGAAGAAGGAAGATCAGGATGAACCCCTGAAAGAGATCCTGAACAAACTCGCTGAATTATCAACTGGACAGCGAGAAATAGAAGAAACCCTTAAACCAGTTCAGCTCCCCCACTACCATCAGCTCCCTCACTCAAGCCTGGTTTTCAAGCTTGAACCATAAAGGATCCTTTGCAACAGCGATGGAGCGGTGTCATCAGAGACGTTATAATAGAGGGAGATTGGGAAGCAGCCAGTTCGATTGAGTGTCCTGTTATTATTAATAACGGACAAGGGACTTGAGAACCGCATGATCCTGCATGATGTGGCTGTGCAGCATCCTGTCACTTCAACAGCGCAGCAGCAACACGACCGTGCACTGGGCCTGCCTGTTGAATCCCTTTGTTTCGCCCAGTGACGTGATGGGACCCTGAGGTACCGATTACCAACGATGATATGGACTGGACTGGCAGAAGATACTTACAGCTGATGGTAGAGCAATTGTGGGAAAATGTGACTGTTCTCAATGTTACCTGTTGTATTAATATGTATCCTCTTTGTGTGACTAACAATGAAGCTTATATTGGTTGTGTAATCAAAGCCACATAGTAGGTGTTAAGGTTTATGTACTAACCAGCAGAGTGATCTTTCTTTAGCTAAAAGCAAGGCAGGGAAACCAGCTGCCTTTTGCTTTGTTAGAAGCGTGTGATTAAGGATCCAAGTATGATTTAGGGCGATGGGTGTGAGAACTTTGACAGGATGAATTAAGAGTTTAGTTAAGGTATTTTTGGTTATTGCAGTTTTAATTGTTATAGGCTTACTTATGTTTAGTTGTTTGATAAGTATAATCAAGAAAATTATAAGCAAGCTAGCGGATGAAGCCTGGGTTGTCCAAAAAGAAAAAGGGGGATATGTAGAGGAATTTCTTGTGGAGCAGAGGCGTGGTATTACTTTAAAAACGTGGACAATCCAGCTTAGGCCTAAACAAAGGCTCTGTCCTTGAAGCTGCCTTGGAACACGGGGAGGAGGAGGTTTTATCTGTTTTGTGAGAGCTTTGCGAGATGCTTGGCGGGAGGTGCTGGGCCCGGGGGGAGAAGGGGGGGCGAGAGCGGCTTGCATAGTTAAATGGCACTACCCAATAAAACGCTGGCGCGTGTAAACCTGTAACTGACCAACTTGGGGAAGGGGCAGGCGCGGGGACACTGCTGAACTGTATATATTGAGCTGTCCGGAGCAATAAAAGTTAGAACTACTTGAAGCCATATCGGTGGGATTCTTCTTCATCTTGACCGGCTCTCCGACGGGACCCTCTTCACTCTTTAACAAACCTGATCTCCTTCTATGACTGGGTGACCCCCTTGCTCGATGAAGGAAAGGCTGTGAATGTTGTCTGCCTTGACTTTAGTTACGGCATTTGACACTGTTGCCCACAGCATTCTCCTAGAGAAATTGACTGCTCTTGCCTTGGATGGGCATACGCTTTGGTGGGTGAAAAACTAGCAAGATGGCCGAGTCCAAAGAGTTGTGGTGAACGGAGTTAAATCCAGCTGGCAGCCGGTCACGAGTGGTGTCCCTCAGGGCTCAGTGCTAGGGCCACTCCTGTTTAACATCTTTATTAATGATTTGGACCAGGGGATGGAGTGCACCTTCAGTAAGTTTGCAGACGACACCAAGCTGGGTGGAAGTGTCGATCTGCTTGAGGGCAGAGAGGCTCTCCAGAGGGATCTGGATAGGCTGGATCACTGGGCCAAGGCCAACATCATGAAATTCAATAAGGCCAAATGCCAGGTCCTGCACTTTGGCCACAACAACCCTCAGCAGCGCTACAGGCTTGGGGAGGAGTGGCTGGAGAGCTGCCAAGCAGAGAGGGACCTGGGGGTGTTGATGGACAGCCGGTTGAACATGAGCCAGCACTGTGCCCAGGTGGCCAAGAAGGCCATCAGCATCCTGGCCTGTATCAGGAATGGTGTTGTCAGCAGGAGCAGGGAGGTGATCATGCCCCTGTACTCGGCTTTGGTGAGGCCCCACCTAGAGTACTGTGTCGAGTTTTGGGCCCGTCACTGCAAGAGGGACACTGAGGTGCTGGAGAGGGTACAGAGGCGGGCTACCAAGCTGGTAAAGGGCCTAGAACACAAGTCGTATGAGGAAAGGCTGGGGGATCTGGGGCTGTTTAGCCTGGAGAAGAGGAGATTGAGGGGAGACCTCATCGCTCTCTACAACTTCCTGAAGGGAGTTTGTAGAGAGGTGGGCGTTGGTCTATTTTCCCTAGTAGAGAGTGATAGGACGAGGGGAAATGGATTTAAATTTTGCCAGAGGAGGTTCAGGTTAGATATTAGGAAGAATTTCTATACTGAAAGGGTTGTCAGCCATTGGAACAGGCTGCCCAGAAAGGTGGTTGAGTCACCGTCCCTGAAGGTGTGTTGCGCTGGGGGGAATCGTTTAGTAGGTTTGACAGGGCTGGGACAAAAACTGGACTCGATAATCTTCTAGGTCTCTTCCAGCTGATACGACTCTATGATTCCCAGAGAGACTGTGAGGTCTCAGAGATTTCCAAGACTCAACTGGACAAAGTTCTGGGCTGACCCAGCTTCGAGGAGAGGGTTGCACTAGGTGACCTCCAGAAGCCCATACCTGCCTGACTGAGTCTCTGATTCAATTTGCAGCTAACCCTGGCACTGAATGTGATGACTTTTTAACAGGCAGCATGCAGCACTGACAGAAAGCAAGATGAAACTCTGATACTCTCCAGGACAATTGAGCTAAGCAGAACCATACTACAGTTTTCCTTTAAGCTTCTTTGGGCAGTCACAGTCAGCAGCTTTCCCCGAGACTGCAGCATTATGACTGTTTAAGAAAAATATACAGGAAGCAAAAATTATCCCAGGAATTGATGTCCGCATAAAAGGACTGCATGATCCTAAACCTCTTAGTAGCAGCATGTGGACTGTAGTGATGTATAGGAAAAGAGTGGAATGGAAGTGATTAACGCTGCCCACTGGTGGGTTCCAGTTCTTCTTCTGTTCTCCGGCTGTCCAGTGTAAACCAGATGACAATCTCTTAGGCAAGTTCTCTAGTTCAAAGAGGATTGATTCCCAGATGATTCCAGAGATGAAAAGAGTACAAGACACTTGTGTTCCACCTTACTTCCAAGGTTTTATATACTGGATATTTTTTTGCTGTAGGAGGTATCCCATACCTACTCTAAAAATCTATTTTTCCCTCTTTCTGTCTGTGACAGAAGTCAGAAACACAAACAAGGGCATGTGTACAAACAAGGGACTGTCTCTAGTTTGTCCTTCTCCTTCCCTCCATGTGGCAGCAAAAAAACAATTCCTTAAAATGTAAAGAAAGGCATTCTGAATTAATTAGCAATAAGTTTAAAAGACTTCAAAAAAATCTCAGTACTTTTAAACACAATGTTTAACTAACATAATCATTGCGGCATGAAATCATCAGGTAACATTACGTAGGTTCCACTTTCTCTCTTAAGTGATGTGAAAATACTTTTCCACTGTATTCTGGATTGTGTCATCTTCAGCCTATATCTGTCCTAGGCCCCAAAAGAAAGGCATAGAAGAAAGAGGTCCTAATAAACTAACTCCCAGTTGCCACAATTCCCAGTTTAGCCATGACTGCGTACTACAGCATAGTTCCCTCTTGCTGCAGTGCTTTTCTGTTAATCTCATTAGCCTTTTCCTCAACATTTTTGTGAAGAAATCAACAAAGTTATAAAAAAATGTTTAGAAAATACAAGTATCAGGTAGAGTAGGAATAAGAGATTTGAATGAGAATGCATACTGGGTAATTTACAGTGGGTTAGGGTTTTTTGCCTTAGAAGAGACCACAGGTACTGCAGGTTTTCCCAGAAAAATGATTGCCTGGCCTTTTTTCTACAAGGTGATCGACAAAGCCTGCTTTTGGTTCAAGGAAACGGGTTCTTTTCATTAATTACATTTGATCAGTAACTCAGGAGGGATATTATTGTCAGGGATGTAAATGCCAACACTTTCTCACAGCAGTTATATGATCAGCAGTATCTCCACCAGTCAGTTATTCTTGAGTCAGAAAGAAGCACTGTCTCCAGTCAGAGCGTAATATGTTTTGCCTCTCTCCATACTCTGAAAGGAAGCTAAGGATCCTCATATTTCTGGTTCCAGGATAGTTCCTTCTTCAAAGCCTATCACCCTGTAGATTTTTCATACTTCCCTACTTCTTATGCCTATCGCTGAAATGGCACAATGCCAGTTCAGCTCATTGAATAGTTGTTCAGTACCAGTTATATTCCTACTAGATGCAAGATCCTCTTCAGATTGCAGAATACACTTCCATTGCTATCTTACTTTCTTTTGCCTTTCCTAGTGTGTGCAGCCTTGGAGACATCTATATTTACAACTCCTCATTACTTATTTATAAGAGCAGAATAAGACTCTCCACTCTTAGCAATGAAGATATCTCAAAGGTCTGCCTACCTATAAACTTGTAGTACCTAACGTCGAAATTATGCTATGATGTTTTCCATTGAGACATTTCATGGAAAACTGTCAGCCTCCTCCTCTCTTCTGAGATCTGCCCTTCTTTTCAAGCTAGAAACTTGGGAAGACTTCATTTTTTTCTCATCTGCTTATAGGAAGAACCCTTCTCCCTGTATTATGACTCACCCTTTCTGCATCCTCCTCCAAATCAATTAAAAAGTATGAATCAAAGGAAAAGACACTTAGGATGCATTTTTATGACAGTAAATATACATTTGGCAGGACATAACACTACTCGGTTCCCTTTTCTTTGGCTTCAGGCCATCAGAAGCCATCTAGTCACATCTGTGTGATGATACATACAAACTTGCATACAGGATCACCAGGAAGTGCTTTTCAGTCTAAAAAATCATCCATTAATCAATGTTTTCTCAACTGGGGCCACTGCCTCAAATCTCTTGGCCATGGCTTTCCATAAGTAGAACCAGGACATATTGTTTCCACGTACGAACAAGCCCAAATTTAATTCTCGATACATTTCAAATACGGTGGAACAAAGGTCTACATGCATCTTTTCACCAAACTCTTTTAAGCCCTCTAAAAAAAAAAAAAAAAAGACATGTTAAAGCCCTGCTCATACACAGAATATCAAAAGAAGCATGTTACATTTGAAATTCAGAATTGATACATGAGTCAGGTCTGTATTTTGCTTCTTCACATCTCTGACTCATGACTCATTCACTTACTTAAAGGATATCTGTCAGAATGACTTTAGCCATTATTTCACAGTCAGACTTTATTCTGTAGTCTTGCACAAAGTAATAGTGAGATTCCATCTGAGACTATTTTGTATATCTTGCAGTATTTATCTTCAAATCTTTTTAAACTCTTGGAGAAACAGGCATAAGATTGTATTAAGAGCTTAAGTATTTGAGGAGCATCACATCCTACACAAAAAAAAATAGACCAAAAGCAGCAATCTTTCTATGTTCAGTGCATAACCTCATTAAGGCCTACTTGTTGGCTGCTGGTTCTTTTATTTAAAGGGAAAAAAAATCAAGAAAGAAAACAAAAAGTGAGTATTTTGGAAGGGTAAGTAGATAAACAGCTAGAATAGAAGGATCCTTTACTCCTTTCTGTCCTTTCCCCCAGCTTTTATTAATATGTGCTTGTTCTGAAGCTTCTTGCATTGCCTGCTAGCAAAACCAGGACAGTGGATTAGATAGGAGGTTACCCTAGCGTGATAGATCTCTCCACATATTTCATACTGAATTTACATTCAGATGATAACAGCAGTTACATTTTTTTTAAGTAGGCCACCTGTCCTTCGTGCAATTGTGTCAGCTGTTCAGGTTTAAAAATAATTTTTGCCAAAAAAAAAGAAGTCTTCATACTAACAGAACTCTAAAAAGTAAAATAATGAGATAAAAATTATATTTCTCATGAACTTCAATGGGGATGGGTAAATCTCTGTACGTTTGGATTGTTCATTCACATTCCAAACTTACTTCCTATTCCATCTATTTTTTTATCCTTTCCCATCTGAATAAGAGAAAATTCTCCTTCATAGAAAAAGCACACATACACAGAAAGAGATTGTTTAGCAACTCCTGTTTAGCTTCTGTTAGTTTGTGTTAAAATTCAGGGGGTTTGGGTTTTGCATTACTGGGGAAGAGCCCTATAAACTTTGTTGAAGAAGATGGTTGCTAGAAGTCAAAGGTTTAGCACAACTAATCTTTTGCCTGCTGCAAAAAAATTCTAAGGCTGAGAAATGAAAAGGAAGATACATGGGAAAGATGGGATCTAAGAAGTTAAAAGGAAAACTGTTCCGGACCATGAAGAGAAGATGAAGTAGATAAGGCTGAGTAGCAAAGAAAATGGGCTAATAATTCAGCTGTCAGTTGACTTTGTGATAAGAATTACAGCTAAGCAGTTCTTCTCTTATTTTTCATGCATTTAATGTCATATCCAGAAATTCTTATGATGTTACAGAAAAGCCTTAATAAGCCTTTTCAGCTGCTGGGCATCATTCTTCTGATCTACTGTTTCCAAAAATGTCACCTCTTTTCCTAAAAAGGTTGAGAATAATTCCTATACTTCTGTTTGATGAAGTTCCTAGAATCACATTGATTTTCAGACTTCCAGATAGAGACAATAAACTAGAATTTATTTTTGTTGTTCCCTGATCTCCCGTTTCGCCCTTACACCCTCTGTCAAGTAAGTGACTGCACTCTTACTATTTCTTCTGAATGCTTGTTTCAAACAGGAAACGCATTTCTTCAAATGCTGCTGTTGCATATATACATAAAGCTCTGCAGCTGGAATTGGTAATTTTGGTTGTGTATATTTTTAGATAGAAAATCAATTTTTGGCTTCAGTGTCAAGGGAAACTTGTTTAAAGAAACTGAACCAGTTCTCTTATTTCACTGCTTCTAAAGCATGTCAGGTAGTTTGAATATTAAAAGCATTACTAAAACTAAACAAGCAGCCAGCCTCCATGCCCTCCAAAACCCACCCTCCAGGAGTATCCAAATGAGAAATTAGTGTAAATTTGTGATACAGCTTTTTCTGCTTATGTAAGTGAAATATTGAAGAGCAAACCCAAAGTTTGTTTTCAGTTATTGTTTTGTTAAAAAAAAAAAATCAAAATAATCAGGTTTGTTCTTTCCCACGAGCTTTAGCAAGGAGTGTAAATTCCACAAAGCTTCAGCCTTTTTTTTCCCTGAAATTATCCAAGGATGTTCTCAATAACACGTAAGCCTTTGGAAAAATAGTTTGGGAAACTAGTGTCTCTGCTCAGCTTTTGGTAATGAAACCAGCTAACACAGCAAATTTTGAGGGGTGCAAACTGTATAAAGTGCTCACATTAGACAAATGGGAAAGAACAACTGCAGTTTTTGTAAATCTTGGAAATTAAACGCAAGCGGCTACAGGAGGGCCCTATCCTTCAGAGCTGCTCCAAGCAGTGCCAAGCTGGACAGGCTACTCGTGATGATCAGCCTGGCTAACAGGGCGGCCGGAGGCAACGCAGGGCCCTTCCCGCCCGGCAGCGGGCGGGCCGCGGCCGGGCCGCAGCCGTGGGCACCTGCGGGGCGCGGCGCGCTCCTCCCGGGGGTTGGCTGCCCCGGCCGCCCGCCCGCCCGCCATTGGCCTGCCGCCCCTTCCCGCCTCCTTTGAAAGCCGGAGAAGGGCGGGCGGCCGCGGCGCCTCGGCAGTGGGGCGGCGGGGCAGGGCCGGGTCGGGAGGAGAGCGCTGGAGCAGGAGGCCGCAGGTAACTGCCGGGCAGTCAGGGGGTGGTTTTCTTCACTCGGAGTTTTCCTTCATGAGGCCCGAAGGCGGGATGGCTTTGATGAACTTCACTGAGGTTTCTTTGCTCACGGGTTTTCTGGCGAGTGGTAGCAGTAATCAAAGCCTTCTGAGTTACTACACTTAGTAGAGCAGTGTTTGTCTTGACAGCGTAGTGCTTTATAGAAAGTAGTATTTTTTTTCATTGTGTCTTTATTTGGGTTCAGTTTCTACTGACTTGTTAAGGCTGGCTTGCTATCTAAGCAGCTGTGCTCGTGGTTGCGATAGCTGTGAGGACTTATAGATGTGGTGGTGTGGGATTTTTTTAATGGCTTTCTAACGGTTTGTATCTTTGACTCAGTGTTAAAGGTCTTTTCCAACCTAAACACTTCTATGATTCTATAATTCTATTTTTCGGGTCCTAAGTCCTACAATAGTAGGGCAGCACTGTGTATTTGTGAACTGTGATGCTTGTGAAGTAGAAATGGAAAAACTTGTCTTAGAATTTTTGTGGATGATCTTTTTGTCTACTTGTTCTGTTGCCAAAAAATAGCGACGTTAATAGTCTTTCTCTTCTTGTTCTAAAGCTCTTGATGGTGAAAAGAACTAGTGAGTTGATTAAAATAATTAGCTGGAGGCATGGAATTCATGTAAATGCATCGAATTTCAAAATTGTGAACCTTATTTTTGTTAAGTGTTGTTACGTATTTAGCAAGTATATGCTGACGAAGAATCCCTTTGCAAATTGCTATTCTGCATACATTTGGCCTTAGTGTACTTTATTATTTCACAATTTGATGGAAATAATAAAATTATTCTGAAGTTACTTCAACTGTTTCAAGGTGGGAGTAACAACTAGCACCTTCACAGATATAATAGGGCTGCTGTGAGAACCAGAGTATAAAATACAATGATAGGGCCTGTAGAGAAGTAGTTTGTGGGATTGTCTTCATTTCTATGGTACTTTAAGACAAAGCAAGGAAGAATTATGAGGGACTATACTTATGGGGAGGTACAGGACACCTGAGTGTGAAATACCAACATCTGCAATTAACACAGCTGTAATAAAGGCTACAAATATGTGTGAGCTCATTAGAATATGTGTGCTTATGTAATTCACTAGTTCTGAAACTACTTAGGCTGAGCACAGATATATAGTTCTTCCACATCAAATTAGTGCAATGATGTCTGCTAAGGTTTGGCTGCACAAGGCTTTTTTTGTGTTATTGTTTACTCTGTCTATAAACTGTAAAGTCAGCTTGAACTAGAAATTCCTATATGCTTCTTGCTTCCCCACACACAAACTCAATCTTGCAGCTTTAGTTCTGTCCTGTAGCCAAACTGAGCAGGATTCTGGTGGTAACTGCCTTTTAAAACTGTCTGGATGTCTCTTTGGAAATAGTTAGAATTTTAATGCACAGGCTGGCTGTGTTTGTTTATAGAATTACTTTTTCCAATAATATCCCTCCTGATCTCATGAAAAGGAAAAAAACCCCACAAAACTGTACTGAAAAAGATGCTGGGCTTGTTTCAGTTGAAAGGAACAGTAATTTTTTTTTTTTTAATCCTCAAAACTCTTCTTCTCTCCTCCCTATCCACCTCCCTGGGAGGTGAGAGGGAATGCGACTTGCATGTTGGTCTCCCTGTGGAATTTTGTACATACATGATAGGTTTCTTTTTCCCCCAAAAATAAGCTATCATTCTGCAAGTCTTAACTTCTCTCCCCCATAATTCCTATCTGAAAATGACCTTCTGAAATTAATTTAGCTTAAAGTAATGATCAAGAGATGTGCTGCTAATTCCTCTGCCAAGGTTTGTGCCTTTAGGTCATTTGCTCTCAAAAGTTTGTTGCTATGCAGGGCTCGCAAACAGTAGCTACCACATTAGTTACAAACCATCTCCTGCAAGCTACCCTTCAGAGATGCACCTCTGAGCTCAGTGGGAGCTCCCTGACAAAGTTCTGCACTTGCAAGGATAGGCTTGTAGGGCTGGATGTCAAGGGTAGCCTTGAACAGAGTGACCTAATGCACTGTTATTTTTTTGCTCTCTCAAATGCAGTGCTTCAAAGAATAATATTTAAAAGACTGTTTCAGGTGACTGTTGTATCTAAATAATTTAGAAAAAAAAATTTTCCCTTCTTTCAACCTTCCTTAAATGAGGCCTCTGTCTATCATTTGTTCTATCTGTATGTATGTCTGCCTGTAGATACCCATTTTCTTTTACTTGAACTGTTACTCTCTGTCATTATCCTCTTAGTGTAATGACATTTTCAAGTAAAACCCAATTCTACAAAGACTTGTGTGTAATTGTCTGCGATTAATCATATAAATGTATGTCTTTGTAACTTCTTAAAAGCAAGTGCCTTGCCCTGCCCATGGTACCTCTCTATTTGGATTTGTTTTAAGGAATACATTACCCAGTTGTAGGGATTGGGGTGGGGGGGATGTCAGAGCAGGCAGTCAAGAATGCTGTGAGGCTCCAACAGATTTCTTTGCACTACAGGTGTGTATGTGCATTCACTTAGTGACAGAACAGCAGTGGTCTAGCTGAACTGTTTATCTGGTTATAATATACTATTTTTGTTAAGCCTGCAGGAGGGAAAGTCCTGGCATGGTGTCCATACCAGCACTGTGCATGTTGCTGTCAGATCGGGGTGGAGTTTCCCTGTCGCACAGAACTCTGAGAGTGCAGAAAATGTTTCCACCCTGTGCTGGAATAAAGCAGATTCCCCCTTCCCCCAGGCTTTTGTGGAAAAAAAACAAAAGTGTGAGCAACCCAAGCAGAATAGCCAATAGCTGGCTGGAGGGGTTTTTCCAGGGGTGTAACATACACAGGGTCAGGTGCCTTCCTTGACCCAGGCTGTGAGCCAGGCCGCCGTTCTCTCCTGTGAGTGCACTGCTCGCTGAAGCCGTTTGACTTGAAGGCAGGACAGGTGTATCTCAGCCAAGGCCAGTTTTGTTGTGGATGGGTTGATAACCTTCTTCCCCCTGCCTCTGCCAAGCCCAGGTTGGATACGCTGCGCAGCTCCCAACAAAATCTGGTTGCCTCTTAATGATGGGGAACTCCTTAAAAAACAAAAGTGGGGGGGGATCCCTGCTCTCAACCCCGAAACTCCACAAGCGAAGCCGAGTCCGAACACAGAGGTGAAACCCATGGGGGTTTCACCCGCGGGTTTCCCCCCAGCAGAGGGTTTCCATGACAGCCGTCCTTCGCTTGAGAGTTCGGGGAACCAAACCCCCCCGCAGAGCCGGGAGGCCCTGCCCGGCTCGGGTCCGGCCTGGCCGCGGGGGTGCGGGGCACGGCCCGCCGAACGGAGAGCCGGGGCGGCCCCGAGCACCTGCGCCGCCGAGGGAGCCGCGTCTCTGGCACCGAGCTGGCTCCCGGGCCGGTCAGCGCTTATCTCTTAGCGAAATGTTTTCTGGGTGCAGCACAGATGCCTGCACTCCGCTCGGCGAGCTAACTGAACCCTTCCCCCGCGGCAGGGGAGGGGCTGAGCCGCCGCCCCGGGAAAGACGTACGTGGTTTGGAGAGGAGAGGGCGGCCGCGGGCATGGCAGGCGGGATCCGTGCTGAGGGCGCAGGGAGGGAAGAGAGGCCGGGGGGAGCCGTGGAAGGGCACCGGCACTTCTGCATCCGCCGCGACCTCCCGTGGGCCCAGCAGGAGGTGCCGTCCCCGGCGCAGCTCGGCCTGGGCAGCGCCCGAGGGAGGCTCCCACGGCCGCCGGGCCCGGCCGAGCGGAGCCGCGGGCAGCGCGCGCGCGCTGGGGCGTGGGGGAGGCGGCGGCGGTAGCCGGTGGAGGGGGGAGGCCGAGACCGAGCGGGCGGGGCCGCTCCGGCACTCGCCACCTTTAGCGGCGGGGGCGGGGGGGGGCCCTCTGTAGAGGTTCTGCCGGTTTTTCTAGCCCTGCCTCTGAATAGCAGCAGCGCCGGGGTGAGTCACTGTTTGGAAATGGAGTGGGCGGGCGGGTGTGTGTAAGAGAATGAATGATGTCAGGGAGCACCGCGGCTCTCGCGGCGAGCATGAGACCGGCGGTAAACACGGCGGCCGCCCCGAGCGAGCGCTGCCCCCGGCGCCCCCCGCCCCGGAGCCGCCCTCCAGCGGGGGAGCGCTTCCAGCTGCGGCGCTGGTGAGGTAGCGCTGCGGGCAGGGAACCTCCCCGAGAAGTGTCGCCGCCGCTGACGCCCTCAAAGCCAGTCCCTTTGGCCAGGAAGGAGAAGTGTCTGAGGCTGGGAGAGGAGCGAATTGCAGGGGAAGGTAGAGATTGTGGCAAACTTTCTAGCTGCTTCTGCGTGCTGCCGCCGCGGTGGTGGGAGTGCCTGGCCACAAGGAACTGCAGAGCCCAGACCTAAGAGCCCCGAGGCTCCAAAAACCCGGCTTCCAGCTGCCTTTAGAGAAGGAACTGCCAGCAGTGCGAGCTTTTGCATGTACGGCTGAGTAGGTAAGTTGGGAACCGCACAGGTGGAATAAAAGCATGGCATCCCACAGATAAGCACTTAGAGAGCCTCTTTCCCGGAAGACCTCGACGTGTTAACTGGACACACAGTGAGAAGAACAGTCTTGCATCTGTGGTTTCTTCCGTTTCTAGAGTATGTGTGTTTTACCTGTGAAATAGTCTTAATTTTATTCTTGAAGAGGCCTTTCTAAGTAGGGAGGGCACCTGCTGTGTTGTTTTCTCTTGCAGATAGGTAATGCATGGAACATACTTTGCTAGTGAAATTGTATGTTCTTAACGTGGGACATGTGTGCATACTGCTTAGAGCAGTATAACATACCTAGTTAAACAGGTGGGGACTTCAGAATGCCTAGTTTCAGCTAAGGAAGATAAAGGATTACCTTAAGGTTCGTAATGGGATTGTGAAAGTGTTATGATGTTTTGCTGTTTTGGGTTTTTTTGTTGCTGTGTGTCTGCTTCGTTGAAGCCACTCAAACTTGCTGAAGTGCAGCTAAACTACTTGACTTAGTGGCAGAGTACGTTTCTAAGAACATTACGTGGTTTCAGGCCTAAGTTCTGGTCAAAAACATTGTGAAAAGCAGTTAATGAATAATCTTCTGGCAAGATGATAAAACTAGAATACAATGTAGACTAACTGTTTAGTTTAATCAATTTCCATTTTTTTATCTGATCTTTTAAAGACCTTAGAAAATCAAATATCTATGTATCCTCAGACCATTTAACAGCTATTTAATTTGTACACAATTTACTACATAAGCATATGGTTCCACAGAGATATTAACATAAACCAAGCAGGTACACCATTTTTTTCTGACACAGCAGGCCCTACGGAAGTTTTTGGCAATGTTCATTTTATGTTACACTTTTTGAATAGTTTGCCTAAACAACAAACTGGCTTTGAAATTATATTAATGTAGTTGCTTATGTGTATTATTATTTTACAGGGTAGGTTTTTGGAGACTATAAAGGCTTAGATGCTTTTTCTTTATGAAACCAGTAACTTATTCTTTATTTTAACCTAACTTAAATTATTTAGGGCTTATTTTACTAGAAAGGTTGATGTGCTTGCTTCCTTTTCCTTTTTTTTTGATAGGATTTGCATTGCTATTCAGTAAAAATTTATAATCCGTGTATGATTTTACAGAAACGTGCACTTGTATTTCTGTCCTTCAGAAAATATTCTTCAAGTGTACCCTGTGTAGTGTGTGCAGTTGCAAGGGATATTTGGACAAATCAAAGTGGTGGTGTGGGGAAAGTTTTAGGTGAAATTATAAGGTGGGAACAATGGTATGTAGATAAAGGTCCCTGATGAGATTGATTTCTGTACTGTCCTTGAAGTGAGCTTATACAATGGAGAAATCAGAACTTGAAGAGAGCAAAGGTGGATTTTTTTTTTCCTACTTTTAGGTTGGTAATCTGAATCTAGAATGACTTTATGTATCCCTAAATTTTAAATATTGAGTCATGGTTGGCATGTCGATGAGCATCTGTTTTTCTACATCATAAAAGCGTCTTGTGATTGTAATATTGTAAGACACAAAATTGATAGGGCTCAACAATCCTGACTTCATAAACTAGTGTTCTTGTGAATTCAAAACTTAATGTTATAAGTAGATGTCAGAAGTATTGTGTTGTGGATATAACATGGTGGGACAAAAATAACTTCCTTATTAAAAAAAGCGACAACCAACCAACCCACACACACATACCTCCCTGTCTCTGAGAGAGCTGAATAAGAGACTTTGTCAGGTATTTATCATTGTAAAAAACAGAGAAGTCTTTATTTACAGTGTACTGGTGTACCAGATAAGTGTGAAGACTGCAAAGTAGTATATTGATATCTCTTTTTTTTTTTAAGAATTTACAGAATAAATAATTATTGACACAAGCGATCAATTTTTTAAAAACAGCAGCTTTTCTTAAGGCCTAGGGAGTATAAAAGAAGCTTTTTGAAGAAATGACTCATTACAATTAAGTCTCCTAGTGTAGAGATGGACTTTGAAGATGCAGATATTGGTAACAAAATTGTATGCTGCTTCTGTTTGATTTCTTTTTTTCTAATTTTAGTGGGCTGTTGGCCTAAAATGTTCTTATACTGTTTGTGGGTAGTGTACAGTACAGATGCTGTGACACTTTATTTAGTATGGGTATGGTATTGCAGTAGTCTGAACAGATGCTGGGAAGATGAACGTAACACTAGATCCACTGTCTTCAGAGACCTCTGTCTGCTGGGAGGATTGTTTGTACCATGGACACCACTGTCCCCGAAGATGCTGCGGACACTAAGAATGTCGGGCACCCAGGCACCACTGTCCCAGCAGATGCGGGAGACCTGAAGAGCTGCTGATGGGAGAGTTTTACTTAACACAGATAGCTCTGTCTTCTCTGTTCTGCACCTGTTGGAAAGATATTTCTTAACTATACTGAACCCAACTGTTTTGGTGAGGTTCCAGAACTTTAATAACCATAAGTCTCTCCTATATTAGGGCACTTGCTTAGGTTTTAGCTGTTTCCCTTCCCCAGAATAGCTCTTGTGTGGCCACGTGTAATACAAAGAACGAAGTGCTACTTACCGTTATAGTTGGTTACGGAATTCTTTTTTTATAGCTGTTGACACAAATTTTAATAGGGCTAAACAGTATATTAAAACTAAATCAGCTTCAGAAAAACCTGTTACTTACTCTCTAGCTAACATATATGTAGTATCTGTAATAAGAGGGGACTGCTGTGCCTTGAGGTCATGCTTGTGGTTATTGAGTAAACCCTCCTGCGTTACTGTATGTTAAGTCCCTTTCAAAATATTCAGTATCAAGTGTGGATCTTGTTGTTGTCTGCAGTCTGATAGCATTAAAAAGTGTTGAAGTCTAGTCTGTTGTACAGATGAAGAAATTAGTGTGTCAGAGTGTCTGCAGATGTTGAGTTAATCATTGCAGATAGAAATGAAAACTTCATTGCATTCACTCTGACAAGACAGTTTTACAGTAAAAAAGAGTGTATCAAGTATGTGACTATTTAGTTTTTGAGATAAAGTACATTTTCTCAGATGTGTAACCCCAGAGGAGGAGAGCATCCTGTTCATTTGAAGGTACCTGAACAAAAAAGCAGGTGTCTTGTTTTCACTTACCTTCCCTGGTTTGGGCAGGTTAACATGCAGCTGCTGGGTTTAAGTTTGAGGGACATCCCACTTCCTCTTTATAAACTCTCTAAACAAAAGCCAGTTAGCTGCTGTCAGTGGAACTGTGAGGCTTTCCAAAGGGTGAGCTTTGCTGCCCTACAAAGCAGTGTCTTACTATTCCTTGCTTTTAATTTCTTGTAGCTCCCTTTTATAGTCTTCTGTTTCCTGTTCTCTATCTGTTCAGATTTCCTTAGATTGACTCTTGCTAGAATGCTGTGCAACGCCGTAAGCTTCACACTCATCTTTGCAGTGCTTTTAGGTGTCTGTGGTTACTGATGCAAAGTGGAGTAGGGTTGTACACCTGCTCTTCCTTGAGAAAAGATACTGAACCTCTTGGGTGCAGCACAGAATGTTTTGGAAAGTTGCATCAGCGTCACGTGGGTCATTTAAGCTGAGCTAATGCAGAGCACTTATGGACACTTTTGCTTAGGAATGGCTGTATTTAAAATAACTTCATTCAAGATTATTTTTAATTTAGCAGTAATCTGGAATCTTAAATGGAGCATGTTTGAAATAGGTTTCTTAGATAAGACATAAGCATATCATGGCTGAAAACAGACTGAAAAGCCTGGAGTACTAATAATGATTAAATATATATCTTTAGTTACAGTAATGTTACTTGGATGATGAAAGAGGTGGACATAATGAAAGAAACTGAACAAAGCGAGCAAAATGACCCCAAGAAGCTAAATATCTTTAGGCTGTTCATTCTAATCTCCCATTTGAGAATTTGCAAACTGCCTGCAGCAGTTTGCAATTGCTGGCTTTCAGAAACTCCCCAGGCTGTTGTTAATGATAGTAGTGAAATCCTATGTTTGAGGTAGGTTTACTTGTTACTTGTCATAAATGAGTATGTCCCATGTAAAGTTATGTAACTTCATTTGGGAGAGAAGATCTTCTTGCCTAGTGTCTCTGTTGAAATCTTAGGCTCAGGTCAGTCTTGCTACTATTGTAAACTCAAATGTTTCAAGAATGAAGTTTTAAGTACTGATACGGATTACATTATACTAGTATCTTTATTCGGTTCTTGTCTTTATGCAAGTTCTGATGTCAGTGTCGCTGTGAACTAGCAAAACTTCCTGGAGTTTGCATTTTTAGAGTGTAACTTACAGGAGGTTTTTCATTTTTTTTAAAATTTAATCGCAGATCTCTGGTGTTCATGTCTCTAGTATTAGCACTTAAATTTGTGTGGTTGGTTTGGTTTTCCTCTTAAAATATCGGCTAACTGTAAAATAAGTGGGAGTTTGTATCCCTACCAGAGTGCAGGGATCTGTTCAGCCTCAAAGGACAAGCCCCTGGCAGAGCCTGTCTAGAACCTGGAGTCTAGTAAGACCCATTTTAAAGCCTTAAGCAAAAGGTCATGGTTTTACTTTATTGAAGTGTTACTACAAGTGCTTTGGCATATGTTACCTCCCCAATATATCTTTAATGGAACACTTGCATCTGTAAAAGTCCTTTATTGAGAAGTCACCTGCTCTCACTGATCATTTTTTCCTGTTGAAGTATGTTTGTATTTCTTCTTCTCTTTTTAGAGCTTTTTATTCTGCTTGGTGTCCTAAGATCTTAAACTGTTGTGAGATGAGTGCTCAATGACTTCTCACAATTAGTTTCAGTTATGCAAAATGCACATAACAGTGGCAAAATGTTTGCTTTTGCACACACCCAAGTTCCTGCTTATGTTCACTCTAGGGCTGGGCAGTTGGTTAGTGGAGCAGGCCTAAATAAGCAGAGAGAAGTCTCCTTATTTAGGTGGCATAACTTGCTAAAAGAAATAGCAGTACAGAAGGTCATGTCTCGGTCATTAATTCTGTCTTCTGTATGGAGGGCACAATATAATCCTATAGTTTGATAGTGCTACAGTAGTTACAGCTTATCTGTTTACTTGCCCTCACACCAACCTTGTAAATGGGAAAGAGCACTTGACTGTATTGGAGCAAACTGTTCCCAGCACTGCTGCTGTCTCAGAAGGATATTTTAGAAACTGGAATGTCCTGTTACTGTCTTAACAGTACTGAAAACATGCTTAATGTAGAATTCTGTCACTTCATCCTGTCAGTCTTGTTCAAATTGATGCATTACAATTTCAATATAAACCCAAAAGCATTTAAACTGAAAACTTGACAGCAAATTATCTTTTTGTTTGTTTGAAGCTGAGATAAATTGATTGCTATGGATCAACTTTGGATTAGTTTGTACTTGCTAGTTTTTCTGGTAACTTACCAGTTTCAGGAGTGTATAGAAACTATCAGTATGTTCTAGCTTAAAAAAGTTAGCTAATGTTACTTTTAATTCCTCTGTATCAGGAGCCTGGCAAAATTCCTACCAAAGTTTGTGAGTTTTCCTAGCTTTAAAATGCTATACTAATCTGTAAGGATGCTATATAAGAATTCTTTACAGTGCCATTCTCAGAAGCATGAGATTGTCTTCATTTAATTTCACTCTGATTTTATATACCATTTTGAGTGTGTCAACTTGACAAGGCTTCTTTCCTGTCTTCTGGCATACTACCTCAGTCTGGGAGAGGCTCATTATGAGCACAAAATTTGGCTTAACTTACTAAATAACAAGGCCCACTTCAGACACTTATTCAGCTGCAGTTATTGAAGAAGTACAGGTGCTCAGTCTGCTGTATTTTTTTCAGAATAGTTGTTCAACTGCATATGTTATATATGCTTTGCATGCATCTATAGATAGTGATTTTGAATTATTTTTAACAAATAATTCTACTTGATGTGGGAAAAAATGCTAGAAAACTAAAGGTGGTCCTCCAAAAGTGAAGTTGTGTGAAATAGTTTGAATACTGTATCAACTACTAAAAGTGGTCATGCACTAAAATAGAAAAGTAACTCTTTTCAGTGTTTCTGTTTTCCTAGAAATATGTTAACTTCCATGATGGATTTCAGCCTTGAGAGGAAGGGCTGTGGCATCCTGTTTGGCTCTGAAGCAACAAGTATTAAAGGCATTGCTCCTTCCAAGGTGCCATAGTGCACTTGGAAGTTAATATGAAGGCATCTTGCTGAAGAGATGATGGGTTTAAACTTGTCTGCTGCAGTGATTGTATCCTGAATTTGCAGATGCTATTTAAAATTCATCATTTTAGCAGTACTTACCACCATGAAATTGACTATTACACATGCATATAGCTGAATGGCAAGCTTTCCCCACTGAGGATAGTGTGCTTTTTTGTGGTTACCATAGTCATTAGCTTCCTTTATGTGTCTCTGAAAAATTGGTTAACCTATTTTCATATGCACAAGCAAGCATAAATATTACGATAAGTAGTCGTTTCTTCTATGTAGCACAGCTATGCTATGTAAAATAGAGTGGAATAATGTGTATGCCTATAGTAAAAGTCGGTAGCTTGTGCTAACTTTTAAATGTTATGGATTGATACGCATCTCAAACTGACCAACCATGGGACAAGACACAATGCCTGTCAAATGTCACAGGTTGTCGTGGGTTGACCCTGGCCAGCCGCCAGGTACCCACACAGCTGCTCACTCACTCCCCCTTCACTGCTGAACAGGGGAGAAAATATTTCCAAGGGTTCCGGGTTTTGAGATAAGGACAGGGAGATCACTTTCATTTACCGTCCCGGGCAAAACAGACTCAATTTTAGGGAAATTAGGTACATTTATTAAAAGAACTAATCAGAGAGGAGTAGTGAGAAGTAAGAAAGAGCAGATAGATCTTAAACAGAGCACCTTCCCCCCATCCCTCCCTTCTTCCCGGGCTTAACATCAATCCCGGTTTCTCCACCTCCTCCCCCTGAGCGGCGCAGGGGGACAGGGAATGGGGGTTGCGGTCAGTTCATTCGACGTTGGTTCCACCGCTGCTTCACTCTGGGGGAGGACTCTTCACTCTTCCTGAGGGCCACTGTGGGGTCCCTCTCACGGGGGACAAGCTTCACGCTCTCTTCTCCGCGTGAGTTGTCCCACGAAGGGCAATTCATCACAAACTGCCCAACGTGAGACACCTCACGAGGGGCAGCCCACCCCTCGTGAGACTGAGGCGCAGTCCTTCGGGGGAAACTGCTCCAGCGTGAGCCACCCACAACGTCCCAAAAGTCCCACTGGCCAACCTGCTCCAGCGTGGGCATTCCTCTCTTCCACGGGCTACAGGTTCCGGCAGCGACTTTCTCTGATGCGGGCTTCCCACGGGCTACAGTCCCCTTTCAGGCAATCCACCCACACGGCGTGGAGTCCTCGGTGGACATCTACGCGGTGATCCTCACGGTGGACATCTGCACCTCGCCCATGGGCTGCAGGGGGACAACCCGCTTCACCATGGTCTTCACCACGGACCCGGGGGACTCCTTCTGCTCCGGCGCCTGGAGCTCATCCTCCCCCCCTCCTTCTTCACTGACCTTGGTGTCTGCACAGATTCTCACTCCTCCATCTCTGTGCCAGCTGTTAGTTGCGCAGTTCTTTTTTCCCGTTCTTAAATATGTTTTTCACAGAGGCGTTCCTCTGCTATCACCTTACTGATAGGCTCAGCCTTGGCCAGCGGCGGGTCCCTCTTTGTAGCCGTCTGGCATTGGCTCTATCAATCTTGGGGAGCTTCTAGCAGCTTCTTACAGAAACCACCCTGCAGCTCCCCCCACCGCTGCCGAAATCTGGCCAGACCAAACCAAAACACAGGTAAAGTAGTTGGTCTAAAAAAGTTTTCAGCACTAAGAAAAATCTAAATAATTATGCTTCTTGCTCTAAAAGTATTTTTCATTCTTTTTTGAAAAAAAGTAATTCACAGGTTTCAGGCAGTATATACTTTCCTGTGTACACTGCTTTCTAGTCATTGAACAATCTGGACAAGATAAGTAGCTGCCTGGTTTAGTTTTGCTCTGCAGGATGAGTGTTCCCATAAACAGGTTCTGGTGGTTTTATTTTTTCTTCATTTGGATTTAGAGAAAGCTTAATACAATCTCTTAAACATTGTAGAGTTTGGACTACACTCTTTATCTCTCTTGCATTCGAGGAGCTCAGTGCTGAATGACTGAAGTTTAAAAGGGACAGTACTCTCCCTTGAGGGCCTGACACACAGAAGAGTTGCAGGAAAACAGGAGTTCTCTGCTCTGCTGTGTTGCATGACAGCAAACACTAGAACTATGTTCTTTTACCTGCAACTTGTTTTGAGCGTGCGTGTGCGCTTTCTTCCTATTCTCCCTCTGCATCCTGTTGTAGTGAAAAGGGACACAAAGCTTTTAGCACTGCAAGCCTTTCTAGAACGCGTGTTTAAGGCCACACAGTTTAGTCAAAATTTGACTGTCATTTATGTAACATGCAGAAAAAGTTGTTGGTTGTCAAAGTGTGTATTGTAATTATAAGCACAGCTACAAGAGGGGTATTGTACTTCGGCCTCACATAATTTGCGCAAAGAACTACTGTCTTGATTAATCTTCTATAACACTTTTTGAAAACGCTTACTCTGGTTTCACTCTTTTGTGTTACTCAGCAGGTGTTAGACTGGTATTTTGTAGCTTATGAATTGATTGTGCATTGCTGAAAATGGAACATGGAAAATCTACTTATGTATGTTTATAGCAATATTCTGTAGTGTTTTCAGTTAGAATCAGGTTACAAACCTTTATCCTTTCATCAAAAGGCTTGTAAACTGCAGGGGACAGTATTTTTGTTGTTGTAGACTTGTACTTGTGTGATTCAATGGAGCAAAAGACAGTTATAGTGGACAGAAAATGCATTATTTAGGATGACTTGTTTTGTCTTGTCACCCTTATGACTGTTTTAATGTTTCCACACCTCTCATCTCCTCTTTTCAAAAGTCTTACAGGCCTAGGACAGTTTGTAGGTCGAATTAAAGAGCAGAGGCAGTCTCTGTTTTTTTTTTTTAAGTTGTGCCATGTCACTTCATAATTCCAGTTATGTTGATTGGAAGTACGTGTATATCTAGAAAACCTCTCCACTTTCTTGGTTTGGAGTTTCTTGGACATTGTTTGAGCCATGAAGTGGCTGCTGCTTGTTTCTCTGCTAAATCTCACCATCTTTAACATAAACTCACAATAAGCAAAATGTCAGACTTAGTCCGAGGGAATGGATCAAAATGCTTTGCCCAGATCAAGTCTGTTTTGGGGGGTTGGAGGCACATAAGCCAGATGTGCTCGTGAATTGACCTACACCTTAGCTTGACAGGGCCTTCTTCTGAGGAGATCAAGGCATCAAAAATAGTTAATCAGTTTTGGCCCAATGTTTAATATACGACCGAATATAACCTAAGTCTAGCCTTGTCTGAGAAGACCTTTTTGTTTGTGCTTATCTTTTAGTGAGTGAGTGCCCATGAGGTATGTCCACAGGTAATCAAGCTGTGTTTCAAATCTATCTTTGTGTTGGACGTGTCGAACAACATGTAGCATCTTACCAAAGAGTTCAGAATGGAGTTAGTATTTTAGAGGAAGTTTGTGGGTGTGTGAGCACCCTCTTGGTTTGTGTTATCCTGCCTCCTGTATGTCTGATGAAAATGGTTCATACAGTTAAACTGAGCAGTAACTTGTTCCCAAGTTTTGTGGTTTGGTTTTGGTGATGTTTTTGGTTTGTATGTGGTCTTGTCTGTTTGCTTGTTTGTTTATATTGTCTGCTGTGAGTCTCTACATTAGCTCAAATGTTGAGAGTTACTGAAAGCTCAAAATCTTGATGTAAAGTGTCTCTATGGGTGTATGAGTATTCAGTGTTCTAAATTAAGAAATTTTACTGTGAATTCTGGCCCTGCCCACTTGAAGTGACTGCAGACTGATTCCTTGCAGAATAAGAGATCACAAGTTGTGCCATCAGGGCTCGTACTGTTACTCTGTGGAAGCAGAGTTGAATGGGTCTCAATTCTGTCCATGAATCTGTTTCATAAGTCTTACTGTCAGACATGAGGAAACTTTGGGACACTGAGAGCTTTTTCTGTATAGTCCTTTTTTACATGACAATAGGTAATCACTATTTTGGAATTTAACTATTTCAGAGTTGAAGATGGTAGGATAACATTTGGGGGGGGCGGGGGGGAGATGTATACTTTAGTATAGCTATCCTAGGAATGTAGGAAGAAACATTTTTGACCTTGGAAGATGTCTTTATTCAAAAGATGCAGAATCTCTTTCCTGCTTATGACCCACGCATCTGAGTATTCGGTACTCAAGGCAACTCACAATATACATTAACTTAAATAGAAGGAAATCGTATTTGCTTTGATTTTTTCAGACTGACTTGTTTCTCAGTCTCCGCTGGAATGCTAACACTACTACACAGAAAACACATTTCTTGTGTTTTTTGTCTTGAGTGAGATGCTAAATGATGGGGACTCATCTGTGAAGTTTTAGGAGGGGATAATATATCTGTTATAGGGCATAGCTCTTGCTTTTCAAGGGATTTAAATTCTAAATTTTTAAAGGCAGCGCTTTACATTGTGTGGTGTAAATATTTTTTTTTTAGACAGTTTCTTTAAACTTTTTTCATATGTACATGCTATTGAAAGAGCTTCTGGTTATTTAAAACATCCAACAGGAAAGAACTCTGTGACATTTAAAATGTCGCAGTACTGGGAAGTGGAAAAAATAGATAAATTCCTCCTGTTCTCTTTTAAAACAAGAAAAAACAAAATAAGAAATCCCACCCTACACATGGGTAACTTCTGATCCACTATCTTTGTTTATACAGAAATACATTAGAGATAAATGTACTTCAAGTAGTTAAATAAAATTAACATTGACCTGTAATAGGAGCTGAAATTGCGTGACCTAGACTGTTTGTGTGAGCTTTCGCGTGAGCTTTCTCTAGTACTGCTGCACTGAGGGGAGTGGGACAGCTTAACATGGGGTGGAACTTGCTGCTTACTTCAGGTTGACTTCTGCTTCCAGCTGAGTAAAAGATGCCCTTCTGGGTGGCAGCTTGTAAGGCAAGTCCTGAACCAGACTCATCTTTATATCTTGCCTTGATAAAGCAGTTTTAAGAGATTGCATGAGCTGGGATTAGTGTAGAGTGTTTCAGGCCATGTTCTTTGGATGCCCTAGGTGTCATTAACATCTTGGTACAACTCGGATCTAATGTGTCTTTTGTTTTCTTCCTAATCGGCTTGCGTTTGTCTAGAAGGCTGTTGTCTCTCTCCTTTGCAATTTTTGCAATTTTTGTAATTACTACTGCTGAGGTGTTTCTTATTACACAATGTCTGTCATGCAAGGGGCAGTATTCACATGTTTAGCATCATCCTTGTTGTGTTGTGAAGGTAAGGTGTTGCCTTCTGTGCTTCAGTTAGGCAGCTACAAAATTGTGAAGTTAGCTACCATGTGAAGTACTGACAGTCAAGTGGAATTGATGTGGTTGACCTTATAGATTGTCCCTGTGAGACTTGCCTTCATGCCCTTTGCTGTCTCTCTAGAATAGATGGGAGTTCTTAGGGTAGTATTGGCACCACTGATATTTGGATGTGCTGTCCTACTTCTGGCAAGATGATACTCTCCTTGAGGAGAGTAGTTAAGAGCAGAGGCATGTGCAATGGCTCTAGCTGCAAAATAGCTGTGCGGCAGCAGTTCCTGGAACAGCTGATTTTAGCAGAGGCTAGATTCTGCAAGCCTTTCTTGTGCTGGCCTGTGTTTAGCTAGGTAGGTACCTTAACAAGTGGCCTGGGTTGCTGGTAGTGCCGTGTTGATGAAAAGCTCTTGAAATCCAAGCTGCTATAGTGTCTAGCTTTCAAGTTCTGCTCTGGACAATAATTCTCTCAGATTATGTCAATTTGCCCTTAAAGTTAGAAGGCTTCTAAAGCCAGTATGTGAACTGTCCTTGCTGATACACGCAAATCTCTTGTCATAATTGGTGGTTTTGAGGAAGATTACTGCAGGAGCACAGCTGAAATAGCAATATGTGATCAGATGTCCTTCCCCATGAGAAGACACCAGTTGGTAGACCAGAATTTTTTTTTTCCTGTGCCCTAATTTTGTTACTTTCCGTGTTCTTTTAAAACCAATTATACTATTTCCAAAAGTCTTTCCTTAGACTCTTGTAACTGACCATGTGGAATCAGTTGATTGACCGCTTATTTGCTGTACACCATGGTAACTTAGTGCACATTCACAGCATCCTTGGTCTTGGTGAGTCTAGAGATGACACTGACTTTGTTCATTTCAGCAGTTTTGTCAGCTGCAGCTCTAGCTGCTGCAGTGTGTTTTGGGGTAACAGTTGATAGAATCTATTTGCCACCTCATAGCTACAGTCTTCCCACATTTCAGCCAGGCTATGTGACACTTCATGTCTTCCCTTTCCTCTTCCAAATCAATGTATATATAAATGTCTGTCTGGACATGGATAAGAATGGGTTTTTACGAATCATTTTTGTAAAATGCTTTATATTTAGAAAGAAGTTTTAGAGCTTTAGGAGCCTGTGTGAAAATTTGGCCAAGAAATATGAAATGGATTTGGAAATAACTTTTTCCAGATATTCTGACACACCTTGTTTCATCGCATATTCTTTTCTGCTCCCCTCCTCTTCTTCCTCACCTCCAAATTTCTAGTCAACAGCAAAGTAAATGTCAGAACTGAACTTGGGTTCCAGATTGTATTTAATTGTGGAAATAGTATCTTGACTCAAAATTTAAGTGATGGTATGGTAGCATTACTACTCAAGTCTTTAAACAAATAAGTGGAGAATATACAATATTTAGCACCAGCACACTGTGCAATGGAAACAAATGCCATTTAGCAGACAGTTTACTTGCAGCTTTTGTTTCCACCTCACATTCATGCTTAATTTGAGTGATCATTTACTTTCTATACTTTAAAGATGACAGGTTCAATGACGACTTGAAGCCTCCCTTAGGCATAACAGGTAGCTTAGAGAGTGGAAGTTGCTACCTGAGGTATGTGGTGCAGTGTTTTATAAAAGTATTCTCTGAGTACTTTCACACCAGTTTTTACCAATTGGTAGGATAAGATCAGTATAGCTCCAGTGATTACATTATTAATTTTATTTGTTCCTTTTTAATCATGCTGTGTGTGGAGAATGTAGGCAGGCAATTAGAAAAGCTAAGGCCTCCTTGGAATTAAAACTTGCGAGGGAGGTTAAGGACAACAGAAAGGGCTTCTTCAAATACATTGCTGACAAAACTAACACTAGAGGCAATGTAGGCCCTCTGGTGAATGAGGTGGGTGCCCTGGAGACAGAGGACAGAAAGAAGACAGAGTTACTGAATGCCTTCTTTGCCTCTGCCTACACTGTTGGAGACCGTCCTCAGGAGCCTCAGTATCCTGAGGCCCCAAAGGAATCAGGATAAAGGAGGAATTTGGCCTGGTTGATAAGGACTGGGTTAGGGATCAGTCTGAACACTTGAACATCCGTAAATCCACGGGCCCTGATGGGATGCACCCACGGGTGCTGAGGGAGCTGGCGGGAGTCATTGCTAGGCCGCTCTGCATCATCTTTGGTAAGTCATGGGTAACAAGTGAGGTGCCTGAAGACTGGAGGACAGCGAATGTCACTTCAGTCTATAAGAAGGGCAGAAAGGATGACTGGCTAACTACAGACCTGTCAACCTCACCTCCATCCCTGGAAAGGTGATGGAACATCTTATCCTTGGCGCTGTCTTTAGGCACGTCAAGGATAAGAAGGTTATTAGGAGCAGTCAGCATGGCTTTGCCAAGGGGAAGTCATGTTTGACCAACCTGATAGCCACGCAGTGGATGTGGTCTATCTGGATATCAGCAAGGCCTTTGACACCGTCTCCCACAGCGTCCTCGTAGGTAAACTGAGGAACCGTGGTCTGGATGACCAAGTTGTGAAGTGGGTCGCTAATTGGTTGAAGGAAAGAAGCCAAAGAGTTGTGGTCAATGGGGCAGAGTCCAGTTGGTGGCCTGTGTCTAGTGGGGTCCTCAGGGGTCAGTGCTGGGGCCGGTGCTGTTCCATATAGTCATCAATGACCTGGATGAGGGATTAGAGAGCACTGTCAGCAACTTTGCTGACAACACAAAACTGTGAGGAGTGGCTGACACACCAGAAGGCTGTGCTGCCATTCAGAGAGACCTGGACAGGCTGGAGGGCTGGGTGGAGAGAAATCTTATGAAGTTCAACAAGGGCAAGTGTAGAGTTTTGCACTTGGGAAAGAATAACCCCACGTGCCAATATAGGTTGGGGACTGCCCTGCTGGAGAGCAGCGCAGGGGAAAGGGACCTGGGGGTTCTAGTGGACAGCAGGATGACCATGAGCCAGCACTGTGCCCTCGTGGCCAAGAAGGCCAATGGCATCCTGGGGTGTATTAGAAGGGGAGTAGCAAGTAGATCAAGAGAGGTCCTCCTGCCCCTCTACTCTGCCCTGGTGAGGCCAGATCTGGAATATTGTGTCCAGTTCTGGGCCCCTCAGTTCAAGAAGGACAGGGAGCTGCTTGAGAGAGTCCAGCGCAGAGCCACAAAGATGATGAAGGGAGTGGAACATCTCCCTTATGAGGAAAGGCTGAAGGAGCTGGGTCTCTTTAGCTTGGAGAAGAGGAGGCTGAGGGGTGACCTCATTAATGTTTATAAATATGTCAAGGGGGAGTGTCAGGAGGATGGAGCCAGGCTCTTTTCAGTGGCTTCCACTGGCAGGACAAGGGGCAATGGGTGGAAGCTGGAACATAGGAGGTTCCATAAAAATATGAGGAAAAACTTTTTCCCAGTGAGGGTGACAGAGCACTGGCACAGGCTGCCCAGGGAGGTTGTGGAGTCTCCTTCTCTGGAGACATTCAAAACCCGCCTGGACGCGTTCCTGTGTGACCTACTCTAGGGGATCCTGCTCTGGCAGGGGGGCTGGACTAGATCTTTTGAAGTCCCTTCCAACCCCTAACATTCTGTGATTCTGTGACAAGATACAGATTTTACAAAGCAGTTGTCCAGTTCTACAATGAGAGAATGTAATGATGACTGTTCTAGTGCTGAAGATGGTACTTGTCTGTTTTCTTACAGGAACAGTTTTAATCTTGGAGCCCTAGTAAAATGGGAATTTGGGATGAGCATCACTAACTTTGTTCTTTAAATCCTTTCTGACTAACTTGGTTATTTAAGTCCTTTTTAAGAGCCTTAAAAAAGCAATATACTCTTATTAGGTGAGAAGAGGAAGCAAAATAAGGATTGTTGTGGATGGTAAAAGCCTCTATGCTGAGCCTCATAAGAGATATGGCATAAAGATTTTGTTACAGCAATGATGTTCAGTGCAGGGTTGTAAAATGCAAGAGGATAGAAGAAGTGTCTTGCCAAAGGCAGCAGTTTAGCAGGGAATAATGAAGAGAGGAGATATTTGGCTAGGTACTGAGGTAAATAGTAGTGCTGTGAGGTGCAGTAAAAACAGTTCAATGATATTCTCAACCTCTTTTGACCTCAAGGGTGAGGCTGAATTGGAGACAGTAAAATGTCTGGGAAAGACATTACGGAAAGAATTTGGGTGATATTTGTAATTATTTTTTCATGCTGTGCCGTTGTTACCATCCTCTTGAAACTTTATTTAACAATGATACCCAGAGTTGTGAGGAGGTAGCGAGCCAGGCAGGAGAAGAGCAAGTTCTAGGGAAATGAGTGTTCTGTTGGTCGGTCTGTGGCAGAAACAAAAATGGAAAAGGAAGTGTTGAAGTGTGTAGTGCCTAAGTGTTTAGTAGTTAAAATTAAACAGTGTCTTCTTCCCTGAGTAATTAAATAATACAAAAAGGAAATATTTTTACTTGTCCACATAATGTGGAAAGTATTTTCTCCTATTAATAGAAAATCTTGAGTTGGTGAAGCACTTGAACAAGTTTAAGGAAGACCATGGGATTACATTGAAAGCTTAGGTCTGTTTGTTAATGGCATTGACTGTGTAGTGCTTAAGCTGGATGAGTAGAATTTCAATGAAAAACCCAGTTACACACAGGAAACTATATAATTTTGGTTATTGCACACTGAAATCTTGAATGAAAGGATTCTGTGCTGCTGTTCTAATTCCCTACAAAAACATCTGTGTGGGTTGGTCGTGGTACTAGCTGAAATTGCTCAGTAGTCTCAACTTCTTGGTCTTGGAATTAAATTTACCTGGTTTTACTTCTGAAAGTGTGGCATGAAAATCTTGGGGGGGGGGGGGGGGTAGAAAAAAGATAAAAGACGGAAACAAATATTCAGTGTGTGAGCTGAACATAGATTTGGATGCAAGAGACTGAATAGACAGCTTGAGAAAGAGGTCTGAGAATTCCTGTTGCTATTTTACTGGGGGTGTTGGCTGTGTGGTGCAAGAACCTTGTGCTATTGCTGCTTAGTGGTAGGTGACATTAGGAACTGGTAGTTGTGGCAAGAAGTCGAGAAAGGTAGAATGGAAGACTAAAATAGTGGAGTAGATCATATTTTGTGATCAGTTTCAGCCAATCTGTGTGTGTGTTGTCAATGATAGCAGATGTATTATGTCTGTATCATCCCCCTGAACTAATATTGCTAAGGATTTCCAGGCAGCTGTGTGTCAGAGTTGAGCAAGCTGAAAACTATCTAGGAGTTTTTAGCAGGGAGAGAGGAGAAGGTATTTAGTGACTCTTCCCCGATTTGTTTGACAGTGTGTGGTGTGATAAATTTTTACTGTTGGCACAGAGGGTAGAACATTAATTGTAATACACATACAGGATACCCTAAGGTAAGAGAGTGGGGGGGGGAGATATTAGTGTTTCTGAAAAAAGGGTGTTTTCACTGTTCGAGCCTCTAAACATAGCACGGGTTGCTCCTGTGTAGAGATCTGTGACTTGTACTGCACCAGTAGAACTGAGGGATGTTTGAAACTAATTAATAATATGATACTAATCAGTTTAAAATATGCCCTGTCCTAAAAAATTATGTAATGTCTTTTTTTCTATCACTAGATGAGGATTACAGTTAATGGTTGTCTGTTTGATGTCATATGCCTTGCAAGGCATAATAATGTCTGTATTAGACTTTCATTAACTGTGACTTAGGAGGTTTGAACTTACATGTATACTTCAGGGTTAAAATAGCTTTTATCTGGATTTTACAAGTTGTACATTTTTTCCTTACTTATTACTCCTGCAGATTTAAGAAGCTGGTGTCCTCTCACTTTAATTTTTTAGGAAGAGGGTTCTTACGGCTGCAGGAAATATTCAGAAACTTTCTCTTATTTTGGACTTGGCATTGCTGCTTTTTGGGAGTAGAACAGGGGAAAAATTTGACAGGCAATATCTTATTGATAATTATCCAAATATTTTTAGGGTGTATCACTGATAAATTTACTCTAAGTATGTGACTTCCTCTTCTCGCTGCCTGATGACTGATAAGCTGTAGCAGAGTCACTTTAAAACACACATTAGTCACTGTGATTCCTCACCGCCCTGCACTGAAAGTGGTGACTAATCGTTGGGTCTGACTTTCCATTATGAAATGCAACCTTTACCCTTGGTAACTGGGTGGAGAAGCTCACAAAACAGTCTAAAACATTCCTGTCTCCTGTGCCGAACCCTCCACCGCAGAGCCAGTCATCTGCAATTTTTGTGTGATGTGGAAAGGATATGGGGGATCTGATGTGCTGTTCGGCTCTTAGCAGGTCTTTAAACCTCAGTGTCTCTTCTCAAAGAATCTTGCTTTGGATAATGGTTCTTCAACAGTCTCTGCAGAGCAGACTGCTGAAAGCAATTAGCAGTGGGAAGCCTGAGACTCCCAGGCAGCAAACTACATGGAACCCTGATGATCGAGAGGTTTCTTTTGGCACTCTTTTGGAATTACTTTTCCTGTTAAGACTGAGGTAGTACAGTGACTTCTACTCTTTTTAGAGTGTTTATAGTAGTCATTTTTAATGAATGGAAAAAAGGACGTAAACCGAACATTTCTTTGCAGTGTTACAAAATATGCAGCTTTTTTGCCTTTATTCGAAAGCAGCTAATTCAAAGTTTAAGCATCAGTTCAGGTTAGCAGGCTTTTCAGTCCAGATCTGAAAAGCTGCAACAGGCTCATTTTGGAGAGGATGGCTTAAGTAGGAAGAAGACTTATTCTTTACCTCATTTTTGTGGAGTGAAGAAGTTGCGAGGGAGTATTTAGTCTGTTGGAAGAAGGTCAGTATTTCTTTTGGCTTTGAAAAGGGATTTAGTGATATGCGTTGGCAGTGAAGGCAGCCAACAGTATCCCAAATTGTATTTAATAAGAGCATAGCCAGTATTTTTAGGAAAGTGATTATTCCTCTCTGCTCAGTGCTTCTTAGCTGTGTCTAGAATACTGTGTCTGGTTTTAGGTCCTTGATCAAGGAAAAACATTAACTGGAAGCAAACCCAATGGAGGCACAGTCAGGGTGGTCAGGAGGCTGGATTGCTTCAGCTTTAAGAAGGCTCAGGGGGACCCAACAGTCGCCCCTTCACACCTGCAAGGAGGTCACCAGGAACATCTGGGCCAGGCTCTTCACAGTGGTGGGAGGATGAGACACAAGGTGTGTAATTTGTTATAAGTAGTAGATACAAAAGAAAAAAATAGATTCAAAACAAACAAAACCCACAAACCAAAAGTTTTTTGCTGCAAGATCAACCATGCAGAGGAACAGGCTCACTGGAGAGGTTGTGCATCTTTGGAGGTGGTGAAGGCACAGCTGGGTGAAGCACTAAGCAACCTGATCTGGTCTCATAGCTGATCCTGGCCCCAGAGGCCTAGAGACCTCCTGAAATTTCTTCTAAACTGAACTATTTTGTTAGCGTTTCTGATGCTACAAGTATGACAGATCACTCTCAAAACCTTTGTTATAGGGAAGACTGTTAACCTGTAAATAAAACTCCTTTGTTTATGCCATATACAGAAGGATTATTGCGAGAATGAATTATGCTAGCACTCAAAGATAGCAAATAATTGTCATTTAACAGATGTGGTGACCTTGGTTCTTAAAAGATAAGGGTAGATAACTGGGAAGAAAATCTAAGCCTGTCGTGGTGCCAAGATACAAAGTACCTTTAAAGGCCATCAAGTTCTCATTTACCAAATATGATACGTGGGCATGAATATTTTTTTTTGTGCTTTTTGGGGCATACTTTTTCAGATACCTGGCACTGCTGTGGAACACACTGAATACTAAATGCCAGGAAAATGGAAATTAATATCCTTCTTAGTATTAGAGGTGCGAAGAAACAGAATTCTACAGAAAAGTGAAACTTGGTTTGTACAAATTGATAACCAGTAACCTTGAAGCTTTCCCACCTACCTGAGTAAGTGTAGGGATTTAGTTCTTAAAAGACAGCTTCTGTTGGTATATTGTAATCCTAAATAAGAGAATTGCAAAATCTCTGTCGCAAGAGGTAGGGGGAATATCTACTCTATTTCTACTCCTGAAGATAGTTTTAGACAGGGTAAGTAGTTAATGCTTTTTATAGAAGTTGAAATGTATTGCAAGTGACAGTGACCATAATCTCAGTTCTGAGAGCATTTGAATGAACAGTACTTCTGTAATACAGCTTTATCTTACTTGTACTTTTTTAGCATCACGTGAGCAAGAAATGTGTTGGCAGCCTATTTGAGAATGTAGAGAAACTTGTAACTTTTAGGTAAACTGCAATTCACTTTGTGCATGCATTTATATATTGTAGACATAGACATTTTACAGCTGACAGATGAACAGAGCTCTGAAAATATTTTTACTGTGAGGAAAGAGGACTGGTAAGCAAACCTATTAAACTGAGTCATGTTTCTTCATACCTGAATGTATTTTGCTCAGATTTGGTTTAGCAGTTGTGGGGGTTTGTTGTTTGGTTGGTTAGAGTTTTTTTGTGTGTGTTTTAGATAGAGATAATGATATGATATAGATAACAATATGATACTACAACTACCATTTTCTCTCCAACTGTGTTGTTTATTTTCAGCAGTATTTAGTTTACAGACTGGTTTTGTGCAATTGCTAAATACAAGAATATATTAAGCTGTATCAAGTATTTGAGCCAAACTTAACAAAAGCAAATGAGGTTTAAAAATACTACCTAGAAACTTTTTCCATCTTGTGTATGGGTATGTAGCTTTCCTTAATGTCAGAGTAGATAGTTTCACTGTTTTGGATACTCTTGTTCTAATAGTACTGTTCATATTTGGAAGAGCAGGTTAAGACCTACTTATTTGGAAAGCCTTGATAAATTACAGAAGTTAAATATTTTGAGCAATATTTCAAAAGTTCCAAACAGTGGATGAGAAGGACCAATTGTGAACTAACTTTGTGTGAAAATGACCTTTATGTGAAGATCCAATGACTAACAAGCTAAATAAAACTGCTTCTTATTCTTAAGTTCTGGGATGAAAAGCCAAATGTAGATGTGCTTTCTTACACTTATCTCAATGCTGTACCCCCAATCAACTGTTTTCTTTTGAATGACAGTTAAATGGAGATGCAGAAAGCTAAAGGAACTACTTGCACGGGAGCAGGTAGCAGCTCAGGGTAAATGGTGAGGACCCCTGCTCTTCTTGCATCTCTTTCACTTTAAGGATTTTCCTTGGAACACGTTGATCTTTGTGGCATTTACGGCTTCTGCTGAAGGACTGCTGGTTAATAAGCTCTGATGGTACATGTCTATTTTAAAAAAGTATTGAAGGGGTTCCAAAAAGAAAACTTGTTCTTAAAGCCTACATGTGTCCCTTAGAGGAATTTTCTTTATTCTCTTGGTTTACTTGGCCAATTTTGTGTGAGCTGTTGAGACTCTCCTCAGTGGACATTCTATAGCTTAGAGCCATTTGGTTTGATTTTCGGATCCTAGATGCTGCTTGCATGGCCAGGTCTGAGCATTGCTGCCTGATGACAGAAGAAGTCTAAGGGCTACTACTAGGCAATAGCAGAGGATGATCAGACTGTTGGTGCTCTGTATCTGTCACTGCCAATCAGATTGACAGCAAGGGACTGAAAGCTTCAAGCAGAGTGTGTTTGTCTTTTGCATCAGTAGAGTTTCTGCTTTCTTTTAGAACATGGGAGAAACAGTTTGAAAAGGTACTATAAAGGAAAGCCTTTCTGTTCTTACAGATCACTGATCAGATGACACATAGCACCTTGAACTATCAATGAAAACAAAGGCTTGACCACAGTGTGCACTCTGCTTGAAATAATCTCCATGAGCCATCAGAAATGGTAGATCAATATGCCTTAGAATCTATTTAAAAGTACCAGGAAGGAACACAACTTTTTCCTGCAAGCAGAAGTATAATTGCTTTGCTTAATAACTTAATATAAAAACCTGAGTGCCACTCTACTTTTAGGTTGTTAAGTTATTGTCCATCAGTAGTTCAGATCCTCCTTGATTAAAATATCTGCCTTTAATATCTGAAAATAAAATCTTGGTTTTACTTCTGTTACTAATAGTTTATTTGTGGAAGCATCACAGAGGTCATTGCCCGGCTGCTGGGTTAACCGTCCCCTTCTCTTATGAAAGCAGAGTTTACAGTATGATTAGTAAGAGGGAGAAAAAGCATCTGAAATACCGCTTGTTTTCTTGGGTGTTGGTTTTTTTTGAGGGGGGTGGGTGGTTTGTGTGTGTGGTTTAGTTTTTATATATATGATTAGGGATTTGGAAAAGGTCAACCAATGACAGTAGATTTCTGAGAGGTTAATTTACAAATGCTTCTTGACTATTTCAGTACTATTTGTATAAATCTAACATATTAGGGATCCGAACCTTTACTCCTTTTCTTTTTCAGCCGTAAGACGGACATCTAGATAATCAGTGAGATTTACATGCTGATCGTGTTAAATACCTTCTCTGTTCGGGGGGGATGAGGGGTGAAGGACCAAAACCGAGGCACCCAACTTTCCAGGCTGTTCTGCGTTTAGATTGCCCTTGCTATCAAGTGATCAGTCATTGCACGGGTTTTTCCTGACCGGGTAGTTTTCTCTTAAGCCAGGTTCTGTGACTACAGTTAGGGAGACCAGCAGCTGTACTTTCCATCACGATGACTTCATTGTAAACAGCATGGCAAACCGTGGCAGCCTGTGTTGGCACACAGAGACTGGAGGTGGTGGGGGGGTTGAATTTACCTTAGAGAAATGATTAAAAAGAGAGAATTGTGATTTGCTGGTCGATACTGAACGTTTTGTATATAATCATACTACTTTTACCAGAGGAGCTGAGCAGAATAATAAAAGTAGATAGATCACAACTACAGTAAGTAGTTTTACAGAACTTTTAAAGATGCGGAAAATGGCCTTTGTTCTGCCTAGAGCAGTGCCAGTTCTGCAGAGGTGAATCGCATTCTTTTCTCTTTGTAGAAAATGTGATTATAAAACTTAGGCACTTACCGATTTATTTGATGAGACTTCACTGAACTGACAGATGCAGCATGAAATAAATCCTATCGATAATGAATCTTGCTATTTGTTCCTGTTTAAAAGAAATAATAAATCTAGGCATATTTTAGAGTAACTAAAGGACAAACACAGATGTATTTGTAGTCTGTTCTTCATATAGGTTGCCGTATCTAAAAATCTAACCCACATGTATGTTTCTTATTTCTCTGAAGTTTTAGACATTATTTAATGGGTACTACAGTAACTATGTAGACACATCTTGTACTTTTTTTGGTTGAAATACTCATTTAGATGCAATAAAATTTACTGGAATCGATTTTCTGGATGAATCTAAATTACTTTGTGCCTTACAAAATCAAGTCCAATATTGCTCTTCTGTTTTCTGTCTTGTCATCTGGACTAAGAAGATTGCCTGATCTATATGAATAAACCATGTTAATGTCTGTAGCAACCCTAGTGTCAAAAAGAAGATGTTTTGTATGAAATGACCTTAAGCAATAGAATTTAATATTGCTGCAAACATGGATTCATCTTAGTCTTTTGACAACCATGCTGCTACAATCATTAAATCTGTGGATCTTTTCCTAAAAAAAAAAAAGAAAAAAAAGAAGCCTAAATTAGTACTGGTCCTAAACTGATCAGAGACTTATCGAGTTACTCAGTAGAAACTGGCTTGAATTAGTTCAGAATAACCAATTGTTGACTATATGTGTAAGTAGATTTGAATGGAACTTAAAATAAGCATTTTTAAGATATTTGTTCAGTGTCACATTACAAATTCTGTATGTCCTCAGTATCTGTTTTATTTTTTTGCAGATGATACAGCTCTAGAGGAAATAAAGATTTGTCTTCACAACTTGCTTTACCGTATCTGAGTAGTGAAAGCACAATGGACACTTTTTAAAGTTTTACAGAAATCAAAAATCATCTAAGAGCAAAAGCGTTGGACTTCAAGGAATAACGGACTTTTAGAGACCTCAGAAACTGGTCACTGATAAACCTGGTTTGGCCGTGCAGCTTGGGAATGAATACCATCGAGACAGCAAAGCTTGAAGAGCATATGGAGGGTCAACCCAGTGACACTGCTAATGGCTACTCCCGACCCGCTCTCTCAGTCAGTGAAGAGAACAAAAATGTCACGAGCAAACCAAAGGGCTTGTCTAATGGCTTGCGAAAAACAACCAAGAAATACCCCGATTACATCCAGATTGCTATGCCTGCGGAGTCGAGGAACAAATTTCCTTTGGAATGGTGGAAAACAGGCATTGCCTTTGTTTATGCTCTCTTCAACCTGATTCTAACAACTGTCATGATCACTGTGGTCCATGAGAGAGTACCTCCAAAGGAGCTAAGCCCTCCCTTGCCTGACAAATTTTTCGATTACATTGATCGTGTGAAATGGGCTTTTTCTGTATCAGAAATAAATGGAATGATACTAGTTGGATTATGGATATTCCAGTGGTTGTTTCTTAGATACAAGTAAGTAGCTAGATTTTATTTTTTTCCTCTGCTGTATGTTTTCAGAATGTTGGTTTCCCTCATTCACTTTGAGTAGAAGAGATCTTATGGTAGGATCTGTAGTGATATTGTAGAATAGGGCTGACAGGGAAATGGCAAAGGGATGACTTCTTTAGAAAATATGTCAGCGTTTTTGTTGGATATGGTAACCCATGTTTCTCCTGATTGAATAATGTTTTCTAAATCTGAATTTCTGACACCTATGGTGTACTGGTCAAGTTTATTCTGGGGTTGGGCTTTCCAAAATGTGTTTACTGATGTGACAATGTTTAAACAGGGGGAATCATAATGATGTAAAAAATCTCATCCAAATTTGACGTGGAACCCACTGTCTTTTACAGCCAGTGTAGAAGCTCTTTCATTTGCCTTAATTTGCTTTAACTATATATATTTAAGTATGTGGCTATAATATCGGACTAAAAAGAGAAGGTCACTGAGTCCAGGCAAGTTATGCCTGACAGCACATCTAAGTCAGACTGAGGCTATGTTAAATTGGTCAAACAAATTTGAGAACTTTGTGGTAGTTATGTACTATTGTGATCTAGTGAGACCAAAACCTGAAGAAAGACTTTTTAGTATTGGATTTAGAGCAGCGTGTGGTGAAGAGCAGTAGGTGAAGCTGCTCTTTAGTTCTGGAGATTTCTCTGTCTAATAGTTTGAGCTCTGTAACTGTTGTATGTATGTCCTGCGTGTGAACTTTGTACTCAATCTTTTTTCTCCCCCTTCCCTTACTTTCAGATCAATAGTGGGACGCAGGTTCTTTTTTATAATAGGAACTTTGTATCTATACCGCTGTATTACTATGTACGTTACCACCTTACCTGTGCCTGGAATGCATTTTCAGTGTGCGCCAAAGGTAAGAGCCTTTGCTCCTTAATTTTTGCTTTAGTCTCTGTTGGAGTCCTTATGGCTCATTAGAGGGAATAGAAGATAATATTCCAGGTGTAATACAAATTACTTCCACTTCATGCCTTCAGGAACATAAATAGTGATAAACCAAAAGTCATGTAATACAGAAAGTGCCTCAAGTTGCTGCTGCATTAGGATGTTTTGAAGGAGAGTACCTGTCTTGAAATAGTGCTGCTACCAAATTAGTAAGCTTGTTTGAGGCTCAAGCTAACCATGTGAATACTGCAGCGTTTTTATTTTTTTGCATGGTGGGATACCTAAGGTCAATATTGTAATTCAGACTGATAGGCAAGCTTGTGTTGCAGTATCGTTTTAAAAACCACCATTATCATAAGCTTTGTCTTGTTTCTCACGTTGTTTTGTCAAGAACTATTGCAATACCTGAAGTCAGATGCCTATCTCTGCTTCCAACTTGCAAAATGTTCAGCTATTTAAATGAGCATACAGAAACATGTACATGCTAATATTTCTACAAGAATATTTTTTTTTAAATTGCCAGTGTAGTTGAGACATAAAGGAATTCTGTTGCTGCTATTTTATGTTACTAATAAAGTTGTAGACATACAATTGTCTTGGAACAAATTGTATTGTGTTGGCTGCTCTGGAAGAACTTGAGAGAGTAAGAGACAGTTTGGTTGTGCACTGAGAAGATAAGCATTCTGAAACCTAAAAATACTTTCTCAAGGGATAAATTTGTCACTTCTTGGGTAGGATCTCATCAGCCTTGAGGCACAGCATCATGTCTATTCAGTCTTATTATATCACATTGGGAAAATTTAGAAATATAATGCATGAGCTACTCTTCTTATGAATTAGTATCTGAAAAAGCTTTATTTACACACCACTATTGTGAAGACTTGACTATTTCTTTCTACTAGCTTGGCGAGTGACTTTTTGTAGTAGGTTGTGCATCAGGGAATGGGAAGAGGTAAGCAAAGGAGAAAAGTGTCTGCTGAAAGTGCATTTTGCTTGCATTAAAACAGGATTAATTCCTTGAACTCAAAAAAACCCCAGATGTGATAGCTCTTCTGGATTTCCTTTTTGTCCCATTAAAATATTTTTCTGATTATGGAAAACTCAGTTATCCCTTCATCTTGTTTGTTGGGCTTTTTTTCCTCAGCGTTACTCTTTAAACAGGTAGGTGAAACTGTTTGCCTAGTATCTATGAGAAATCAGAAGTAGATCCTAATGCAGGTTTTAAAAAAAATAAATACTCTAAATCTGAGTAAGTCCGTAACCAAATCTAAAATTAAGCAGATTTGAGGATTTTCTCCTGTAGAAACATCGCTCAGCTCTCATCAGAATGACAGCAGCAGTGTGCAAGGTTGTACCTTATTGCCACCAGTTCTGAATAGGTTTTATTCATTGTCAATGGCTTTTGTGAGATACCCGACCTTACCAAGTCTGGATGTTTACCTTTCCAGTACATTCTGCATCTCATTCTCATGCAATGTGTATTTTAAAACAGCCTGGGAAAGCATAGACAGAATGCTTGTGTTATCAAGCTGATCTTTAGCACCTGTCAAGTTTGATAGGTGTGCTTGTTTGTTTAAGAATATGTGAAAGAAAGCAGAAGAAAATTAAGATAACTTGTGCCCTTTTCTACTTGTCTCCCTGACTGTGCTTAGCTCTGGGTAAGAAGTTTACTCAAGTCACTTATGGTGTGTCTTAAACTTTGTTTTGTACCTTTTTGTTTGATGTTCTAGTTGAATGGAGATTCTCAGGCAAAGGTTCAGAGGATCCTGCGACTGATTTCTGGTGGTGGTCTCTCTATAACTGGATCACACATCCTGTGCGGAGACTTTCTGTTTAGTGGTCACACTGTGGTATTAACGCTGATCTACCTGTTCATCAAAGAGTGTAAGTGCTGGCATTTCAATGCACTTCTCTTGTTCAAATCAGTTTTACTGGGAAAAATAAATGACAAAAGTGCATGTAAAACTAGGGTTCTCCAAAAGTCAGCTGTACGCAGACTGTATGTGTATGGGTTTGAAGTACAAATTGTGACTTTGAGTGAAAATGGAATGTCAGTGTAATTAAGGAATTCATGTGACTAGACACGTCACTTCTGTCTTTGTGTAGAGTGTTTACTGGTTGACTGAAGCAAGCTAGTTTTCATTATTCATTGACAGGTTATTCAAATTTTGGGTAAAACAGACAGTAGTTCATTATGCAAATTAACTCTGTGCAAGTTGGCTGGTATACCTTAGATTTTAAGGAATTTTTATAGGTTGAGCACAGTGCCATTGCATGCTTCCGTGACATCCAGAAGCAAAGTTTTTGAAAGCATGCTGTACATTAATTACTGCAAACAGAGTGAAAAGTTGATTCATTCTCCTTGGACGTCTTCTGCTAGTCTCCTATTTATGCCTCTTGGTGTTGATAATAATTTGGCAAGCACACAGGAGATACACTTGGGGTTATGGTTTCCCCTCTTTGCTTTACATTGCTATGGGGCATGTGGGGGGAAAAAAATTCTACCCATGCTACACGCACAGCATCGATTGAAGCTTTGGAGAATTGAGCACCACCTTCTAAATCTGATACATGGTAAACAGTGATTCTACTCTGGGAATTTGGCTGCTCATGAATGTGTAATGGGGAGTTCCCTTTCCAGTTCATGTTTCTGGAATTGGAATCCTCTCTCCTACTGTTGTGACCCAAACTACACAAATGCTAGCTTGGCTCATGGGGAATGTGTAATTCTCACTGAAACAGAAGTAAGACTAGCCAGCATTAGCTGAATGCCTTCCTTTTATAAAATGTTGAGGGACGGAAGTGCTGCAGTGCTACATTCTGTCTTAAACAAAAACCACAATATGAAAACTCCTGGTTAATACGACAAACTTCAAATCTGCGGTCGTGGGACATTCTTCAAACAGTGATTTAAGATGCTGGTTATAGTCTGCTGGTTCTTAGGCCTACATATTTCTTATAAAGTGAACATTACTGGGGAAATGGCATGTGTAACTCACCAAAATGATCAGAACGGTATTGGGAAAATAGCCTAATAATAAATTTATTGCTTGCCTTGTTTTGTGTATGTTATTGCAGCTTAGTGCTAATCACATGCTCTTTAATACCTTTAGTATCAGGAAAGATGCAGATAATGAGGTGGTTTTGGGACTAGTATAACTTGGGTACTTTTATCATAAGGGGCTGGAGGAATTGTACTGTACAAATTCTTGTAATAAGCCCTTTGCTGCCTAATTGTTAGGCATATATTTCAGTGGCATTGTGCTCTATAATGAGAAGCGCATAGCTTTCCTTTCCCTGCCTCCCATATAATTAGCAAGATGGTATCTGAGCAAGAGCTTCAGCCCTGTAATTGCTCTGAATTAGAGATTGCTTATGGTATTCTTTTCTGCTCTTTTGATGACACGTCTTCAGTACAAGATGCATTCTGAGGTTTTTATAACTTTTGGCTTAGTGGATTTTTTTGCTCTGCTCTTTCTTTCATCCTTTGTTGATTCTTCGCTTATTCCCCCTCCCTCAGCTTTTTTGCATGGAATAGCTATTTACATTTCTAGCCTTGGTATGGCTGTCTTGATTGGGGCTGTTTTCATCATCTTTTTGAGATTACTTGGATTTTTTTTTTTAATTTTAATTTAGTAGATACAGTTTTGTCTACAGTGTTTTGGGGAAAGCTAAGAAAATTTACTGGTTTGACACGTGCAGCAAAATTTAAGCCCTCCTACAGTAACTGTTTTGCACAGGCCTCTCAAACTACTGCTGAGTCGGCTTGTTGAGGTCCATAAGTTTTCTGTGGTATTGTGTGAAAGTAAAGGCTGACCACTGCCCCGCAAGGCAAGGGGTGCCAAAACCTCCCACTGCGCATGAAATGAAGCCCGTTAGCCTGTCACAAGTTATGAATGGTCTTTGTGACGCCCAGGGCATTTTTCAATGCGGAAAGAAGTGCGAGGGAACTTTTCCACTGAAGTGGCTTAAATGCATTTTGAAGAATAGCTTCACTCACATTTGTTAATCCTTAAAGAAAGGGTATAAATTCACGTACTGTACTTGCCCATACAGTGTATTCTTTTTCACAGAACAGAGGTTTCACACAAAGTAGTGAAAACCTGGAAATTAAGAGTGTATTTTCCTGTTTAATCTCAGGTTATATCAATTCTAGACATTTTACTTATGTTTATCAGAGCATAGACTGTAAAAAGAGCAGAGGTTCAGTACACCCAAATCAAGTAATCAAAATGTATGTTTTGCTTCAATTCGATCTCTTCCTCTGCAACCCATACACTAGAACTGTTTTAACTGGAAAACTTACTTAATGTGATGAGAAAATGGGTGACAGCTCTAACTGCAAGCTCATCTGGGGTTCATTTTGCAAAGTACAAACACCTCAGTAAGTACGTACAATTCTTGAATCTTGTTTTCTTTGTCAAAACAGGGTTCATGTACTAGCGTGGCACACATTCGTTATGCAGTAGCCTTAATTAAATTATATTTTTATCTTTTGCCCTTCCCTTTGTGGATTGTTGTAATGATGTATATGGCTTTTTTGTGTCTGTTTTCCCTGTCACCTCTATTTCACAGATTCACCACGTCATTTCTGGTGGTATCACTTAATCTGCTGGCTAATGAGTGCTGCTGGCATAATTTGTATCCTTGTTGCTCATGAACACTACACCGTAGATGTCATCGTTGCTTACTATATCACCACGCGGCTTTTCTGGTGGTACCACTCAATGGCTAATGAAAAGGTGAGAGACAATTACCTTTAGAATCCATGTATAGCCTGCATTTGTTAATACTGTTTAAAGGTCAAAATTAGTTCTTAATTTCAAAATAAAAATAGAGGTTCCATATTGAAGTTCAAACGAATTGGGCAAGAGGTTTCACTTTACTGTGATTTAAGTAAATCTTTAATGGATTAAGATGTTAGTTTTTTTAATCTGCACCCGTTATGAAATTATTTCAAAATTTTTTTTTTATGAAGTTACTTGTAAAATTCCTGATATTTGGGCTTAAAACCTTTTTTTCTGAGCTTTGAGGTCTTATTGCTGTGGTAAATGTATAGAGTAGCCCTTGTTTATCTAAGCTTATGAATAAACAGCAGTTTAGTAATAAAAGTTCTGACCAACCTGAATTACCTAGACCATCCTAAAATTCCAGTGACAGTTCTGTATAAAAGTCCGCTGTTGAGAAGGTATCTATTGCAATAGTTTCAAGAACGCTTTCAAGTAGGAGCCCTTATCTTAAACCATTTTAGTCTAGGTCTCAATGATTAGCGTAACTGGAAACATGACATGCCTGAAAGGACAAGTCCAAAAGACTTGAGTGCTTTGTCTCTGTAATTTTGTACAACCACAAAGCATCCCTTTGTGTCAAAGCTGCTCAGTTTGTACTTTTGTACTTTTAGACTCTGATGTATATGCTATCTCGGTGCTCTTGTTTTTTCTAGGCTAAATGCACCATGTCTTTGCAGAAATGCGTGCAAATATATTGGGTTTTTTTGTAATTGTCTTGACTCAACATAATCAATTGTGCTATAAACTGATTGTTTCCTTTTCCTCTTTACCTACTTGTGCCAATACAGACTTTAAAGGTCTCTTCGCAGACAAATTTCCTCTCTCGAGCCTGGTGGTATCCGATATTTTATTTCTTTGAGAAGAACGTGCAAGGCTCTGTCCCGTGCAGCTTTTCCTGGCCGATATCTTGGCCTCCCAGCTGCTTCAAATCTTCATGCAAAAAGTATTCACGGGTTCAGAAGACAGGAGAGGACAATGAAAAATCTACCTGAAGAAAAGGAAAGCATCTGCTCTGTTTTGTTTTGTTGGGTTTTATTACCAAAACATTAATGCTGTAACCAAAGTTCTTAAGAGGACTACACTGTAACTGAAGAAGTGGACCAAGCTTCTGTGCAATTGATTGGAAAGACAATTGTAAACACACATATTGCCATTTCCTACGTTTTCCTGTCATCAGGCTGTACAGACCTATTCTACTCTTCAGTGCTAATAGAATGCACCGCTGATGGGACTTTTTTATTAAAGAAAAAATGGAGCAGGACTTTTGCTTTACTAATGAGATAGAGGTGCCAAAGACCACATTAACACTTCCATTACTAACTATCACTCGTCACAGAAGCACCCAAAAAATCTCATCTTCAGAGTTCTGAAGTGCGTAAGGGCAAAAACATGCTAAAATGTAAAGGCACAATATCGGCATATTGAGGTATATAAAAAAAAAAAAAATTGTGGGAAGTGGTTTGTTGCATTATTCTTGCTAATGAAAGGTAAGGCCTTTGCATGACTGGTACAGCTGGAAGCGAGTCTTGACTTTTTTTACACCTTGGGCATATGAATATCTTATGACCCAAAAATACTATTTAGCACCATTATCTCCCATATATTGTACTATGTTCCAATTTTTACATTTTTTATTAGTCGTTTTATATTTAAACTGTTGTGCTACCTGATGACTTTGCAAATTAGAAATAGCTGCTAACATCAGAGCTCAAGGAGACTAAAATTTTATTTTTAAAAAAGGACACAGTTTCAAACTCTGCATTTTTCATTGCAGTTTGGCCTTGAGTATATAACTGTACAGTGCCTATCGGTGTATGGATGTGCATATACCCACAAAAGCACATGCTGCTGTGTAGTTAAACACATTAAAACAAAACTGCTTACAGGAAAGAGTGATCATACAATTCTAAATTCAGGCAAAAGTCCTACAGATCTCAACTGCTGGAGGGATGCAAAGCAAGGGACTATATTTAAAAGAAACTTCTTAATTTTAGTAGCTACTCTTGCTGAAACTATGTAGCAAGTTTGCTTGAGAGCCATAGTTGTGCGTTGAATTTTTTTTTTTACCTCTTGGCATATGTTTCTGTGGCTTACTTTAAAAAAGTGAGGTGAATACCTGCAACAGTAACATTTCTTCAATTGTTATCTAGAAACATTTCATATTATACTGTGGTAGAACACACATGCTGATCCCTTCTTTTTTCTCAGGGTTTCAGTCCAGTTAAAATGGCTGTTTAAGCAAGTTGGCTGAGAATGGGGGAAAATTACCATGGCATAAGCATGTAACAAAACCACAAATTAACAGCAACCTGGTTCTTGTTGAGTTTTTATTGTTTTGTATTGTTGGAAAAACAAAGTAGAAAATTAGCATACTGTGTTTAACTGTTCATGTTCTGTATTAATTTCTGCAGTTAATTTTATTTTCAAATCTTCAATAAAACCTGATCGCAAAGGTAAAATGTATGCAGCGTTTCCATGCATTGTGTTGAAGTGATGCTAACATAAGAGAAATGCTGCTTATTTTAAGAATGTCTTGAACTGAGTGACAAGTGTGAACACAATTTAAATAATGACAGTTTGTTTTTTAAAAGCCCAGTTGAAGTTATAAAATGCAATACAGAGTATTCAAATAAGATTTTTTTTTTCAGATAAGGGGATCAATTGCTATGAGTTGTACATGAAAATACCATTGATGTGCAGTTCAAATACTTTTGTGCATTATCAAAGTAATACAATAAACAATGTTCCTTACAATACATCCTTGGTAAAACTTAGCTGAGAAAGAAATTCTACTACTGTTTGCCTTTGTTATTTAAAATAAGCTTCTTGGACTCTTCAGATATGCCCCTGGAAGTTGGATGTGTATGGGCATAACTATGTTTTCATTTGCTTACTCCTGGAAGACCTTGAACAGCTAAAAAGCCAGTTTCAAAATATTTATATGCAAGTCCTTTTTCTGTGTCATAGAAAGGAATCTCTTCGATGTCAGTCTGTAAGTCTCCCAAGATACTTGTTATATTGATACTCCTTCACAGAGTGTAATATTTTTTTGGAGCTGAATTCTAAGCTTTGTGATATCTTAAATGTGGTCATGTTAAGCCACTTGTAGTAACGCTGTCTTTTAGAAATCATTAATTAATTTCATTAGTGGTAACCATGCCTTCAAAATAACATGATGAAATCGTTCCAATAAGGAGCTTAAACAGTGTTGTTTTTCTTCTGATATCTAAATAATAAATATGTTGATAGCATAGTTAGATAATTGTCTGCATAGCCACCACCATGTCTCAGTGGGATTGCTGCAGTATTTCTGCAGATTAGAATTTCTTCATGCAGGATGAGGTGTTTAGTTTTTTTACACTTACTACTATTTCTGCAAGGAAAAATACAAATGTGAAAGTGATGAAATAGAACCAGGTAAAGATTATGCTTCTGTTGAGCAGTGTGAGCTTTCATTCTGCTGCTGAATTTGAGAGAATCTCCAATTATAATACAAGAGGAAAGTTTAAATGGCAACCGTAGCTCAAAACGCTTGATTTCTGTTCTGGCTTGGTCCTCCTTAAGTGCAAATTTTCTTTGTTGTATCAAAGCCCTCAAAAGGGTGTGTATTTAATAAGCAGAAAAAACCACTTTTCTACTTCTTAATAGCTTTCAATTGCTTTTGCAAACTTGGATGGTATAGATCTATTTGAAGACTCTCAAGGCCTGTATGGTATGTATGGTGAGGAAATGAGGTAAGTATAATGGTATATGCTAGTGTTTACTGCTGTAGTAATCTACCCAATACAAACTACAGCTGGTACATAAAAATGATTAAGAATTTAGACATCATAGTATTTATATACAATGAAGCTGAAAACATGGTTTCAACCTAAGAGGAAAAAGGATTGCAGTGGATAAAAAGAACAGGGGGAACTTAGACTTTGCTTAATGTACTTGTCACTTGATTGTAGGCTTCTTTGGGCTGTATGTGGCCAATATGTTTCAGTATGTCACTGTGATTATTTTTTCCTAGAGTTACAATAATCTTTCTTACAGATGTCACGAGTTGCACCTGTACTGTGGCTATAAATAAAATGCTCTTTCTCTCTAGTGAAGAGCATTTACGTGTTGAACTGCCCAGACACAGAGGAAAAAAAAAGGCACTACACCTGTACACCTTGCATGTCTGTATGGCTTAGATGCTGTTGTGTGCTTTGCATTTATGAAATAAGCTTTCTTAAATGCCTATACCTAAATTTAAACCTGGATTTAAAAGGTTAACCTGAGCATTTAAAAGAAGGTGGTGCTATGTAGTCATGATACAGATGGTTAATTCTAATCCCAGAAATTATTAACATCTACTTGAAACTGCTGTAAACTGACATTTTTATGTCAAGTGCTTAGCACTCCCATGTGGACATAAATGGTACTAAATGTTAATCATTCATTGCCGTTTTCTTGGAAAGGGTGGGGTGGTAGCAAAAAGACCTGCACTAAACGTTGCTATGAATTCTAGTACAGAATCTCCTTCCCTCCTTAAAAATGGGAGGGAAAGAAGAAAAACATCACGACTATTTATATGTTAAGGTACTCTACCCTCATGTAATAGAAAAATAAAGCTTTGTAAAAGAGACAGAACTGGAAAGTATTTTAAGATATGGGAGAGAATTCTCTTAATTAGATTATTGCAAATTCACTTAAATCAAAATCTGTTCAAACTCCAGCTTTCTCCCATCAGTACTATCTGGCTAGGCAATTTATCCAAAGTTGTTTGATACTAACCCATACTCCTTTTATGATTTCAGTAGATATGAAGTATGATTTACAGTTCTAAAGACCAGATCCATTAACTTCAGTGCAAGGTGAAGTCTTTCCATTGGACTTTAAATGAACTTTCCCACAGTTCTTTTTTAACTTAAAAAAAAAATCTTAAAGACTTGTGGGGTAATTCTGAAACTGTGTCCAATCTAACAAATGTACTGGAAGCATTTTTCCTTACTGGCAGATTTAACAGCTGTAAAGCTCCATTGTCATCTGGATATTTTAATCATATATTTGTGTTGGACTTAACTAGAAGGCTTCTTTAGGCAAAGTTAGAGTATACTGTCAGATTGAACCCTTTTGAATTTAAGTGTCCTATACCAGGCATTGTAAAATCAACATCTTAAATTGGACAAAAGGGATCTTAAAAATAAACACTTCTGTTGAACACCATTCAACTGAGTGTTGCTGCTTGAGTGCACATGAGAAAACTAACCTAGTGTGCCACAAAAGTAACTCACAAGCAAGGTTAGCCTTCATATACCACTTCATGCTGTTTCCCAGTGTCCAAAAAAAAAAATTATGCTGACAAACTGAGAATGAGGACAAAGTCTTTTATTCTGGTATTAACAAGGAAAAGGAAGGAAGATGAAAGCATTGAAGTAGATAGTGATCATGCTTTTCAAATGAAACTGAGCTAAAACAACATCTAACTTCTAAGTAACATAGTATTAAATTGTTCAGGTGTAGTAGTGCTGCAAAAAAACCTGCACAACCCTATAAGGAAATGGAGTATTAAGCACTTCATTCTGTAGTACAGATGTGTGTCTGTGCTTTAGACTATTCTCATCCATAACTTACAATATAAAAATAAAACCCAACTCAGCTTGGAGATTTTAAATTATTTAAATGGCTAGCAAATTTTCATAAACTATTCCTCTAAGCTGTCACTAATAGTTTCTGAAACAAGAGCAACGTGCTGCAGTGCTTTTTCTAGTTGGCTCAAGTTTTCATGGATTTAACAATTAGATTAAATCTTGCTAACCTAGAAAGCAGTGTGTAAGAATTTCAAGCTATGTAAATGTTGTAGGAAAAAAAATTCTAATTCTAAACTAATCTTATTTTGGTAAATAATCTTTCCTAACAAAACACTTAGAATGCCTGAGCGATGCCTTAAGACTAAGTAATGATATTGTGCAGTCTCTGGTATGTATCTAAAATACTGGTGTTGAGGATTCCTCCTTCTGGTGAAAATTAGTGCTTTAAAACTCAGGAAGATTTGACTTGTTCTCAGTGAAAGTATTTTAATTCCTGAAGACTTGGAGTTTAGCAAATACTATGAGAAGTCTGTTTTCTGTGCTTATTTGCTGTGGGCTAACCTTTAATTTAAAGATACAACCTCTGTAGGAAGAGAGAGCAAACCAGCTCTTGCTGGGAAGTAGTTCATGTCTTTTTGAATTATATTGGCTGCATGCTACAGCAGTCTTAGCCGTACCGGATTAGAAACCACCAATATATTATACTATTATATTTAGTGTTCTCTCTTTTTCAGATTATTCTGTATCGGTTGGCCCAGGCCTAGATGAGGAGTGTTTTTGTCCTTTACTTGCTGTATGGTTAGTCATAACTGGGGTTTAGTTCTGGTAAATGTCCATGGAGAAAATGTAGATCCATTGTATGCAGTGCCTAAGGGGTTTTTAAAGTCTGTGTATGTGTGTTTCTTCCAGTAGAAATATGTGCTCTGCCTATATAATATTAATTTCAGCTCCTGTATTTGCCATCTTCATAGTAAGGTTTTTAGGAGATTAGCATTCATGAACCTACAAAGACTTACTAGAACTGCAGAATAACTAGAATGTGCCAATTGAGATTCATTTCCACAAAATAACTGCTGAAATGTGTCTGAAGGTGACTTCTTTTTTTTAATAAATTGAGACAAAAAATGGTCAGAAACTAGTCTGAAGTGAGCAGTTGGGGAGCCAGGCACCACGCATGCATGTGTACGCAGAGAGGGGCCTCTGTGGCATAAATGATACTGGATGCAGTACACAGAAGCTTCTCTGGGAGTATAAACTAGGTTATATGCATATAGTAAACTCTGGGTTGTCTTTCCCCATCCTTCTGAGCTTCTTTCAGGCTGAGGGCACGGTTCTAAAGATGGCAATAGCTAAAAAAGTGTAGTGAAGATCACTTACCAGAAAATGATGAAAGGAGCTGAAGAGGCAGACTGCTGTAAAGCCAGGCATCAGAGCTGTGGTCTAACTCAAGAGTATATAATCTGGTGTTATTTCAGGCACATAAATGACATTTAAAATGAGTGGGTCTGGTCTGTAATTTAAATAATTTTTTATTACTGTTTTTAATGAGAGACAGTAGGAGTGCTGAGGATATCAAGAGGAAATTTATCTCACTGCTTCCTTTTACCTCTATCAGTGAAGCGTTTGTATATGGACCTTAATATTGCTAAACTCCAAGCCCTCTTCCATTTTTATCAGTGCTTTCTGACTTTCATAGAAACTAGGTTTGCATTCCAATTTTTTCATAGTTTGTTGCCACTCAAAATGCTGCTTACACTTTAGCCTAGGCTGCTTTGGGCTCCTATCTTTATCTGCTTCTATTAGCTGCCTCTTTTAAATGGCTTAATACTGAAATGTAAGATTTACATTTGAGAAGGCTCCAAAATGAACACTAAAGCCAAAAGGTATTCTCATCAGACGCATCTTTGCACAATTTGAAACTTGAAATTATTTTCAAGTACAAAACCTAACATCCTAGGGCATACTTTTTAGCTCAGGAATCAATTCTTGTTCTTTCACTGTGTAGTATATTGTTTATTTTTCTGATTCAGGAGAATTGAGAAAGAGAAATTCTGGCAGTTTAGTGAGGTCAGGGTCACACCAAGGAACCTGAAAATGAAAGAGGAAATAATGGCTTTATGGCTGTGGTTCTCATGCTTTCCATGTGAGTTCCATAGGAACTCTAAAGACTTCTGTAAGCAACAGTACAGGATGTTATTTTTAACTGCAACATGATTTCATCTTTGTAGGCTGACAGCTTTTCTTGCATTATTTCTCCCAGGCTGAATCTGTAGCTCTGGATGTTGATTGGAGCTATATATCCAACCTGGGGAAAACTAGGCAAGAAGCGGTGTTGACTGATGAGAAGCTCTAAGATGCTAATATAGGAATACTGTAATGCTTGCATGAGAGGGAGCTAATATACGGCTTTTTTTTCTTCTTTTAAAGCTTTAGGATCCAGTTCTGCAAATGCCGTACAGCATGATACTACTTAGAGACCTTTTTTTACCGTAGTTTTCTGCTGTTTGCAAACTAGGCCTCATATTTATATAAATTCATAAATGCTTTTATGTTGCAAAACTTTCAGGATAACACTTTCTAGCACATCAGCTATTTTGGTTAAGTGGATGACAGCTCAGTGTTGTGGTTTGCTGTACACCGTGAGATACTAGAGTTGTGATTTGTAAGATGTTGCAATCTATGTTCACTGTGTAAAAAACACTATTGCACTAGGTGTACTTTAAAAAAAAAAAAATCGATAATGTGAGCATCTTGTAGCTTTTATCTCCAAAGGTGCTATTTGTCATGATCACTTGCACTGTTGACCACGAATCTGGTAAAAACATGTTAAAGAAATTGCTCTATGTGGTTTGCTCAGCACACACAAGTTGAAACTTTATGGTCAGCCTGTGTACTAACAAATGCAATACTTTGTTGGACTACTTACATGACTACAAATATCTTTAAAAATCAAAAAACTATGTCCCTTTATGGTGCTAATGATATCTTAAAAATTATCTTAAAAATTATCAAGAGCTGATATCCTCTTCTTAGCCGTGAACATTAAGGAAACCTGTTGTGACATCCTTTTCAATAAAGCAAGATTTCTCTACATTTTAAGCCTGTTCCAAATGCTTTTTATATAAATATGACCATTTTCTATTTCTGTTTTATATAAAACCTGCAAAATATTATAGTATTTTTAATGCAGGAAAATGTTAGGAGTATATTTGCTTAGGATAGCTACTCTTTTCTGAAGCTTGGTCTAAAATACAAGAATTGTGTAGGATTAAGGCATAAGCTAACAGTTTAAAAAAAAATTCTCTGGCTTCATCATTGTTAAAACCTCGGAGACAGAGAGAAAGAGGGTGTGAAATGGACAAAGCCGTACTAGGGGAACACTGGTTATGCAATGTAGATCCATCTTTTCCTGAAACTTCTGACAAACTTGTAAAGGAACATGACCACGTAACAATATCTGAAGAACAGAAGTGAAACTTAATTATCAAGATGATTCATACTAGAACATTATAAAAACACATGTAAGAGCCTTAGACTTGGGTTGTTTAGATTGTGGAACAAGGTAATTAATTTTAGTTTTTCACCCTAAGACAAGGAATCTCGTTAAGCTTTAAGACAATCTTGTGCCTTCTGTTGCAGAAGATATTGTTGCTTTTTTTTTTTTCCCTTTGGTTATGATTTTATTGCATATAATGGACAGTGCACTTCCAAATCTTTCCAAGAGGCATTTTAGGGCAGCAGTATGTACCTTTTCTCTCCATGGAGAATACAAACCCCTTAGTTCTTGTTAAACAACCCTTTCTTAGCTTACAATTGTACAAGTATCTGCCTGTAATGCATTTGGAAATCCTACTGCAGTCGACTCTGGAATAAGTATAACACTCTTAATTGATATGGACACGCGAACGTGCAGAGCAGATGCCATGTCCAGCCACATGGGTGAGCGTGCAGGGGGTGTGCGCAGGGGCACAGGCCAGCACGCTGCGGCACGCTTCCTCCGCTCTGAAGTAGTTGTGCTCGGAGGTTTTGGTCGCTAAACTGGTGTCTTTCATGTACCAGAGTAAGTTCTCCTGCACCTAGGACTCCCAAGAAACAAACAGGCTTCTTCTAAGATCTGTTGTCCTGAACTTCTGTGTCTGTGTAAAGATATTGCAGGTTTAGGATAACTTAATTTAAAGCAGAAACAAACCGTTCATCTAGGATAAAAGCAGGGCTGGCCTGGGTTTTTGTCGAGTGAAGATGAATGGACAAGTAACAATAGTCTGTGTGGTGTCTCGCTACTTGTCTGCTTTTAATAGTAGGACACTTGGAAGAGCCAAAGATAGAGCAAAGTCATCCTTAACAGTTCTAAACCATGTTGAAATATAACTTTCCCATCTGATAATTACCAGATGCTTCAGAGAAAATGGGTTGTCTTTTTTTAATTTACCAGAAAAGTGCAATATTTACAGATTAAGAGATAAATGGCAGCATGTTTAAATGCCCTGCAAAATTGAAACCTGTGTGAGCATGTGACACGCACTTGACCGACAGCAGATTTTTAACCATTATCTTCTGCTGTTACAGAAACATATTTGTCAGTGCACTAGTCTAACTCAGAACTTTCAAATATTTACAATATTCTTTTGACAGAATGTTCTTGTGAATAAAGTGCCTGTAGAAGAAATAAAGATCCAAAAGTTGCCTGCGAACTTAAAGTGCATAAAAACACAGCCCATACTTGAAGATAATGGGTGCTGACTCAACAGCTGTATAGAATAACTGGTCAACAGTCCTGAGTGTCGATAGGATTCAAAGATTAAGTTTCAGGAAGGACTATTGTATTGTTTTTGAGAGCTGACTGTGTTAAACTGCCAATCTTTCTGCTGGGGCCTTAACTCTGTAACCTGGTTATCTTTAAAGAAAAATGAGTTCATTTTAACTCTTTTCTCTTTTAACACTCAACAACAGTCTTTGCTCCAGTAGGGTTTTTTGTTTGCTTGCTACATTGAGTTTTTTTAACCTGTTAAAAGTAGAGTCACCAATTGCTTTGATTACTCAGTTGAGGGCAAAACAGTTTGAGGAATGGATTTTCCTTAAGTGCAGAATTAAATGGAGGTGTTTTTTTTATTATACTAGTACTAGGACTGAGTAGGAATGATTTCTAAGTAAAGCATTATAGTGCTGAAACTTTTGTATGTAGTTATTTGGGGTATGCAGGATATGACTAAAGTACTTGGTTATATTTTGTTGTTAACTTTATGCTTTAAAAAGAGGCTGTTGCTCCTAATTTTAATGGGGAAACCTGACTTGAATGTTGCAACAACAACTGTTATTTTTAAGTAGAAACATCCATTTAATGATCTGTCAGAGCAAAGGTTACAGAGCAAATTCATTTAAAACTATGGAAGTTGTCTCATTTTTATCAAAATTAATGTGAAATTTAATTTCTGGGCAACCTAGAATTGGCTGTATGTTACCAAAACCGATCTTTCAACTGCATATGGAGGCAATGAGAGAACTTCTTTATCTTGTGCTGCTTTTCAACTAGGCTGAGGAAGCGAGGCTAGATTACGCATTTATAAAGAAAATGGGCAAAACCAGTAATGTTTCAGCTGTGCTGAATCGCTTAGCTTCTGATTTTCAGACTGTAGAACTTAAACTTTCTTGAGACTCAGATTTAAAATGTGTTTGGTTCAGATAAATTTTCACTTATTTTTTCTGTATTTTTCTAACAGATGCATTTTGTTGGTGTACATTGTAATTAAATACTGGATTTCTGCAGCTGCGTTCTGCAACAAGTTGAAGTTGGATTCTGTTCTGCCAATTTAAATCTGCAATCTAGGTTTTCTACTTTGTTTAATCCATGGCTATTAATATCCATTTGCTGTTTATATTAGAATAAAGAGACATTGCATTCAGTTGCCTTAATTGCTTGGCAGAAAACTGATCTTGACCATTTGAAGCTTTATGTATTTCTAAAATTCCTGTAACTTACGTATAATTGCAATAAAACCTTTTTAATATAGTTCAGCCACTATTTTAAGAGCCACTTGTCACTGTCTTTACTGAATGTTTAACTATTTAAAAAAAACACCTTTTTAAGTGGGTAATTGCCATTTGTACTTTTGTATTTTGGGGGGGGGACACTCTGAAGGTGTGGTATACTTGTGTTATGCCCACAATTCTTCTCTCTTTTAGTGAGAGAGTATTAAGAGTGTTTATTACAGTCACTGATGCAGCAGCACATGCTTTGGAAGACCATGCAATAGCATTTTTCAACATCTAAATCCCTTTCTAGGGATTGATTTTTTTTGTTGTTGAGCAGCTGGAGAAAGCACACACTAAGGTGTATTTTGCAGGGAAGAAGTTAGCCTGAAGTCCAGTTGGGTATTTTTGGATTTTGGTTGGTTTTGGTGTGTGTATGCAGGAAGGGGGTGAGGTGTGTGTTTGTGGTGTTTTTAATAGGGAAGAATAAGAACTTAAAACTCTCTCTCCTCTAAAACGTAGGTGCCACTCAGAGGAGCCTCTCTGCTGTCCTGCATTTACCTAGAGCTGGGACATTGCTCCAGGTTAGTCCTTGGTTATGAACGCAGATAATTTTGGTGTTATTATAAAGAAGTTCCAGCTTTTGTATTTGGGAACGGGAAGAAGGATCACTTTTATTTTTCCTTTCCTTCCAACCCGCGATAAAAACAGATGTTTGCATATAGGGCATTTGAACGTAAGTCCTGGGAGGAGGCTGTGAGGCGCAGACACTTTTTTTCCCACTAGGTGGACACAGGTGTTTACGTCTAATGCAATCTTTTAGGCTTGGACTAAGCCCGAGTGCAGAGCCAGCTTTTCTGTCCCCTTACGACAAAAAAAAAAAAAAAATCCAAAAGAAGAAGCACCCCCAACAAGACAACACCACCACAACCCAACCATCCCCCCTTCCCTGCAACAACTCTGCGTTTCCCCCTGGTCCCCGGCCCCGCCGGTGCCCCTGGGCCCTTCCGGGGACGCGGTGCCCCCACCCCCGGCGTGGGGCTGCTGGCGGCGGCCGAGCCTCCCCCTTGCGCTCGGCGCCGCTTTTCCTGCCCGTTACCTTCAATTTGGCCGCCGGGGCGGGCGCGGGGCGCGGCCCGTTACCCGCCCACAGGCGCGGCGGGGCCGGGGTCAGGGCGCCGGGCAGGCCTCGCCTCCCGCCCCCGCCATCTTAAGCCGCTACTCGCCGGCAGGGGGGCGAGGGCGGGCAGCGACGCCGCAGCCGGGGGGGATGGCGGCTGCGGGCGTGGGCGCTTGGACGTGGCTGCTGCGGGCCCCCACCGCCACCGAGCTGCTGCTGGCGGCCCTGTGCTGGCTCGGCTGCTACTGGCTGCTGCGGCGGCCGCGGGCGCCGCCGGGGCTGCCGCCGGGCCCGGCGCCCTGGCCGCTGGTGGGCAACTTCGCCTTCGCCTTGCTGCCGCCGCCGCTGCTGAGGAGGTGGGCGATGGAGAGGCCGGGGGGCGGCGACCGGGTCTCCCCCGCCTTCTCCCCGCACGTCTTCCTCACCAGCCTCACCAAGATGTACGGCAGCGTCTTCCGGCTCTTCGTGGGCAGCCGCCCCTTCATCGTCCTCAACACCTTCGGGGCGGTGCGGGAGGCGCTGGTGCAGAAGGCGGAGGTGTTCAGCGACCGGCCCTCCGTGCCCATCGTCGTCATGATCACCCGCAAGAAGGGTAAGGCCCCCCCCGGGGCGGGGGGGTGGCTGCTGGGCCTGGGGGCGCGGCCCCGGCTCGGGGAGCCCGGCCCCGCCGGGGGAGCAGCCAGAACGTCGAGCGGGAGCTGCTGGGTTTGGCGGCTGCCGGGCCGAAATTTATCAGTAACCGGTGTGAGCTGCAGACCGGGCCCTCCACTTGCTTTTTGCTCGTCGCGTGTGTCCCTTGCCCCGCTGGTGACAGAAAGGGCGTAGGGAGAAGCTCGCCCTGCCGTCAGTGGACATGCAGCATCCCTGTGCCCAACAGACAGCGGTCAGCACGGATGAAATTCCTCATCTTTTGACTGCTGTTGACAGTGACAGGCGTGGGGTTTGTGCAGGGGCCTAAGAAGCAGCTGGTCCGTCATCTAAGGTCTTTCAGTTATATCAGGAGAAGGAATTCCACATGCTTTGGCAGCAGTGCGAGGTAACGGTGCGCTTGCCCAGTTCTCGCCAAGGTAGCGCTGGCCAAGAGCAGCCGTGGGTGGCATCCTGCCTGCCTGCCTGCCAGCTACTGGTGCTGAGACGTTTGCAGGTGTGGTACCCTCTGCTTGTCGAAACCTACTATTTAGGTTTTTTTAATAGGTCAAAGGACAGTTTGCTGGCTTTCGAAAACAAAGAGAGCACAGGGACTTTAAACACATGATGGCAGAGTCGCAGTTAGAATTTCTTCATATTTAGTCTTTACGTCCATCGCTGATAGCAGTGTTTGTGGAAAACTACCTTTTCTTTTTCAGTTTAAGAGGAGTAGCTCAGGAGGCTGGTTAATGTACTACCTGTATTGTGAATTTTTTTAATCTTTTCTTTTGAGGCTGGAGACACATATCGGTTAAGTGCATGAAACTTTTTGTTTTCAGCTTTTACTGTACCAGAATTGCCCCAATAAAGATAAGAGGAAATCAAGGGACTTAGATCGTGTTTATTAAAAAGCAGTCAGGTACTAGTGTTATATTGGTTCAAAAGATTAAAAAAAAAAAAAAGAAAAATATATTGGTCTGAGAGATCTTAATGGCACAGAGTTGTTATTTTTAGATACACTGTATTTAACAAGGGCTGGGGGAAGAAAAGGGAAGAGCAGTTAGGCATTGGGTTGGTTTTAGCGATTCTGTAAAGCCATGTGTTCAGGCTTGTGGTGGATTTCTTTTTCCTTGAATGCTGTGAATTTTGTGTTTCTTGTTCTCTCAGGACAGTTCTCTGGTAAGACTTTTTTGAATGCAGTGACACAAGAATACTCAAGGCAGTTAGCAGCTTCCACAGGTGGATGTTCCAGGGTATTCCAAAGCGTCAGGAGCTGGTGATTATCCAGAGCGTGCTACAGCCAAGTGCAGGACCCGTGCCTGCCTTCTTGCACTGTGGAACAGACATCACTTTGCTTTAAATTTACTTTTATCTGGAAGGTTGCCATAGCTGTGCTTCGGCACGAGGACCGTTAAAATTGTTGCCCAGTTGCCTATGTTAACTGGCACAATGAGTCGAATTGGTGCAGATGTGAGAGTGTTGCAGAACAAACAGTGGGGCAGTGTATTTTGAGTACACAAAGGAAAAAGTGGATGTGGGCAATGTGGGCTTGCCTGACCCCTGCATAAGGAGGATCTGAAAGCCATTGGAAGTCACAGCTGCTCTCAGTGGTCTGGCTTGGCTTTAGTGATGGCATGTAGGAGACAACTGAACCTGTGTGATGCTGCATTTGTGCTACTGGGAAGGCAGTTGCTACAGAACCAGCGGGGGTACGAGGTGAGCAATACATATTTTCCAGAAGCTTTGTATTTTCTTTTTGATATGTGTCACATAGGCACAATGTAAATCTCTAACCTCAGTTTTGAAATGTTGTCCGTAAGAGCTCTGGCCTAACGAGTGTTTCTTTCTGTGTCTGGTTCACGGAGGAGATGGATGGGTTGCAACACTCAGACTGGAGGCCTCTTAAATTTGATCTGGGAGCCTCCTGCACTTAGTTTCAGGAGCTCAGGTGGTGAGACTGCTAAGGATCAGGACAGTGACAGTTGTGTTTGCATGTACTAGAAAAGGAAATGATAGAAGAGGGATGATTGTGTAACTCGAGATCTACCGCTCATGACCTGGGTTGCTTTGTGCACTAAGTGTCCATCCTGGGATCCTATATCTTTGTTCTGTAAACAAACTACCTGGTGTAAAGATGGGGCTATTTTCTTATAAGCTATATTTTCTCTTGTAGTCTTGTCTTTTACTCTGAGCTGATCAGCTGAGTATGTTATGGAAGAAAGAAGGGCTTGTCTCAGTTGCGTGTGGCTGCTTTGCATGTGAGATACAAATAAACTACTCTGCCCAGGGGAGAGCAAGTGAAGGTACCAGAAATGGTAAATGCTGCATTTCAACAACGAAGTAGCAAAGAAAGGAGGCCTTCTTGCTGGATGGGAAGTGCAGTGAGAATTTAAGGGAGAAGGTGGAGATGCGGGTTTGTGCAGAAAGAGAAATACTAGATCGGGGAGAAAAAAGTAGGTTTTGGCAATTTTGTTTTAGGAAAGCATTTTTGTATTCTATATCTACAAGGGACAGCAAAGATTTGAGTTCTAGAATGGATGGAGCTTGAGTGGTCGTCTGCCTTGTGCATGTCAAGTGTGGAAATTGCATAATGAAGAAGTAACATGTTAAATGTCTGCTGTGTTTGTCCATGTTCCCAGTAGTGCAGCAACACTAAAACAAGCAGTGAGAAATTTGGGGGAGGGAGGCAAATTAGCCTTTGCCAAAACATGCTTCTCATGAGGATTTAAATTTTTCATCTAAAAAGGGAGACTGGAACAAACTTTCAGGTTTTCTGTGTGCTTGTTACTTGATTGGTTGTATTGAAAGTCTTGGTTATTCTGGGGTTTTGTTGCTTCAGAATTTTTTATTGTACATTCTTTAGGGTATTGGTGTTTTTTTCTTTTTTGTTGTTGTTGATTTTTTTTAATATATCTGTCTGTGTTGGATACACTGACTTTTCAGGTCGTACAGAGATTTTCTTTGAAAATATTGAAGTCCTAGTCCGTTATCATTGCCTGGTAGTGATCCAGTTGGCAGTTTTCTTTCTTCTCTAATCTCTGTTATTCTAACTTTATGCTCTTCTTCCTCCATAATCTGTCGCCTACGTTATTCTTTCCCAGTATGTAAATCCGTTATTAGTATTCTACAGTAGTTTGGGTTCCTGGGACTTTGCTGTGCAGCCATGCCCTGTGCAGGGCTGCTGGAGAGACTCTCTGCGCATGGAGAGGTTTGTAGTTGATATTGGCCTTCCTCTGTGGATAGGAGAGTCTTCTTTACGTTCAAGACAATAGGTCTGTTTTCTTTTATGAAAGTAGTTGGATCCTAAAACCAATTTTCCTAATGACATAAAGGGAAAGAAATTGTAGATGTATATATGGTCTGTTTTGGAGATGCTTGTTGTGGGACAGAAATAGTGATAATAGATTGTTTGTTCCAAGAAACCTATGGTTCTTTTCTGCCCCAGCCACAAACCCAGAAAACTCAAGTTGCTTCTTGACCAAAATCAGCCTCAAATAAGCCTGTTTTTTCACCTGCCCTTTTTGAGAACACCGGTGCTACCAGGAAATCATACTTGAGAAAGAGGTTCTCAAAAGTTTTTGGTTCTGGTTTTAAGGTCCTAGGGAGTAGATTTCTTGAGGAAGATCTCCATGCAGAGAAGATGAAGTTCAGTTGATTCTCAGCTTGTTCTGACGCTTCATAATACACTGCTTGTTTTCTTTAGGGCTTTTGAAACTAGGTCATGTGTTTGTATTCTCCTGTCTGTTGTTACTGCTGTGAGTAGGTAATGTAGTCAGCAAATGTGGATGGAAAGATTACCAGCTTTATGTTACATGGAACTATTAATACCTTTGGGATTGCAGATCCTTCTGAGTACAGTTATCTCATTTACACATCTACAGATTTCTCTTTCTAGCCATAGATTCCTTATTTGTTTGTTTTCCTTTTTGCATTAAAGACTGCGACCATTAAGTTGTAATAGAAATATAGGTCATACTAAGTATTGAAACATTGTGCTTCATTGTGTTGCTAATTTCTTTGGCCGTTTCTCTTTCTTTTATAAATAACACTAAGATTTACAGTTGACAGAAGAATTGATGTTATTTTTATAAAGTAACCTTTTATTTTCAGAAAAACAGATGTGGTGTCACTTACTACAAGAACAAAACACTGTGTTTTGATGACTTTAAACTTTCTCAGGTTAACCATGGAGTCCATTAGAAATAGCAGGTTGTGTATTTTGTTACCTGTGGTATCTTTTGTGTGGTCTGTCAATTCAACAAAAGAGATGTTTCTGTTTGTAAGTGAGCAATATTTATGCTTGAAGCTAAGGGTTTTAATTTAAATGGTGTTTCATAATGACACAATCATGCAGAGCACGTGCCCAGAGGCATCAAAACTGTTGAGATACAAATCAAGCAGTTTTGCCAAGTGGCTCTCAGCCTGACTTCACCTTCCTAATTTGTTTTCAGCACGCGCATCCTGTATTTTGATTACAAGTTGAAGAAAAACCTTGTTTGCAGCAGAAATATGTACAGAAGTTTGTATAATGTGAAGGGGAAAAGAAATGCAAGCTGGTTTGTGTTTTAATATCTTGTATTCAGCCTCAGCAAAGGAATTCGTGTCTCAGGATATTGAGGAGAAAAGGCTATAGTTAACATATGTCCCAGAGTAACAGTTCCTACAGAATTGTTATAATTTGTAATAAAGCATCTACAGTACCTTTTCTCTATCTATTAGTGTCTTGCAAAGACTAGTAAAACTATTGATGTTACTGTTATATTCATTCCACTGATTGGGAAAAGGAGGGACAGGATTTCCCAACACTGTTATAAAGAACCCTGTGTTCCTCCTCTAGCTCCTAGCCCAGTGCTTGTGATAGATTTGCCATGTATCGAGTCCCTCTTTTCTGGCTCTTGGGTTGCAGGCCTGTCTAACCCTTTCTTGTTGAAAATAGAGCATTTTGATTTCAGACTCTCCCTTTCTCTTCCAGGTGTCATTTTTGCACCTTATGGCCCTGTGTGGAAGCAACAGAGGAAATTTTCTCTCTCAACACTGCGACATTTTGGAGTAGGAAGAAACAGCTTAGAACCTAAAATCATCGAGGAGCTGAAGTTTATAAAGGAGGAAATGCTGAAGCATGGAAAGGATTCATTTAATCCCTTTCCGATCATTCGCAACGCGGTGTCCAATGTTATCTGTTCCATGGCCTTTGGCAGGCGTTTTAACTACGAGGATGATGAGTTCAAGACGATGCTGAAGAACATGGCCCGTGCGCTAGAGCTGAGCGTGAACAGTTACATGATCCTGGTCAATATCTGCCCTTGGCTGTACTACCTCCCCTTTGGGCCTTTCCGGGAACTTAGGAAAACAGAATTAGATATTACTGCTTTCCTCAAGAAAATCATTGCGCAGCACAGGGATACCCTGGATGCAGCAAATCCCAGGGACTTCATCGATATGTACTTCATCCACGCAGAAGAAGAAAAGAACAACAAGGAGAGCAGTTTTAATGAAGACTACCTGTTTTTTATCATCGGCGACCTCTTCATCGCAGGCACAGACACGACTTCCAACACATTACTATGGTGCCTGCTCTATATGTCTCTCTATCCCGAAGTACAAGGTAGGACTGGTTTTCTTCTAGGTCTTTTATTCCAGACTGTGAAGTTCTACATGGATGTTTAGAAACAGTGACAGTAGAGAAGTAGTTTGGAGTGCAAGTAGTACGTGTGTATGTGTAATTTGAAAGGCTGATGTGTGATCAGACATTTCCTTTTCTGCTCTGCTGTGATGACCTCTAGGTTAGTATTACATATATTTTGTCTAAATGGCCCTTCGGTCTATGCATTTCTTCTGGCTTGGGATGACTTTACCTCTCCCGAGAAATTCCAGGGAACCTTTGGATGCTACAAAAGCTTTGGCAGTTTTGACATTCCAGGCCTATAGTAGTGATACAAGATACGTGAAATACACGACGGTTAAGGTCTGCTTTTACGCTTCCCTGAGCAGGGAGGGTCTTGAGCCTAGTGGCAGAGTTTGGGGAAGTAAAACACTACCCACTGCACAGGAAGATCAAATTAGAGACAACTTAAGCTGTGACGCAAGTCCACCACGCCAGCTGGTCAGTGTCATTGCAAAGCCTCTCCCCATCAGTCTTGAGCAGTCATGTCAGTTGAGTAGGTTGCTGATGATAGGGGGGAAAAAGACACACGGAGCCCCTGCCCCCAAAGGAGAGGCAGGAAGAACCTTGTTAAGTGTTAGGGAAAGATGACTGAGGGGAGACCTTATGCTGTCTACAGCTGCCTGGTGGGAAGGTGCTATGAAGATGGAGGCAGTCTCCTCTGAGGTGTGCAGGGGAGGGAAGAGAAGCAGCAGAGAAAGTCTACAACAGGAAAATTCTGGTCACGTGCTAGGAAAAAACCTCGAAACTATGAGGACAGTAAGGAATGCAACAGATTGCCCCAAGAACTAACTGAATCTCCCAACTTTGGAAGTATTCAAAACTCTTTGGGGTGTGAACCTGAATAGTCTGACCTACCCTCGGAATTGGATCTAACTTGGCTAATGGCTGTGCTTGAGTAAAGGTTTACATCAGATGACCTCCAGAGGTTCCTTGCAACTCAAATTTTTTGATGGTGCTGTGATCTGATTACTCTTTGTGACAGAGTCTTAGAAAACTACCTACAGATTTTTGTGGATATGAAAAACACCAGTAGTGTTGGAGAGATTATAAATATTAAGGTACTGCTTGCTAGAGTTATTTCAGGAGTTCTTAGGATAAATTTCTATTGCCAAACACTTAACTTTGGTTAAATGTTTTTCTGTACTGAGCCTTGTTATAGTACTTAGAGTTGCAAAGCTAACATTTTCTTTGGTACTATTTAGCAAATTGAGATAGTTGAATTTAAGAAAAATAAACCAATCGAGCTATTAATTTATTAGCAACTTCTCCTGAAGTCCTACATAGCAACTGATTTCCACTAGAAAAATTGTTGAGTATATTCAGACTGGAAACCTTGGCAGGATGGACAGATTCTACTTAGGTAATTCTGCCTCAGTTTGTAGTAATGAAACATTTCCCCACGAGGCCACTGCTTTTCCAGACACTTTGCTAGCCCAAAGTGAGGGAGAGTATACCTCGCATTATCTAAGAAAAAGATAAACCTGAATAAAATACTTCTGTCAAGTATTTCAGATTTTGAGAGATATTTTCATGCACTGCAGCTGCTTTTCAAATAAGCAAATAGATACTTGTTTACAGCACCTATCTGTCTGGAATAACCTCTTTAAATAGGTCAAGATCATAGTTTATTGCACAAAGTCAACCAAATTGCTGAGCAAAGATTGCAAAACAGGGTATCAATTCAGGATATGAGAGAGTCTTCGGGGGACAAATGTGAAATAAAATTTTATTGCATAGGCTTATTCCTCCATTTTTAATGGTTGTGTGTTATCACTGCTTGACTTGAGACACGGTCATATGAATTATACATATTCTGAATTGCACAAAGGAGATTTAGAAGAGTTTTTTGACCCCTTTCCCTGCTGCCTGGTGCTATACATGTATGTGCCAGTCAGTTCCAGTTCTTCTGCTCGTCTCTCTTTTTATTGCCTCTCTCTGATTTCCCTTCTCCTTATGCTGTGGCTGTTGTCAAATGACATAAATAAGCTCAGTAGCCCAAAGTGTATTGCTTGGCTGTGTAATGTGATTCTTTTACTTCTAGTATCCCATTCCTTATGTATCCTGATTTCCTGGGAGTCATGTATTGGCTTTTTTTTTTTCCCCTCTGGTAATATGTTTCTCTTATCCCCTAAAGGAAATACGCAAGTTGCATAACTTTTAGTGGTAGCAAATGTTGCAGGCATGAAAAGGTAAATGAAGGGCTGTTGGGGGGAAAAAATCAGAAAGAATTTGATTGTCTATGGAAGCCAGTTTTGCTTTTTAAGTGCAAAAAGACAAGGGTGGGTGTACACATGTGTGCGTATAGGGAGGCAGTGAGGAGGTTTTGTCTGTTCCCTGACTTGTTTTTAGTCTTTGACTTGTGAAGATCTGTGAGATTTTTAAGTACACAAGTGAAGCAGTTGAAGTAACATGTTGTTAGAGGAAAACTCTTGAAGTCTACGGTTTTGCAGTGGGTAACGTGAGCAGCAGTCTGGCTGCTTTCTCTGTAGTTGCGCGTATCTTTACAAACTGGATTAAATGCTGGTGTGACATTTGGCATGAGATAGTCTCATTATTTTTTTTTTTAATATTGAAAATTTTACTCATTTGAGTTACTGTGGGTATGCATACAGGGCTATAACGTGTCATTAAAAAAAAGTAGCAAAACCCTACAAAGCAGGTACTCCGGAGCCCCACACCATTAGCAAATCTCTCACAGTATCTCTCTTGTCGAGGTACTTTTTACTGTCATCATGTGAGAACTTGTTTTCCTGGCAAACCCAGTAGGTGGCAGCAGCTGTTCATTGAACACAGTTCATGTGCTATTTCTGAATGTTTCTCTGAAAACGGAGAAACTTTATTGCTTTGAGGTCTTATTTCATCTTGAATCAGTGCTAAGGAGAGAATAGAGCAACAACTCAGAGTATCAGCAGCCTGGATTCTGAATCTTGGTAAAGACAAGCAGGAAAACCACAAAACATTCATGATATCAAGGGTAAAAAAAGAAAACTGACTTCTTTTATTTTTGATTAAAGGTTAATTTTGAGGTCTTCTCTTTCAAGATATTTTTTTGCTCTGTAGCTAGATTCCAAGCTACCTGGAAGAAAAAGCACATTGTCCTGTACATGGATGAAACAAATCTTGCATCTTACAAACTTCTGTGAAGAGAATGACTTGTATGCTGAGCCTTTAGTGAGATGAAAGGGGCAGACAAATATTTTGACACTTCGTGCCACACATGAATGAGAGAGGAGATAAGCTCGTTAACTTCTGTTTTTTTCTCTGCAGAAGGTCTCTGTCGGGGAAGGAGCATCTGCTGCTGCCTTTTGGGGGAACTGGGAAATAGCTGAATTTACTGGGAATAGAAAGTAGGAAACAGCAAGAACGAGTGAAATGACTTCAGCCCCTCTAGTAACAGCACCAGAATTCGTGCTCCGGAATGTGAAGCATCTAAAGCAGCTGGATGAAAAGCTTTACCACCTCTTTGCCACCTTTCCCAGTTCTGAGAACTGGATCTCCCCAGGGGCAGAGGCCAGCTTAGGCACACACTGCTTGCAGGTTTTTTTTGTCCTTTTTTTTTTTAACGTAGGCCAGAAGCTTGACATTTTCACCATTCAAATTATTCTATAGTTAAACTCTTAAACTAAGATCGAGATGATCTTAGATGACCTAAGATTCAGATGATCTTTCGAGATCCCTTCCAACCCCTAGCATTCTATGATTCTGTGAATACCTTTGGAACCAGAACAGGACTTTTCCGGTACTTTTCCAGTACAGAAGTGCTAGCAATGTCTGCCATGTCAGTAGCTTTACTCTTGATGGCTGTCAAGATGGCACTCGGTTGTTTTGTTAACTGAGTCAGTTCTTAAGGATTTTGTTGATGTAGTTATTTTAGCTAGGCATCATGTATCTTGCCATCATTTTTGACAAATTTATGTAAACAATGACGCATAGGCAACCGAAATTGAAATTATGTCTTCTTATGTATTTGCATCTTTATTTTTTTCCTGCTCCCTTTGAATAGAGAAGGTTCATGCAGAAATTGAAGCAGTTCTAGGACGTGACAAAGTTCCCTCTCTTACGTACAAGGCTCAAATGCCCTTCACAGAGGCAACCATTATGGAAGTGCAGAGGATGACTGCAGTTGTTCCCCTTTCTATTCCTCGAATGGCCTCAGAAACTGCTGGTAAGCATTTGTAGAGACTTGTTAATACAACAGTTTTTTTGCAGATAAGGAACTAATGGGATATGTATTGAGAATTTACAAAGACCTCATTTACGTGTTTGACATGTAAATCAAGCATGTAAAATGTCATTTATAGAGAGTAGGTGGGCTTGAGATGCTTCTCTCTTTAAGTAGCATGTCTGGTCTAACATCTAGAAGTTTTGTAATTGAGAGCAATTTCTTTTCTGGGGGTCAGCTTCTGTTGATTAATGCACTTACTGGTAGTTGGCAACCGAGAGCTCCACCTTTGTACCTGAAACAGCAGAATTGGTTTTGGCTGTCTAACACAGAGGTCTGAAAACGTCAATTTGGGGCAACTAGTTTGCAAAAGTTTAAAAGGCTTATACCATTGACTTCTGCATCTACAGAAACCCATAATAAATATCCTTTTCCATGTCATCTTGTTGGTTATATGATTTCATAAACGTAGTTGAACAGTGGCTAAGTGAATGGGAGGTAGCAATACTTGGCTTTCAGACCCAGTACTGAATCGATCAGCTTTTTAAAATGTTTTGGCTTGCTGGAATCATAGAATTGTATCAGCTGGAAATGAGACAAGTCACTTCCAAACCCTTTTGTAATAACAGTTGAAAACCTATCCATCTTCCTTACCTCAAGCTTTGCTGTGGTGGGGCTCTGTGACAGCACAGGAACACGAGGAAACTGGGTCACAGCACTTCCATGCAGCAGAGTGTGTTTCTAAGGATTGCTGCTGCCTTTTCCCTGCAGGGAGCTGTTGGTGTAACTTGATGTCTTTCCAGCTGCTCTGGCCCATGTGGTTCTGGCTTGGACAGGTTAGCAGAGACCACCTTTGCCTTAAGCTGCTGCTACATTTCCAACTAGGGATCCTTATTGCTTTTGTGACATCTAGTCATTTTCGTAATACTGTAAGTCTTCCCTGCTTACTTATAGCAGCTTGTCAGATCCTCTGTCTCTGTACTTTTGTTTAAAGTGCTGCAGGGATACACTATTCCTAAGGGGAGTGTGATCGTGCCCAACCTGTGGTCAGTACACAGAGATCCTAACATTTGGGAGAAACCAGATGAATTCCAACCATCAAGATTTCTGGATGAAAATGGCCAGCTAATTAAGAAAGAGGCATTCATTCCTTTTGGAATGGGTAAGATATCCCCGTGCAGTCAGTAGCTGGTTGGGGAGGTGGGTGATATTTCAGGTGTAAGGGTCTTGAAGGGCATGAGGTGTAAAAGGTGATGTGCATAGGACCAGCTGCAAGAACTTGTATCATCATGGTTGGTGGCTTGCTAAACGGGTTGAGTGTGTCCAGTTGCCAGGCAGAAGTGAGAAATGATGAATTGTCCTTTGATGATGCATTTGCTATGGATGTAAATGCTGTTAATATGAAAAAGTACAGCTGGGCAAGCCTTAGCCTCAGATACGGGAGACCAAAGTTCCAGAGTTCATAGCCTGGTGGTAGCTTGAGCCTTTCTGTGTTGGGACTATGCTGGCATAGGAATTGCATGTGTGTTAACAAATCGATCAACAGTATAAAAGCAGTAATGTGTCTCTTCTAACTGTTCTTTAGGTAAACGTGTGTGCATGGGAGAGCAGTTGGCAAAAATGGAACTGTTCTTAATTTTTGCAAGTCTAATGCAAAGTTTTACCTTTCTGTATCCTGAAAATGAAGCAAAACCATCTATGGAGGGAAGGTTTGGCCTAACTTTAGCTCCGTGTCCATTCAATATAATAGCTCTGAAGAAGTGATATGACATCAAAACGGGTGAAACAAAGAAATACTGCACTTTGAAAATCCAGCTTTATTTTTGTTTCCAGCTTATTTTGTTACTTTCTTTCCAGCAAATCACCAACTACATAGTCAATGAGAATGACTCATTTACACTTCTGGAAAGAGAAGATTTTGGGGCTTTTGTCAGCTGTTGCATTCCACAGATGAGCTGACAGCACAGTTTGCAATTTGATATTAAAAATTCCTGGGCTTAACCCCTCTGACTATAAGCTATTACTGTCAGTTTGTGAAATGTCGCTTATGGAAGAATGGTCCAAAACATTTGTTAATGCTTTAGCAAATAGTAATTGTTATTTTGGTAAAAGCAGAATGTAAACATTTAATTTACCAAATGAGTGAAGGACATCATCTAATACCAGAAAGATTAATGAATGAGAGGGCATTAGGATTTTCTGTGTGAAGAAACACTGTAACTGAGCTTAAATAATGACAGATACTTTCTGGGAATGACGAAATGACTTTTTTTTTAACCTCGGAGGATTCTTTCTTGTGAGTAACTCAATAGGCGCAGATTGGATCGAATCAGTTCTGGGTTCCTGGATCCAAATGTTCTTGACTATCAGGGCTCACTGTACACAAGCAGGTACCAACTCTGAAATCCCAGGCTTGGAGGCCAAATGAATCCTTGAATATATCATGTTTTAATGTGAAAGGAGCATGCAGCGTCTGGACACAGATATTTTATCTCAGAATATAAATGAGAAGCAGATTTCTCTAACAAGAAGTGGAAGCCTCTTCTCTCTGGTGCCAAGCAGTTGCTCAAGACGACACCCGGGCTGCCACTTTGCATTCACTGTTTTCACCACGTCAGCGGTGGCTACAGTCTGGGCGAGATCAACCGCCCACTTGTCGGGGAAGACTTCGCGTTGCATAATCCTCAAGTTGGGGCTTGCACTCAGGTTTTTTATTTACAAGCAGCGTGGGCAGTACTGCCACAACCTGTTTGGCTTTGGGAACTGAAGACTTACTTCAAATTACGGCATCGGTGCGGCACTACAAGTGTAGGGCTTACATGTTTAGGCCTGGAATGTAATGAATCTGACAAACTTGAGGTTAGATAATAAAGGCTTCCTCTTTGTTACCTTCCATATGGAGTAAAAAGACATGTAGTTCATACAATGTTACTGTATCAGTACCCGTGCAAAATTTTAGTGCCGTTTACCACGATCGAACCAATTGCCAAGGAAAACTGTTGTTTTGGAAGGGGCCACTCAGTCTTCTCTTTTATGTGAAAGATCTTTCATATGATGAAAAGGGATCTTTTGGGGGACATGTAACAACCTTTCAATATTGTTCTTAATCATCCTTAAATCTCTTTCTATACCTTTTTTATCTAGCAGAGCTTCATATCAGATGAAATAAGTACATATGTTCTCTTTTAAGGAAATATTATGTTTCGTCCCTTACTGGTGATCTAGAAAATCTAGACTTGCAGTCCTCCTAATGTTCAGGTTTACAAGACTGGAATGTGAAATGGACTGGAAAGTGGAATTGGGTGTTCCGCAGCAGAAACTAAACCTAAGTTGTAAAAGAAGAGTCAGGTCTTCAGCTTTAAATTAACCTCTGGTTTTGTCGCTCTTCAACTTGAAGTTTTGAAAGCCAGGTAGTGCCTAGCAGAGTCTGTAAGTTAGTTATTTTGAATTTAAATTAAGGTTTTCTGTTAGCTGTTTCGAGTAACAGAGTGGCTTAATTTCTGAATAATATATTTGGTTGATCAGGTACCCCACTGTTTGTGTAAGAACTTCCAGTTCTTACATAAGCTAAATTCTACTTTACTTTTTAACCTTTACTTTATAGGTTAGCCCATGCTTGTGTTAAAGTTTTCCTTTGTATGAAATTTTTGAAAACCCCATAACACAACAAAAGTTGAATTTAGTACCAGTGCTAAAAGACTTGCACTAAAAGCTGACAGTATTGGAGTAATAAGCATTTACTTCTTTAATTTTATATTTTTCAATGAATAAATAGATTCTGTACAGTTGGGATTTTTTTCTCTGAAAATCCTTAAAATGGTATATGCTTAATTGAAAAGCTAAAATTAAGTGCTGATAATATTTATCTTTTTGTTGAAAAGCTTCTTTAAGCAACATAATGATGTTGGTGTGCAACTGATTGCTTATGTAAAATACCTGTCCTTTTAATCAGTGAGGACACAATTGAAAAGCACTTTAGTATTTTTTTCTTTACAGATTCCAAACAAGACACAGTTTGCATAGTCCCCTAGTACATGAAATTGTACATATTTGTGCTCATTTTCCCTGCTGGGTTTAGTGTAAAATGTCACATTGGAAAACTACCCTTTGAAAATTATCCTCCTACAAATAGTACTTTGAGATGCGTTTTTTGATGATACCAGTATTCAAGTGCTGAGTAGTGCAATGAGCCAAAAATACCGATGTGAAGGTGTAACCACGTCAATGTCTGCCAGAATGCAGGATGCTATTGGAAATGACAATAAAGACCTGCCTTTCATGCCTTCCACATGCACTGAAATTTTCACAGGTTGCCATGAAAGTAGCTAAAAAGTAGCATAAAAGCAACAAAATGTTTGTGGCTTTAAAAGTATGTTGCCTTCTTTGGTAAATTGTAAGTAATGTGGTAGCAGATTTGGTTTATGTATGCAAATGTATCCTTCCCCTCCCCTTTTTTGAACAGAGGAAGCATCTCAAATGCCTTATTGAAAAATACATGTTTATGTAAGTGGGTGGCTATTTCTGAATGTCGAAAATGTCTTTATTTCTAAAAAGGACTTCAGACTTTGCTTCTGTGTGATTTTATTTTTAATAAAGTAATTCCCAAGCAAGCGTTCAATAGCTTTGCGTAGTCATTTGAATGAGTTCCTCTTGTTGACTAAGCTTGTGGTGTTTGGTGTTTTACATCTTTCAAAGAAAGAAAATGTTGCAGAAGATGTTGCGAAACGTTTTGGATGAGAAGTGAAGGAGGTGGGGGCGTAAAATGAAATTGGAAAAATACAGTAGCGGGTATGTTATGATCAAACGATAAAAATAGTATATTTTAAAAACACTGTTACTTGAATACAAAGAGAAGAGGAAGGGAATAAAAGGCCCGGAAGGAGTCCTGGGAGAGGCAGAAGATCCTTGCCTGTGGAAGGAGAGGGATGAGCAGGCAACCACTGAAGTGCGAGTGGGAAAGGAGTGGGTGTGAGCACTGGCGTGTGTGGAGAGCTGGGTGCTCAGAGGCAGCAGCAGTGTGTGGAAATCCTGTGTCTTACACTCTGGAGTTAGGTTGTGGGGTAACTTGGCGTGGTGTTTTTTTAGACAATTTCATGAGTTACCGGCTCAGCTTGTTTGTATGCACGCGGAACAGTAACTCTGAGCATGTGTTTGGGTAAAGCTATTGCCAGCAGCCACTTACTGCTTCTGACTTACCTGCTGTCAGGTGAGGTGAGGCTGAGTGCGGAAAGGGGGAATATTTTGTCTTGCGCTTTTGCTCCAAAGCGCAGGGGTACAAGGGTGCTCCACCGTCGTTTTCTGAAGAAAACAAGTTGCTTAATATTTACACCAATGCTGAATAAAGTAGAATACACTGTGATTGCTGGGTTGTCAGCTGCCACTGTTGGTGACTTGGAAGGGTTTTCCTGACAATATGAGAATTAGATGTAAAATTACGACAGTCTGCATCTGGTATGATTTAGCCATTAGTATTGATGAAGGAGTGGGTTGGGTTTTTTTGGTTTGGTTTGGTTTGTTGTGTTTTTTTTTACTCTGTGCTAGCCTGAAAATGAAATCCCCTTCTGGTTTGGGAATACTCTTATTACAGAGCGCTTCTAACACTGAGAGGACGAGCAGCTAGAGCGGAACCGTGACCACGTGCAAGGGCAGCACCGTGACCTCCCCTGCCAAGGACGGGCGCTGGGGCAGCCTCTGCACCCGGCCTGCCGCGGGCCAGGGCTCCGCAGGGGATCCGAGCTCCGCGCCGCAGCACTCCCGCCGTGCTGGACTCCTCTTAAAGGAACCAAAAGCGGCGAAGGTGAAGGGAGCGAAGCGCTTCTCCCCGCGGCGGGGAGCCGGGGGCGGCCGCAGCCACCGCTCCTCGGGGCGGAGCGCGGAGCTCGCCCCGCCCGCCTCGGCCCGGCCCCGCCGCCGCCGCCTCTGGCTCCGCGCTTCCCGCTGCCCGCCTGCGCCATGGCTTTCGCTACCCGCCACTTCGTGCGCGCTGCCTCCTCCTCCGCCGCCTCGGCGGCCGCCAAGAAGCTGATCGTCAAACATGTGACGGTCATCGGCGGCGGCCTCATGGGCGCCGGCATTGCCCAGGTGAGCGCGGCCCGGGCTGAGGGCGGGCGGCGGCGCCATGGCGGCCCTTGGGTGGCCGTTAGCCCGGCGCGTGCAGGCGGAGGGGCCACTCCGCCTCTCGGGGGGGGGGGCTGGGAGAGGCGGGCGTGGCGCCGGCCATTCCCGGGCTGCGTAGGGGGAATCCCAGCTCCAGCCGCTGCTCGCGTCCCCTTCTCCCTTCCCAGCTTAGGTGGATTTGTTTGGTGGCTTTTTTGTTTTCTTTTAAGCTGAGCCCCGCTCCCCCGAAGGAGCAGGAGAAGGCAAAGCAGTTGGTCTCCGCTCCCCTCCCCTTGAGGACCCTGACGGGTTGGCGCCAGTTACTGGCTGGGCCTTGCCAGCTTTACACGAGTCGCCGCTCAAGTTCAAAGGAAAAAAAATCAAACCCCAAACTTCTTTGAATATGTTATACTTCGCGCTCAAATTATTCCATGCTGTGTTGTGTTTTGGTTTTTTTCCCACTTGGGCTTGGCAATGCTCGGGCTCACCAACTGAGTGCACCTCTCCTGTGAAGACAGACTGAGAGAGTTGGGGCTGTTCAGTCTGCAGAAAAGAAGCCCCAAGGAGACCTTATTGTGGCCTTCCAGTATCTCAAGGGGGCCTACAAGAAAGCTGTTGAGGGGCTTTTTAGGATGTCGGGTAGTGATAGGACTAGAGGGACTGGATTAAAGCTAGAGATGGATCAGTTTCAATTGGACATTAGGAAGAAGTTCTTCACCATGAGGGTGGTGAGACACTGGAACAGGTTGCCCAGAGAGGCAGTAGAAGCCCCATCCCTGGAAGATTTTAAGGCTGGGCCAGATGGGGCTCTGAGCAGCCTGATCTAGTGGGAGATGTCTCTGCCCATGGCAGGGGGGTTGGAAATAGATGATCTTTAAGGTCCCTTCCAACCCTGACGATTCTATGATTCTAACCAGGCGGGTGGGCTGTGCGCCTCGCTCCATCAAGGAGCTGCGTGAGGTGACCTGCATTCATCGCATCGCAGAGGATGAGAGCGGCTGGGCCCGCGGGAGGGACGCAGTCTGTTCCTCACCTCCCAACAGACTTCTGTGAGTGTTGAGGTTTATTTCTATGGAGGAGTAGGAAGCATTGCTGCACTGCTACTGTCGGGTTGCCCAGCTTTCAGATTTTTTGTTCGCTTAGTAATCCACACGTCATCGGGTTGGACAGGCAGGCAAGAAGATCCAAGGTCAATGTTTTAAATTGTTTAAGGTGGTTCTTAAGACACCGTATGGACTATTTATAAACCAGTCAGCGTGTAAGAATATTTGCAAAATGCTGGTCCAAGAAAGCAGCTGCTTCTAATTTGCCAAGAGAGTGGATCAACTGGTGTTTTACAGATTATGCAGCAGCGAAAATGAACATTTAGCTGTCGATCATCTGCAGAATTTTGAAGTGGTTAATGTTTAAATAGGACTTATTTTCCCAGTGTTTCGTTTCAGGCCTTTGGCTTTCAGGTTCTTCTTTAACTTGGTAGTTCTGGGACAGAAGACTGCACAGTCCTGCCAGTGATTTAAGATTTAGGTATTTACTTAATTCACAGAAAGAGTCTATTGTGGAAGATACCAGGGTAGTTCACAAACTCCACAAAGAGTAACTGGAGTACACAGGCACCTCCAAGCAGAAACCAAGGAAGTTGGAGTTCATAAATAGCAATTTGCCATTTTAATGAATGAATGAGTTTCCTTCTCAGAAATGAAGATTTCTCACATTTCTGGAAAATCTCTAACAGGAGTAGTACAGGAGATTTTTATTTATTTTTTTTTAGCTAAGAAGTAGCTAGTTGTTTATTAACTTGATGGTAAAAACACTCCTTTGTACCTTGATACTAGAGCTTGAGGCTTCCACTGAAGGAAATACCAAAGAATAACTGTGAAGAAAGTTGTTCTCATGTTTCAGCGACATGTACATTACACAAAGATTATAGTTCTACAGAGAAAGTGAACTGATTTACATATTCTGTTAGACTGCACATTTGCAGAGAGTGGCTTGTCAAGAGAAACATGTCTGGGATTTGGCAGTAACAGGTCACAGTTTTCTACCACTGTTAAGGACCGAGGACTATATTACTGACCATCTGCCTCCAATATATCAATTCAAGGTTATCTCAAAGCAGAGGTGATTATAAAACTGAGTGGATTCTCCTCTGCACCCTGTTAATAGTTTTTTTCCTCCCTTTTAGAGCACTTAAGAAGTTGTTCCTCCTCTTTCCTTTCTTTCTCATATTGTCAGGAGAAGCTAACCTCTGCTAAATTGTGTGGCCGAAAGTCAGGAGTCTATAATTCCTGATTCTGCCATGTGAAAAGCACTTCTGTATGAGAAAAGCATTAATAGATTCCCCATCACTCTTGTGGTTCTTTTTTAGTATTTTTAAGGTCAATGGATAGTCTGAGTGGCATATGTTTGAATTGCAAGGAGATGGCATGATCTTCTGCCATTCTTACTCTTTCCTGTCCATGTAAATGTTGTAAGAATGAGGTGGGCTAAGAGAGATACCGGGTTTTTTGCTAACTGGTCATTAATGGTGTGGTTGTGAATGAATTGTCAGTGAAGCAGCTCATAAATGTGCTTGTTATTGATTTTTCTTCTGAGCAGTGAAGGGCCTTGCTTTACCATGATCATCAACAGTGTTAGGAGTGCAAGTCCAAGTTTGGTTTTAATGGTTTTTTTACATTTCATTTTTTTAAATGAAATAGCCATTGTGAAAATAAATTTAAAAAAAAGTAGAATAAAGAAGCGTCCACACCTTGTTAAAGCTATACTGTTGCTGTCCAGAGGCGGTCTGGTGTTACTTTCTTTGCTGGATTAGTGAGGCAGCTTGGATGAGAATAGCACCGTGCTTTTCTTCAGGACGTATCTCTGTATTTTTATTTCAGCTGGCTTTATTGGCATAGGTATTGTGGGCACAGTCTCCAGGTGCAAGGTCAGATGTAAAGTAAAATTTTGCAGAGGGGAAGTCCCTAAGTTGTGTGACTTTAAAAAGTCAGTGGAACAAAGCTTTAACGTCTGTTCTCCGTGATTACTGTAAGTCTGTTAGTTCAAGAATTCTGAAAATGAAGATAAGCTGTTGCCAACTAACGAGAGAAACATAAATTAATGATCAGTGAATTAACAGACAATGAACAGCTGATATTTAATAGGTTGTTGCATTGTGAGAAAGTGACTTTATATGTTTGAAATTAGTCAAATACCAACTAAAAAGAAAAGCCAATAGTGCTGTCTGTAGCTGAGCCAGTGTTTGCACCAAGTACCAAGTAGCAAGGAGAGTTTGCGGGCTGTTCAGGTCTGTGCAGAGACTTGGAGTGGCAAACATTTCACTACCACTCCCTAGTCCTGCTGTCACCCTCCTGTTGTTGCAGGGACATGCTCACGGCCCTACGATGGAGTTGTGTTACGCTATGTCCTGGGAACACAGGGTTAGCCACCCCTCACGCCACCTGGTTACCCTGCCAGCATTCCAGTTTTGGTCTCCACAAGCCCTTTTTCCTTACAAGATCCAAGGATCACAGTTAAGACACTTAGTCTTTTCAAGACAGCTGTTTGTGCTCTAGCTACAGCTGCAGAATTCAGCTGCCCCCAGGCACAGCTAGCATTCTGCAGACAGCCTGGGGGGAAAAATGGATTTGTTTTTTCTTTTTCCCTCAAGTTGTTGAGACCTTTATTCCTTCTCCTTCCCTACAGCTCTGTGAGGGTTTTAATGATTTTTCTAGTAAAGTGTGTAGGTCTTGTTTCAGTGTTCTTTAGCTCTCTTTTGCCTAATTCATTGCCTAGTGTATTGTCTGCCTCAATGCGGATCAAGATGGTTGGTTGTTTCATGCTATTGATGTTGAATTTTTTTTTTTAACTTCTAGGTTGCAGCAGCCAGTGGTCACACCGTGGTATTAGTAGACCAGTCAGATGAAATCCTTAAAAAATCTACAAAAGGAATTGAAGAGAGTTTGAAGAGAGTGACAAAGAAGAAGTTTGCAGATAAGCCTGAGGTCAACATCTCCTTTATTCCTCTAGGAAAACTTAGGAGAGTAAAAATTACCCTGCTGAAGTTCTGATAGTGTTTACAGTTATGCATTATAGTGCATGTTAATATAGTGGCTTGAAACCAAAACTTTCTTCAGTTTGCTGAAGAACTTGGATTTTCTTTTTTTTTTTGATTCAGAGAATTTGAAAGATATCTTACCTCATCTTCTTTCCTTCAGCTTTGAGATAAAGATTTAAAACTTGGTGACCATTTGAAACACGTGCTAGGTGTGAAATTATGTCAAATTATTCATCCTAACTTAATAGCAACCTGTCCTTGGAGCATTTACCTTGGAAGGCACCAATTTTGTCCAAAAGTAAATGTTAGCAAAATTGTCTTAATTCCTTAGTAAGGAGTCTTTTTTTTTTTTTTTTAATCTTCTTCCCCAAGTCTTGGACACAGGATTACTGGAAAGGAAATGAGAGTGCAAATTGTGCAAGTATAACTACCCTCGAGTAACATGAATTGGATGTATAAGATACTCTGTATTTATATTATTGACTAAGACTTAACGTACAACAAGTCACTGTGGAGCAGTTCAGGCACATGAATTTGTATCCTACAGGTTATTTGTTGTCATGTTCTTGTTTCTATAAATTCCACAGCAGATTCAGTTTGTCTTTTGGTACGTATTAACATATGTAATATACACTGGTATTGGCGATTACCAATATGAATGAGGCAGCAGGCAAAGGAAAGGAAAACAGGCTTGTCTGCAAGGGGGAGTACAGAAGAAAAAATATAGTAGTACCAGGATAACCAGAGCATGCATAAATACATAATTACAGGCAGTCTTTTAGTCCAAAAGAAACTTGTCCACATGATGCTTGTAGCTTATGTATGACATTATATTCTAGTGTGCAGTTTTTTTACTTGTACTACATCTCCATGTACTCTTGTTTCAAAGTCTTGCAGTTCTGTTTGGTTTCTGCCTTCACAAACTGTGCCAGTGATTGGCAGATTTCTGACTAGTCAGAAAACAAAGTATTTTTTTTCCCACATTTGCCCTGAAACTGTAGTGAGAGTAGGCCGTTTAATTTCCTAAAGTATTTATGAAGTAGGGCATGTCTGTCTGTAGGAGTGAAGCCAGATAATCACTGAAGGAAATCAGTGCAAAGGTTTGAAACAGGAAAAGTTTCTCTTTATGGAAGACAAGTCCAGGTTGTCTCAGAAACTACCTATTGACTGACCAGTTTTTCACTCAGGCAGTTATGCTGAAGATTGGACTGCAGCCTTCCTAAAATAATGAATTCAAAAGCCTCCTACTTGCCTCAAAGCAGATTTGATTGTCTAGAAAAATTTTGTCAGTGAAAGCATCATATGTGTACATACTTAAAACTTTCTCACTGATTTGGAAATGTGGTAGACTGCCTGAATTTTTAAGAGCTCAGGAACACTTCGGAGCGGGTAAGGGGATTTTTATGTACAAATAAGTCATTGTAAATAGACATTGCAGCTTCTTGGAAATATTTCAGGCTGGTGCTGAGTTCATTGAGAAGACCTTAAAGAACCTCTCAACAAGCACAGATGCAGCAGCGGTGGTCCACAGCACAGATCTGGTTATAGAAGCCATTGTGGAGAACCAGGAAATCAAAAATGAACTCTTCAAGAGGCTGGATAAGTTTGCTCCAGAGTATGTGTATTTTTCCTGTTACATTTTGAAACTTAGACCTTTGTATCTTCTATTTTTGTTCTTACACCGTTAGCTCTGCATTTTCTTAGCTGCTTTTATTAAAAACAGGAGGGTTTTTTTTCACTTAGACTAAGTCCAGGCTGTCGTGTGGTATGGAACAATTGTGCCAGGTGCATGTGTTACAGACACTTTCAGATGTACTCACCAGGTTTGTTTACTTGTTGCATTGATTCATTTGATGTACTCAACAGGTTAAAATATAAATCCAAAGGCAAATGCACAATGGTAGAATAAGCTTGCCCATGTACACGTGGGGTATGATTAATGTACATCTTCCCATAGTTAAATCAACTGGGGTGATAAAATATTTGTTTTCAGCGCATCTGGCATGAACAAGTTTTAAGAAGTCTCAGCCTCTTAGCAGTAAGTCACAGCTCAACAGTGACTTAAGTGATCTAGGTTTACTGTGTATTACAAGAGTTTGGAAATAGCTCATTGCTGGTTATTGTGTTAGAGGTAAAGTGTAAGTAATTTCTTAGCATGCACTCTGTTACTTACAGTCTCTGGAACTTTCTTTGAACTATATTTGATAACTGTTGGAAGTTATTGTTGAATTATATCCAAAGCTGAAAATGCTGTTAAGCTGAGCATGCAGTTGCAGAAGCTTGATCTTTGTAATGGATGACTCAGGATCACAAGACCTTGAGTGCTTGCAGATTGAGATTTTAACTAGCACAGCTAAATCTGGGGGTATTGGCTAATAGATATTCTAGACTGACTGAAGAACTAGGCAAGCTGTGGCTTGAATATAGTGTCAAACTGGATAGAGCCTGTCAGCAAGGAGAAGTGGACAAGGAAAAGGGACTTGGAGCTTCATTTAATAATACGTATATGTGGAATAACTGAGCCTTTTTTTGGTAAGACTGGGCTGTTAGTAAGCATAGTTGCCTTGAAACATCAATTTTTATATTACAGAGTGTTAAAAGATACTGGGAGTTGTTCGGGTATGTTCCTTCCTATGGCAAAAGGCATGGTTTTTCAGAGTTGGGGACAAAATGGCATTAGACAAGAATCCTTCCTCTTTAAGAGGAGAATTGGAAATAATAGTAAACGTACAGATACCTTACATGTAAGATAAAGAAAGTATAAGTCAATGATGAAGAATGTGGGTGGCCATGTAGAAAGTATAAATGAAAAGAAAGAAAAGCTAGTAAAATAGTGAAACTTAGTAGCCAAGTATTTAAACTGTAGCTACTAGATACAAAGAATAATTTGTAATTATTTGAGGACTACAGAGTTGCAGATCTTGTGAGCAGCATGGGAAAAGGCAGAAATGTCTAGTGAATGTTTTCCTGTGCATTAGAAGGAACCAGTAGGCTTTATTCATCCTGCACGGCGCTGCAGTGGAATGGAAAGCTCTCGTTATCAGTACAGGTGTCCTACAGCCTTCACTAAGATTCAACATTTCAAAATTTCTGAAACTATTATAAGGACTAACTGCTAGGGGTGGTGGCCTTGTGGTTGATTGGTAACGAAGACAAGGTATGTTTAAAGATAACTTTCAGTCTTAGGAGAAGCTTTGCTTCTGTGGGCCCTGGGTGTTGCTGGCACTGCAGAGTGTGTGTTGTAGGCAGAGAACATGAAAGACCAGGCTTCTGAGGAGGGAGGACTTGTCCTCATTCAAATCGTAGAATCACAGAATGGCCTAGGTTGGAAGGGACCTTAGAGATCATCTAATCCAATCTCCCTGCCATGGGCAGGGATGCCTCTCAAATCTCAGGATTTACTGTGGGTGTAGCTGATGGAAACATTAAGGGGTTGTGTATTACAGTTGCTCAGGCAAGATGATGAATTATGCCTTCGGAACATCTTCTTTTGTACTGTATCTCATGTCTCAAATTCCTCAGCTGCAACAGCTACGTGTTCATCTCCTGTTTTTGCTCTCTGCTGACCTCTTCAATGAAGATAAGTCTGGGAACAACACAAAATGAAAACATTGCATTAAAAAAACAAAGCACAATTAACTCAATTCCTCTTCCTTTTTCTCTATGAAAGTAAGTGGATCTATAGATGGAGGTGGGTGGGAAATTATGCTTTATTGAGAGAAGTTTTGTTTGAGGGTAGGGAATGAACTTGTCATAAGTTTTCAAAGAAAATGTGGTGAGCCAGAGGAGTTTGACAACCCCAGAGAGCACTGGGAGCTCAGGGTAGTCCTTATATGGGAAACTGTCCAGGTGAAATGATGAGATTTTTCTTATATACAATCAGTCTCAGAGCATACTGGTTTATGTTCTTAGAGCTTTGCAAAATTGTTTGTGTCTATTGTATTCCTCTCAGTGTTATAGTCCTCCTAATATTGTAATTGTTACAGTCATCATCTTCACAGAGCAGGTGAGAAAGCATTGCTACCCACTCTTTGGTTCTGTGTTTCTTCAATTGAGTCAGTCTCACATTTGTGTCTTCAAAAGGTCAGGCTAGGGCTTTTGTAGAATATCCCCACATTCTTTGTGGCTTTTAGATGTTTAAGCATTGCAGCACTTTTCCAAACAGGATCGTAATGAGTATGTCAAAAGAATTTTTAGGTATCCACTTTAAGAGCTCTTGCCTACTTGCTTTCTTTTCATTTCTGGGAGGTGGGGAATGCCCATTGACATCTTGTGGTCTAGGATTTATCTTTAGATGTGGATGCTCGGATAGGAACTGGCCAGCAGTTTTCAGCTGTTCACTGATTGGAAATCAGTGTGTTGTAAGACTTACTGTAGACATGAGATTTTGTTCGGTGTAAGAGTCAGTTTCATTCAAGTGATGCGTTTCTGCTGTGCTGGACGCTGGTTTTAATGTCCCGCTAGATGGCACCAAAAGAGCAATGTTGGTTCCTGGAGAAGCATCTTCACTGGGGCTTTTTCACTAGGGCTGTTGCTTCCAAAAACCTTTCGACGCTGCTGTCACCTGAAGCATGGGTTATGTGATTCTAACTCACAGAGACATGTAAATTCTATTTTAAACTCAGTCTAAATCGGGTGGTTGGTTAGAGCAGAAAGTGTAAATAAAATGCCCTTGTATGCAATACAAATGTAATGCTTTCTTTCCTGAGGCTTTATGTTGTGTGAAGCTACAGTATTCACCTGCAGAAATGATTCTGAGGTAAAATCTCGTACTTTAAGTAAACCCAGGTAATAAACGTAGCAATAATTACATCTCACAGATCAATCTGCTTAATATTTGTATGGATAGTTGAACTTTTTCTATATGGTGACACATTTTCAATGAAGATAAGTATCCTTAGATACACTGACCTTGCCAGGCCAAAACTGAAATGTATATAATAATCCTTTTAGTGCCCTACCTCAGAACAATGTAATGGTGGGAAAATAACAAAAGAATATTTCTGAGAAGCATAAACAGGGATTTTCAGGATTTTTTATTTCCTTCTCCTTAACAAATTTTCAAAAACTGAGAAAACATAATAAAAAATGGAAATCATTGTGGGGGTTTTTATCCCAAGATGTTTTCTTTTAATGCTGCTATAAGATGTTCCTGCGACTTGGATAAAACTTTTCTGAAAGCTCTGTTATTGAGCTCGGTAATATCTTAGTGAAGTGTAGGAAAAATACAAATATATATTAACAGTTCATGGTTCCAACTCATTAGGGTAACTGCTTAAAAGGTCAATAGGATACAGCCCAGAAGGGAAGATAGGGTTTCTTCTCTAATGTACTTTCTGATTTCTGTGGTTTGAAGAAAGAGGCATTTCTGTAAGTTTTCGATGTGATGTCAGTATAGCAGGGCAGTCGATGCTCTGAGATATTTCCAGAAAAAAAGACGAAAAGAAACCCCCAAACCCAAACCATTACAAATTGCAATTAGTAAATCTGGATTATGTCTGGAAAAGATCTTCATATATGTCTTAAAATTCCTGTGATTTTGTGTATTCTTTGCATTGTCCTATGCATAGCAGTTTCTACCTTTTCTCTGTTTTTTCCCCATCAGCTCTTTGCTTTGGTGGTAGGCTTACTCATCACATCTACCACTGATCGTTATTAAAACAAAACCAGATTCCGAGTTTTTCTTACGGCTCCAAAGTGCATTTTTGACCTGGGTTTCCATAGATGTGTAAATGATTAACAATTAAAAATGGCGTTAGTTTTCCAAGGAATTACCTGAAATAGGTTTAGGCAAAAATTTCCTTACAGAATCTTTTTTTCTGTCACATAATATAAATATTCAACATACTTGCTCAGGAGTCAGAAGCTCATGGTTGATGTACTTACACCTCAGGAAAAGGACTATGATAATCTGCAGGGATATTTCTGAGACTTCTGTGGATGGTTAGCCAACAGACATCTATTTATGTTTAGTGTGCCAGTCTTCTACTGTCAGAAAAAGGACAATATGCAATCCGTATGTTTCTTTTTTTTTCCAGGCATACGATATTTGCAAGCAACACTTCATCCTTGCAAATCACGCAGTTGGCTAACTCAACCACCAGGCAGGACCGATTTGGTGGTCTCCATTTCTTCAATCCTGTTCCTATGATGAAGCTTGTGGAAGTAAGTGTCTGACAGCATCATCACCGTAAGCACTGTAGCACAACAATGCAGTTGTGGCTGAGAATTCAGTTAGATGAAAGAGCAGATCTCGGTTTGCAGCCCTTCTGGTAGGGAATAAGCTACTACCTCTAGGGGTAACAGTGGTGCAGTCTCTGTTGAAGGGTGGTTTGGAGGTAACTCCTTGAGTCTCAAGGCCCCGAACTTGTCCGCTGAACTGCTGTTTCAAGTGATCGTTTCAGGCACACAAGCAAACTGATTAGTAAGAACTACTGACAGCTTCAACAAAATCATTCAAGGACTAGCAGAGGAATTCGACTGTTGTAGGCATGGAGATCAATAGAAAATGACATGAGATAAAATGTTACTGCTGTGTGACTTTAGAAACAAAGTCAGTCATGTTTCTTCCGTGTTCCACATGACTTGTCTGGAAGTATTACAGTGTTTCCCAGCCTTTAAGGAAGTGTAAAAAGTTTTTACCTAACTTTCAGACTTCTTTTCTAAATATACTCTCTTAGCTACACTGTGCAATTTCTAGTAATACTGCAGTGCAGAGCAGTATAAAAAATAATCTGAGAGAAGAGTTTTTATCTGAGCATAAGGATCACATTGCAGAAAAAACAAAAGGTCTCCTCCTTTTTTCACCTTCCCCCATTATGGCTGACCTTAATCAGCTTATAAACTCTTCAGTAAGTGAAAATAAACTTTTCCTTTTGGCCATTCTGCCCCAAAGTTTCGTGTGCTTCATGCCCTTAGATACTGTAAATCTTTTTCCTGCATCCCGTGAGTGGTTAGTTCTAGTACTGCTTTGGTGACAAACACTTCAAACATATTTTGTCTACCTTTTGAACTCCTGAGATTCACTTTATTTGATTTTTTGATGGTTACCCATTAAAATGGGAATGGTTTGTTTTCCCTTAAAATAATGCAGTTGTTCTCTCTGTGTCTTTGAATGTATCATTTTCTTCCTCTCCGCTTTGAAATGTTTGAACCTTTTTTGCTGAAATGAACAAATTTGATTCAGGTTTTTCTGATGGGAGCTTGGACACTTGCAAATTCTCCCTCACTAACTTCCGTACCCATGTTGGGGTTTTTTTAAGTTTGATATTGCATCCTGTATATTGTGACTAAATGCTGTGAGGAAATGTTGTAAGAAGGAGAGAGAGGAATTTTATAGGTGTTGTCAGAGATAACAGAAATCTTTAGTATCATTTCTTATACTAACATAGGCTTCATTCATTTCTGTGCTAAACACTACTTATGGGCAGTAATTCATTTCTGTGGATGAAGTATTCTCTGCTTGTCTCAAGGCTAAACCAAATGGTAGTCTTTAGAAATATAAACTACATCTCTGTGAGATTTTAAAAATACAGAAGATGTCTATCATCATTTGTAAAAAAACAAAGCAGAGCAAGCCCTGTCTGACAGCTCAATCTTTATAATTTGTGGGTTTTTTTTCACCTGACTAATGAATGTCCTGCCCCAGAGTTACTCCAGCTGATGAGCAGTATTTGAAGAACTTTAAAACACAGACATTATGCTTTTAGTGACTTAATCTTGAAAGGCACCAACATTAGTAAATAAATGCACTTTTTAAAGCTTTGCTTTTGTTTCAGATCTGCTGCTGTAAATTGGGATTGGCATTCACAAACACTGTAGAGCAACATTTTCTATGTGAAATGGATATTTCAGTTTGAAATAATCTGGAGAAAATCGAGAGAATGACTCAAACTATGAAGGATACTACTGAAATTGCCAGTCATTTGTCATGAAAGCTGTCCTTCATGGGTCACAAACCTGCAGTGCCTTTGGATCTTATCTGCTCTTTTCGTAGATTGTTGATCTCATGCTCAGAAGCACATAGCTTTGAGGGGATTTCTTTCTCTAATAATCCAAAAAGCTAGTGCTAATATTTCAAAGTTCTGAAGTGTATATTAAAAACTCATTCTTATGTAAATATCTGATATTTTGTCTAATGTGAAAGTAAAAGAACACTATTTTTTTCTGCTGAGAAACAAGCCTCTTCCTCAATCCTAGCAGGTTTTCTTTTTGTGTTGGTCTTATGTCAGTCATTAGGATGGGGGCAAATCTCTCTTCTTTCTTCTTTTTTTTGGGTGGTGGGGGTGAGGACAGGTAGGCCCCTAGTAAATGACTTCATGCATCCCAATTCCAGTGATATATAGAAAATATTACATGTGACAAAAGACTCAGCTGTGAAGAAAATCAACATGGAAGCATACTACTCAAAAGCTAAGAGGCTGTCATATGTTTGAAAGATTGTACATTTTCTTTAGAGTTCATTGTCTGTGTCATGTTTACATTGGGCACAGGGTAGATGTTACAACCCTTTGTATCAGCAACTATGTCTGTTAATATGGGTGTCTAGAGTGATGCCGTCATGTTTCCAAAGGCAACAAAGACTGTGTAGCTTTTCAAGTTGTTTTGTTATGCTAGAATCTCTTAAACATGATTCCAAAGGACAGTCCCTTTTACCATCTGTACTGGCTGAGTGGGACAGTGTCTAAAAGAAACGCATCATTTCAAAATGGTCAAAATGCTATATCTGTCTTTAAAATAGTTTTCTGTGTCTGTTACTTACATATCTACTGAAATTGTTTTTTTTGCAAAAGAAATGTTCAGTAAATTTCAGCATTACAGTTTAATCGTTGCTGTACTGGGGAATGAGAGAGATTCTGCTCATAAATGTGCTTACACTTTCTCTACCTTCCCTCTACCCAGGTCATCAAGACTCCAATGACTAGCCAGAAGACTTTTGAATCACTTATGGATTTCAGTAAAGCAGTAGGAAAGAGTCCTGTCAGTTGTAAGGTGAGTACATTTTGATTGTATAGTGTTCAGAAAGTCTGTTCTTGAAAATTATTAATTTTAAAGTGGTAGGTTTTAGTACATGAAAGAGCACTTCAAGAATTTCCAGGCTGCTTTTTGTCCAATTTCTCTTTCCTGTTAAAAGCATTTTGACAAGGACCCACATTTGCCACAAATTCCTCAGAGTGACCCTAGACATCTTGTCTAGAGCAGCAAAACACAAGTATCAGGATTTAGTTATTGGATTTTCTTTTCCAGTCCTGCAGAAGCCTGAACTGGAGACCATAAGCAGGAGCTTATCTTTAGCCATGCTAGAGACAAGACTGCTCCCTCTTGTACCATGAGGCAGTTGGATGAATCCTCTATGGTGTGTGCTCATTACAAGTTTTTCTTACAACTGCATTAACTAGACCCATATTAATCTTTGTTGCTTCGCAACTTTGTTTTTTAATTCTAGAGGAACACCCTAATTCCTAAGTACACTTTTTCTGAATCCGTTACGTTGCAGTCTGGGTAGCTTTATGCAAGCCATTGCCTTGAGTTTCACAGCCCCCAGAAGACATTTGGTCATAAAAAGAAGGGCCTGCAATCCGGTAGTTACCAGTAATTCAGCATCTGGATGCTGGATTCTATTTCTGGCTGTACTGCTAAATTGCTCTGTGGCCTTAGTTGACTTTTTTCCTGTTTCTGTCACTGTTTTGCAGTATGTAATGTGCAGAATATATGATAAATTATTGCTATAAATTAGCTTGGGTAGAGTGTAATGTGGTGCAGTCTCCATGTCTAAACCTTTTTTCAGTTACTGTTTGTAGAAAAAGTTGGTTGAAATTCTCTCAGTTAAATATTGAAATAAAATGAACACTAAACATTTGAAACAGTAGTAGTATATGAAATAATACTATATTTGCAAAGCTCTTAGTCGTTTCCTTTGTGGTTTTTATTTTGATTAAAGCTTGTGTAAAAGAAGTTCTGTTTCAGATCATTATCTTCTTGTGACAGCATGTATTAGCATTGATGTTTGATTGAAGTGGCCCTGACATAAAAAAGCATGATTTACCAGTGAGCAGTGGAGGAGAATTAGACTATTTAGCCAGGAATGTTTCTGGTAATGAACACAAAGAAAAACCTGTTAGGGAAGAACTGCTCTTCGTGTATCCTTCAGGAAATTGTATCAGGAGAATTTTGCTAAAGAAAAGACATTTGCCAACCGGCTGCATTAAATTGTTTTGAGATTAATTGAATTGGGCTTGTAGCAGTCTTACCGTTCTCAGTCACAATGAATGTTCATGTGCCATTTCTTGTTTGTGAAATTCCTCTTTTGCATTTTCATACTGAGCTGATAAAGCAGATGAAAAATACAGTTTAGAGAGTACCAGAAGTTGATTCAATAAGTGTCTTCATCCACTTGTTTAATCTGTCGAGTAGCATTTGAGCGTGGTATTGGTAAAGAATGTTTATTTAGAATCTATTTTTTTTTCTTTTTGTAGGATACTCCAGGGTTTATTGTAAACCGTCTCTTGGTGCCATACATGATGGAAGCTGTTCGACTTTTTGAGAGAGGTACTTGTTGGGATATTGACTTCAGGGAATGTTGACATATAACACTGTGAAATATTACATCCCTTCAGAAAAACCTTGGGATTCTCTCAAAACTTTCAGACCTTGAAGGCTGGAAGTGAATAATGAACATCAAATATGAGCCAATATGTATAGTGTTGGAAAGTTGGAAAGACCTTGTCTTCACTTTGAGATGTCAGTGTGTGCAGAGTTGGAAGGTACTAGTTACTTGTCTGCGAAATTTCTGGTGGTGGTAAAAGTTTCTGGTTTGATGATGAGAGTAGTGTCATTGTAAAAATATCTTCTGCCAACTAATCAAGAACCATCCTCTCTCCATCCCAAGAGATGTCAATGACAGTGGTTGAAAATCCCGTAATGGGATCATTGGCAAAATTTTCCTGAGTTCACTTGTATTTGGCTTATGAAATAAACCACCAATTTTCAGGTGAGGTAAGTAGTATAATACCAAGTGTCACACTGCACTACTCACATACAAGTGCCTCAGCTGTTGCCCCATGAAACCTGTTCATCTTCTATCTCCTGTTTAAGACGCAGGTTCTTTAGGAACTCGGATCTCACTGCTGGTCTCTGTTCACATTAATACCAAGGGTGGGTAGAAATAATCGCAAATTCCCGAAGAACCACTGAATTTTTCAGAGCACTGATAATTGTTTTGAAAGGAAACAAGCCAATAATATAGTGGATGAGAGGAAATCAGGGAGTATAATTACTTTTATTTCAAATGCTCTCCTCACAGCTGCGTGCTACTAAGAAGGCCATTCGAAAACATTTTGTTTTTGAAATCGCTGCTTTTTACAGATGAAAGCACTCCATTATCAGGATTCCACCAAATATGCTTTAAATATTAAAAATCTCTTACAGCACATGGAAGGGATGGTTTGATCTCCAGAAAAAAATATAAACCGACACTACTTGTTTATCCATCAACAGATGTACCTAATTACATCTCCAAGGGAGAAAAGATCAAATTTGGTGACTTGAAAGGCAAAGGCATGGATGTGAGGGGCATTATTCTCTTAGAAAAAGTAACAATTTTAAGTGTATGGGTTTGTAAAAGAGGTACCTTTGTTAAGTGACACATATCATTATACATATTTCAGGAGACAGTAGAACTTTTAATTAAATGTAGAAGAAAACAGTCACTGAGATTGTGTTAAAACTGACTCTTTTCTGCCTAAGGAAAACAATATTTTGATTTAATCTTTATTCTGTTTGTATTTTGTTCAACAGTATGATATTTCCAAACCTGTTAAAGTTCATTTATGAATTTTTAAGTGTAATGAAATCTATTTAAAAACTGATTACTGTTTTGAAAAACCTGATGGCTGTCTTCTAATTCATATTTTCCATTGAATCAGGTTAAATTTTTATCATCTTTTGCCTTAATTCTCAGAGTAGACACCTGAGCCTGATTGTCACCCACTTTAGTGTGAAATTGGGTCTCTTTCCTGGCAACCCCAAACACTGAAATATCATTTTTTTGGGTCAGTGCTGAGTCTTTACTTAGGCAAAATCTCCTTAAGTGTGCACTTTTGCACAGGCACAATGCCTTTAGTATATTAAGAGTGATTTAAACAGAGAGCATATTGTAAATATTAGTGTGTGGTGGCCTGTACTGCTGTGTTCTTAGGGGAAAACAAAAAAAAAAGCAGTCAGCCAAGTTTCTATGGAAATCTGCTTTATACTAGGAGAGTAGCATGAACTAGGGGTAGGACTTTTGTTTGCCCTTTTACTCTTTTTAATTATTTCATAACGCAGCTGTATCCTGTCAGGTGATGATATATATACCAACCGCTGTATTCTGTCAAGTCCTAACTTTGACAAACCAAGTGGGACAAATCTGTTGAAAAAAGGATGTACATCTGCATCAACTTCAAATGAGTTGAGGATTTACCTGTGTTGGAACTTGGGGAAATGAAATTATGTTAGAATTAAGTAAGGCCGATTTTCCGAGTTTCTCTGGAATAAAATGTATTTTTTTAAAAAAATGTCAGCTCTAAAGAGTAAAAGGAGATATGTGAAAGTTATTGCTTTATGCAGAACTTTGACTGAAGTTGTTGCATCTACAAAAGATTTTGAAAATATTTTTCTAAGATTGCCTGATCTAGGTGTGTAAGTTGTGCAGGCTATGCCAAGCTTTTGGACACCTTGAACGCCTGTACACATTTGAGCATGGAGGTTACTTAACCTCTGGGGTTTGTATGACTGGTTTTTTTTTGTAGGATCTGCAAAGAGATATGTACTACCTTTATCAAAATCTGAATTAGAAATAAGCAGTAGAGGTGCCTCTGCTTTCATGACAGTATAAAGTATGCATTGCCATCAAAAGAATGAGGTGAATATGAACTGTGACAATGTGGCAATGCAGGATTTGTGTTTTATAGGCACAGACTGAAGTAGAACTAACACATTTATGATAATTTTGAATATTTTTTTTAAAATAATTTTGGAATTCACAAGTTTAACTGCCCCTGCACAGTCTCTTCAGGCTACTCCTACGTACTATCTCTGATGCTGATGAATACCCTCTGGTGAAAGTTGCTGTGACTAAGGGTGTTACTCAGCTGCCCCTGCTCCCCTCCCCATGCCTGCCTTGCCAATCAGCTGCTATCACTTGCCTGCTGGCTGTTGTAAAGGCAGCTCTGTCATTTGCGTCGTTCCAAAGCTGCTGCTGATCTCATGAAGCTGAAATTGAGATCTTTCCTTATTTTGACTATTCAGCTGCCTCTAAATGAAGCTCTTGATTCTTCATAGTGACCAGCTCTTCCCCCTAGTCTTTCTGATAGGTTGACCACAGTAGCAGTAGCTCCATAAATAGTGTAGTGATCTATATTGAAATGCAAGAGGATGCTAGAAAAATGGAAAGCAGGCCTGCAGGGCTTTTTTTTTTTTGCTTTTTTTTTTTCTCTTGTGAGAGATTCAGCTTTACACTCCAGCATGTGTATGCTGACTCCAGTTTTTGTAGTTCTGAAACGTGCAGAGATTTCTGTGAAGAACTGTACCAGGGTAAAATAACAGTCTGTTCATTATTTATAAGTGGTGCCAAGTAGTTGCAGAATCTTCTCTGTTCATCAAACTGTCAATCTTTCTCTAGGAGATGCATCAAAGGAAGATATTGATGTTGCTATGAAGCTTGGGGCTGGCTATCCCATGGGTCCATTTGAACTGCTGGACTATGTTGGGCTGGATACCAGTAAATACATTATAGATGGTACTGCTTTATTATTCTTGTATTTTCTCCTATTCCCCACTCCTTTTAGCTAGATTATAGACAAATGTTCTAATGAAAATCTGACTCTCCATTAGTTTGAACTGAATGTTTGTGGTACAGCCTTTTAACTGTTGAGGAGAAAGGAGTGAGAATTCAGCTCAAATACTGTATGAGTACAGTATTTGTGCTGAATACCTATACCCTATGTACAGGGGGACAGAATATAGTGGTGGTTTTGCTGCATTCATCAAGATACAGTTGAAAAAATAATAATATTAATGGAATTTTATATAAACTAAAACGAATTAGTATTTATATACTGCAGATAAGGAGTCCTGATGAAAAGCAACAAATGTTGCACTCCCTATCCGTTTTCTGCCAGCCATGTTTTCCTTCTCAATTAATAGCAAACCCAGTAAATACCTTAAAAGATAGAAGTATACCTTCTCCTTTTTACTTCAGTTAATGTGTGGATGAATGTCAGTACCATACAAAAAAAGACATAATTGGTCATGGCTTGCTGGTGGTTGTTGTATTATTTTGAATGAGTAGCTTAAATATCCTCTGAGGAAGAATGTCACTTTCAAAATGGCATTTTCAGTGAAACCTTTTTTTTTGCTTTTAGCCAGTGCTATAGAATAGTTACATTGTTCTAACTGGCAGTGTCTTTTACAGGTAGAAATTCATCTTGGAATTACTTTTAACTTGATTTTCTTTTCAGCATAGCCTTTGTTTTATTTCCTTATACTTAACTATATATTAAAGGTTCTCACTTTTTAAAAAAAAGTATTAAAAATCCTCAGTTGTGGAGATTATAAGGTGTTCAGAGCAGACTATGCCTGAAGACTAATTCCTAGATTTTCTTATACTCATCAATACTGATCTGAGCTTTATGAAGCTGTATTGAAAGGTCTCAGAGAGTGTAGAGTAAGTTCTAAAACTCCTTCACCTTTCTGACCTCTTTATATTTTCTAAGGAGATGCAGATCTCTAATACCTTTGCGTATAAACAGAACTGTTACTAATTCCTCCAATTCTTTTCTTCCACCAGGATGGCATTCATTAGAGCCCAACAACCCTCTTTTTGCACCCAGCCCACTCCTGAATAAACTGGTACAAGAAAAGAAGCTGGGTAAGAAGACCGGAGAAGGATTTTACAAATACAAATGAACTCCAAGCTTCGAGAAGTGTTAAACTATTCAGTGTATGCTATTCACCATTGCCATATTACAGGTGAATTCTGGTTTAAACCTTCCCAAGGATGGCACAAACTGCATTTAGGACGTAACCCACCTCTGAACTGAGTGATTGCACTAGATAACTATTTTTCTGGTGAAGGCTTGATTCAGTAGAATATTTCTTTCTTGTAATTCTGAAAAGCTTTATATGTACAGTGCCTTCATGCAAATGTTGATTATTCAGGTGCAGAACAGAATGACAAGTGGATTTATGTATTCAAAACATTATTACATTAATGGGAAAAATCCTAAAAATAACCACACTTTCGTAAGAATAAAATTTTCAGCAATTCTGTGTTGAATGTCATGGCTTGTAGTTGATGTACTTGATTGTAGTCCGCTGGGTGGCAGTCTCTTTTCACTCTGGCAAATATGGCTACGGAAAGGCGATAATTCAGTTTAGGATTTTTCTTAACTGCAGTACTGAATCTGTAGGTGTAAATTGCAGTGCCTTGAATAATATTTTTTTGAATGTCATATTGTTTAAAAAATAAAAATTCTCCAATGGCAGGCTGTCACCTGAACAAAAACATTCCCAGTACAGCGTTTAAAAGCAAAACTCGTGTTGGGTTTTTCTGGCATTTTCAATTACTGGTTGAGTGTCTCCTTTTTCTACGTGCTGTAGGAATATAGTGAAGAGATGATTTCTATTCTGAAGAGCCTAATACATAGATTTGTTTTCTATTAACTAAGCTAGGAAGCCAGCGAAAACTTCTGTGTGCTTTCTAGACTCCTGTAAATTGACTTTGTTTACTGGTTATTCCTTTTAAGTGTCATTTTTGCACACTACACTACTACTGTAGTTGAGTATTTGGGGGGATTGAAATTGGAGTCTGTGCTGTGTAAACAAATAGGTGTGTCTGGCTGTGTAAGGCACCGTCTGTTTTGCAGTTTTATTACCTTCGGGCTTAGCAGAGCTTGCATTTATTCAAGGTGGAAGTGCTGCAAGTCCTGCCTTTTCTCGAAATACTGCAGAGCAGGTAGTCATGAGGATTCGAGTTCCAGTTCAGCTGAGTGCTAGACTTCTTTTACTTTGTGTGTTTTGGGTCTGCAAACTCAGTACTTACATATATATAATTAAAAGTATTTAAAAATATTAAAAAATATATTAAAAAATTATTTAACTCCTAAGTTGCTTCTTCCTCCCTCCCCCAACATCTAATTCTGATTGCATATAAAGAAATTAAGGCTGACAGATGCTAATTTCCTTGCACACTATCACACATAAAATCTCTGAGCAGAGGATAAAAATTCTTGGTTTATTGGATCCTGCTTTCTTGAATGAAAAGAGTTAAAAGAAAGAAATGGTACTGTAGACAGTCTCTTTCCTTTACTAATATATTGTTAAATTGAGTTGTTTTTCTAAAATACAGTCCACTTCTTGCATCTGAAGTCTGTTTCACTTGAAAGATCTTTGTGCCTGTAATTCAGTTTAGTGACTTTTGAGTGCTGCAGGATGAAGTTAGCCTCAGAACTGCTGTTTTCTATGGTAGTTAAAAATGGGAGTACATATTACTCATGTCATAAAAATTACTTTTTTTTTTTTACAGAAAGATTTAGGCAGAATTAACTTGATGCTGTAAAATCATTTTTATTTTTAGTTTGGAAATGCTTAGGTTTGTAGCAAGGCATAGGGTATTTAATATTAAACGTGCAAAATATTTTTCACTATTAAATGTGGTATTTTAGAAAAACAAACTTTCTCTAAAACAGTGTTTTCCTTTCAGGAGCTGTAACAACTACAGTATGTATTTATGTAATACACCCAAGAAACCTGAAAGAGACATTTGTAAGTTTGGCTTTCTGATTCAGAAGAGATTTCTTTTTCCCAGTAGCAAATGGGCCATGTGGAGGTACTTCCTGGAGGGTGGGGATGGTTTATTTTATCAGCGTGTGGAGTGCTGTGCCAGGATGAGCAGAGATGAGGTAGAGGACCAAGACTTCAAATACCCTCCCTTAAATCTGGATCAGAATGCATAGTGGTAAATGAGTGACTGAGACCATTGTATCATAGAATGGTTTGGGTTGGAAGGAACTTTAATGATCATCTAATTCCAACCTTTCTGCCATGGGCAGGGACACCTCCCACTAGACCAGGTTGCTCAAAGCCCTGTCCAGCCTGAATGCTTCCAGGGATGGGACACCCACAGCTTCTCTGGACAACATGTTCCAGTGCCTCACCACCCTCATGGTGAAGAATTTCTTCCTAAGATCTAATCTAAATCTATCCCCTTTCAGTGTGAAATTGTTACCTGTTGTTGTATCATTACACTCTCTGATAAAGAGTCCCTCCCTTCTTTTGCTCTTTAGTGAGGAGGCGTGGAGGATGTAGAAGGCCCTCCTTGGGTTCAAGGTCATGATGAAATTGGTCAGAAGTACAATATTTCACAGTTACTCCTGATTTGTACAAGAATTCCTTCAGTTTTGACAGTTTAAAGATGTGTAGGAGGCTTAAAGAATGAGTAATGAAATAAAGGAATTGTCTGTCCCCACCTCTCCTTCTCAGTGGGTTGAGCATGGTGCTTAAAACACCAAAGGTCGCGGGTTCGATTCCCGTTCGGTTCTCATTTGTTGCCTGACCTAGTCGAGAGGTGGCGTCCCTGCCCACGACAGGGAGGTTGGATTAAAATGATCTCTAAGGTCCCTTCCAGCCCAGGCCATTCTATGATTTCCCAGCCCTTTACATGCCTGTGACTTGACGCACAGGTATGTGAGCCACCTTCCACTGCTTGAAGTGTTGATGAGTGAAGGGCAATCTCCTGCTAGTCAGTACCTCAGACTAGGACATGCTCTCACCAGCCAGCTTTTCCTGAATTTTTATTAATAGGGGAACAGAGATTGTGGGAAATAAATGAGGGATAGAAGAGAAACAAGGAAGGATATTAGGTTTCCCTTACTGCCTGCTTTTAAAAACCTTTAGTCTTTGTTATCCCTTTTATCAGGAGGTCTCACAGATTTAGAGCATTTGCCCCACTTTGGTCAAAGCTTTGAGATGTGTGCTTGGCACAGCTTGAGGGCAGCTTGACAGCCAGCAGCTGAGGAGTCGGACGTGAGCCCAGCTACTGCAACTGGCAAGATGGCTCCAGATTCAGCATCTGGGTCATTTCAGCTGCCAAACATGCTGATGCGGCAGAGGGAGTTGAAAGCAGGATCTTAATTTGACTGGAGGACGATGCTTTGCGTGAGTGGCTTGTAGACTATCAAGTGCAAGATCTGATCCGAAGGGGAATTACACGTGTAGAAGTTAAAATTCAGCTTCGCTCTAACAAAAGAAATATTCTCCATTAATGGCACTGAGCACAATAATACTTGTATGTGGGTCAGTAGTAACAGCTGCCTGTTGAGTGCAGGTGTCCTAAAGTTCTAAATCTGCATCTATGTTTGCAAAAGTCATTGAGTTTTTCCACTGTATGAGTGCAGAAGATACAAGTATCAACCTGCAGTATGGGTTTGAACCTGGAATGGAAAGTAGAGTTTGTTGCTTCCTCCTTCCTTCATTGTGGACACTTACAGAACATCGCCTTGGTTTGTAAATTCCTATTTAGTTGGGAAAACATGATTGCCAAAGAATTTAATGTATGTTAATTGTCTCCTGATGAAATTTAGCCCTTGGAAATAAGTAGCTGCCTTGAAGTGAATAGCCAGGCTCTGTCCAGATGGGAGTTTTGTGAACCTATGCCTTTTTTTACACAGTAGGAAGAGGGGTTGACTTAGCAACTGCATGGAACAATTTGAAAAAATATTTTTTTTTCTTTCTTAGACAAGTTGGACTTTTCCCCCAAACCATCTGACCCAAGGATTTTGAAATGACAACACAAATGCCCTTCAAAAACCAGTTGTTTTGAGCAGCAGGCTATTGACAAGACAGGAGTTAACTCCAGTGTCTAACATGGGCTCTCCAGAGCCATGAGACCCAGCATTACCAGGTTGAGGTTTGTCAGTCGATCTCTTCCATAGATCTGCTATAAATGACTAAATGTTTATCAGACTGGACAAGGAAATATCAAGAAATTTGCTGTATGAGGCTAAGTGTAGTGAGAAATGATTGCCTGGTTAAATCTGTACCTGTTATTAGAAAGAGAAGGTATCTGAAAAAGAGGTATTTCCAGTTTGCTCACCCAAGTGGTTGTCTTGGTGTGAAAACGTCTTGTGTGTTCCTGACTTTGTCCCAGACTTTGATCAGGAAAGTCTGCAAATGTGTTAGGTCTAAGCTAACTCAATGTCACATATTCCTTGTGGTCAGAAAGGGAGTGCTAGAGGCTGTAGATACCAGCAAACAGTCTCTGTTGCGTTACTTTGTACTGTAATTGCAGTGCAGCATTGAGGTCTGAGATGCCTGAGGATGGTGTCATTCGGGTGTGTGTGCAGTGTAGGAGCATAAAGGTGATGGGATTGCATTGTTCCTTAGGGGCAAAGAAAGAGCATGATCAGCAGTGAGAAGTATGTGCTGTTTCTGCTGCTGCTTTGGGAAAGCACTTGGGACTACTTTATTTCATGAAAAATTCTTCTCCTTGTAGAGAGATTGGAAAACTTGTGTGAAACTACTGCTTCTCTAGTGAATTCTTTGTGTAAGCATCCATGGTGTAGCATCATGAAATATTTTCTGTCTTGAATGTTGCTATTCAAGCCTGTGCCCAGATACATAGCTGCTGGTTATTGCCAATGTTCTTACTAATGTTTTTTATTACTAATTATTACTAATTTATTACTAATTCTTACTAATAATTTTTATTAAGCTATCAACACATAATTGCCAAAGTTTAACGCGTGCTTGTTATTCTTGCATCTAGAGAAAGTCACTTTACGGTACCAAGTAGCTTTAAAGATGTAGGCAAACTAGAAACAGGTTTCTGTAGTTTGTAGTCACAGACTTGCCCTAAAAATTTAGTACAGACAGGTTTGGAGTTAATTTTTTCAAGAGACACAGGAGCCTTCTTGCACTTGTAGTTACGGTGCCGTGTTCTCACTTTTCTGACTAGTACCGCAGCAGTGACCCTACTATTCACTACAGTTTGCGACCACATGAGCAATTATAAAAGTGACCTGAATATGCCTATTTCCTCACGCTTTTTGGAAGAGCTGAGATGAGGAGCAAAAGCAGATGCTGTGATTGTTTTGAGAGCTCGATTTTTTCATGTTGTATGTTCCTTCAGTAGCTTTTCCTGTTGTTCACAGCCAGAGGGAAGTGCTGCTGCTGAATTCTGTTGCAGAAGGGTTAAGTAGAGCCACAATCTGGTAACTGTAAATACAATTTGTAGAATGATCTTTCTTGAATATTGTGGTCCTCTCAAAAGTTCGTGTTAAAACTGAAATCCCTTTTTGTCTACTGTTTGCTGTCCAGTATACTTTGCCATTTATAAATGAAGTGCTATGCAGAGTCTTAAATGTGTGTGATCACAGAACATTGGGTGATGAGGTCTGGGGTTGTTACTGATATTTTATTAATCAGATTTAGGTTTGTGTGCCCACAGAGCAGCTTTGCATTTGTTCAATTCACTCTTTTATTCCCTTTGAGATTTTCTATTTGGTTTTCTATAAATTGCAAATAACTTGCAGCAATGCATTCTTTGCAGAGGAACTAGCACCGTAAAGCTTTAATGCTGGCTGGATGGTTTGGTTGCTTCTGGGGTAGGAATAGCACAAACCACCAAACCTAGTTATTAAAGGAGCTGTTTCTTTTGTCCTGTGGTGGCACGAGGCATCGCAATGAGGCAGAAGGCCAAGTTTTGTTTCCAGCCTTGGGTCAGATGCTGTAAGTTGGCCAGGGCACAGGAGGATATTTTAGCACAAGGCTTTTGCTTGGCGGGCACTAAGGAACTTGTCGCTTACTTTGGCTGTTTCATGCTGCCAGATAACAGGATTTTTTCCTAGCCCGTTGTTCACTGCTGCTTTGCTTGGTGCAGCTCTGTCCTGCCTGGTAACAGCTTCTTCTATTCTGGTCCTGTTTTTCTGCCAGCAACCACTTCTAGAGTGGTTTTCTGTAAATGGACAAACCCTTACAGTATTCGCTAGTTAAAGAATGCAAAATCTTTGTCATTAGTAACCTAAACCCCCCATTTGGAGTCTTGGCTTCAGCAACAAAAATCTTGTGGATTAACCACTTTCACCAGTGAGAGGCTTTCTGATGAGCTGTGGGAAGAAGTGTATGCTTGGCGGTAGGTCTACAGTAAACAGCTGGAATTTGCATGTGGTGAATTAGCACCAAATAAAATCCCCCTTTTTTTTTGCGTAGTTATCCTTGCATACTCAAATGAATCTATTAAACGTTTGTGCAGTAGAAATTGGTAAAACCACACATTTACAATAAGCGGGTTTTGGTTGTGCACAGACTGAGATTTATCTGCTCTGCTGGTGGCAGAGCCTGCACGGGTGTAATGTGATGGTCTGTGACCTGGTGAAGGGACCACTCTGTTCCTGACTCCTCCCTGGCATGCAGGGATGCCCTCAGCTGGATTGAAGCACTGCAGCCCTTGGAAACCCTTGCTTCAACTCTGATTCTTCAACTATTTTACATTAACTTTGTTTGAGACCTGCTGTTTTGACTCCCACAAAGTTCCAAACATAAGCAGGTGTAAGATATACTGCATTTCTCTTTCACAGGCTTTTTAGTTGTTGGTTTTCTCTGAAGATTGTAAAAGCTAAAATGTTTCTGACAACTGCTTGGAGTCCTTATTCCTCTGAAGATGACAAGAGGGCTAATGGATTCCTTACAGCTGATGTTGCAGTTGTTTCTTCTTTGCAATTTAGGGTGAGATTTCTAAAAGCCTTTTCCAGTTGGAAGTCCACTGTTTTCCAAAATGTCTGAGCAGGTGAAGCATCTAACTTCCAGTGATTTTTTTTTCAGCACTGAAATGCTTCTCAGAAGTTGAAAGTATTTATGGAAGGGCCTGATTTTGGGGTCCTGGGTTTATTTAAATCTGGAATGTAATTTTCAAAAGAACAGGGAATGTAGAGGAGAACTGGCGTGGATTTTGATGACAAGAGAGGATGTGAAAGAAAATAAAAATTTTCAACCTTTTCCTCCTCTAGTTGCTGTTTATCTACTTCCCTGAACATAATCAGTTGCAGGAACAAGACTCTGCTCTTGCTGCTAATGAGTAATTTCAGACAGTAGCAATCTTAACAGTCAGAAAAAGTGCTGCCTCCTGATTTCTTCACTCTCCTGCTTCACTTTCTCTTGAGCCAGAAAGTGGCTCAGCAGTTTACAGATCGATTTCTGGATGCTGTCATGATGTTAGTGTCAGAGATTGAGCAGGGCAAGTTAGGCACCCAAATAAGGGGTTTAAGTGCTTAAAAAAACCCTGTGTGCATCCTTTGAGGAAGGAATGTGGGTGAAATAGGCTTCAGGGAAATACTTAATTGAGAGAGAACTGATTTGAATGAGGCTCTGGATTCTAAAACCCAGTCAGGGTGCTTTTAGGAAAATGGCAGTGTCTGTGAAGAGTGAGATCTGTGATAAGCATTTAAATAGCTTACTTTAGAGTAGGAGACAGATGATACTTGGAGAATTTAATTTATTCAATACTAGAGAGATGAAGTTTTTAAAGTGGTAAATTTTCCTTTTAAAAAGGAGAGAGAATATGAGGGGGGGAAGATGCTGTTAATTTCACATAAGTGGTTTTCCTGATACCGTCTTTTTTATTTCTTTAAACAAAAGCATTAATTGGAACTGAGGAAGAAGTCTTTCTCTTTCTTAGAGACTTGGCATTTTATTTTTGGCTAACACTGAAAGCTATTGTTGCCTAAGTTGACGCTAAACTGGCAAATCTATGAACTGAAGCCAGTATTGTTACTTGGATCTAAATTTGTAAGGACATTTGGTTGTCTAAGAATAAGAGTTGAGTGTATAGTTTACCTCAAGGGCAGAGCTATACTCTAAAGATTATTTGCACAGGCTTACAGCTGAAAACGTTGCTTAGCTTGTTGACACGTGACATTTAAAGTTGCATGCCAGTGGAAGGGAAGAATAATGGCAAATGGTGATGAATACGTCAAATGATCATACAATAGGCACAGTCCTCACCCGCAGGCTCACTGCTTTTTGGCAAAAGGCAGAGCTTGTCCACAGTGGCAGCTAACATTACAAGGAGGAAAGTTTCCAGTGAAGACTGTGATTTTGAAAAATCACTTTTATTGTGTTTTTAGGGAATGAACTGCTTCAGTGATAGAGAAGACTGAGCTTAGCTGTGGCTGGTACCAGTTTGACTTTGAATTCATTTTAAATCGCATTATGAGAGCAGTAAAAACCCGTGGGCGCCTAGCTCAAATTGCAGCTTATTTATATTGAAATTGGGAATTAAAACCTAAAAATCAGTCTAAATAATTAAATTAAATCAGTCTAAACAAAAGCCATGCCCATAAAGCACTGATCTGAGTGTAGCAATTTGCTAAGGCTTGTTTGCCCACAAAACTTGATTTCTTTTAACTAATATTCCATGTAAATTTTTGGCTTCTGGCAGGGAAGGAGAGCCACTTCCTCTGCCTTCTGTGTGGAAGGAAGTTGTTCTGGAGAACTTGCTGGATCTGCTGAGGAACAGAGAGAGCAGTAACAAAATTTGATATTTGACATGGCAGTAGGAAAGTCAGCACGTTAAAGCATTTTAGATACCTTTTATAAAACTGATTTCAAGCTGTGAATTAACAAGGACATCTTTCAACCCCAACTAGTATATGCACCAGAGAACTTTGCAGGCTTTCCTGTCCTGTTTGGGAGTTGTCATGTCTATAAATTACCTAATTTAACTAAGTATTAGTCATCTGAAAAAAAATCGATGAAATCTGGTAAAGGGACAAGTGAGAAAGTGCTGCCTGGTCGTCAGTGTCCAGCAGTCATAGTAGTGGTGGCTAGTTGGGATGGTGTTAACCCTTTTCCTTTTTGTCTTTTCTGTGAGGTGTTACTTCTTTGTTACAACCCTTGGCCTAAGTGTAGGTCTCCCCATGCTTCCCTGGGATCACGGAAGTGTAATGCTACAGTAGCACACAACAGAAAATAGTTCAGGTGAAACACTTAAATCCACACCCGTCACCTTACTCTATTCTCTTATTGTTCCCTGAGTTGTTACTATTCCTTTGCTTCTGGAAATGAGGTGACTCCCTGTACTGGGTTCAGCTAGGATAGGGTTAATTCTCAGTAAAGGAGCTAGTCGGGAATAGGGAATAGCTCAACCAAACCAGTCGCTAGTCAAAGGGATATTCGATACCATCGTGACGTCATGCTCAGGGTATGTATATATGGAGCGGTCGGGGTGGGGGCGCTCTCTCTTTCCGGTTTTCGGTCCATTCGGGTTGGTGAGATCCGCGTTACATGTTACTCGCGTTATATTTGGTTAAACGTTACTGTTATTTCACTGTTATTGTTACCATTTTATGTTCACCATTAAAATGTTTTTATCTCAACCTCACGAGGCCTTTGCCTGCGGCTCCTTTCGGGCTCTTCCCCTCACTCTCGGTAGGGGGGAGGGAGCGACCACGTGGTTCCTTTGTTTCCTTCCCGCCGGTAACTCGGCTCGAACCACAACATCTTTTGGCGCCCAACGTGGGGCTCGAACCCACGACCCTGAGATTAAGAGCCTCATGCTCTACTGACTGAGTTAGGTTACCAGGGGGAAGGAAACAAAGGAACCACGTGGTCGCTCCCTCGCTCGCTCCCCCCTACCAAGAGTGAGGGGAAGAGCCCGAAAGGAGCCGCAGGCAAAGGCCTCGTGGGGTTGAGATAAAAACAGGTTTTTTTAATGGTGAACATAAAACGGTAACAATAACAGTGAAATAACAGTAACGTTTAACCAAATATAATGCGAGTAACTTGTAACGCGGATCTCACCACCCGAATGGACCGAAAACCGGAAAGAGAGAGTGCCCCCACCCCGACCGCTCCATATATATATACCCCGAGCACGACGTCGGGATGGTATCAAATATCCCTTTGACTAGCGACTAGTTTGGTTGAGCTATTCCCTATTCCCGACTAGCTCCCCTACTGAGAATTAACCCTATCCTAGCTGAACCCAGTACACTCACAAACAAAAATGATAAGGGCTTAGTGAGACAGCTGTCAGAGTAAGGTGATCTGAAAAATTCTTCAAATCTTGGTTCATAAATACAGTGTACTCTGTGTTTATGTAATTGTGTGGTAGCAGTTACAATAACTATACCTGTAGTGTAGTTTTATGCATCTCATTTAAGATAACCCTTAATTCTTCTGTCTGCGGTTTACATTAGTTATATATGTGGTTTACACTAGTTATATATAACAGTGTCTGATCCTCACAGCATATCTATGAGCTAAGGAAGTGCTATCCTTGAAATGCATTTGGGGAGCAGACAGACAGGGAAAATCTTCCTTAAATTGACTCGACAATAGTCTTTTCCCTGATTCTTTTTTTAAATATCATTTATTTCCAAACTGGACTGAATGAAGATACAATATAGGTATTAGAACTGTCTTTTTCTGTTCATAGGAAATCCAGCATCAGGTCATTGGAAAGGAGAGCCAGCTTCCCAGTGGATGAGAGCACTTAGCAGGGCTGTTCCATGAGCAGGGAAGCCCCAACGGCCCATGAGGAACAGGGCAGGAGCAGAGGGGAGAGAATTGGGAAGACAGAGAAACTCTAGAGCAGGACTGAAATCAAATGGACCAGAGGAAGAAGGGAATAAACTGCCTGGATATTGAGAAATTGCTTGCTATTCTGTTTCAGTAAGTAATTTCAGTAAATTCACACATGGAAAAACTAATAATAAAAAATTAAAGGAGGGAGTAACTGCTTTAAAATGCCAGTATAGGCAAAACGAGACTGAGGTTAATTGAGTCATGTGAGTGGTTTTATTTCTGAGTCAGGCAGTTGTACCAGTCCCACACAAAAGGAAACTTCTAGACCATATGTCAAAATCTTCCTTATAAAAGCTGAATTTTCAAACAGTGACTGAAAACACACATTAAATTTGTTGGGGGATCTTAGGTTAAGGTGTTTTGATTATGTATTCTTTCAGGACATTGTACTAAAAAGTTGAATAGAGTTGGAGCTATCAGGTTTTTACAGGAAAAAAAAAAGCAATGTCTGTTCTGGCACTGTTCTGGTTTGTTTGCAAATATGATTACTGCCTGTCTAATTTAGGATAGAGTAGAGAGGCAAAAGTTGTGGCTGATGTTGTTAGTCATGACAAAATACAGCAGATTTCACAGGAGAAGAGTAAGAAGGTAAAATATTTCAGGATAGCAAAAGCAGCAACTAGATTTTAAGCATCTTGTACATCTCCAGTTTTGAAACTGTCTCAGTCAAGGGATGTAGCCACTCCCATATTTTGGTGGCTACTGTCTCCTCTTATTAACCAGCACTTCACTTTCACAGGCAGGTGCTGAGAAGAACTAACCTGTATATTGCATTTTGCTTTGTCAAGATCTGAATCGTTGTTTCTGTGGCTTGTTCTGTCTGTCTTAAAAGAAGACACAGAGATGGTCCTCTGTCAGCCTAATCAATATCCTGCAGGAAATTTTAGCCAGCTTTTTAGCTGTAGGAAATTAGTCTAAATTCTAAGTGTTGCCTCTCCAAATAAGTGTCTTGACCACCACTTAGTTGTAGTGTGTTATTTTTATTATTCCGTAGAAGATTTTGTCATAGTTACCTTTCCTCAGCACAGTGAACAGGACAGACTAGTTCTTGGGTGAGTTGCACTTCTGGTATGAGATGGAACTTTTTCTCCTAGCTCTGCTGGTTCATGTTGGTTTTCGTAGCTGAGAGGGGTGCACAAACCTGTCACTTGTTTGTGTTGGGTTGCTGGGAGGTGGGATGAGTGAGCTTATCAAAATATGTTCTGTAGAATATAATTCATAGAAGGAAAACCTTATTATCCCAGACCAGCTAAGCAGCAACTATTGTTGCAACGAAGCAGACGCTGCTTCTGTGGCTCACTGAAGCCTGAATTGTTGCACGCTGAGTGTGCCAGCCAGAGAGAAGACGTCACTTAAAGCCTGTGGCCTGAAGGTATGAGTATTTACCTGGGAGGATGGGGAGCGGAATTTTAGTCCTTACTTAGACCTGGCTGAAATCTGGTGGTTCAAGAGGTTAATTTCCCATATTTCTGGCAGATATGTCCCTTTTCCTGGGGCTGCAGATGCTTGTTTGCTTGTGTGTTTTCTAAAGCTGATCTTTATATCTATGAGGAGACTCACAGGGCAAATTCATACGTTAATCCAGAAGTCCTCTTCCTGATCTGTCCTGGGGAAAAATTAATGCATTCGGGCACATTTTCTAGGTTTTTGGTGTCATGGCCAAAACAGGAGGCCATTACAGCAGGCCACTTTCCTGTTACAGCTGCTCTCCTTTTGGCTAACAGCCTTCTTAGCTGAGTAGTTTTGTCACTGACCTGACTTAGGAGAAATGTGTTCCTGGCTGAGAGGCTTCTGGGTATGTGTGGAGTCGTTTCTTTCCCCCATAATGTTCTACTTTTTATTAGGTCCTTATGCTGGAGGAGAGGCTTCCTGGCATGTTCATCTTGTGAATGCAAGGGAACAAACTGCAGTTGTGTTATTGGAGAGGTCAGTGGGCACTTCTTAGTTTCTACAGGGTCCTTCATTTTCTGTCTGTCTTGCTTTAGCCTAATTAGCCACCATGTAGATCAGAGCAGGAGACCATCAGGAAACGGAATGGTTGCTTCAAAGCCTTGTGCGCTGTAGTGCTTTCAAAGGAGTGCTGGTGACTGACACTCTGGATTCAGCTGTCCTACAGCCTGGAGCAAGGATCGCGTCCTTAAGGGCCTACATTTTCTGCCTTTTGACCTAACCATTGAGCTGTCACGTGCACAACTAACTTACTGCCTCATCTGTTGGCTAATTCAAGGCGGAAACGACAGCAGAAGATAATTCTCTAGAGCTGGTGAGTTCCTATAAGCGCAACTAGTGAATCTGTCATCACATGCTGTGTAAGAAGCCAAAGTTAGCCTGGAGCATTGTTCTTTTATGTAACAGAGGGAAAATGTCTCTGGTCCAGGTGATGGAGAAGCCTGAGGAGCCAGACCATCCTGTGATGTTGACCTGAATAGCTGTAAATAATCCTAGCTCAACTGCCCTGTTCTGTCAACTGCCCTGTTCTGTGTCTTTGCCCTCTGCTGTATTTTCGGGGAGAGGAGGGATAAGGATGTTTATTTCCCAACTATCAGGATATACCTTGTATTTATGAATGGGACTACCTGTACTGTGATACGTGCTGAAGTGGTTTTGGTGCATGCATAGAATGAGGTATATGGAGGGAGAATGGGCTTATGAATGCTTGTATGGAAGAGCCTGGATAATTAACTCAGCCATTAGGTAGAAGCATTTAAATCCTTAAAGACATTTTCTGTGGAAAATACAGGGTAATCATCTTTCTCCTCAGGCACACGAGAGAGACAAGGTTAGATGCTGATTTCTGCCTAAATTGCACATCAGAAATTTAGGAGTCGTTTTTGAGTGTCACCTGGAATAATTTATTCAGTGTCACAAGGATTTAAACCTAGTCTTACTGCCAGGGCAATACCATCATCGCTAGCCCATTTTTACGAGCTCTTCTGTCTCCGCTGACTACCTGGTGTGGTACAGTGAAGGCCCAGGTCAATCTGCTCTTCAAGTCCTGCAGGAACAAATGCTGATTAGCAGTAGGGGACAGGAGCAGACACTGACCCAAGTTACAGAGGCTACTCCAGGATAGCAGTGTTAAACAGTTTCAGGTACTCTCATGGGAGCATCCGAGGCCTTGCATATTAGTTAACCTTTCCCATAGTTGCTATATGCAAAAGGTCTTTGATCTATGAATAAGCCCAACACATGATGCTTGCTCACTGTATGTTAAAAGCAGAGATGTTATTTTTAGCTCCTGAATTCTTTTTCTTCTTCACTGCTAGAGCTGAAAGACCTTTCATCATTAGGACAAGCAACTCTTCACTACCTAGTGTGTTTGGGACAATGTGCTACATAAGCCTAACACCTCTGTTGGGGACATTTTTTTTGCAAAATGGGTAAGTGGCTTTTTATTTAGCCACTAGAAAATCTAAATAAAGTAGTCATGTTTTAAAAAGTTTTTAAAAGAACTGTTATCTTTGGAACATGTAATTTACAAATCTCACTGCAGTAATCCTTGATTTAAAACAATTACTGCACTAAAGTATTTACTTTTTTTCCCTTTAGAAACAAAACCAAACCCCAAACCAAAAACCAGACACGTTTCCAGCAAAGGCTGGGATAATTTAATGGAAATGTTGCCAAGTCTTGCAAAACTCCAGTATACAGTTGTTCTCTCAGAGTTCTTTTCTCCTGCAATCTGAGAGCGTTCCCTTGACTGCTCACTTGTTTTGCTTTTTTTTAAACTGTTTTAAACTTGCACGTCAAGGTTTTGGTAGTGGGGGGGCGCTTGCCCCATGTCCAACAGAGCCAATGCCAGCCAGCTTCAAGACAGACCCAGTGCTGACCAAGGCCAAGCCAATCAGCAATGGTGATAGCACCTCTGTGATAATGTATTTAGGAAGGGAAAAAAGTTGCTGTGTAGGTGCAGTGGCAGCCAGAGAAGAGAGCAGTAAGAGTATGTAAGAGAAGCAACTCTGTAGACACTGGGGTGAGTGAAGAAGAAGGGGGAAGAGGTACTGCAGGAACCACAGTAGAGATTGCCCTGAGTTGCAGTGAAGACCACGGTGAGGCAGGCTGTCCCCCTGCAGCCCACAGAGGTCCGTGGTGGAGCAAAGTGCAGCCCGTGGCAGACCCCATGCCAGCACAGGTAGATGCCTGAAGAAGGCTGTGATCTTGTGGGAAGCCCACACTGGAGCAGGCTCCCAGCAGGACCTGTGGAAAGAGGGATGCCTGCTGGAGCAGGTCTGCTGGCAGGACTCGTGACTCTGTGGGGACACACTGGAGCAGTCTGTTCCTGAAGGATCTCACCCAGTGGAAGGGACCCATGCTGGAGCAGAACTGCAGCCCGTGGGAAGGACTCATACTGGAGAAGTTTGTGTAAGTAAGGCTGTCTCCCATGAGAGGGGCCCCACACTAGAGAAGGGTAGAGTGGGGAGAGCCCTCCCCCTGTGAGGAGGGGGTGGCAGAGACAACGTGATGAACTGACAACAACCCCCATTCCCCGTTCCCCTGTGCCACTTCAAGGGAGGAGATAGAGAACTCAGGATTAAAGTTAAGCCCAAAAAGAAGGAAGGGGTGGGGGGAAGGTATTTTTAAGATTTGGTTTTATTTCTCATTATCGTACTCAGATTTGATTGGTAGTAAATTAAACTTATTTCCCCAAGCTGGGTTTGTTTTGCCTGTAACAGTAATTGCTGAGTGATCTCCCTGTCCTTATCTTGATCCACGAGCCTTTTTTTATATTTTCTTTTCCCTGTCCAGCTGAGGGGGAGTGATAGAGCAGCTTTATTGGGCACCTGGCATCCAGACAGCATCAACCCACCACGTTAATGCAATCACTAGTTGCTAGAAATACATATTAAAACAACTACAATGCTGGTTACGTTCTTACAATTGGGTTTGTGTGCAGTGCATGCTGGTTTGAGAGGAAGCTGTTTTATAACATTTTTAATTATGAATTTTCTAATGCAACAGAGTTTAAGGGTCAGTTATAAACAATCTAATCACAAAGCTTCCTTAGGCAGTAACTCACCCATGTCATTTCTTGTAGCTCAAGCTTGATTCAGTCCAGTCTCACACCAAACAAGATTCAGGAGCTAGAATACAAGGTATGCTGATTCATTGTACAATTCATATTTCCTTTGCAGTGCTCACAAACTCTTGGAATAGTTTGTCTGTGGCTTGTGTTTTTTCTCCTTTGGAAGTCCTTTAGTAGAAGTCAGGAAGCTGTGCCTGTTTTTCAAAGCTATGGAATACCAGTCCCTGAAGAAAACGGGAAAGGTGTCAGAGAAGTTGCTGGTAGCGTTTGAGGCTTGAAAGACTCAAACACTTGCATTTTCAGTTTTGAAGTGTGCAGAGGAGCTGCTTCCTATTGCAGGAATCTCATCTCATGGGCACCACTGGCAGCAGGTAGGCTGTGCCAGCTCTCTGGATCTGACACCATGAAACCAGGCCATCCACAGCCAGTTCTGCAGCCACCTCCAGTCCCTGACTGCATGATAATTTATACAGCTATAAGAAATTAAACTGTGGGCTCCTACCACTTGAGTGGGCACGGACTGCATCCAGAAAGGAGATCTGTATTCCTAATGCATTCACAAAGATTTTAGTAGGAAACTGAAGATATAGGGAGGGATCATAGACCCTGGTACTTCCACTTGTGCCAAATCAAACGAAGAAGCATAAGGGAGCACACGGAGCCTGTCCATCCCTTAGTCCTGGTGTGAAAACAAGAGGCTTCTGCTCACTTTAAGAAGAAAAAGAAAGTCATCCAAACTGACTCCAGGTGAGCAAACAGCCGAACAGACACATTGCATTTCCTACAAGGGAAGACTGAGCCAAAAGTCTTCAGCTTTAGAAGTGACTATGTCTTCCTGGGCTTGCTTATACCTTCGAGGGATTCTGGCGCAAGCCATTCTCATTTTTTTAAGCCAGACAATTGACTTCAGTTTTATTACAAAGCTTTTATTAAAAAACAAATGCTCAGCACATTAACTCAAACTGGAATGACAAAAAAAAAAAAACCAAACAAAACGGTTGACAGTATTTTTGGCAAAGGCTGTGCCTTACTATTTTAAAAAATGAGTACATCAATGCTCATTTCAACAACTGGCATAAAATCCCACTAACAGGCTAACAAAAACGGATACAAATACAGAACAATCGAAGTAATAATTCAAGTGCTGGGCTTTTTACAAGGAGAAGGGGAATGGGTGAGAAGAACTCACTGCAGTCAGATTTGCTGGATGTATTGCTTATGTTTACAGAGTAGATGATGCGAGACTGACGTGTCTACTGACCAGCTGACTGTTGTTACATTTATTTAGTTCTATAGGACACTGTATTATATAGACTGAGAGGCCACTATTTGTTACAAATAGTTTAACAAAAAAGCCACCTTTTTTTCCATACAGGTTTTTCCTCTGGAAGAAAAAAAAACAAACCAAACCCTTTTATTTAAAAAGTATTTTGGATTTCTGACACTTGTTTAAAAGCTCATACCTAGTAAAATATACACCAAAGAAATTACAAACTAAAAGTTAAAATATAAAAGCATTCAAGTTTCTTAAAAAAGCTAAAATCAAAATTGATCCTGTCGCACCATTAAATAAAAAGAAGGTTGAGTGTGTCATCCTGGTCCAGGCAAATTCCATTCCTCGATGTGCTGTATGGGGCAGCTGTGGTCTACGTTACTCTGTTGGCTGAAGCAGGCAGAGACAGCCACACTACTTTGCTGACTCGGTACGGACACAGATGAGACAGGGGCTTAAGAGTGCAAGGCAGAGGTGGAGTGAAAACAAAAGCTGCTCTGCTCACCCAGGAACTCATTTGCTCTATTTATATCGGGGCTGGACCTCGTGATAGTGAAGAATTTTGGCAGTGATTGTCTTTATGATTCAGTGTCTCTAGCAGTGACATCAGGGTGAATGACATCCTAGACAGACTCCTTGGGGGTGGTCTGTGTGGATGAAGGACACACCTAGGGTTTAACAAGCTTCCATCTCCAGAAGGGGTCCTGGTGTCGCCGCCTTTGCTTTGCAAGTTGAGAAAGCATTTCTTTTCCCACCTACAGGGAGGGGAAGAGAGAAAGAGTGTGATGAAGACAATGTGAAGGGGTTTTTTGTTCTTTTTTTTTAAATCCTCCAACAAAGCTGGTGATGGTCACTGTAACTCTATGACACAACTGTATTAGTGGAACGTGTGCTTGCAATGTCAAAGTTAAACGCAAAGTATTCCTACTTGATCTTGCTTGAAGTTTGCAAGATTATTTAGGGAGACTACTTTGGACTACTTTAGATCTCCACCCCAAGTAGAAAGGTGGGGTTTAAGCCATTTAGACATTCAACAAATGACAGAAGTAATTCCCTTTTGTAGTGAATTTCATTTATCTACATTTGACACACATTCTGTTATAAAGCTAGCCATCCTCAAGCTTTGGTACTACAGTTACTGAAGTCAATTAAATCTCTACTTCAGAGCCTCAGCTCTACTCCTTGCAGAAACGAAGAAATGCTGTGTTCTGTAAGCAACTGAGTAGAGACATATGGCGGGTGAGCACTGGCCCTACCATGCATCCACACGACTGGGGAGGATCTGTAGGGAACATCTTCCAGTTGCATAAGAGCCATGGGCCTCTTACCTATCAGTAAAGTTCACTAGGATCACACAGAATCACAGAATGTCAGGGGTTGGAAGGGACCTCAAAAGATCATCTAGTCCAGCCACCCTGCCAGAGTAGGATCACCCATCGCCCCTTTTCCTGTCATTGGATGTCACTGAAAAGAGCCTGGCTCCGTCCTCCTGACACTCCTCCTTGACATATTTGTAAACATTAATGAGGTCACCCCTCAGCCTCCTCTTCTCCAAGCTAAAGAGACCCAGCTCCTTCAGCCTTTCCTCATAAGGGAGATGCTCCACTCCCTTCATCATCTTTGTGGCTCTGCGCTGGACTGTCTCAAGCAGTTTCCTGTCCTTCTTGAATTGAGGGGCCCAGAACTGGACACAATATTGCAGATGTGACCTCACCAGGGCAGAGTAGAGGAACAGGAGGACCTCTCGCAATCTACTTGCTACCCCCCTTCTAATACACCCCAGGATGCCATTGGCCTTCTTGGCCACGAGGGCACATTGCTGGCTCATGGTCATCCTGCTGTCCACTAGAACCCCCAGGTCCCTTTCCCCTGCACTGCTCTCCAGCAGGTCAGTCCCCAACCTATACTGGCATGTGGGGTTATTCTTTCCCAAGTGCAAAACTCTACACTTGCCCTTGTTGAACTTCATAAGATTTCTCCCTGCCCAGCCCTCCAGCCTGTCCAGGTCTCTCTGAATGGCAGCACAGCCTTCCGGTGTGTCAGCCACTCCTCACAGTTTTGTGTCGTCAGCAAACTTGCTGACAGTGCTCTCTAATCCCTCATCCAGGTCATTGATGAATACATTGAAAAGCACCAGCCCCAGCACTGACCCCTGAGGGACCCCACTAGACAGAGGCCTCCAACTAGACTCTACCCCATTGACCACAACTCTCTGACTTCTTAGCGACCCACCTCACTACTTGGTCATCCAGATCACACTTCCTCAGTTTACCTATGAGGATGCTGTGGGAGACCGTGTCAAATGCCGATATCCGGATAGACCACATCCACTGTATCTTGGAAGGATTTATGTTCTTATAGCACGTGAAAAGGCCAACAGTGGAAGCTTCAAAGGTATGGCTCATCCAGAGAGGAACAGTTCATCATTAGGTCTCTGGGTTACATCAGCTGACTTATGCAATTGCTAACTCAACCACCACCCCTGCCCTTCTGACCCAGACAACTAGGTTGTAACAGGGACTCCACCCAAAGACTGTCTAATGAATCAGGCATTTTTCCACAGACAGACATATGCTCTCCAGTAATGGTCTCAGGATTATTGGTATCTCAGAAAATCTGTGTTAACTTCTAGGCTTCCAGGTAGTACTCAGCTGCCAAACAAACAGAGGGTTGAACGAGCAGAGCTTTTGAGAACAACCAGTATTTGCACAGCAATGCGGTTTGGTAGAGAAGGCGAGTGAGTTTTCACCAGAAGAAACACAAAATGCACCTTGAATCATGCAAGGCAAGACAAAACAAGTTTAGGAAGAGATGGTTTAAACCGTAAGTCAAATTTCTGTTGGACTAATCATAATAGATAAACTGCATGAGCCATTTTGCCGATACTGGTTGAGTACAGCTCTTGAGTAAGGAGTTACACAGGATAATGTACTCCAGGGTAGAAAGCTTCCACAACTGAGGCTTTCAGTTTTGGATTTGATTTTAGTGGGCGCAAGCTGAGGGCCCAAAATCTTGCTAAACAAGTTGACTCTTCATCAGAGGCCACCCACATGGCCATTGTTTTAATGGAAAGTTGAGGACACTGAAAAAGTTTAGTTGCAGACTAAGGTTGAACAAGCAGAAATTTGTATTCTACTGCCTTGTATAGCTTTAATTTGAAGGATACTCTCCCCTCCCCCCAGATATCACCATTCCTAATGCATAAATGAATATTTTTCACCTGCTGCTAGTAGCCACAAAGGGACATTTAAAGTCACATTGGCCTCTTAAACAGCACAGCTGAAAGTCCAGTGGGAAACCAGTCATTTCAACAGTGGTGGTCTGTATTGACTAATTCAGTTCCTATTTCCTCATAAAACCAGCCCAAGTCCCAACTAAAAAAAGCCTTCCTGCCTTTTTTTTTTTTTTTTTTTTTTAAGTAGCACAGTGCTCTGTACACACATGCAGATCAAAGAGCTGTGAAGGGCTCTACCTTTCCAAGGAGCACGAACGAGAGGCCAAGCAAACAGGAGAGGAACACTGGGGAGAGCACCCTGCAGCTTTATATTTATTTTGTGCCTTTTCATCCCGGATTTTCAAAGGTTTGGTCCAGGTTGCTCTTCCTGGGAAGGTTTTCCTCTCAGTCTTACATGAAAACATTCAGTTTCCTGTTGAGGAATGGCCTTGAGGCGCCAGGCCAGTAGTTCACAGCAGCCTGATACAAGCGCTTCGATTCAGAGCTACTCCCCATTAGCAGCCAGGAATGTCTACTTCACCGAAGGAAATGAAATGCTCTTCTGTTGAGATGGTTCCCTGCCTCCTCCCCCCTTCCCTTACCAGCAAGCCGTCTTTGAAGTCAGGAGGTTAAAATAACGACCGCGGCCTTGCTCTGGCCCTCAGTTTTTTCAAACAGTGGCCAACGCTTCTTTCTCGATCCAAAGGCAGCTTTCACAGGGCCTGCCTCCTTTCTGTAGCCCCTTTCGGCACCTAAATTGTATCCCCTTCAATAGAGAGGCTGCAGATAGTACTGTAATTCTGCAAGGGGACAGGCACAGTGAAGCCCCAAATATTTTTATTTCTCAGCAAATGCTGCAGTACAGAAAATTACACAGTAGCGATCCTGAAAACAGCATATAGAACCCAGCCTTTCCCCAGCCGCACATTAAGGCTACACGCTGGAAATTGCTTCCACTGCTGATAAACTAAATAATACCTAAAAAATATGAGTGACGATGGTGTTGCCTTACAGATATAAAACAGGTCAAATCAGGATTCTTTTCAAGAAACCACAGGCATGTGCTAAGGAGACTGAAGACTTCCCACATCTAAGGCTTCACTGGGGGGCTGTAGCTGAAGTCTGGCCAAGCGAGGCATGCCCTAGCAAAGCCCAATCCACAAGTGAAGTCGGCGCAATCAAAGACTGCAATTACAGCTCCCTGGCTGTGGTTAGGCTTCAAAGAAAGTGCTGCGAGTCACATTTTACATATGTGAAGTCTTGAGCCTGAGCCACAATAGGAGGCACTGTCTGTGCCATTTGCAGCATACATCTGACTGCAGGAGAGAAAAAAAACCAACCAAGAAACCACACCTCAAGAAAGAAACAGAAATAAAATTGAACAATAACTCAGCATAAAAAGAAAAGCCTTGCTACTGAAGTGATAAAACTGTGTTTCAGGAATCACTACAGTAAAACTAAAGCCTCCTAACAAGCCTGGGCTCAATGGCTCGGGGCAAGAGCATCAGCAGGAGATCAGAAATCTTCCCCATGCTTGGGAATGAGGGATTGAAGGGTTGGTTTGCGAGGGCCTTATCACAGTTTTTCTAGAACAAGGAGGAGGATTATGCAGTTTCATCCAGGTCATGCTAATTGGAAGAGGTTATAGAAGAAAATCAAGAGTGTCTGGGTCAGTACAGGATAAGAGATAGCTAACCCTTCACAGAAGGCAAGAGAAAATTAAAATTTTAAACCGGATACTTTTTTTTCTACGCCTCTCCCTACCATAAATTGTTTTCATACAGTTCTAAGAAATGACAAGACTACATATAACAACTGCTATATGTATTTAAACAAAAAGGTCAGTCTCCAAACCTGGCTTTTAATCCAGTACTTCAAACAACATGGTAGACTCGGGGACCCAGCAGCTGAAACCATCATTTTCTTTTGAAGTCCAAACCAAACACGTTTGACTTACTGCCAGGGTTTATCCAATATTCCAAAAACTTGGGTATGCAAAACCAGGTCATTATTTATCAGAAAGGTTCACACTGTTTGTGAAGCCCCTTTGTATTTTCTTTAGTGGCAGAACTGGAGAGAGTTTCAGGCACAAGCGGATAGATGCAGGAGCTGCAGTCTGCTCCTCTTCCTGCCCAGCTGTGCCATGGTTTGTGGGGTTAGCCTAAACCAGATCCTTGAAATGTTCTGGGCAAACAAAAACAAACACTCCACAACCTTTATGTTTCTAAACAAAAACACACCTCCCAACAAAACCCCAGTCGTCTGAGTAATCCGATTTGCTGCAGGGTCCCACATGCTGTTACAGCACATGGATGGAGGGACCTACCGGAGACAGGAAAAAGCCCTTTCTGCGAGAGCTGGAGACCAGCAGGCAGCAGAGGAAATCTTTTAAGCTGCCTTTGTTGCCAAAGAAATTACATGAAGTTGTACCCTAAAACTGTAAAAGATACTGCCACATCGAAGCTATGTCAGTAGTAATTTTTTCTTGGTTTTTTTTGGGTTGTTTTTTTTTTTTTCCTTGCCGCTGTTGGCTTCAGCCCATTTCTGGTAACTGTGAACTGCGCCTCCAGTAACAAATTACTCACTGGTGTTTTGGATGCCCTGAAGTAGCTACTCCTGAAAATACCTCTCCATTGACTACAGGTAGAGTCTGGGGTCCTGTCCTCTTGTTTTGGCCTGAAGTAGACACATTAGGTGAACAGTTGAAGTACCTCCCCCCCTTTCACCCCTCGCCATGAGCCAGGTTAGCATCAGCACAGGAAACACCCAGGTATTTTAGGGCTCCCACGTCATGCAGCTGAAGTCAGTGATGCCAAAGCAGGTGTGGCTCTTATCAGAGGCCCCCAGCGTAGGCAGCATGAAACTAGAAGCTCTATCACTGCACTACAATCTTTAAAATGATCCTACTGGAAGACCCACAACGTGTTTTTCCTGTTGGGGTGGGAGGGGAGAGAGGTTTCATGTTTATGATAAAAAACAGATTACCTCTAGACAGCTGTCTCTAGCGGCTTCTGGAAGAAGACTAATACACTAAAAGTCATCTGCAAGGGAGAAAGAATAGGTTTGTCCCCTTTTTCTATCTTGATGGCATATAATAAATATTCAGAAGACTATTTTTAAAATTATTTATTTTTTAGACTGACACCTGTGACGATATATCTGTTCTGAAGTAGCAGTTTCAGTGGCCTTAGTTTTCACCTGCTGTAACAGAAAAGACACGAAGTACTGCTGAAGTAGTAAGTGAAAATTCTTTCAAAAGAGAGAAATAACATTTCCTTTGTATATTATCTTTTCTGCCACAATTAAACATAGGTTAGAATTTACACTGTACTTTGAAAGACAATTGCAACATTTAAATCTTCTAGTACATGGAATAATTTAAATAGTTGCTTTCAAGCAACCAAAGGGAAGTCAGATGTAACCTGAATATCGTCTTGAGCTTCATCAACTCTTCTACACAAATGTGTCCACAAAGCAACACTACCAGTGTAAGATAGCAGTAAGAAACCACTAGAGAACTCAAACACACCAATTTCATTTTGATGCGATTAAGTCATCTCAGCAAAAAATCTACTGGTCTGAAGTACGCAACAGGAGGTTTGTGTATTTCAAAAGACACACATACAGGAAGAAACCCAACTATTCATCAAAACGTAATCTCACCTAGTGTCAAGGCGAATGCACACACGATAGAAGTAATTATATGTAGTTATTTTGGCAGCAACATTTTACGTCAGGCAATTTCAGATATCCTAGAGATGAAGGATAGAGGGCCCTCAAAATTCCTGAGTTTAACTTAATATTAATGAGGAAACATGTATCTCACTTTTGCAAGGAGGAAACAACCTCAGAAATTACGTCGTTGCTATTAAGCCTCCTTGCTTCTCTTACCCCCTGATACTGCTCTACTACTGTGGCAAGAACACTAATTCAGAGAGATGGTTCCTTGTGGCACTACACCCCAATGACACCTTCACTGCACAAACGCTTCCAAAATTTGCTCCCACTGCTGGAACCAAAGGCAGAAAGCTGGTGCCCTGAAAGGTCAGACAAAGCCACATACTAACTGGTTGCCAGTCTCACATTTAACTGGCTAGGCAGTGGTGCTTCAGCTGGCCCTCCTGTGAGTTTCCTTCCTTGTCTGGTTTTCCAATCCGCACACTTGCAAAATTGTTTATATGGTACAGTCTTAACAAGCAGGTAAAAGACCAGGTATTTAAAAAGATCACTTGCATAAAAAGCCTTAAAATAGAGAATTAAGGAACTGTATGGTACGGTAAGGTTAGCTCTATTAGCGGAGACTTTTGCAACATCAAATTTAGGCATTTTGGCTTTTTTTTTTGTCTTCAGGATAGCTGGGTTTGTATTCATGTATATCAGAAGACCTCTTCAATCACAATCTCTTAAGAGCTGGACAGAAACAAAACCCAGTTACCAAGCTTTAACAGAATTGCATTTGAACACAATTCTGTTGAAATTAGAGGGCAGATTTCATCCAAGCTTATCTCTAGAGACAAATGAGAAAGACTTTGACAATGTCGTAACAACTTGCTTTCTAGCTGTTCAGGAATACAGTATCAATTTCTCATTTTGAAATTTTTCAGGCAAATACACTAAAAAGTGAAAATGCAATACAGACCTGAGATAAGCACCAGAATGCTAATGTTTTCTTCCAATTGGTAATGAAACCACATTTCAAAATGTTACGTTTTCGTTATGAAACAGTTTGTTTCTAGGCAGTTTTTCTCATGACCTTAGAATTCTCAGTCTGTTGGCGAGTTTACTAAATCCATGAAAATACACCATTTTCACCCAGAGAAGAATGGTGCACCAGCCGTCAACTCCCTGTCCCCACCCTGTCCCACAGGAAGAGTTAGAACAATAGTTGTTCCCACTGTTCCTTCATTCTAGCTACTGCTAACACCTCAGAAATGAAACACTATGGGTTGTTTTGGGTTTTTTTAATCACTTTTAATTAAATGTGGCCGAATTCAAACTTCATTAGGCATCTCTGACAAAATAAACTGGTTCTAGACGCTGACCTGCTGAATTACCTACTTTTGCCCTTTGTCCGTTTAAAATACAAAATGTTAAAAGCAAGCTTCATTACTGACCGTGCTACATCCTTTGGTTGCAAAAAACCTAATGTCTTTTTAAATACTTAAAAAATGTTCTTGTTTCCCTAATCCCATCTCTATGCTGACTGCCTAGCTGAAAGTGTTCTGTTGGTTTTTTATTTAGAAAACCTACGCTTGGCCCCTACCCTCATTTACCCTTATCCCTCACTTAGTCTCTGATTGCACCCAAAATAGCTTATATACCCTTCCTTCCTTCCTTCCTTCCTGCACTTCACAAGTCTCCTCTGCCAGGCTGCTGAAAGAAATTGGGGAACTCGGTCTGCTTTGCCGCATCTCTTCCAGCAGGTGTCAGTGCTCCTCTGTACCTGCCACCGAACCTGCAGGCGACTTTGTGTCAGGTCCGCTCTTTTAAACATTTCTCTTGATGACAGAGAGCCTGAAAAAGAGTTTTTCTATCTTTCACCCCGGCAAGATCAATGTCAGGTCAGCGTTAAGTTGCAGGAGGGGATCTGTCTGACGGCTATTTCCTTTGTCTTTGGAAATTTCTATGCCTGTCTGAAAAAGGCTGAAGCTTACCAAAGTACTCAATAATACAAATATTTCAATCCAACAGATTATCTTCTGTTCATTCTGTCCCTTTTGCCTATGCTGAAGGCCACCATTCATTAGCAAAACAGGGAATAGGGAAACATGGGTCACACAGGAATCACAATTTTTAAAGCAAGTCAGGACATGGTTCTGCACCCCCATCACCACACCAAATCTCACACACATTAACTTTCTAGGCTCTGTTTAAAGCTTCTGAGCAGTCAAGGGGTATGAAAAGGGGTAGAGCAATTGTTTCATTTTCGGCTGCTCCAACAGCAATTTTAAGAGCACGGGACAAGCCAGGTTAGAAAACACGTGCTTCAGAAAGAAAGGGACCACCATCCTCTTTGCATCTCCTTTCTAGGATGCTGGCCTGAAACCTGTGGTCAGCCATGATCACAGTGATCAGACTGTTCTTTTCCACAGTATTCTGGCTGCAGATTGGTCCACTTTATAGTCTGCTTTCACAACCTTACTCCATTTTACTTCTGTGTAATAAGGAAAATATAATCCTGTCATAGATTGTTACAACACTATCCAAAAATCACTTCTGCACTGAAATTTGGCTCTAATTTCCATGTCGAAAGTTTGAAAGGTTGTTTTAACAGTCTTAATCGGATCCTTTTAAGTGATTCTGATTGTAAATCATTATGTTGAATTTTCTCATTTTTGAGAGCTTTGCTGATCTAAATGCTAATTGTCATGGAATTCTGCAAGCCACAAATACACTTCTCACAGGTTTTCAAACATCTATTACACTTCTCTATCACTCTAAATTTTTAGCCCTTGAAGACATGCCAAAACACAATGTTAAACTATGTAGCTTCTGAGGACTTCCCAGTTGCATCCTGCCATATGTCAAATGATGTTTTACAATTACTGTACGTAGCAAATCCTAAGAAATTCACTATTTCCACGTTGTGGAACAATCAGGAGGTATTTTTGTTACATGCTTCCATTTCCTTGCTGATTTCAAAATACTCATCAGATGCTAAAACCCAGCTTTTTTTTCCTTCCAAAAGTCAAACTGGACAGGAAATCAGGAATCTCCACATCTGACACAGAAGTGCTCCCATTTACAGGCCTTCTACAAGGTTTTGCCTAAAGTAACAAGGAAACACCCACCTTTCTGAAAGGTGCTCAACAGATGATCTCTGCATTGTCCTTAATCTTAGCTTTCCTCACCTCACCTCCCCTTCCCTCCTGGCCTCTCCCAAACTCATCTTTAGCATTATCAGGTCTTACGAAATTCTTGACCGATTTCAAAAGGAGATAATAAATACAAGTTATTTGTTCAACAAATAAAAGTTATTTCAAACATCCTGTTGGGCCATGTCAACTGAAAACAAAATCCTGCCTGGAGTCAGTTCCACAACTATTAAAGAATAGCCACGCGCTTTGCAGCACCCCAAGATAATTTAGCAAAGGCTGCAGCACCAGGTCACAGTATTCCTAAAGCGGCCTGATATTAAAGTATTTCACAAATTGGCCATTCATCGGGCTGGAGGAGATCACAGAACTCAGCTAAGTCGTAAGTAGTGAGACCATAAGAATCCTGCTGCTCTGTACAACCCCGGGAAGAGAAGCAACTTAATGCTACCACTTTTTCACTGCTTAACTGACGACCAAGCCTAAAAGCAGATTAGATTTCCACCTTAAAAATCGGTTACATGTTGAAGTGTTCATGGACACAAAAAACAACCACCCCACACCCAAAACTTTCACAGTATCTTAAATTATTTCTGTTTGCATGTCTCTTCCGTTACTTTCCTCTGAACATCCCACCACACAACCCTCCCACCATTTCATCCTTCTCACTTACATCACCGTAATTACAGCCCTGGCTGATCTCCTTTGTGCTGATCTCGAGATTCTTTCTTTGGTCTTGCCACCTACTCATTTCTGATTCTTCTCAGATAACAGAACCCTAGTCTCCTTCCCAGACCTCCCACCCTTCTTCCCCCTCTTCCTTGCACCATCCGTACGAGTAAGAAAGCTAGTGTTTTCCTGTCTTCAAGAGCTCTTTGCGGCACTCACTGAAAGGCATTCCCCAAACTTATTATCTCCATCCAGTAAAGACTACAACAGCTCTGCTGTGGGCCTGGTAAGATATTACGCTCGTGGGCATAACATTCTTTGGGTTAGGCTTGTGAAGGGCAAGAGTCTTAACCTTCAGAAGTTTACTTTGAAGTCTGTCTGATTCAGGTTCCTAAATCATTCTGCGCATTTACTGCCAGCTAGAGCACATCTGTATGTGCTCCCACTGGAGAGCATTCACTTGGATTGCAGCACTGAAGTGAGGCTGCCTACGTGCGCATATATGGAGTCAACAGCACAGTCTTCCTCCAGTGGAAGAAGATACTTACTGTTCTCATACTTTTTTATAAATTGCATGACAGAGAGATGGGTATTACCAATGCTTTCCACACCATTACAGAGCTTAAGAGGAAGGGAGGAATGAAGAAATGAGTGTAAGAGGGAAAGAGAGAAAACCCACAGACTCAGAACATTCATCATCCTCTATTTCAACTCATCCTCTACTATGGAAAATGGAAACTCCAACAAAAGTAGTTCAGTGGAGGCAAGACAGTCATCCTTAGATATCAAGGCATCCAAGAAACCAAGTATCCACCAGTCACTTGAACCTTAGTTGTATGCCAATCCCAACGGAGTGCTCTGCATCAATTCCGATAAAATTATGTGTGTTTTGCTTACTGGTACTGTGCTAACTTCAGTGGGAAACATACAACAATCGTGGACCTGGGCAACTAAGACGAAATACCAGTTATGTAAGCCAAGGTTAAAGAAGCTGCCTTTTTTTTTTTTAAGTAGGTATAATACTTACTGTAATTAACGATGCTTTACAGCTCCATTTGTTGTGTAGGCTACAGAACACAAATGCTGCAATCCACACCTAAAATCAGCATGACTCAGGCATATTGCAAAGGGCAAGATTGTCTGCTTGCCTGAAAAACTTATGCTTGGCAGGAACCAAAAAAGAGCATGCATTTTGCCTTTTCACTTTACTTCAGCTTTAAAAAAACCCCACACAGTCCGAAGTCTTAGACCCAACCAAGTTTAGACTAACCAGTGTAATGGCATAAAGATAGAAGACACTTGAACCACACTGACTGATGACTGGCACAGGGAGCAAACTTAACTGGGCTTTCTCTGGCTGAAAGTCCAAGCAGAGCAAGGAGCGAACAAGAGGCTGCTTTGCTGAGCGCTCTGAGTGCCAAGAGATTGTGTGGCCAAACAAGGCAGAGAGTGAGAGGACAAAGCCCATTTCTGGGCTTTCTGTTATAACACATCGCTAAGTTCAGAAAGTGCTATTTTTTAAACAGCGTGGAAGCAACTATTATGTCAAATGAATTCCACTCCTACTAGGCAATGCGTCACATAGAGAGGAGCAGAAAGACCAGCCTTGCAGCACCAACACTGAGAAATGAGGATCTCACTGTGGTACAGTGTGCACTCACGAGCAGACTACATGGTTTCACTGGATAAGTGTAATCACTGGTCATTCCACATTCTGTGCAGATGGTGTGATATGAAGACAGGAATACAACGCTGGAAATGCAACAAGAAAACCAACCTGCACCACACACGAAATACCACTGTAGCATCAAGGGAAAAATTCTTGATATAACTGAATACAGTTCCATTTTCTTTGAAGATGTTTTGTTAGTGTACAGGTGAATGAATTTTTAAAAAGTCTACCCAGCTGGCATCTTGTAGAGGTCAGCACATAAAATGTGCTCCGAAGCCAGCCTTCTAACCTGCTCTTATGAGCTATGACAGTCTGCAGGGTGGAAGGGTTTGCACTGCTTAATAAATCCATCCCTGTGCTTCACAGGCAGACTTGCAGCACGTCAGTGAGGTATGGTCAATTTGAAAATATTAAGGTGAAGTAGTGAACACCTAATAGATAGCCGGTATAAAAACCATCAGTAGTCAAAGTAACATTAGCTTTGGGATATGATACTTCTGTAATTTTTTGCTAAATTAATATTATTGCATAAAATTTATAAGAAAGCTTATTTTACAATTCAGTTTTATCATCAGGAAAGCTTTAGAGATGTTCTTACCATGCTTCAGATGTAGGCAGCTGTCATTCTGGGGCCTGTACCTGTAGAAGATTGTTTTCCTTTAACAAATTTTTGTTACAGCGTTTTTGCACATTCCAAATAAGTTTGTTTGCTACAGTAGTACATGGATTTTTTGGGTGTATTTTTTGGTTTTGTTGTTTGGGTTTTTTTATGGTTCTTATACCAGCCATTTTTGTTGGGGAAAACAGGGTATTTCTTTGTATATATTTTAAGGCAAAGCAGAGACCTCACTGATGCTTTTAGCCAACCTACTAGACAGCTGTTAGTGTACACAGAAATGTAAAATACATCGATAAAAAAATACGGTGGGTACAAAAAAGGTCAACGTAAAGTTTCTAGTGTCCAATAATCCCACATAGTAGTTGAGTCATCGTTATGTCTAAGGATGATACAACATCAGTTTAGGAGAGAAGCAAAGGTAAAGAAGCAGGACAGCCATTGCAGGAATGTACAAGTTCAGCCAAAGATGTTGACGTAGTCAGGACTGCTGTACAGAGAGGCATAAGGGAAAGGAGACATACATTTGTGCGCATTTTCACAAGCTTGCATTCAAAGCAAAGTATCTTACAACATCTATCAGAAGCAAGTGTTAGAGAAAAGCATGTAGAAGTTAAATAGTGCAAGCTCTGGTATCTAAAATATACCTGAGGTGAATGGTAAATAAGGGTTGGTCATCACCTACCTGATGCTGATTCCTGCAACTTTTCTCTCTTCCTCTTCTTTTTCTTCCCCTGAAAAACAGGCAATTTTACCATACGGCTACAGGCACAGAACATTTTTGTCACTCCCCTACCTCACAACATAGGAAGGAAAACCATCTGGACACTGAGAAGGCAGTCAGGAAGAAAAACAATTGGGTTTGGGGTAGCTAAAACCTTTTCTAATCCACTTCCAACTGTTTCAATGGTAACAAGGTTTGCTCTCAGCATCTATGGAGAAATATGCACATAAGCAATACACATTTTTATACCCACATGGAATTACAATTCCTGGCAGTTTTTCAACAAGCACTGGCAGCCGCAAGCATCTAAAAGACTTCTCACGCTTAATAATCTGATGACACATATGTTGATATCATAATTTATGGCTCTTACAAGAACTCTTCACACATTCAGATACTTACATTGTCATACATGGCAACAGCAGACAGGGTGTTGAAAGCACCTAGGATGACCATGACTTGTCCCCAGGGTGCAAACCAGCCAACTAAAACTGTTCTGATAACGTTTGTACCTTAACAAAAGCCAGTCTCACGTGGCTGTGCAATCATCAAATAGCAGGCTGCTGTACAGCAGGGCACCCTGAACGTGACGGAGGCGCGGGACAGGAATGGGTGGCGGGTAGCTGTCTTTGTTGGACACCAGCGTGCTGGCGCAGGCTCATCGTGCCTTCTCCCACACCCCCATCTACGGAAGAGGCCAGAGCTCTCAGTTCACTCAGTCCTCCAGGAAACAATAGGTCAGTTTAGACCCACAATTTTAAACCTCAGTTGTCTTGCATCACCCTAATTAGCACTTTGATGTTCCTCCATATGACTTCTCTTTACTGTTCTGTATTGCCAAAGTGGTGTTTTGTTCTTGTTGTTTTGTGTTTTTTAAAAAAAAGAAGTCATATCTATTTATATTTTATATATTTATATTTTAAATATATTTTATATATTATATTCACATACTTATATTTTTTAAGTCTTCAAGCCAGGACAGGCTCTAACAGATGAGCTCTAGCAAACCTTGGTGCAGTCACTGTAAGCAGGACTGCAGCCACTATCCATCCTTCTGCCCCTCAGCCAGAGGCTACCCCACTCAGCACAGCTGGCAGCCACCAATGCATGTCCCGGCGTAGACTGTGCCACACATGGTGGCCACAAACTGGAAGGGCTGAGGTGGATGGATGTGTCTTTCCATGAGCTAGCTCTGCAAGGCAGCGGGATGGACAGCAGGTGATGTGCGGAACCGCGTCAAACCACTGCAGCACTCACTGACAGACAGCAAGTGAGGACTCCAAATACAGGCTATGGTGAAGCTATGGCAGATGAATTTAAGTAGCCTCCAGTCTACCCAGTCAGCCTGGGCCTGTCTGACTCTTAAGCTCCTGTCCTTATTTATCCTGAGGCTGGCAATAAGGCTCCCAAAGATGGGACCAAGTCTAGAAGCTGGAAAGCAGATTTCCAGGGCTCTGGGAAACTCACAGCAATATGCTTTACCACTTAGGCACCAAGGCATTAGTTCTTTACAGAGGAAAGTGCATTAGCACAGATGTTGACATGGAAAAATCATGGGAGGAAAATGATGGGGTTTTTCTCTATGGCAGACTGACTTCAAGTGCTAAAACATACTGCAAGCTGATCCAAGATCCATCTATGAGATACCAGAACTGGAAGAACAGAAGGAAAAAGCTGGGCTGAAAAATACTTGTCAGCATTCCCAAATGAGGTAGTTTCTGACAACTCCGGCACACACAGACACCATCACATTACGAAAACACTGTGCTTATTATGACTATCACACAACTTTGCAGGATTATTTTGGGTGTCAGTAATAAAAACATAATAAAAAGCACACATATTGTCAACAGCTGAATAGCAGTGCTTAAAGTTTTCTTGAAATTTCTGAAATCCTGAATAATCAGGCAAAGCAAATAGAAGAATCAAAACCAAGCATTACTTATTTTTAATTGTATTGTTTTGTGAAATTCAGCCACGTGAAACAGAATAGTCAACCCTAAGTTGCTTCCAGCTCTTAAAATACTGCATTAATATTTGTGCTTAATGAATATGATTTCATTTTTTGACTGCTCAAGTTAGAAAAAAAAGAAGAGAAAAAAAGAAGACAAAAAAATAAATATGACATATACCTGAAAAAGTTTCAGTGATAAACTGTGATCTACTATGATCACCTTCTCACCACCACTGCAAGAAATGTTTGCATTCCTGCAGAGGCAGAGAGGAGGGCTGCAAGAAGCAGCTAGCAGAGCCCTCCATTGTAACATACAGGATCAGAGTATGGCAGAGCTATACTTCCACACAGGATGTAGGCTGGAAGCACATCAAAGAGACAATCCATACGTGCCACCTTACACACTCCGAAAGTCTATTAAGGCATTTAAGAAACTACAGGTCTACTGCTTGTGCCGTATACGGCAGCAGGCTGTGGCAAAAGACAACAGGTTCTCAGACTCAACGTGACCAAACATCACAGGACAATCTTGAAGGCTGATGCCCAGTAAGCATGAGCTGACAAGGCTCCAAAGTGGTTTGATTTTCCAGCAAGTAAGTTCAAGACAACTGAAATACCCTTGTTTTCAGGGAGCATATCACCAAGGCCCTGTTTGTTCCCAGTTATATTTCAAGACGGATCTATTGACATGGTCTGGTTACTGGAAACAAACCCTACCTGCGTAAGGTCGTAACAGCTCATCTGCTACAAAAGATGTCTGTGTAAAACAAGCAGAAACAAGCTGCTAGGGCTTACAGCAGTGTGCATGCTTACAAAACTGGACATGAACGCCAGCAAGACCAAGGCATTTGCTTCAGAGATGATCACGTAGTTTCTGCGTCAATGCCTCCCATGCCAAAGATCTTCCTAAGAGACTTCAGCTTACAATGAAAATTTTGGTTAAGCTGAACTGTAGCTGTGCTAGATTGGAAATGTTGGGTACTTCTGTAGTTTCTGTTAACAATGTATTTAGGTACCTCAATCTTTAATGTCCACAAAATATCACCAAACTAGAGAAATACTACTGTCCACCTAATGCCGATGGAAAACTGAGGCAGATATAGCCCATACACTTCTCATCACAGCAAATAATGCCACAGCTTATGGGGGGGATGGAAAGGAACCCAGATCTCGGGCTCGGATCAGCCTCTCAGGATTGCAGCTGGTGAGTTTCCTAACTTATGACTACACTGAGAGCTCACTGTAAGCACAATAGTACAGTTGTGCAGTACAAGTGTGTAATGTGCCATTAACACTTGTTTGATATTGAATTATAAAATAAGAGTAAGTATAGGAAAACTTCTTAGCTACATCAATTGTAGAAAAGCAGAATCTATCACGAAGTTTATTTTTAAAAATTTTGCAGGCTTTATTTCAGAGATGGACCATTCTGAATTATGTTCAGCTAAAGATCAGTCTGCATTAAGACTGCTGGGCTTTCAGTTCTCTTGAAAGAGAAACACCTCTTTTTTTGCTCAGGTCTAAAGATGATTTCTGGACAGCATGTGACCAAATAGAAAATTATGGAAAATCCACAGCTGTACAGTAGAACATAAGCTTTCAGACAGTACCGGCCACTGTCTTAGGAAAAAAACTTTCCATGTTAATTTTTTTCCCCTCAAAAACTGTGACCTCCATAAGAAGTATCTCAACAACAATAATAAAATCTCAAGTTTTCTGGATGCTTGATGTGCAAACAAATATATGACCGTCCCTCCATTCAGAACTTTCTACAGGTTAAAAGAGAAAAGGAAAGAAAAAAAAATGTTAGGTAAAGGAAGATAATTTTTAAAAAAGCCTTCAAGGAAGCGACTTACATAGTTGTCTCTTGCAGACCAGCCTGGATAAAGCTGCATGTGTAGCTGCCTTTCTTTACGAGCTAGTTCATAATATTTCGCTTGTTCTTCACGGGAGAGAGCATGCCACTGCAAACAAAATAAACACAGCATTAGTCTAGGAAATAACTCATACCTAGGCAACAGATGACATGAGCAAGTGTTTTTGTGACTTTGATTCAGTCCTTCCCCACTGCAAAAATGAAATTCATTAGCAATTACAAGCACCCATGTTTATTAACCAACTTTCAGGCATTTGTCAGCTCTGCAACTGCCAAGTGCCTTGAGGAAGACAAAAATCGCTTATGGAAAAAGAGCTCACCAAATAATCTGCACACAGAAACATGCTGTCCCAACACAATTTAAAAAAAAACAACAAAAAATACCTTCTCAAAATCCTAATAAAAAAAGCAAAAACCCCACCCTTCTGACACAACAGGAAGGTTTTTTGTTCCTTTTAAAGGGCAATCAGCTTCCCACCACAGAAGGATTTGCTGTCTTGATTTTAAGCAGCAGCTACACACAGTTCTTCAATGCCAACACAGAGGGCTTTCTGGGCACTGGCAGGTTCCTGTTTCAAGATCAACCTTTTAAGTACTGAGCTTCAAGTTACCTGCTTTCAGATTTCATCTTGTTGTAATAGAAGAAAATGGAAACAGCAAAAAGTTTTTAAGATACAGAAACCACAGGACTGTAGTCTTTCAAATTACACAAGTTGAACTCTGTGGCCAAGTAGGTATAAACTACCTGCTTTTATGTACTTAAAAAAGCAAAACAAAAAAATGCTCACAACCTGTGTATTTGAAAAGGCACCAGCTACATCAGTATCTAATAATTTTGTTCTCGTTGAAACACCAATCATAGACTTGAACCAAAAAGAGTAGAATCAGGTTCCACTGCTGCAGCAGTGTGACTTCTTGTTTGGCTTTGACAACAGGCATGAGGAGTCAGGGGAGCAGAACACTTTTTTATTAAAAAAAAAAACAGACAGACATGAAATCATTAAGACATTCATGCAAAAATAATTTACAGAACTAGGATTTCAGATCAGATCAACTTTGTGTGATTTAATGTGTCGTTTTGTTACACGTCACAAGATGTGAACTGAAGGGTTTGTCTGTCTTGACTTGGCAAGTCCAATGTGTGAGTAAGAGCACAGCAGTTCAGCCTGTTTGCAACTTTCAAACTCCACACGTGCATTCCAAAACTGGAAGGTAGCGAATGGGATGCCGTGGCATCAGAGAGCTCAGCAGCAGCACGCAAAGCGTCCGTTCTTGAGAACAGAGGTGGTTCCTGTTCTGGAGTGGCACAGGCTGTCGTAAAGAGTGTCCAGGATGACTGAACACAAAACACTCAATAATAATTAATCTCCAAGTAATTATATTGGATAACTCATGTGTGTTGTTCGCACCATGGTAAAAGTGGAATTTGAGGTACTTTCACAGAGAACAGTAACTTGAAAGGAGGAGCCCAAGCTGTGGAAAAAGCAGACAATGGAGCACTGAGGCTTGATTCACTGCCAAAATGGAGACAAGCAAGCCACCGCCCTCCTTCAGACCAAGAAAACAAGGACAACATACCAAGAAGCTAAGATCGATTAATGAGGAAGTGAAAATGGAAACATAGTTCTAGAGACTTGCATGAAAGCATGGAAAAGGGAAGGACTGAGATGTCCTTTAAGAGGAGGTAACAAGAACATCAGAGAGAGCAAAAGGCTGCAGGAACTGGGACAAGCACCAGTGGATTCATGGTCTGTTTGAGGTGGTGGGAGCAGGGGAAGCCTTCAGATTGTAACAGAGAAGGTGCAGTAAAGGTCATGTACAGACTTCCCAGTTAAAAGCACAGGGTTTTCAGGGAGCTGCAGTGCCTCTCAATATTAACTTAGTGATCAAGAAGAGAGGTTCACTGAGCAAGGGAGTTTGAGCAGTCCCTACTCAAACTCAAGTTGATATAGAAGTCAACCCTTTTCTCATTTTTGGGGCTTTTACCTCTGATACCTTCCCGTGGAAGAACACTGACAGTGAACATTAAGTTTGTAGTTGTGGGTTGACCTGCCTTTTTTTTTTTTTCTTTTGAGCACGGAGAGAACAAAACATACCTCCAAGGCCAAAGAAGCAAATGGCTCTCGGAAAGGCTCTGAAGGTGTACCAGGATCATCAGTACTCAGCTGGTGATTTTGGACATTTAAAACCTAACTGGACAAGTCCCTGAGCAATCTGATGTAAGTGGACCTGCTTTGAGCAGGTGTTGGACTAAACGACCTCCACGGGTTTCTACACAACTTTACAACTGGACCATGTTATATTCACTTTTGAGTTCCGTCTCCATTGACATCCACTGTTCATCTTTGAATGATCCCCTCCTGCACTGATGGACACCAGTCTAAGGGAGGACCCAGAAGGATCTGAATGCTCCTTCCACGTGTGAATGAGGATATTTCATGCCTGAGGTGCTGACAGCATGACATGAGTGGAACAGACACCAATTTGCTGATGTTGCTAATGCTGAGAAAAGAAAATCAAGATACTGCTTTTATTTTTAGTTGCATATTTTATCTTCTATAGCTAATTTGATAGTTGCACATTAGTTAGCACCTCAAGCAGAAAGTGAGCCATCACACCCAACTAGAGGGAAACACACACAAATTAGCAGCACACATGAGTACACACCCCCTCCTCCTGTACATACCCTTCTGCCAAGAATCTGGTTGATAGCTGCGCTTTCTTTCAGAGTACACTCTGCTACAACGTTCGCTCTCATTTCTTTCATGTACAACATGAAAGCATTCAGAGGTTTCTTAATATGAGGTCTTTTTGGCTCTTGTTCTTTTCTCTGTTCGTGCTGAGGCTTCCTAAAACGTGGTGGGGAAAAGGGAAGGGAGAAGAAGAAAAAGCATCCATTTACCTTCAGCCTAAAAAACAACCTAATGGAAAATTACCAACCTGTGGTTACAGTGGTATTTAAATAGTAAGAATGAGAATTTCAGTGGTCATGTCTCATCCACTTTCATATCTTCTCAGAGAATTGACTTAATTTAATACTCTGGGAGGATGCTGGGTTGACATTCTCTAGCAAATAGCATTTGATCTGTGAATTCATTCCAAGTTCATCACTTGCCTCAATTCCCTTTTTGAAAGGCTATCCATAGGACCCTAAAAGACCACTGCTACAGGCAGGAGGATAGCTCCTCAACCACTTCTTTCTTAGGCCTTTTGCCTTGGAGAACTAAGCAATAAGGTTGCTTTTTGCTACTGAATTTTGCCACTAGGACCTCTTCCAGCAGACGTTTGTGAGTTCTTACTCAAGCAGCATTTACAGGTAGACAGGTCCATGATTATGTCCTAATCAAGATGACTGTTGCCAATAGCTAAAAAGTGCTGAACTGGAATGAAAAATTAATTCATGTCTCATTACTCTTCCCAGACAGTAGCCCACATCTCCTTTTTAGTTACAGCAGAAGAGTCAAAATTCAAAGAGGTCATGAAAGGCTTTTTTTAAAAAAAAAGCCTTCTTCAGAAAGAGTTCATTCTCAAACATTTCTAAATTAAGGGCTAGTGCAGAAAGACAGACTCACACATGCATTAGCTCACTGTCGTTGTGCGGATGTTCTTGTTTTACTTGAGGTGTTACAATAGCTGGGTGAGGGATTCCAGTTGTGTGAGGGCCTGGAGGACCAGGAATCATGTGATGTGAAAACCTAGAAGAGAAAACAAAGGAAGGTCTGTAACCTCACCGAAGACAGACATCAAGCATGTATGACAGCAGTGGGATGCCCCAAGAATGCAAATGCTGCGGAGCTTGCAATGGAAGACAGTTCTTTAAAAGTGCATGAAAAATATTTGGCTAAGATTTGTGCATTCCAGCCCATTTATTCAAGAAAAACAAACACACAAATGAGTCAACATTTTGGTTGTAAAGAAGTTATTTTATTACCTTGCAGGCAAACAGCAATGCACACAAGAAACATTTAAAGGTTGTACTGTTGCACTGACTAGCAATAAAAATACACATTTCTTAACCAAAAAACTGTATTTCCACACCAAGATATAACATTCTTAAAATATCCACCACCAGCCAATGCAAAGGAGGGAACTGCCATGCAGACACAAAATAAAAGAAGAGGAGTCTTTTCAAGAAGGCCCTGATGGCTCTCTAAAGAATCTTTTAGATTTCAAGGTACTCAAGCTAAAAGATCACTCCACATAACTCACTATCCTTCCTTCAAATGCTTAAAAATAAATATTTAAAACTCTGCATCCTGGAAGAAGGTGGGGAAAAAAAGAGGGGAAAAACCCTTTAATCCTAAAGAAACCTTCCCTGAATTTTTACAAGAAGGAAAATGGAAAAGAACACCAAAGTACCACTAACTCAATCATCCCACCCTACTAACCCAGATCGTCCTCAAGGATAGCTGAGCCAGATCTTGAAGGTGCTGAGCACTGCAAGCTCAAGCGCAGCAGAAAACCTGCATGCTTTATTTTGAACTGGTGGACAGCGCCATTAACATCAAAAGCAGGCTCATGCTCCAAAGGTTTGCTAAATGAGTGCTGGTTAAGGAGTCGCATCCAACCTCTCCTTTCCATCCCCCAGTTCCCTTGCTCTTTTCCTTCATGCCATCAAAACAAAGCAAACACAAAGCTCTGTAAAAAAATCAACTTATTTTATTACAGAGAAAGAACGGGGTTTCTTCCTTATCACCGTGAGAGGAACATGCTCATCGTTTCCCTGTAAAGAAGTGTAGGGACAGTGATAATCCGCAGAAGCCCACACAAAGAGAGACAAGAGGACCCAACACTTATCAAGCGGCCTGTCCCTGTGCCAGAGGACATGTCTTCTACAGGCCACGCAATAAAAACCAACCCAAGAATGGTATATTGCAACCTTGTGTACACCAAGCACAGGATGCAGAAGCTGTCTTTAGAATGCAAAAGCAGAGGACAGGAGGTCTGGAGTGTGTCACGGCCAAGTCTCAATTAGCATTGCTTGCTTGCACTTAGACATGAAGACACAGCGCCTGATTCACACACCAGTACAAATACACTGTGCTGGCATCCCTTGCCGTTAGTGGCTTTGGGCTATAAAATACTGACTTGTGAGCAAGTTTCCACACAGAATGACACCTAAATGATTCAAGCCTAATTACCCACAACTTTAAAATTAGAGCAAGAGAACGCAGACTAGAGTGACAATCCACCTGGCTGCATACTTTCATGAGCAAAACCCAAGGATGCACACTATACATTGCATCTAGAAATGAACTAACGACTCATTTCAGATGAAACAGCTTGTTTAATTGTTGACAATTCGCTGTGCTCCTAATTGCAATACTTCAGAGACTGCCAAGAAAATGCTGAATGAGACCAGTGTGGGATCCAGGCAAACTGTACATACACGAATATGTTAAATAAAAATGTACGCATAAAGTTTTAGCTGACTGAAAAGCAAGCAAAGGCAGACCAAGATGCAAGCAGAAGAGCAACTTGCCCTCTAATGCCAGCAGTTACTCCCCAGTCAGTCATTCACCTCCTACACCTACCTGGACATGGAAGGGTCGACTGAGAGTGAGGATGGATAGGGCTGCCTGAATCCACTCGAGATGGGATATACAGGCTGACCTTGCCTGAGGTCACAGAAGAAAGGAACCCATCAATCATACGGTATGGTATCCAATAGTTACTCTAGAGTTACAAGCACTTGATGGGAACTCAGTAGTAGTTACAAATAGTAATAGGTAAAACTTTCAAGAGTTCCACTGTATTCAAAGCTAACAAATACTTGAAGGCCTTTGGACTTTCTCCCTTGCTATTAAAGATTCCCGTCTAGGTTTCCACCAGGGAGGAAAGCAAAACAATCAGCCTTCCTCCCCCAAAGCACATGCGTACGCACACACATACGTGCATGCACGCACACTCCTCTATCCCTATTCCTCTTTCACCTAGTTTTAAAAGCACTGGAATCAGATTTGGATAACTAGCTCTTAGGAAAGAGGCATTTTATTCAAAATAGTTCTACTATAGTTCAGCACAAGAACAGACTGCAAATTATCAAAGCTAGAAAACCTTTTGAACAGTTTTATTAAGTCTTTGGAAAATTAGCACTCTCTCCATTTACATCTTCTATAATGAGGTACAAGTGGCCAGCTTTTCGAAGAAAGTTTAAGTTTTTGATAAAAAAAAACGCATCCACCTAGAAGCCCACAGCAACGCAAGTCCATCTTAACTACTTAAAGTTCAAGTTTTGCAGTAAGAGAAGCTTGTGTGAAATTCTTACCTCCTTTATACTCCCACATATATGGAATATTTTGCTACCAGCCTGTCATTTGGACTCACTAGTTTTTATCATGATCACTACATTTTGGTTACTTTCGGTTAGCAACGATTCAGGTCGCGACTACGGTTACCATCCTGAAGTAGCATGCTGTGGTGCTGCAACCAAATACCAGTTCAGCCCAAACACTTGAACCAGCCCAGAAAGATTCACCACACACATCGATCCTATTCAAACAATTACGTGTTGACTGGCAGATCAGCTTTCAGCGGGGAGGAAAAAAGGGATATTGGCCTTTGTAAGCATGAGGATACAGGCTTGATGCTTGGAGTACATTACTGGAAATGAGCAGTGGTCAAAGGGAAGGGAGAAAAAAAAAACCCAAAAACTAAAAAACCGTGGAGGAAGTCTCAGTGGTGCTACCACAGAGAAGGCAGCTGGAAGGTGTATAGCATAGCAGACAGCTGGGTATGTCCCACTGTCAGTGAGTGCTGCTGAGCATATCTCCAAGCCTTATAAGATCGAACCTTGTCTCTCCTTCCTCCCTTCCCTCCTCCCTCCTCCCTCCCTCCCTCCAGCCTCTGCGTTGAGAAGCCTTTCAGAAGAAGTGATTGACCACATTTGGAAAACACATGCCAGAAACTGCCTGCTGGTGCTGGATGTGGGGAGTCAGCTGAGTAGTAACCAACCAGGAAGAGAGGGGTTGGAAAATAGCTTAAAAAAATAGGGAGTCAAATACTTCCATATTTTTGTTTGGTATCTGATAATAATTTCTTCCAAAAAGGCATGTGGCACTTCCTGAAAGATCTGCCAGTAATACAGCATTTCACCAATTTCTGCTCTCTTCTGTCTCTGTCTGTTGTCATTAGGATTGTGTTTCCCTCCCATAGACACATTAAAAAAAATAAAAAACCTGCATCACTCCTATGTGGGTACAGACTAGACAAGATAGAGATTTTAAAGCTGAGTTTCCTTATTCTGTGCTCCGACAGAACTGAGGGCAAGTACCTATCTACCCCAAGGAGACATGGGGCATCCTGCCAGATCGATTACTCTGAAAATATGACGTGTTTCCTCCAAAAAGAAAATGACACCCTGAGTGTCAGAGAGAGATCCTGAGAGTGCTAGCATTAGCAAAAGCAGAAAACACTCCCAATGACAGAGGCTTCTCTCCATACAGAAAAGGAAACTACAAAAGTTTGTTCTCCATTTGGGTGCAGTTTCAAGATTTCCACACACACACTTCAAAGTTCCTTCTTACCTCCCCTCAGTAATTGCAATTTTGTTTATTAAAAATTTACATTTAATTCCTTGAGAACTGTTTTCTGCTATCTTTCCAAATGCCAAGAGCCACAAATCTGAGCCATAAGAAATATATAGACTTCAAAGTGAAATCTACACACTTCAATTTCTGTATGTGTTCAAAAACCAGATTCAATTCATTTCAAAGATTGTCATTTTTTGATCTTTTTGACTAAAATAACGTGGTAATTTCTCACTGCAGTGACATTCTCATTTTGTAAATTCTGCAACTGATTCAACAACAGCGAATGGTGTGAACATGCACCTGTGTCTGAAAAGAAGCTAAAAGATCTTACCAGCCAAGAGGTGGTGTTATCTGTCCAACCCCCCCTGGAGACAAGGGATAGAAGGTAGGGAGATCAGGAGCTGGAGGATGCCTGGACATGCCTGTTAAAGAGCACAGAAGAATGAATGATTTTCCCCTCAAAACACTACACACGTGAGCTACAGTTCACAGCTAGCACGACCAACACTACGGCCAACGCTATGATGGAACTAGTGCTCTGGATAAGAAATAACCACCTTCTCAATGTTGAAAGCAAAAGGCCACCCATGCCACATTAAAAATAATACATAACTTGTGCACGATATCACAATTCAAAGGGAAATACTGGGAAAAAAAACAAAGTGGAAGGAGAAGATAAATGTACGAGTAAGGACCTGCACAAGCTTAGAACTCCTGTAAAGCACGTTAGGCAATAATACTGTCCTCTCAATGGTTTCACCAAACCCGATCAGATCCCAAGGACCTCTTCTAACACAGCGTGAAACAAGAGGCAAATAAAGCGTTGTCAAAGAGGCAGCACAGTAGAGCTATTAGATTAGGTAAATTGCTACTTGTACATTTTTGCGGGTTCCCTTATGGATTCACAGATTTTGGAAACTTGCTACCACAGAGGATCAGTGGTTAATTAAGAATAATTTTCAGGCCTGTAATGGTCACACTTGATATGATTCATTTGGCTTCCAATTGTCACTCCAGCTCCAACTAAGCTCTTCATCAAGTTGACTCCTGTGGGCTCCAAGGTCAATCTGTTTTGCATCGGTAGTATTTCATGGAAAAATAAGAGTCCCATCAGGAATGATCCATCAGCTCACATTCCCCAGAACACAGAGTCCTACAACTGCAAGAATCACCTCAAGATTAAAGCTAATCCTCATCCCAAAAGGGTCTATGGTCTCCATTCTTCACCTAAACCTTATGCCCCCAGGAGACAGGGAATTACAGTTGCAGAGGCCACAAAGACATCGGTTTATTTAAATGTGTTTGGGGAAGAGGGGGCTGAAGCAGAAGGAATTGTTAAGTCTACTTCACATGTTAAATCAGCTGCTTTAAAAGGGTATTAAATATTCATGTGGTGACACTCCAAAGGTCCAAGACTGAGTGTGTGCTACCTTGAGACTTGGTCTCTAGATTGATGGTACTGATTTATTCCCCTCCCCCCCGCCCCTCGCCAGTTTGTATTTAAATCTTCTGATAGTCACAAGATTTGAAGAATATCTTTCAGGACTGTGTACAGGAAAGGATGGAAGACAATTCTGGTGGTGTTACTGTCTCAGTAAAGTTGAATTCTCAGACTTGGGACCACAACCTCAGTGAGAATCAAATTTCTGGCCAGATGCTTGCAGATGACAAGAACTCGCAGATGACAAGAGAGCAAATGCTTCATGTATCCCAGGGTTTTTATGTGCTCTTTCAGAGCAGTTTACAAAGAAAAAAGACAAAGGTGAAAAACAAGCCAAGCATCTCATCTCTCTCATCACTGGTCATAGTTGATGCTCTTGTGAGTGATGACACAACCATGCCCTGGCCAGACCAAGTTCTGAGCAAGGAGCTGGGCCACTTCTTCCCTAAAACCCACGGAGACAAGACTGCTCTCTCTACACTAAAAGGCACAGTGCTTATGCCTAGTCCAAAACTTCTTACACGGAGCTGCCAGCTAACTAATGCCCAGCAGGAACATGCACAGCTATTGTGTGGCCAGTGCCCTCCAGAGTAAGTTTTTGCTCATGAGAGCGTTAAGAAAAAAATAAAATAGAAGGAAAGAAAGAAGTGACTGCCTTTAGCAAGGTGGTGGCTGTGTCCCTCAAAGTGCCTGGGGTGCAAGAGGCATTGCTGCAGGCAAGCTGCTGCAGACCCCCTCATTGGGGCATTTTGGCAAGAGGAGGGCACCCTGGTATCAGGGCTGGGGTGCCAGGGCAGTGCCTCGTTCCAGACCCACAGTGGGAGGCGAGGACAGAAACAATGGTCAAAGGCGTTTGGCAGAGGACTTGAGGGGAAAAAAGAAAAAAAAAATTGTATTTTTCAGCAACTGCATGGGCCACTTTGCTGGGGCTGCTCCCACATGCCAGCGGCGCTGAGACGGGGAGTATGGAAAGACCACACACATCAAGGAGACCATCACAGCCAAACTCATAAGTCTCCAGCCCGCCTTATCCATTCTCATCTTTGCCAGATGCTGAAAAAAGGGATCAAGAACACTGGAAGGGAACAAGCTCTGTGCCAAAGAGCCCCTGGCCATCCCTCGGCAGAGTCCCTCACCAGGCTTGTGCTTGAGGACAGGAATGTGCACCGGTGGGGTGCACTGGGGCTGGCAAGGGAGAGGGTGAGAAGAGGCAGAAGGGAGGATGTGCAGCAGAAACAACAAACCAAATGACATTCAGTTCTGGTCTGATAGGAATACAAAAATAAAACATGGGTAAAGGCAAAGAATTGGGACACAGGAGGGAAAACCCATCCTGCAGTAAGTGAAAACCTCTTGAGCTTATGAACTGCAGCAGTGGGATGTTCCTCAGCCATCGCAGAGAAGCTTGGCCAAGAGGTTAAAATCCTGTTCTCTAACCCACAACACTTACCCAAACCCCAGCTCAGACCCATGCTGGCCAGGGTCAGTTCTCTCCTTGCCCCTCCCTAATGACCATCATGTACCCCTGTCAGCTCCTGTATTCCAGTACAGGCAAGAACACCCTCCCCAGCAAACTGGGAGTGCTGGCTGGGAGCTCTCGATGCAGGCTGGGCTCGACACTTCAGAGGCTGTGGGCACTTCCCTGGGGGATCACAGAAAGACCCAGAATGGGGCTGCTCTGATGCTCCCAGATGAGGATTCTGGGGCACTTTTTGCTTGTTTGTTTTAAGGAATGCCAGGGGTGCAGAAAAAAAACGATATCCACAACTGGGACATCTTAAAACAATGCTTTCTGCAGAAGGCTGCGAGCACAAGAAAGTTAAAACAATGTCACATTTGCAAAGCCTTAATTTGCGCAGGCTCGAAACTGTATTTTATGGGCTATGCTTCAGTTATGCCAACTGAAGGATGGAAGAATTCAGACAGCCAGAATACAAGAACATAAAATACCCTTTTGAGTAAATGGAAAAAGATACGGTTTCAATAACACTGCTGCTGAAGCACCCTTCTTCTGTTTTTGGGGAAGGTGAGGGATGATTGCCATTCCTGCATCTGCGTGCTGGAAGCCTCGGGCACCACAGGGGATGGTGAGGTCTGGCTGCTGCTTATTGAGATTTTAAAAGATTTTGATGAGTAAAGCAAGCCCAAATTAGCACATTAGAAAGAGCACGACGATTTAAACAGCCAAGTTAAATATCGGCATCATGGCAGAATTACAGTCTCTGAAAGCAGGCATGCACGCCTAGAACCCTCCCTTTAAAATATTCCAAATAAAGCTCTATCAGCTGACTGGGGGCACTGGGACCGCTCTGCATCCCCACCGCGCTGGTACGGGACGGGCTCACCTTGTTTGGAGCTGACGTCGGAGGGGATGTGAGATGGGTGCGACCCAGGGGAAAAGTGCTCATCACTGTAGGTGATAAGAGGGGTGAGGGGGTGAACCGCATGAGAAGGCTGTACCACTGGCACCTTGTTTGACTGCAAGAGAAGAAAAAAACCAATGAAAAAGATCAAACAGTGTCAGCGAGGTGGGGCCTCTGCATTAAAAAGAAAAAAGACACTTCCAAAATGCAATTTTTACGTATTTGTATTACTGAAGCAGGCGAAAGGATGGACAGACATGACATCGGGGCTGGTGGATGGCAACGAGGTTTGCTGCCAGAATCAGCATCCTTGAAGAGAAAAGGTGTGTGGGAGACACAGACAGGTCAGGGAAGGGGCTGCTGGAGACCCACAGGACAGGAGAAGCACCTCGCCGAGCACCCAAAGGACAACAGAGCCAACAGGCACTGATGAAACCCTTTGGTTATGGAATCAGCACTAAAAAAACCCCAAAGGTTTAAAATGTAGGTTTGCCACATCTCCAGCCCTAAGAGCAACATGAGCTTCATCAACTTCACTCCTCTATTGCTTTCCTGCACAGCGGGCTTTTTCTCTTGCAATATTGCAAACTCTGGTTGAAATGTTTTGATCTATGTCGAAAGTAACTGAAAAACCACCCTTAAAAACCTGATTTCACACATAAGCGGTTGGTAGTGGCTTCTCAGAGGGATCAGTTCAGGAGGAGATGCACTGACCACCTGGGGATGGCTGGGATGCCTCTCGAAGCATCACTCCGAGGAAAAATCAAAGTGTTACAAACGTCCAAGAGGATCCCGAAATGGGTGCTGTCAGATGACATCGATGCAGGCCAAGACACACCCTTCCCATCAGCACTTTCTGCAGAGGCACAGGGGAAGGGGCACTCAGCATGACGCCACCCAAAATCACCCTTTTGGACCAAGGCTGCGAGACAACAGGACTTGTCTGTTCCAACGATGCTGCCATATCAACGCTGCTTCAAACACAAGCTGCTCTTCCTATGGTTGGATGAGCTGTAATGATGATGTCAGCATGTGAGGCGCTCCTCATTTGCACCCCGCCACTCTACCTTGTCCCTTAGCAAAAATAATTATGGTACAAACAGGTTTTCAATAAAATTAAAATTAAAAAGGCCAAAAAAGCTGTCCTTCAGACAGGAACACTGATAAAACTCATCAAAGACTGTTAAATACAAGGAATTAAAAAAAAGTAATAATTTAAGAGCCCAATGAAATTAATTTTCTTTGAGTTCACTATCGAAATCCCAGCACAAACAGACATACAGGTACAAACCCAGGATTTCGCTGGACTTCTGGAAGCAGAAGGGCTATTAAATGGACAACTCCATTTATTGTTAAGGCCGGTAGAACTAGAGGAAAGGGAGCAAATGGGAACCAGTGCAGCATTCTCTGCTTGCCTTGTTTCCAGAGCACCACCTTAAGGAACTTGCATTAGCAGGCTGTATCTTCTTAATGTCTGACCTATCCCTCCAGTCATATAGCTCAGAATCTGGTGCCATGAATTTTTGCTAAATTATGCTATCCTTGCTCTCCTCTTAATTTTACGGTTTTCAACACAGATTTGCTTTCCTGTGGGAAAGAGATAAGAACCTGAGGATTTTAATTTAAGCTTTGGCCTTGTCTTATATTTTGCAAGATGGAGAGAGAAAGCAGCGCTAGTAGGTGTTTTAAAGCCAACAAGCATTAGGTCCATTTTTGCGACCAAATAATAAAGGCAATATGAATTCTGAATAATATCTATGAGTTGAGTTGTAAAGGGGACAGCATCTTCCCTGTCTGTATAAATCCAACGAAAAACAGATGCCAACAAATTTCAGGCGATTTACAAATCAGGCCTCAGTCTTTAGCTACGAGACTTGTGGGCCAGCCCACCATTCAGCAATTACTTTGTCAACAATAAACTGTGTATTATGAATAAAGATCAAGCAATAGATGTATTTAGGTCACACACATGCAGCTGCTAATCAGCATTAATTTCTCAAAATTTAGTAATTAACATTTTGTATTATACTGGATGTAATTGTCATGCACGCCCCTGGTATCAGGGTTACTTGCATTCAGAAATCACCCATTTGTACTTTGAGCAAGCCAATCCCCACACTGCCTCGCTCTCCAGCATCCTGCAGATTTTATTTTATTTTCTAATTCTCAGCACCTTATCCCCTAAGCCCACGGCAGCGGCTTTTAACGGGCGAAGGAACCATGAGAAGTCAGAAGAAAAGCAAACCGCTTGTCAGCGGGCTTAAAATTAACATATAAACGGGCTGTATCTCCATTAAGAGCATTTGAGGGTTTGCAGAGCCAAAAACTGAAAAAAAAATTAACAACAAATAACGACAATAATAAAAATCTTTCCAGCCTGCCTGCCCCACACTGCTTTGGGAGGACCTAGGGAGCTCTGATAGCCAAATCCTACTAGGCACCCAGGTGTGCCACTGGATGGGAGCTCAGTGGGCACAGGCTGAGCCTCCTTATTCCCTATGGTCCCACCACGATGACCCCAGTGACTGATTGGTTTAGGACAGGCTGGATGGGATTTTGAGCAACCTGGTCTACTGGAACATCTTTCTGATGTTTAAGGTCCCTTCCAACCCAAACCATTCTATGATGGGGAGAAAAACAGGGCAACATGTGCAAAACGAAACCAGGAAACGGTGCATAGAGCTGCAGAAACACTTGAGTGACTGACAGAGACCTGAACTCAGGGATTGCCAATCTGGGTCAACATGATGTCCATTCAGCACCTGGCAACCAAGCCATCAACCACCACGGCCCTCCCTGGCGTACCAGTGACACTGACATCTAACACAGGTTCACGGGACATCTTTTCTCCTCGACGCAACCTCAAAAAGTTCTGCAAAACTCAATCAGTCCACACACTTTCAGTCAATTAATTACCCATTGGCCTATATGAGGTTCTTCAATATTTCAGTACAGAAATTATACTTCATCCACCCAACAAAACACAGTATTTTGGTGCAAATTTTACCTAAGCAGCTTCTAAAAACACAATAAAGCAGATGAAGATTTCCAAGAAAATCTGAAGCAGTTGGATGTTTGTTGAAATGATTCCTAACGCAGCCCTGTGCATGGTGTACTACCACACCACATCAGTTTAGTCCCCTTCATTAAACTCTGGGCCTATGCTTCTTCACACAACCTGGAAAGCAAAGGAAATCGAACGCAGAGCCTAGCTCGAGATCTGCAATCTGGAAAAAAAAAAAAACAAACCTGAAAATGCAGACCTGTGGTTTACAAACATAATAACCTGCTGTTATGCTCTAAGGCACCTTGTTACGCATGTGTCATAACTGTTAATGCTCACAATGGGTTAACAGCAAAGGGATCACCCACAGGCTGGGGAGACCCAACTGTACCCCATGGGACCCAGCTCAAATGGACACTAGCTCATGAGTGACTAAACCCGAGTGACCTCTTTTTCTAAGGCCACTGGCCCACCAGGGCTCCAGTCCCACTTCTCGGACATGCAGAGCACAACCTTATGGGATCACCCTTTGGGAACTGGCCTTGCACACAAGGGATCTCTCCCAGTCCTCCCCAGGGCACGTCTGCTGTTCGGACCTTTGCTCATCAGCTCAGCCTTCACAGTTGGTATCTTTTACTTCTCCTCTGCACATGGTCGAGCTGAGGTGAGGCAGTGTAGGCAGGGGACAGTTCCCTGCCTACACAGGGCTCGAGAATATACATGTACTGGAAACAGCAGGAGCTGAATTATTTTGCCAGTTAGTGCTAGGATGAAGCCGCTATTCAGTTTTATGACTGACCTGAAAAAAACAAAACCAAAATACCTAATGAAAAGTTTGTGGACGAAGGGTGCAAGCTTGCAGGAAAGAAGACCCTGATCCAGCAGTAGGCATCACCTCAGCAGGTGCTTCGCCATGCACTGGAGACCAGTTTAATTATTGCCGGACTAAAGTAATGCAGGAACAACCTCCCATGTCAGTACAAGAGCAAACATCTCCCTTGCAAACAGCAGTCATGATCAGCAAGTGACATGGCTTGAACTGTACTCAGGCATTTTGGGCAGGGCAAAGATGGAGGAGCGGAGGAAGGTGAGGAGAAATCCCTCAGCCCCGGCGTTGGCACAGCTGCTGCCAGGTGGCTGGGTAACCCCCGCAAAAGCTCTGCACTGGCAATGCCGTACCTGGACTTGCAGAGTTACTCATCATTTTAAACACGCACCTGTCCTCTCATCTGACGAGTACACTTTGAGACAGTTTAAATTAATCTCTGGTGAGCTGACAGTGAAATACTGCATCTCAGGTTTGGACTGAATCCAGGAAGTTTTCCTTCATTTTTGAAATGCTTCTGAAGAAAAGCAAGACTACCAGAGAAAAAACGAAACCCAAGCTCCTCCCAAACAGCTAGCGAACCCTTCAGCGAAGGCATGCACCTATAGGGTATCCTGTATGCAACAAATGTGCAAAAACTATAAAAAGCCCAGGAGCCATGGCAAAAATGCCTGTAGGTCAGCGCCAGGCAAGGCGGGTGGCTGGGAGCTCTGGCTGGAGCTGGGGACACCATTTGTTCCAGCTGCTGCACAGAGAAAGATACTAAATTAATGACCCTTCAAAGGACATGTGTCTACAAAGGCAGTCACAGACAGGCAGGCAGGTTTGCAGGGAACCGTGAGCAAGTTGAGCCCCTACACACAAGACCAAAGAATCCCTGGGTCAACACCCAAAGAGGTGCTGGGTTGTTTGGTTTCTTTTCAATTTTCCTCTTCTCTTTAAAGAAAAAGCTGCTTCTAAAAAGTCCAGAAAGCCTCCAGCCTGTCTACTTTTCTTCTGCTTTCAACAAGTTGTGTGTTTGGTACAGGCACTAGCAGATGGTCTTCTCAATTCAGACTAAAATAAGCCAATTAAAAAAACCAACATGACAAAACAACTACCGAAACTTAAGGACAAGAGCTGCATGCATTCCCCTTTCTTCCTGAAAGAGAATGTCATTTCAAAAAAACATGGCTTCAAGTTTTTGACAGTAAATATTAAACTCAGGGGGAAAAACACAACAGATAGCTCCTCCTCCCAAAAAGCAACCCCAAACCCTTCCACTATTGCTACTGCAGTACCTCAGAATACAAGGACGAATAACTTACTGGAGGATTTGAGCAGACCTTGACCTGAAAAGACTAGAAAAATCCACCCCTTCTTTTAGCCTATATAACTTCTCGTTTCTAGCAAACCCAGAAGACTGCAGTTTCAATTGTTCTCTCAAAATAGCAATAGCATTTTAATGGCTACACTAACTCTGCATTTATGCCTCTGCTGTCCAGCTGCAATAGAAATGCAAGATCAAGAAGAACATAGGTTTGGAGCAATGTCAAAGCCAAGCCCATGTCCAGGACAAGCTTCAGCACAGGGAGACCAGAGGTGGAAGATGAGGACGTATTTTGGCCAGAACTAGTTACCAATAGATGAAACAAGCTCATCAACACCAGCAATAATTGCAATTACAATTTGCCACCTCCTTGGAGTTATTGGACAATCCCTTTCCATAGAAAACTTAGTAGAGATGCCGCAAGCTCAATATAGAGAGAGCTCAGGTTACTCCCCACCCCGGTCCCCAAACCATTTATTTAGAGCAAATAGTTTTATGACCAAAGCTAACCTCCTTGTGGGCTTTTGACAGCAGACATCATTTTATGCTTAATTTTCAAAACCTTCTCCAATCCTTAGACAGTACAGTTGGAAAAATGATATGTCAGGTATTGGGATGGTGAATTTGTAATCTTACTTTTAGCCTCACCTGAAGCTAAAAGAACAGGGCTGGGAAGGCACGTCCACAAGAACACCCTGATCAGAGGAAACAGAGGTTTAGGAATACTGTGATTTATGAAAGTCAAACAAAAAAGGCGCAGTCTTTTACCCTGCTTCACAACTCAGCAACAGGAGGCCATTTATCTCACTGACCTTTCATGCTTGCAAACAGTGGGGGTGACACCCCAGGGCCTCACCATGGTAAGGAGACCAAGTGAAACACTGCATCCAGTCCGATGCGAATCTTTGCAACTGCTACCACTTGTTCAGAACAAAACTAGAATAGAAATCGCATGTTTCGGGGGGTAAACCAATGGCTTGCTGAGGTCAGAAAAAAGCCTCCTGGTTCGCCTTTTTCCTCATATCCTGGGCTTCAGCACTTCAAGCACTTCACCACATCTATTTAGTGCTGGGAGCCAGGGAAGGGGAGAACAAGAAAGCTACTTTAATTCAGTCACTGAAAGTTTTCCCCATGCCCCAGGACATGTTGCACCAGAAGGCCACGGAGTCACAGCATCCCAGGAGATGGAGAGAAGAAGCCACCAGCACATCAGCAGGTGAACAGAGCACCAAGGATCTAGAGTTTCCCATAGTTATTCAGCAGTTGAAAAAGTTTGTGGCCATAAGGATCAGCAACTAAAGCAACAGAGCTGTCAGGGCTGGAAACACAGGCAGCGCAGGGGAGTAGGCAAGAGCAGTCAAAGCAAACAGCTCTGCCTGAAGCAGACCCAGAGGGTCAGTGCACAATAAAAAACCTTCAGTACAACAGCCAGGGGAGCATTGCAAAGAAAAGAGTAAATGCGATTTGATAAAGCCTGGGATAAGCATCTATCTAGACGGATTACAATCAGTAACCGGATTCAGGTTAATTGCAATGTTAGTGAGAAACCGCTATGCTGAAGGCTTGTCTATATTCTTGTCTTTTTCCAACTTTTTTCTCCCCCTCCCCTCCAATCTTGGAAATGAATATAGCACAATTGTGATGGGTTTTTGCTGAAAAGTTGTAATAAACATTTGAATTTCCCTCAAGACAGCTTTAAAAACACGGGTGTTGAATCTCTGACAGAAACATGCTTTATTTCAAGTGTTCATTAAGCACTGTCATTAAGTAAGTGATTAAAGCACACCCAGTATTAAAATAGCTTGATTAGAAATCCCCTGTTATCTCCATTTTCTTCTCTCCCGTGACTTCTTAATTTGTTTGTTCTTCCCTGCTCAGGAGGGCTGTCGGAAGACCTGGAGTGCTGGTGAATCACGCAGGGAGACAGGCAGGTCTTGCAAGGCTCCAGTCAGGGGAGGACAACAAGTCCATTGCTATTTAGGTACTGTAAGTTCACATATACACAGATTATACTTAGTTTTGCACAGCTCATTAGTTTTAGAAATTTGTATTAACCACTGATAGGGCATTAAATAGCCAGCAAAGCCACATGCTTGCAGGGAAAGCTTTCGCTGTTAAAATATTTTGCAATGTTTTATTTCATTCTCCAAACTCAGCAGCAGGTCCTCTCCAATGGTGATTAATTGTCAGTAAACACTCCACAATTTGCCAGACAGTGCCTCTTTTAAGCTCCGGTTCCCACATGACGGTCCTTTTAACTTTGCCTATCCTGAACAGGAGTCGTCTTTTTGCTGATGTAAATACGTGCTCCAAGAAGCCCACACCCAACAAGCAGCAGCAACCTGCAGCATCAAATCACACACTCGACCCCAGCAGTCACGAAGCCCTCCCAAAACCTGGTAAATGGGACCCCTGGCACTGGAAATACTCTTGATGATGACTCACCCCACGGGCCTCAGCTCCCCAGCCTTCACCCTGCGCAGCATCCCTGCTTCTGCCTCGTGCATCCCTCTCACACACAAACCACTCCAGTCAGCCAAAAAGGCCTTTTCCCCTACTGTTTCCTGACCAGCCCACAGCCCTTACTGCCAAGGGGAATACAGGCACCACAATGTTTTAACAAGCTCAAACTCGAGCCTCTGAATCGCAGGGGTCTGGCTTATTAATTGCTTTGCCGATAAGGACCGTTGCCCTAAACCAGCAGAGGAAGCCCACGGGACATCAGAGGAACCACTGCTCACATTCCCAGCCACTTGCCAGGGCAGGATCAGCAGGGGTGTTATGTGCCAGGAAGCCCCAGGGGTTTTGGGCTGGGGGAAAAGATGCTGGAGCCCATCCTGATGTCTCCTTTTGTGTTATCTTCAGCTCTTCCTTGGGGACAAAGCGGCTCTGGTTTTTGTCACCAGAGCTGCCCGCTGACTTAAGACACGAGCTTGTTTTGCTTGCCTCGAGGTTATCAGGATCCTTGCTCACAACAACTTTGGCATCTTCTCTGGGGTAGTCAGACTCACCAGCTAACGTGCCTCTCCCAGGCAAACGGATGCAATTGTGTCCAATTTTCAAACCAGGGACTGCACCCTCAAGCATCCTTTTAAATCAGGCACTGCACAGGCAAGTGAAACATCATCCACTACATAAGCATACAAGTTCTCTGTAAAAGCAGGCAATCTGACAGCAACCTCTGAAGCCCGGCGTTCCTGTTCTGGCAGACAACATGCGTCACAGGATGGGATGACTCTTCCTCATCGGCCTCCTCACATCCCACAGGATACGGACCCATACTCCCGGGGGAAACTGAGAAGAAAACCCGTCCTGCACCCTGGTGACAGGAAGATGCCCTTCAGCACTGCACACACACGGAATCAGAAGTGCTTGGAATAAGACTTCCCTTATATGTATTTATATTAAAGCTATGTTACAGCCTATTCAACACACACACCATAACAAAGACCAGCAGAGGCCCAGAAGGCTGAGAAATGGGTCAACTTCTCATTGAGCAGCAGTTTTTAAGATGCACTGAAATGTTCTTGATTAAGAAAATGCGAGAGAATGATATGCATTGGGAAGACATCTTAGCTCTGTCTCATAGAAATTAGGACAAGGGCTCAGATGCCTGTGCAAGCACTTGAAACACCTTTACATGTCCCAAATCTCTGTTCACCATGTCTAAATTTGCAATTTAGAGGTTGACCAGGCAGCAAGAGCTTGCTTTGAGAAAAACAGAGATCAAGCTGTGCTGGCCACACTTCCAAATGTGACTGGCATATTTGGAAGTGCTCTTGCCTCATCTGCCTTCTAAAAAACAAAGCGGGGTGAGGGGGAAGACAAGACAGAAACAGATGTGAAAATGGAGGAGCGATGAATCTGACAACATTGATGACTCCTTGGCTGGCCCTTGCTCCTGGCAAGCTCCTCTCCCGACCATACCATTACTGCTGAAAGGCTCCTGCCGGGAAACCATTGCTGAGGCCAACCCCCTCTGGCCTCAAAGCAGCTGGAAGGGCTGCACACACTTTGCTGGGAGGCGAGGATCCCCTGCCGCTGGGATTTTTGGCTGCTTCAGGGGGATTTCCCAGCAGAATTGGAGCAGACCCGTGCCCAAATTCAACGCCAACAGCTGGGGCTGCAGCAAGGTGGGAGCAGCCAGGGCTGGGTGGGATCAATGCAGAGGTCACTCGGTGTTTGACAGGGTGTGAAGGCAGCACCAGAGGGGCCGCTTCCTCCAAATTCAAGGCTCCCAGGCACCATTGACCCTGTGTAGGCACTGGAAAAAGTTTTCAAGTAACTTCCCTGAGTACAGCTAAACCGTATTAACAGATTTATCCAATAACATGCAAATTCAGGTTTTAATGAAAAGTCTTAAGTCCAAGCTCTAAGTGATTTGGACTTTTCTGCTAATGGCATCTGCTAATGACCAAAGATTTAATGCATCAAGTCTTAGCATACATCAGTGCAAACAATATAACCATTTAGTGGAGGTAAAAAGTCATCTCATTAAACATCCATCACTGGATGTGGGCAAGATGGTCCAAAGGCTTAAAATAAAATATTCATTTTTAAACTAAAAAAAAAAGAATATCTAAAAACGTACAAATGATTAGGCCAAAAGTAGCAGTCTGCTAAAGCTTCATCAGGATTGAAAATGCAAACTGCAACGTTTATCTGGAGGTAAAACGCATTTGCAAGTACTTAATTTTTGCAGCACTGTTCCACGGGAGGCAAAACCAATTTTAACAGGAATTAAAGCAATAGGGCCCTCCAGAAACAGGATGTCTCTTAGACAGGTTATTTGAACCATCAGTAGAAGGTCACAACAGGAATTATTTCTCTACCACATTGTGCAAGATGATTTCAGTACAACCAAAGTGTTGAAAAGCTACTAACTTAATTTTATAGAGCAGTCCCATGAGGGTTCCCCATGTCAGTGAGACACAAAAACATGCCCTAAAATTACACTTACGTGTAGCTAAAAGTATTAAAACTATCGCACACAGCTAAGGATGAGCAAATAATGACTCGAACAAGGCATGGGCTCAAAGGAGCAGGCCTGCAAACACTTTTTTTTGGCCCAAACCATCACTGCAGACTTTTTCATTTGAACTCTTGGCATAAACAAGACCAATAAACTACCACAAAACACTGGTGGATGCTGAGCTACTGATGCATCATCTAAATGCTCAATATTTTTAGCGCCCTTTGCCAAATGACATCTCAGAAGAAACAAAAAAGGGACCGATGTCTTTCAGCCACAGGCTGCCAGTGGGAGACGACTTGGGTCAGGAGAGTACTGTCATTATCATTGGGTCATTGAAGCTGCCAGCCTGTCTGCAAGGGACACAGAAAAAGGAAGGGAAAAGAGGTAACTAGAAAGGATGGGGCACCCCACCTTCACGCCCGCTGTCTCCTAGTGCAGCTTAGGAACAATTTTCTTCCCCTCCTCAAAAAGCAGACACGTCAACCTCACAGCATGCCTTGCCTTCAACTGCAGAGAAGAGCCAACGAAGGAGCCCTGGATGGATGCTTCTGTGTCAGCTCCGAGTGTAGATCAGCCTGCAAGACCTGCCCATCCCTGCTGAAACACACTCTTGTGACCCAGGGAATCCTCAGGACCCAAACCACATCTTTCCTAGCGTTGGTGGCATTGGCTCTCCCTGGCTTTGCTCTAGCCCTGGTTCATCACTCATCCTCACCTCTGCCCCACCACCCTACACTCACCCCTAACAAGCTGCCTGGACCCCACCTAGCCCCGCTTGACTCATTTTACCACGTCGCACCCTTGGGTTCCCCAAAACCAGACATTTCCTTCAGTTTTCAGGCTTTACCCACGCAGACACATGGCTGTCTGGGGCACTGACCCAAAGGTTCTTCAGTGGCTGGGGTGGCCCCAACTTGGGCAACTCATGAGATGGGTGGAGACAGAGAGAAACATGAGGCTCACCTGCTCCCCCTTCCAACTCCACTTGATTTGGTCTTTTACTCATTAAGCTCCTTCCTCTAGTTGGCCACAGGGCTTAAAAAAAGGTTCCTGGTATGCACAATACACGTGATGCCTTTTAAATCTCATGTAGGATATTTCTGCCTGCTGTTAGACTCGTTCATTTTTCTTTTTTTTTTTTTTTTTTAATTCAAGAGCTGCCCTTTAAAATTTAAAAATCACTTCTAAAAGGAAAAACCACACCCAAGCCCACAACTTAAGTTTTGTGCAGCAGGCACCTACATCCTCATAAAAACCTTGGGCTGTGCTTTATAACATAAGTAGAAATCTAAACATCATTAAAAAGAGCCTAAATTGCCAGATTGCTCAAGCCTCCAGTAAATCACCCTTCCAGATGGGCTTATGGCTGCACACAGAGCCCCACTAGTAGCAACGGGTCACTCTGCAATTATATTTCAATCCTACTAAACTCAACAAACATTATACAGGAGTTATGCTTGATTTCATTAAAGAGGCACTTCTGAAGTTTACCATCACCCTGTCATCACCAACAGTTTTGATTTTTCATGCAATTAGCGCTCCCCTGTGCAATTAACTCCCCACCAAAGTGTGGCAGAAGAAGAGGTGGACGATTTCTTATCATAACTGCACCCCTCCTCTGTACTTTTTGTGGCAACAAAGGCCATGCCTGGGAGAAATACAGCCGCGTTAAAAATCTGCAAAACACCGCGAAACAATTTAGTAGGCAAAACATTAGCTCATGCCAGGAGACCTTGGGACAGCATCTGGCTCCTCTCCCTGCCTCCACTGGTGACAGGGCAAGTGGTCAAGAGCGCCAGAGATGCCCAGCACTAATCCCTTTCTTTTTTTGGGGTGGGCACAGGAGGTATCTGGGGGAGACCTGCCCACTGCATGCACACTGCTGGGGAGCAGTGAACTCCAAAACTGCTGCAGTGCCTGGTGAGGGCTCACACTGGGCTGGGCAAACTCAGCCAGCAACCCCTCCAGCTGCCACCACCAGCCAGGAACATGGTCAAGGAATGCGACCTTATACTGGATAATTATTTATTTATTATTTCCCCTGTTTCCAGCAGAACCAGCAGACTCCTCCCCCATTCCCAGCATGGTATTTCAGAGATCAGCACGAGACCCTCCCTTCTCTCCTGTGGAGGGAGGATGCTTTTTAGCTCACTGCTCTGAGGATCTTCTGGAGGTTGAGTGGCAGAGATGGATGCTCTTGCTGCAGGCACCGTGGATGCTACACACGGACATATTTTCAGTTTGCTCAAGATGCCACATGTCCACAGACAGTTGCACAGTTTGCCACGCTTATTTGCAGATGAGGTAATTTTTTTCTGTCCATTTATTCAAGAAACAAGCTGGAAGATAGATCCAGGGACATCTATTTCAGACCTTTAAACAAGAAATTAAATGCTCTGTTCTAAAAAGGATAAATAATAATTTTCCCTTTTTATGGCAGTAAGTGCCCTTGCTGTGTAATATCACATGCTGCTGGAAAGAAAGCATGTCTAGGTCTCTCTAAATTCTATCCTATACTTAGCATGAGGATACCGTTACCTCATTTAAAAATAAAAACCACTCCAAATTTCACACTGTTAACATATTTCCACCATCTCACAGGTGTTAGGCCACAGCCAAGTTGCTATCACCCTGTGAAACGCAGGCAGCAGAAGTCTCCCAGCCTTTCATATAGTTTCAGCACCTGCATCTGAAGGCAAAGCTGGCAAAAGCACCATGACAACCAAAGGGGCTCAGGACAGTCAGCCCCCAGCCACCGCTAGAAATGGGACTGCGAGCCATGGGGCAAAACCCCATCACCCCAACTTGAGGTAAGAATACAGCATCTCATGTGCAGAAGCAGAGATGGGATTTGCTCATCTCAAACATCTCTTCTGCTCACCCTCCCCAAATCTCCCTTGTCTGCACACAAGCTGCTTGTGGGCAATAACCAGGTCTAAAGGAGTAATTAAATGCCAGTCTATCAAACAGGGAGAAAACAATACACTCTTGCTGGAAGATCCTGCAGATAACTTCTCATATGCCAAATATTTTGGAACTCACCATTTGTATCACTTGCACAAAACTAAGAGCTAAGAACATGAGGAAAGCAGCTCCTTCAGCATAGCACAGAGAGCACAGCTTTTCTCAGCATCAAGCTCTCTTGGACTAAGTGAGAGGAAGGAAATGCTGCCTCCCTCACAAAATTATTCTTTTTAAAAAAAAAAAAAACAAACCAAACAACTTTCCTCTTCAGAAAACCCAGGCCAGGTGTTACACACTCTCGACATCAAGCTAAGGCCAGGCTGTCTAATCCGTACGTTCACTTGTTAATGAGATAAAGGATTTCAGTGCGGTGCTGCAGCCTGGGCTGTGGGAGCTGTGGGCTGGAGGAGCACTGCCGGCAGCCTGGTGTCACTCCTGGAGGAATGCCTGACCTTTCCTGGGGCTTTGATCATGCTGGCTCGCAGCGTGAGATAACCAGCCCTTTGCAGAATCTGGAGGTAATAAAAAAAGCAGCTTTGAGGCCTTGTATTTTTGCAGGGAAATACTTACCTGTGTTCCTAGCACAGTGCCCAGTCCCCACCACCCTCCCCAGATACCAGCTAATTTAAAGCCAAACCCACTGCTGTCAACTAGGAGAATCGCATAAAGCATTCAGGTGAGAGTTTTTACTATTTGTCTAATTACTCTTAATTGAAGAGGGTAGTTGTGTACCAGTCTTATGGAAGATGCAGAGCAACAGAAGTATGGTTTCCAATTAGTATGTGATTAAACTGTAAGTAGGATAATAGGAGGAGAAATTTTGTATCTTACACATACAAGACAGCAAAAGCGATAGATGAAAGCACAGAAGTGGAATAAAGCTTTATCCCCAGTTCCCCTCTGAACACTGAACCCATACAGAAAGCAGTAGATTTGCCGAGGGTTTTGTGTTTGTTGCAATTATTTTGAAGGAGGGGTGTGTCTTTCTCAGGATAGTTCACGATGGGAAATTTAAATAAGTCCATGTAGTACCAGGTTAGCAAAGTGTGAAACACCTGGAGCCCTGGGTTGAATGTGCTCAATCTCTAAGTGATAATTAGATCAGTCTTGAATACTTCCTTTAATGAGCCTATTCAAGCACCAGGTCCACCCAGTCTGCCTTTGGTCGCTAGCCCAGAGAAAGTTCGCACAATCTTCTGAGGCTGGGACTGCTTTCTGCTTTGTTTTGTTCAGGCCACTGCAGTAGAGTCTCTGAAGTCGGAGCTACAATTCCTCGGTGCTCTCTGCAGGTTGCACATGAGGTGCAGGGCTGGCTCTGCAGCGCTCCTCAGCTGCAAGCAGGCTGATGCCAAACCGAGCAGACCTGGATAAGTTGCCCCTCTGGGGGGAAAAAAAGTTGTGCTCAGCTCTGCTGTCTTCCTCACGGGGTTAACTATGTAGATTTCAGATGCAAATTTTACTTTAGGGCAGGCTTTATGGTATTAAGAGTCTCTTTTTCAGCCTTCTGAAATTTCATATGTATACATGCTAGAGCTCTCTCATCTCTGTTAATTGGGTTTTGTGGAATTTCAAGGCCTGGGGGCCAAGGGGGGAGGGCTGCTGATTAAAGCATGCCGTGGAGAAGTGGATGCAGAAGTGTTGCACAGTAACAGGAGAGAAACTGAATTCCTCTGAGCTACCTGCCTTCACACACACAGCCCGGCTGCCGCTTTGGAGGAACCTCATCTTTCACCCTGGCCTTCCCAAGGGTGCAAGGATGATTCCTGCCTACTCCGACAGGCGCCGTGGGGAGGACACTCCTCTCTGCTTCTCTGGTTGTGTAAATCGAGGCCAGGCTGGATAAGGCTTTAAGCAACCTGGTCTAGAGAAAGGTGTCCCTGTCCATGGCAGGGGGGTTGGAACTAGGTGATTTTTAAGGTCCCTTCCAACACCAACCACTCTGTGGAATCAATTTTAGAGATTTCAAGGCCGGTCCACAGCTACGTTTGCTTATTGCACGGTGCCCGTGTCCCCACCTCAGACCCAAACAGGGTCAACTCCCCACAACTCTAACCGCAAAGCTGTGGCGATGGGCGGCAGAAGGAACCCACGCCTTGACCTACACACTGCAAGTCCATTAAGGAGGAGTAAAAGGACTTCCTTTATCCCCTTTCACAACCCAGCATGTACATGTGTGTCAGAATTTGTTAGGCTGCAGTGCCTGAATTGATGAACTAACGTGTGTGTGTGTGTGTGTCCCTGTCCATCCACCCCCACAAAGAGGGCACAGAAACTACCTATTCCTGCATTTGGCCAAACTGTATCTCTCCACATATGAGGATCCAATCCAGAAGCCTGCTCTCTGGAGCTAAATACAGATATTCCCACACCCATTATAAATGCAGTCTAGTTTCATTTTTAACCCACAGGAGGGTGTGGAGGGAGAAGACATCAAAGTATGGACACAGGCTACCCTGGCACTCTGGGTGTGCAATTTTATCTTCCTCTCATTTCCCTCCTCTCCAAACCAGCTGCTACAACTATCATGATGCTTGCCCTCCGGCCAGTATGCTGGAAAACTGGCTTCCAAGGCAGTCATTAATCTCTCCCCATTACCCAGCTGGCACAGGATTTTGCTTAGATGGGAGGAGACCCAGCTCCGTCCCCTCTGAAACACCAGCGGCAGCTCCTGCAGCCACGCATGCCAGGCATCCACTGGCCCCGCTGCCCACGCCAGGCACAGCCTGGTGCCACTGTGGCAGAAGTGGCACAAGAGACCAAGAGGGTAAAACCCCAACACAGGCACTGAAGAGCATTTGGAGAAGATCTTTGATGTGAAAACCTGCCTGTCAGAGTGACAATGGTGAAAAGAGGTTCTGTCATCTTCAGGGGAAGGTGGCTCGGATCAGAGCAAAGTTTAGAGCCTGTCTTCTTGCATAGCAATAGCAAGAGAGAGTAGCCCCTACATACGCAAGTTAAGCAAGTGAGATCAAGGTGCAAGTAAACCTTCGGCAAGAAAATGCAGCTCGACAATGTTACGCTTTTCATTCAGCCACCGGGTTTCAACCCATCTGAAGTAACAGGGCTGGAAGTACACAGATAGGTACGTGTATGCTGAGCACAAGCAAGGGCTGCTCCAGTAAAGCCAAGCTGAAACAAGAATAAAGCAGGCTTAGAAAGTAATGATGCATACTGCTGCAAGTTTGTTAGGGAGATAAAGTAACAAGAAGTGTGTTTTGTGTGATTACTACGTCAAAAGCAGTCATTTTACTGTCCCCCACCATATACTGCACTGTCCCAGCCACACGATGATGCAATGTTTGACCATTTACATTGAGACAAAAATAACCTTTTCAGAGAATACTTTTTGTGTGGTTGATGGGGTGATTCATACCAAGCCTGTCATATCCTCTCAGCAATGCTGCTCATTTGCTACTTTTAAGAGGGGGAACAATGGAGCCCGCCAAGAACCCTGCGTATACATACATAAATCTGTATCTGATCTGTCAGTAGGACTGTAGCTTCCCCCAAGAAGAAGAAACACAGATGAGTTTTTGATCTTCCTTAAAGCACCGCTTATCTCAGGTTTTGTTTGTTTTCTGTTTTTTGGGTGTGGGGTAGCGTCTGATGTGAGTGCCACCCACAGTAAGCTATCTAGGCAACGAAACAACCATCATAAACCACCGCTGGAACAAAAATAGCAGCACCTTTCCCCCCTGCCTCCTCTGGGCACAGGCCACATGCAGAACAGTACTGCCAGCATGTGCAGTTACAAGTATATTTTGCAGATCACAAACTCAAGAGGTGCTAAGCATGGGTCTCCCATCACTCTCTTGCACCCAGCCACTCATTGCAGAACTGCAGAGTCCTTCCTGATGGCCACCAGAAAGAGCAGCCCTTCCCAAACAGCGATGGAGCAAGGAGGGATGGTGTTGCCCCAGCTGTGGGTGGGTGCAAACTCCAGCTTGGCCCAAGAGAGGTTCCATCTGCAATATGAGTGAGCAACTAAAGCAACAGCTCAGAACATTTTGATCCCATACAACAAGCCTAAACCATGGCATGCTGAGCCTTCCCTTGATGCCCAAGTCTTCATCTTCTCACTCCCTCCTCACTGTCTAGAGGGAGTGCCAGTCTGCAGCTAGATGCATGACAAGGTGCAACAGCAATGGTACCAAATTCTAACTTGAACGGGGTAAGTGGTCTGAAAGGGATTTACTTGAGGTTGCAAGTTAAACAAACCTTTGCCCATGCTTACAGCTTAGTCCCTCTTAACTTCGGAGCGCACTGGCCAACCGTGGCTACATCTGAGCAGCAGGGAGAGGTCTCCTACCAGCTTTCAGAGGGGAGAGAAATGACAAAAAAACCCCAACAGCCACACAGAGGAAGGAGCTCTCAATCAGTTGGAGTCAGCAATCAGCTGCTACGCCGCCTGTTTTGCAGCAGCCAGCTGGGTGAGCGCGTGGTGCATGGGGCCACTGGTGAGTGCCATGTGAGGTCTCCATCCCCGGCACATCCATCCTTGTGGGCAAAGGACACAAACCCCTGGGAAACCCAGCTGCAGGGTCTGCTGCCGAAATCCTGCAGGACTCCTGCTGAAAAGCACACTTAAAACACATGCTAAAAATAGAGCCTGCACTGATGCTATATTTAGTGGAAGGGTGCACACTTTCAGAAGGGCTGTCATCCCCTCCAGCTGGGCATGCCCTCAGGATGGTCCCGCACACCAGCCCCACTGCAGTGGCACGTGCCAGCACCCAGCATGACTGTGCCTCAGGAGTGACACATTTTCATACAGAAAGGCAAAGGCAGGCTGCAGGAGACCATCTTCAAGCCCAGTGGGCTGCAGTCCCTGCTCTGGAGCAGCCAAGTGGAAGGCAGGAGCCTGGCCCTCCCTGGGAGCTGTGCCGCCGGCCTGCTCCACCAGTGGATGCTTCCTTCCCTGTGCCGAGGTTTTTCTACCTGTGTAAGTGCGATAATGAGCATCGTGTTTTTCAGAAAACACTTGCAGACACGTTGCTTCATCCAGAAGCTCAGGAGAGACAGGCATGGCTGTAGGAAGTAATATTTAATAAGAGCCACAGAAGATCTGTCAGCTAGTGAAAACATGAAACGTCCCGCTTAGCTTGTCAAGCCAAGCATCTGTCAAAACCCTCGACTAACTGTCTCCCAAGCAAAGAGCAAAACACTCACTGGCCAGACCACTTAGACTGCGGGTATAGATCCAAAGCCAATGCAAGACACAGGCACCAGGCTCTGCACTGGCAAGCCCACAGAGGCAGGTTTGCGCTTTCCACATTTCGTGTTGGGTTTCCTCTCCCCCAGAGCAAAGCCAAGGGGATGCAAAGCAAAAGGAGAGGATGCCACATGGTCCCTGCAGATTCTGCACAGGACAAAGTGGCACCTTCTCCTGTCGATTTGCAGAGCCCTGTGGGGCAGCAAAGCAAGGCGGGGGGTGTCCCACCTCTGGTGCCCAGGAGGAGCCACTGAAAGCCGAGCTTCTAATTAAGACCATGGCTTCGGTTAATTGAGTCCAATTCACCTGTGACATGAAGAGCCCCAATCCCATCAACAATAATGGAACTGCATCGGCTTACACCAGTAATGACTTCAAATCAGCAGCATAATAACGCTAATTCAATACTTCTCCAGGTCCAGCTGATGAGGCTGCCATGGGAGAGAAGGAGCCAGCCTTTCTCCTGCCACACCAACACCTCCTCTGGAAGAGAGGGCAACATGAGCGGCCAGGGGGTCAGACTGGTTAGAAAGGCAGGAAACATAAATAAAATAAAGTCTCCAACAACGAGACTAAGGCTTACTTTTAACACCGAATTACTCTTGCAGGTGACCCTGTGCAAGCGCTGACAATGAAGCAGCCCTCCCCATGATAACCTGCCAGGACAAGGAGAAGCAAAACTCTGCACGGCAGCCACAGGTTTCCAACCCGTTGTCTGCTGCTGAGCCACCCCACTGAGCTGGAACCGCCCCCCCCCAGTTTAGGGCACTGGAGGCAGGAGTCACTTCACACGCATGTGAGGTAGCGCCCGCCGGGGCGTGGGATGAAGCTTGCAGGAGACGGGCGGCCCTGGGGAGGAAAGGGGAGCGACATGAAAGTTGCTCGACGTAGGCAGACATGCAAATGAGCAGCTGTGCGGCTGCACCGGCAACCTCCTAATTGCTGTGATGGCAACCTCCTAATTGCCACAACGCCTACCTCTCTCTCGGGGTAGGGGCCGCAGGGGGCCACAGGAGAAGGGAGAAGGAGTGAAAACCTCCCACCAGCATCGCCAGAGGCTGGTGCCATCCTGGGACAGCCCATGTGTCCCGAGGGGTGAGAATGGCACAGCTTGGCCCCCAGCCGCCTCACATAGGCCACTGCCTTGCACACACAAATTTGTCTCTGCCTCCAGCCAAAAAAAACTAAGCCGCCACTCTTCTGCAGAGACGCGCATTATTTTAGAGCAGTCAAGTTATGACTGGTCTGATTTCCATAATACACGCTCTGCAAACATCTGCCTGTTATTTAAGGCTCAGCTCCAGTGGGACAGAAGTTGAACAGGGCAGACCTTCGAGCCGGCACGTCGAGAGGGCTTCTTGCTGCTGGAGAGTCCTCAGGGTAGGAACGTGCCCATTGGGAGGTCAGGGTGGTCACTCCCTGACTTCACTTTTCTGAGCTTTTTCCCATGCGCCGCTGATGTTCCCACACCCATCACAGGAGGGGTCTGCCCCTCTCTCCACTAGAAGTACCTGCTCGCACCAACGAGCGGCCCCCAGAGACCTTGCCACCTACAGGAGGACCCAGCCAGAGTATCCCTCTCAGACAGACACAGCTTACGTGTCATGGCTGTCTTAACAAATCATCTGGCACCTTCAGGGCGTGCGCTGCTTTTGCAAGCCAATGGTTGAAACCTGAGTGTCCCAATAAGTGGAAGCGAAATGCCACCCTGAACTAGTGAGAAAGTTATCCTGGTGTTATCAGGCTGTTCCCTCCCTTCTAAGACGCCACAAATTGGTGTTTACTTTAGAGGCTTTGAGAAACCATGCCTGCCCCTCCATCCTGCAAGCTCCTGCTTCCTGGGAGCATCCCAGAGGCCACTGGACCGGTGCACCGCAGTGCTCCTCACCGCACACCTCCATGCTGTGCCCTTGCTCTGCCTTCAGCTCCAGCTCCATCCCAGCCTGACACAGCATTTGGCTACTGGTTTTATTCCCTGAATGCTGTCCTGGGAGAGCTGAAATAACCGAGTCTCTGTATCGCAGTGAGCTGACACAGGCTAAATCAATTAGCTGCTATTGCTGGGATGCTCAGCTAGGTCAGATCAAAAAAAGACAAAGAAAGAAAAGCCCCACGCCGAGAGGAACCAGGCCCAGTCAGCAAACACATTTATCTCCAATACTTTAATCAACATATTCCAAACAGGAAAGGGTGATGGCTGATGCTTCCCAAAGTGAGTAGGTGCTGGCTTGCTTTGCTAGGGTAGGAGAGGCAAAGAGGCCAGGCAGAGTCCTGCAGCTCTCATTCACCTCTGCTCCATCCTTTGTTTCCATTCAACACACACTTCAAAGTAACAAAAAAAATGCAAAATATTCTGCAAGTTCAGTTAAAGCACTTTCCATTTCAGATTGGGTTGTTTAAGCCCTGCAAGTGTCCTAGCTCATCTGGATTCAAACCAACACATTTCGCAGCCTGTGCTTAGCATCCTTCAGGACGGGAACAGAAAAGATCAGAATGCACCACATGCCTCACATGCCTCCCTTTTCTGGGTGGGATTTATTATTTCACTCCGCATCAGCTGTTCCAAGGACTACTGGTCTTCTTCCCACCGACTTTTGCAAAACCACACTGATCGGTAAGCAGCACATCCAATCGCCAGGATTTTGAGGACCAAGCTCTGGAGTTGTTCTTGCCTCCACAAAGCATGGAAGGTTTCTTTTGAGAGACTGACAATTACTGCTGACAAGACTTCACCTACAGTAGGGACTGGAGGAAACTACAACTGGTAAAGGGCGAAAGCAGCACCGCAACAGCCGGCTGTGGCTGGGCAGCCTCCAGCTTCAGCTCAGCCCCTCGTGTAGCTGCTCCTGATGAGAGGTATCATGCCACGCTGCTCTTCACATCAAAGAAGACAACCGTACGGAGAACTATTAAAGCAATTAAAAAAATATTATCTTTAAGATGCAATCTACCCAAAGATGAATGAGAATAATTATTAAGCTGCAGATTTGTATGTGTGTTTTTTTAAGGCAATAACTGACTGAACATTTTTTTTTCTGAGTAGAGTCACCTATAGCAACTTTCAACTTATGAAAATGAGAGACTGGAAATACATTTTTTTCATGTTGTGGGCCACACCTTCCATATCATATCTCATAGTAACATCTATGCTCACTAACCCTTTTCCCGTTCAGTTCATAATCCCATAAACACCTCTGTAGCAGTTCATGCAATTGTTTACATAGAAAAGCGTAATTTACGTCTTTCTCAAAAGCAGCGAAGGCAGCAGCTCAGCAGCCTGAAGTGAGACGAGCCAGCCCCACGTTACCAGGTAGTTGTCTGAAATCGCCTCCTCAAATTCCCAGCAAAGGACAAGACCTGACATCAATACCTTGCCTCAGTTTACCTGCATTTGCATATCCCGAATCCTTTATTCTTCCTCTTCTGCTCTGTTGTCCCTCCTATGAAATGGATGTTATGCCGCACCGCAGATGGGAAATGGGCCCTCAGACATCAGCTACTGGGCTGCAGTTGTGCATTGGCTAGACTTTCCCAAACCCTTTGAATACCACCCAAGTATTTTTGCACACAACATACATCCCATGTCTATTAATCACTTTTGGTTGGATAAATGAAGCATTACCCACTCCTGTCTGCCTTTCATGTGCCTGAGGGCAGGTACCAGCACCAGTCATCCTGAGCCAGGGACGCCGACTGATGCCTTCAGCTCCTCCCGACAGGACTCAAATGTGTGCGTTGGCCCCTATCAGAAACACCTTCAAGATGCAACAGAAGCAGAAGAAGCTCAAAGCCAACAGTCCTCTTTCCAGAGAAGGCTTTTTTGGTTTGATTACACGCTGAGATGTCAATCCTGGAGAGGCACATGGAAGGATTTACCTTGCATATCGCAACTTTGGGGCGCAATGCTCTCTTCTTTACAGGTTAAAGCTTAAGCCACATATCAATCAAGACAGTTAACTGCCATTAAAAATTTCATGAATTTGCTACGAAAAGGGGTTAAAAAAATATTTCTTAAAAAAATCTATTAAAAAATTCATTTGCAATTTAAATTTATTGGGAGGCAAAGGGGGAGGGGGATATATCCCCAGAAGGAAATGGTTTTCCTTTTTATTATACATCTTTCATCAAATTCTTAAAAAAGAAATCGCAGTTCATATTTGTAATAACAAAGGATTAGTAGAGTTCTTAGTCTAATGCTGAAGTCTGCAGTGAAGTTTCAGTACCTCGAGTGAGGTGCAGCCTAAGCCCTGTGTGTGATTCCATTTAGGAGTGAGAGGGAGGTATGCAGAGGGTGGGGAGAAGCAACTTTTATTGAAGACAACGCTTCAGGCAGCCCCGGGGCGATGTGGATCCAGTTTGAAAAGAATTGGCAACCCTAAAACTTTTTGATAAGATAAAAATTCATTGATGTTGGCTCACACTAGGCCCACTTCAACTCTGCACTTGTCCTCTGTGTTTCCTTGGCATATCTGTTCCTTTCCTCTATCTGCTTTAGCATAACTTTATTTTTCTCTTTTATCTTTTGCTAACTGCACCCAGGGACTGGAGGGATTGATTTTTTGTTTTGACTTATTGTTTGAAGATCTGTAACTCAAAGCAGCTTCTTGCGCCTCTGATGTCTAAGCCTGAGCAGTATAAAAGGTAAAGCTCATCCTGTGTACCAAAGTGAGCAGGGATACCATTTTATAATCAGTCATCTGCGTTTTATTTTGCCTTTTTGGGAGGAAAACTATTTTAAGACTTTATAGGCAATAATACTTTAAATAAATATTCTCATGGCAGATACTACACACGCCAGTTTTCTTTTTAAAGACACTCAGCGATTGCTCACCACTCAGGGGAAGAAAAAAAAAGTTCCTAATTAAAGGAGGCCATTATACATCAGAAGATATTTTGAGCATCACGTCACACTACCGACAGCCTACTGCAGCCAAAATGTTACCGTGCGAATCTAAAAAGTGCTCTCGCTCACAGATGCGCTACCACGAGGCTAGCCTAAATCCCCGCTGCGAGGGGAAGGCAGGAGATGCGAGACGTGCCCATCAATGCCGTTCGTAAACTGTGATCTCTCACTGCCACATTAATACCACCCTGTCCCGAGACGCAGGGGGATGGAGAAGAATTCTGCATTGCTTCCTCTGCCTTCTGAGGGCTGAACTCGGGAGGTTTTTCCTCTTCCCAGGCAATTTGTCCCTACCCTCACAAAGAACACCACTAGGCTGTTTTAAACAAGCAGCTCTTGGGGACGCAACACGCAGGTTTCTCACCGCACATACCCGTTTCTGTATCGTGGAAAGCCGATAGCCATGGCACACACCGACTTCGTTTCTGTATCGTGGAAAGCTGATAGCTGTGGCACACACCAACTTTGTTTACGATCGCCCGTCTCGGCTATTCCCTGAAGTTGCCCAGCTTGCTGAAATATGGTTACATATGCAAACATTATCTCCCAATTGTAACCTCATTTTCTGCTCTGCTGGACAGCGTGACCAGCATTTGTCATCTCGCCGCCCCCGCCCCGCCACATCATTCATGTGTCTATAATTGTCATCAAGATGTGGCATGTCAGCAGGACTCCCGCGTCCGCTGCTCCCCATCTCCACGCAGTCACTCAGGTAACAAACCCATAATCTCGCCCTGTTTTCATGATGGTTGAATTACACATAATTGTTTCTGCACAGTGATTGATTTCTGCCTGAATAGAGACCTCTGCCTTTTTTCAATGCGAGCGAGTGGCAGCCAAGTCTCTCCATCTAGGAGGAGGCAGCAGCCTTTGAAGAGATCAAAGCCAAGGCCGCGAGCAGTTGTGCGCCCTGGGAATATGGAAAGCCTTTATGCTCTCAACCCCATTTCCAACATCATGTTGGATTGCAGCTGCATTACATTCTGCCAGCATTCTTAATGCTTTTAGTATTGACTCTGACATCACCGATAGCTGTTTTAAAGTAACAAAAGCTGAAGGATGACTTATTTTCACAACTCCATAATTGGAACATGCAAAGTTAGGGGAAGGGAGCATTTGTTTTTAATCTGAGATACAAAAGAAAGCACAGAAAATTATATAAGTTCCCCAAAATTAAAAACACGTTTTTCATATGGAAAGAACAGAGGGGGCATTTTTATAGCCTAGACCACACAAAATGAACTGATTATGCACATGTTTTTTCAAGCCTACAGGCTGAAGTAAAAATACGATTGGGCAAGCGAGTCAAATCGGGAAAAAATATTGTGACTCACAATACGTTTAGTGACTTTTAGCACCTGATGCAAGGCAAAATAATGCAGATGCCCGGGCTGTCGCCTCCCCTCCGCAGCTCCTTGTAGCAAACCGACAATGGTTCACTTACCCTAAATCAGACACACAGCACACAGCAAATGAACACTAAATTCCCATCAGTTACCTAAAGAGATAAACACTGATCTACACGTATGAAATATCGCAAAGCCTCCTCTAAGATGCCCTCTCCCCAAGTCGTAGAAAACTCTCTTACGCTGCTATAAAGCTACTCTTGCAACAATACTGTTTTCATCTGGCTTCGCTAGCGAAAACAAAAGTAAATCTCTATCGAGAAAGACGGTCCTGAACTTTGATTACCTCTACGCTCTTTGATTACCTCTACACTGCCCTGAAAAAAATATTTCCAAGGAACTTTTAAAAGTTATCGGTGGAAAGGAGAGGGGATAAGGAGTTTATAAAAAGCAAGAGCCTGGGAGGCCGCAGCAGCTGAACCGCTCTGTGTCCGTACGCTGACCAGTCTGAGCACCACTGCTACTCTGACAAATATTTTTATTCGTGCTAAACCCACTGAATAGGAGCTTTTAAGAGCAGTAATTTTGAAATATAGTAGCTGCCACTACAGGATGCAGAGTGGTCAGGAAGGAAGAATGTTGCAAATAAAGGCTAAGCTGCAAAGAATTAAACATTATAAGCTGCAAAGAATTAAACATTATGAGCACCCATGTATTAGCAATAAAAATAATTTCCTCTTAGCTATATCATTTTTCCTCTGGTGTTCTAACACTCCTTTCTTTCTCTGTGCTCATTAAAGCCCCGACTCAAAGACAACAGCAAAGGGATCTGCCCTCCCTCCCTGTGGACACAGAGCTTATGTCCCTGTCATTTCAAGGCTGGGAAACTGTCTCGTTTTTATTTTGACTGTGCCTTAAAACACACTAATCATACTGAGGCTGAAACTAGAGCCAAACATAGCAAGCTCTTTACCAAGACGTAAAAGCTTATCAATTTTTAGTAGTATTAAGACAGAAGTCTTTTCTGCGTTAATCCATGGTTTTGGGGGTTCCCCCCGCTCCACTCTGTTCTCGTACCATCCCTGCCAAATTTGCTGCTTCCTTTGCACTGCCTGCTTTCTTAAATCAAATTCTTTGTGGCCCTGGTGTCCACGCTGATAACCGGAGAGATGTTCATAAAGCCACACTGAGGAAAGAGCGGCAAAATACAGAGAGCTGGAGCAGTCACTGTAAATAGAGGTACCTGCTGCCATGTTGGCAGGGCAGCTAATTCAACTCCTGCCTATCCCACAAGGAGTCTCAAGTATCTGGAAACGAATGCCAGCTTCTAGAAACTGAGATAGCAACATGTGTACGATTGCTAAGGTCTCCAAAACACTCACCACTACGAAGAAATAGCAGCAGAGAAGTCATTTTTATATGATGCTGCAACCCTGCATCTCAGCATCAAACCATTTCTGTGACGAAAATGTATGGTTTACTGTAATTACTGCTTATTTTTCCCTTCCAGGACTTCTGTGTTCATTTGTAAAGGATTCACTTACTCCTTGATACTTTTCCTTGAAAGCTTCCTACTTTTTTGCAGCTCTTCGCTGAAATTTAAGAGACACCATTTAGTCCAAAAGAAGCACACGAAGGCTGCCATCCAGCACAGCCCACTGCATAACCTGCACCGCCAGCTCTCTGTGCCCAAGCAGAGGCACAAGTGCTCCTCACACCAGACTTTTTGGGACCATGCCAGAGACAGCCGGGGGACCTGACACCAGACCTCACCAATTCCTTAAATCCTGATCCCTGACGAACTGCGTGAGTGCAACAAATGAAGTTTTAGGTTTGGCTGTAGTACTGGGGGATCTGCAGCCACCACTTGAGGCCACAGTGTGCAGGCTGCAGCTACAGAGCTGTGAAGAAAAAAGAAAACACCATGGATGACCCGGCAAACCCCGGGGAGGAAATGCCACTGGGGCACACCGCTGAAGAAACACAGATAGGAAGCTGAGAGCTGCGCTCTTGTTAAAGTAGAAAGTATTTCAGGATGCCCAGGGAGAAATTTAAAGCCTCCAACTTCAAACCAGCTGGTGCTTCCTTGCAAACCATTCTCCCTACCAGGCGCAAGGCACGGACATCCCTGAGGCCATGACAGGTACCCACCCTGGCTGGAAGAGGAAGGCAGATGCTATTGCTGCTGAGACATCGTCCCAAAAAGCTGCTTGGAGAAGCAGCTGAGCAAGGCCCTCCCCAACGCCATGGTAAGTGACAAAAGCCCCACCACACCAGTGTCCAAGGGAGCTGGCCAAGAAGCCTCGCACATCATGTGCAAGAGCCATAAATCAGCAGCAACTTCCTGGGAGGGGAAGCACGCCATGCTGGTTATCTAACTGCATTGGCACTGAATTTCTGGGGGAGGGATGGAGACAAAAGTGGAGGGTGTGAATAATGATGCTGAGGGCAAACAGCCTGCTTCCCTTCTGGGAGGAGAGCAAAAGGAAAACAGAGTGGGAAGACACGGGTGCTGCTATGATGGCAGAGAGGGAAAATGAGAGAAAACAAAGTCTGCTTTTTGACAAAAAGGTTTTAAGGTAATTTTCTTAAGTCTCACCTTGCTTTTACTTTGAAACTTCAGTAGGACTGTTTGGTCCTTAATTGAAAGGCTGGTTAAGAAGCACAGCCACAGCCAGCACTGACAATGACTTTGTTCTTACTCGCACTGATTTTAATCCTCTTATTCCCTCCCTCCATGCACATCTCAGTTTTTACTTTCTCAAACTTCTGATTTGTTTTCATTTAAAAAAAAACAGCACCACCAACCCATACAACATATCTTTATAAGCAAACTGTCTTTCAGGTGTGCTCCTGAGGGAAACTTGGGAAACACGGATTTTGTTACCTCCTCTAAGTATCTCAACAAATGTAACTTTTTTTCGGTCCTTATTTGCAGAAGCCTCCTCCTACCCTGTGCCTTTGTTTTTGGGAGCAGGATGCAGGGAGACACAGGACATGATCCCCCCCAGTGCCACAGTGGGTACCAGGGATACCTTCTGGGAATCTGTCGGCAGTCACTGACGTGCTGCAATTTCCATGGGTCACGTCCTCACGCTAGACTCTACATTGGGTAATTATACACAGAATTTACCTATTTCATGCTTAAATGCACAGGCACAAACTTTTGCTCCACCCCCAGAAACAGCTATAACCTACCCATGGCACTTGGGTTCCTACAGGCAGCTCTCCCAGTCCTGGCTGAACCTGCTGGCTCAAATCTCAGCCACTGCCTCAACCATCCCTCCCCTCCTAGGAGAAACCAGCAGAGGAGAGGGGATGCAGCCGCAGGGGACTTGTGTGCCACAGGCTCCTGGGCCGTGAAACACCACTTCCAGAAGAGGGATGCAGGACTCTCCTGCAGGCTCTTTTGCTGACTGTGAACCCCCAAAAAATGCTTTGTCCAGTAGATGTTGGCCAGAAAGATTCCTTTAATGGAGGAGGGCATTTTCTGTGCAGTAAGCACAACTGTTTAAATAACTGAATCTATCTGCCGGAGCTGTAAGTCAAGCTCCACGAACCTCCCTCTGACATCTCCTAAAAATTCTGCCCATGTCCCGAACGCAGGGCTTTCTGAACTGGCTTTGATTAAACCACATTTCCCGAATACTTATTGTTGTGTCCCATTAGCCTGTAATATTCTCATTTACACACATATCCCTTGAAAGGAAAAGAAAGGATTTAAAGTTTCAAAGAACGAGGGAAAGCTTTCTACACTAGTTGTTTTTGGAGGGCTCTTGAATCAAAAAAGTTTCAAGCGAAGCAGCATTTTGATCAGTTCTCCTAGAGTCTCTTAATATTTCCTTATTACAAAGTATGAAGTCATCTTTTACGGGTCACTCCGATAAGAAGCTTAGTAGTTGCCAGTTTTAAAAAAAAACCCCGACGTGTTTGCAATAGTGCTGTCAAACTGTCTGGGGAGTTGCCTAATGAATTAGCATTTTTTTGCAGTTCTCCTGCAGTTTCCGAGTTTCCCTTCTGAAGATTTACATCTCAAACAGACTCTCTGCACTATTATCGTAGAAATATCCTCAAAATAACTTAGGAAAAAAAAGTCCCAACAAAACCAGGAAAACCCATACACTCAAGAGCTAAGTTTTTTTAAGTTTTATTTCTTTTTTTCTTTTAAATCCAGCACAGCTTCCTTTTCTCCGTACGCCAGGGGTATTTAAGACATGAAATGATGTGTGAAAGAGAAGGTTTTGAGTAACGAATTTTCCAAATTCAACATGCCCAGTTCAAACTTATTTTTTAAGCTGAATTTCAGTTGTGTGCAGGAGGAAACCGGGCAGCAAAGAACAGACACAAAACCAACCCAGCATGCTAGTGTCAGAGGGCACCGAAACAAAAAGCTTTCTTTCTGGGCATTCTTCAGGGTAAATTATTTTAATTGCTTACGCTTTTCAAAACGTCTTTCAGTACATTCGATATATGGCTTATTTCCTCCATTTCCTCAAAAGCTCGGATATGGAGGAATATCCAGCTCAGTGAGCTCACCTCTCCTTCCCGTGGCGATCCCCAGCACCCCGGAGGGGACCCCTGTGGTCACACTGAAGTCTGCCCCATTGCCCCGGGCTCCCATGCCTTACCATCTCCCACCCGCCTCCCAACGCTTTTCAGGAGGCTTGAACCTGTGTGTGCGTTTATATTTGAGAGAAGAGGATCTGTATGTGTACCCAGGGATAATTCTGTCTCCTCACACAGGATAATTCAGATGTTGAAGGGGGTAATCAGAGTTTTCCACAACTCGGAGGGGTCCCTGCACCATGTCAAGCTCAGCTACTCTCCTGCTTCAATTCAACTTTCCTGTAACAAGAGTTTCTTCAGTTTAAGAAAAAAAACCACAAAAAAACACCACCAGGCTGCAAGGAGTGCCACACATTGAAACAAGCTGCCACAAACCCTAAATTGAGGATTGGGCAGGGACGTGAGAAGGAAGCCACTTGGTAAGAACAAATTTGGAAAGCCGCATGGCAGGAAAATGTGCGTGGCTGCGTGAGGTGTAACTTGGGCCAGTGGCGGGAACCTTGCTCGCTAGAAAAAATATGAAAATGGCAATGAAGGCGGTACAGGACTGGGGGTGGTGATGGCAGCGTACAACCAAAACCACAATTAGCTGCAGTTTCCTAAAGCTGATATGGCAGCAGTTAAACTTTAGAAACTACAGACCCTGAACAAATGGCTGGATTGTGGCATTTTAACAAAGTAAACACATTTGGACACAGTTTATCTGCATTTTAGCACATCGCCAGGGAAAAGGCCTTCTCCCCAAGCTCAGTCTGCATTTGACAAGTGTTGACACCCTTAATCGCCACCTCTGTATTGTACTTTTTTCATGCTAAACCAAGCTTGCCAATGCAAGATTTGGTGGGAATGAAGAAAGATCAAGGCAAAAAGATAACCCAAAACTGTGGAGAGACATGAGACAGTCAGATAAATCTCTGAGTCAGTTTTTAAATTCAGAAAGGAGCAGAAAATTGAAGAAATAGAGCCTTATAGCATAGCTAAGTGACCAGTTACTGAGACAGAGCCTTGGCTCTGGAGCAGCTGTTGTCACTAGGACCCCAGAAAATACAGGTCCTGTAGGGATAGCTTTCCAGCGCTCCCACTCCCTACCTCTGAGCCAACAAAACTGCCCAACAAAAGCTCTATGTTGTCTTTCACTGTTTTTTTTTCTGGACATATGTAACGCATCAGACCATTTCCAGACTAGTTTTCTTTGGATAACCCCTGCATCCCTGTCCTGAGCTCTGTTCAAGTCAGCCAATGGTGAAGCTAAGCTGCCATCAGCTTCGTGCAAAGCACCAGCATATTCAGAAAGTACTTCATGGCAAACGTGTGCGTGAAACCCCAGGCTCCCAAGGATCCTCTCCCACCGTGCACCAGCCTGGGTGGAGCAGACCTGCCTGCTGACTTGTCTGAGGTACAGGGCTAGAGTACTAAAAGTGCTTTGATAGACACCTTTGGGAATTAAAGCTCTCTGGCTTGCCTCCTAACCAAAGCGATTCTCTGGTTTTCATGTTATAGTTGGTGACAACAGTATGCTTACTTTTAACTTAAGCTGCCAGTTTTATCAATATTCAGTCAAAGCCTTGTAACTTTATACTTGCAATTTTTTCCGGCTAAACTCACCCTATTGATTTTGTGCCTCAGCTTCACCTATCCTCACAGCCACTTAAACAGTTGGCCTTTCAGCTCCATGAAAATGCTCTTCTACAGGAGGGATCTGGTATCTTTGAAGATCACAGGCGAAGATACTCTAGGTCCTTCATCTCGACCTGAAGCATCAGTGAGCAACACCACCACGAGAAGCCAGGGGAAGGCATGCCACTTCTCCTCAGGCAGTTTGGACCACTTTTCTTCCCCTTTAGGAGATCAGGCTGATTAGCACAGTTGGCGCACACGTTAACTCCCTACTGCACTTTTAGCTCAATCCCAAAGATTCAATGAATACGTTTTTTATTTAAGTGCGCAATCACGTTCTTGCTGAGAGGACAGATTCCTTTGAAGTGGGAAGCCCAAACTAAATAAACATATCCACAAGATTCAAGTCTCAAAATAGAAGCCATTGGTTTGCTAGATTAAGCTATTCCGAATGCAATTTTCTTAAGTGAATCTAATGCTGACAAAGGGCTGGAGTGAGAGAGACAGTAATCCCCTCTGCCCGGGCAGGAGCAGCACGCCAAGCAGCTGTGCAGCCTTCCCCGCAGCGTCCTGCAAGAAGGGACCAAACCCAAGGGCCAGAGGAGAACAGTCTTCACACCAAACATGCCTTAGGGCCAAAACCAGCTTAGAGAGAAAAGCCTGCTAGCCAGGATGAGGGCAGCCTGAGGTAAACAGGAGTGGTTTACGCACAACTGGAGCATCAAGGCACGCGGTGCACCTCCTGCAGCGGTGGGGAGGACACGCGCCAAGGACAACCTGCCTCGATCAGGTCAAGAACCCACAGACCGCCTGGCTCACAGCAGGATTTCCCTTAGACCAGACACCCACTGGATCAGTGTCCATCCATGAGAAAGCAACATGGGCGGTCACAGCGGGTCACAGGACGCACAGGCCACAGGCTGCAAAGCGTTCAGTGTCCGTAGCAAAGCAGACTCTTGCACGTCGGTCTTCTTCTGAGAGACCCAGTGTTTTACCACTAGCAAAAAGAGCACATGCTTCTTAACAGGAGTTCAGAAATATTAGAGCAGCAGTAAAATGCTTTTGTGGGGGTTATTTCCTTCCCATATCAGGAGGAGTTTTCCCTAACTATAAACAGAAGCTAAGTACTCGGGAGGGGCCAGACCTGTGGTACCCAGGCTTTTCAATGCCTGCAGCGCTGCAACTACCTGGAAAAAGTCTTTTCCTCTTTTGATGCCTGAACCTGTGGAGCTTCAGGCTTTCTTCTTGAGCCATATCCTCCCTGGCACTTGAAGCCTGTAACAAGCTACTCTTATTAACATTTTTTCTGGGCTGGGAGCAAGTTGGAAAAGAGGTGGCACAGCACCAAAACAACAGGAATGACATTCTGCTTTTAAACTGCCTTAAAACGTAAGCAGCAACTCCACCATTTACAGTTTGTACTGAATTAGCTCCTAGATATACAGAGGAAAAAAAGGAGATTTAGGACATAAGCATACACACATACTGATACATGAAAGCTCCAACTTTGATGATTTGTAATGGGTGGGGTTTTTGATTACGCTTCCGTTGAAGCCACACACATGCAATTTCTGCCTCTGGACTGAGACGTCAGGAGAACATTTTCTTTCCCCCTTGCCCATTCACAATTACATAGATTTGCTAATTGCATCATCCTGACAAGGAAAAGGTGGCAGAAAGGCTGTTTGCTTCTCCAGCATGTGCCCAAAGACCACTCTAATGATGAACATATGTACCTATGACTGCCTGACTCGTCCCATCTGATAAGATGATCAGACCAAGCTTCAGACAAAGCCCAACCTAGAGGCGCCACGGCAACTTCTTCTGCCCACCTTTTCCAAACGGAGAATTCATTTCACTTAGGGGGAGAAAGAAAGCACCACCAAAACTCAGCTCACAACCATTCATGGCTTGGATTTGTGTTTCACAGAGACCTGGCTCCTATCTTAGACTGATCAGCCGTGACGCTTGAGTCAGAGCAGCTGACAGACACATTTGCAGCAGTGAGGTCCTCTGTTAGCGCTGAGTAGATTCCTCTTCTCCTCTGGTGCAAGCATTTGGCGCATCTTACCGAGCCCTTCAGCAAATAGTGTTAAAATTCCTTCCCATGCAAACCTGAATAAACCCAGGAAGTTCTGCTTCCATAGAGTTGGGGAGCTTTGTGCTCCTCTGCACTCGATCTCAATGTGATTTAAGGAGCTAATCGGCATCATTCGACTTCACTGAGAAGACGTGCTGTGCAGGGTGAAGTGGCAGAGGCTGGATGAGCAGCTCCGGCTTGTCAAGCCCCTTGGCTGCCCATGCAACAGGGCAGGTACGGGTCTGGGGTTGCAGGGGGAAGAAAGAGACGTGTGACAGGACCACAGCTGCCTATGGCCCTTGGAGCATCCTGCTCTGGTGCCAAATTGGGAATTAGTGCAAAACTTTCAGATGGGTGATACAGGAGCAGGAGCTGAGCCCCAATGTCTGTGCTACACAGCTCACTTTGCATTGGGCCAGAGAGCTTTCAGCTGACCACGGCTCCCAGTAAGTGCCTACAATTGCACAGTCAGCAGAAGCGAACTCTCATGAAAAGACAATATTATGAAAAAACAGGTTCATGTCCTTTTCAAGCTCCCCTATGTTCCCCTTCAGGTTCCAAATATTCCCCACAAGAAAATGAACCAGTGTGCTTTCAGATGGACAGCAAGATGGAGCAAGGGAAAAAAATCTTCCTCCTGCTGAGGCTCTGGAGTCACTCGTTCTAGCTATTTCCACCCTCATCTTTCGTTCTATCCATATTATTCACACAATTTCTCCTGGGACGTTAGCTCTTCGAGACAAGAGCTATCTCCATACCTCTTGTCATGCAAAAGCACACAAGGAATATCCAAAACTTGGGCAGGGTAGAGAGGTCCGACGTACAAATGTTGTTCCTTGTATTCAAACTCTCTTAGCAGAATTCTTCATCATTTTCAAAGGGATATGGTGTGTTCTGCAACTCGCTGGAAGATGTTTATAGATTGTATCCTCCAACCTATTTAATACCTCCAGCTGCTACAAAGAGACAGTTTAGCCACAAAGATATAAACCCAGACCCCAAGCACAGATAAGAACAGACAAAAGGGAGGTTGCAGCAATCTTCTATCTTCCCACAGAAAGTTTAATTCATTGGGGAAGAGGAGGAACAAGACAAAAGACAAAATATTTTCTAGATGAATTTAAGATACAGAAAAATGAGTTTTCTTCAGTCACCCTCTTTGTCTCCACGTTCCCATCACACAGATGAGAAAGGTTTGCTACCCCAAAACTAGTCTTGTTAATGAAAAAGTAAGAAAAAACCCACACGTGTTAGAAAACAAACAGCTGTGTCTGTCTCCCATCTTCAGTACCCTCATGATACTGAGAAACCACCAAAAGATCTCAAGCACACAGGATGCACATTCACCAGGTGTTAACTGTGGTTTTAGTACCGTCACGTGCCACTTCTCCTGCAGCCACCCAAACCAACTGCTTTGTTTTTTCACTTACCCAGCTAACTGATAAGAACATGTACTGTGGTGGAGGCTTGTACCTGAACTTGTAATTAACACACTACTGCTCCTACAAATAAAATTTGTAAAAGGTGAATCAGTTGCCAGGAAAACACAAGAAGGGGAAAAAAAAAAGGAAAAAAAAAGAAAAAAATAATAATGAGGAAAATGAGACCACTCTAACAATAGCAGATTTTCAAAGATTTTAAATCCTCCTCATACACCCTCTCCCCTCCAAAAGATGCACTGAAATTAGACTTGTCTGACTATAGATTTGTATTTTTAATTTTACAAAAAAAAAAAAAGATTATAAAGCATTTTGTGTTTGGGGGTTTTTTTGTTTTGTTTCTTTTATAAAGGCATTTTTTTTCCCTCTATTTGCTGGTGAAAGTAACTTTTTTCCCATTCAAAGAAAGCTTTGCTCTCTCTGCCCTGGCATAGACAGTTGAGGTCGCCTCCGTCAGAGATGGTCCCTGTCCTGGGTCTGGCCACGTTTCCCCGGGGGTGCACCCCCTGGGCGGTTCGCAGGCAGCCGGGTTCTTCCAAAGCTGGGGAAAAAAGGATTCAGTGCCCCAGGGCGGCTTTTTAATCCTGCCTAACACCTCCAGGCAACAGATGCATCAACAAGAAGCGGCTTTGTCATGCAAATGCCAGGGCGCAGGTACACACCGCGGGGCTGCTCCACACACAAATGGTCAGGGACTGGCACCCCGGGGGAGACCTCCACCTCCAGAGCTCGCTGATCTCGGCTGCTCCTTGCCCCTCCACCACCCGAAAAGGGGGGCAAAAGCAAACCTGAGCATCGGAGGTTGGGACCCCGCAAAGGTGGAGAGGCAGCAGCGCGTGGCGCTGGAGCTGTGGTTATGGCCATGGAGCGAGTGAGCGTGTCATCTCCTGGATGCGGCGTTTTGATCTCACAGGCATTAAAACCCAGCTGTCAGCTAAGAGACTAACAAAGATTATAGTTCAATTAAACAAAAAAATTATTTAATAACTCGAGCGTGTAGCCTTGTGGTTAAAATGAAAGACCTCCAGGCTTGTGTCAACATCGCAGCCCTGCAACAGCACTATTTTACCAAAATAGTGGTGCTGCTCCAACATGTAAGAGCAACACTGAACTAAATTAGCCCCTCACATGCTCGGCAGGCAGCCTTACAATTAGAAAGCAGATGTGTTTTCCCCTTCCTCCCCTCCAACGAACCCACATAGGACAGTTCCTCAAGTACCTTCACAAGAAGCCGATATTCTGAGTGCATCGATGCCAGATCAGTAAAGAGCAGCAGCCCCTCGGCACGCAGAGAAAATCCTCGGTGAATAATTAAACCGGATTTTGTTGTTCAAAGCCTTGCACCAGTACTAGGGACTTTCTCGGGAAGGTAACATGGGAAAGAGGGGGTAAAATAAAGATCTGAAGTTTCACGGTCATCATAGGGACAGATCTGAATCTCGGTGCCCTCTCGAAAAGCTGCATCTTTTTCCCCATTTGAACCTGAAGTTCTCTGCAGAGCCGCGTTTTCAACAACAAATATCTAGAGACTGTGGTCACCACGCTTCACCCTAGACAGCTGCAGGCCTCTGAACTGTAATTTATACTAAAAAACCCCTAGAGCTATAGAAAGTAATACATTGTAAGAGTTTTTGCATCGTTCAAACGCAAAGGGTGACATATAAAAAGGACAGATACGTGTTTCCCAGTGTCCAAATACCCTGTGATTCCAAATTCGAACATCTGCTAATTTAACAGGCTTTGCTGCTGTGAAATCATCAATACAGATTAAGCCCCTTTTTTTTTGTTTTTGAAGTCAAAAGCCACAACCCTGAAGAAAAATCAAGAACGTCAGAGAGCAAAATAATGCCGGCTGTTTGACAGAGACTACACCATGTAAAAATCTAAGAGCCAGCATGATGGAAAACTGCTTTATCACAGGGAAATGACAGCATCCAGCTTCTTATATCACAGCACACACAACCGCAGCGGCATTTTTCAGTGGGATGCCTACAAGCAAATTTCTTTCCTGCTCCACTCCAGTTCTACTCATGTAATTTCCACAGCTCATTCTGACATTGTCCTCCCATCACTCTTTACATATACCAAGAGGTTTACGAAAATAAATGGGAATCAACTACCTAAAAACAAAAGTATATTGAAGTCCATCAAATGTGCATCGACATCAATGGAAACAGAGGGACCAACTAGGAAGAATCGGTGCCCGCCACAACGCAAAGGAAAACTGTAACTACTGCATCACAGCTCATATTAATTCCTACACAACCATTTCACAATTTGTGGCGGAAGATACGGTATGTTTCAAAGCAGTACTGCCAGATACATAAAGCCTTCACACAGAGCAACTGATGGCAGAAAAAAATATCAATCAGCAAATAGCAATGCCATACCTGAAAACGAACAAACAAACAAACAAACAAAAGAATTCAATCTTTTCATCTTATTGACAAGTAACTTTAGCAGTTCTGCTTCTAGCCCTCAATTTTCCTCAACAAATGAAGAGTTAAAACCAGGAAATTCACATCTGTCCCAGTCACTACAAAGACAACATCTACATCATTCTGACATACATTATCCTACAGTCGTAAAACAGGGCTCCCCCACAAAGCCCCCAGCCCTGTTCAAAGGACGTCAGACAGCGCTGACGTTTATCTCTGTTTTTCCATCGCGATTGCGACCAACACCTCGAAGAGCTCTCAAACTCCACTGGACGGAGGCTCTGAACAGCAGAAGCACAACCCTCACCGTAACACAGGCTACTCCCCCCCAAAAAATCCACCAAAACCCAGCGTGAACACGCACTGCAGACCAAACAGGAGGAAACCCAGCTCGCCAAAAACGGTGTTTGGAAGAGATAACTCACTGTTCTGGGGATGGGTGGCGACAGAGATCCATTAGGCATGTATGGGTCGTTATTCATATTTGGCATCATGATATACCCAGAATAACCAGAGTATGATGGTCCCTTGCTGTATAAGCCACTGTCTGGATGCTTTCCTATGGAAGAGGAAACAATGATTGCATTATTCCCCACATACACATTTCTTGTAAGTTAGAGCACTTAAACAGGTACTGTGCATTCACAAAAATGTTCTGCACGCAAATGTTTCCTTACTCATGGAAATTACCTCCGACAGAAACTGATCCGCAGTAATTTGTAATAACACTTTTTTAAGAGGAGTTAATTCTTAAAGGAGCAAGTACTCTCAGTGAGGAGCTTATCCTGTAGATATGGAGTAGCCTCAGAGTAACCAATTTATTTTGCTACTCCCTGTTCAAATCAAGGTAGAAACATCAGCAATGACATCACACTTTTCAAGTAGCAGTCTTCCCCCATTTTATATATCCCTCTAGGATTTGTGGATTCAGAAGTATTGCCAGTATGGGTTTCCAACCTCATTGTTAGGAAAGGGAGGAACAGGGCAGTGATAACTAGATATAATCATTTCCTTCTCTCACTGAGCCACCACGTGTGGCGAACAATTCATTCTGGCCACGCTCACCGGGAACAATTAGAGGGCAGGGGCTGGCTTGGAAGTAGACCCTAACGATTCAGGGGCGGGGGGGGAGGTGCTGCTGAACACACATGGCACTACAGTCAAGAGGGAACCCAACTGAGGGAGGGTATTTTGTAGGAAAATAAAGAATTTGGGTCTAGCTCCTGCAAAGGGGGATAAACAGGTCTCCCACCTAGGTGGCTATTGGCAATGACACTACTCGAACATGAGGTTTTAAGAGGATGCAAGGCTGAAATGAAACCTATACAGAGCTGACCTCCTCCCCCTCATTGCCAAAATGCTACAAGCACGGACACTATTGCTTTTAGGTTCTTTAAAGACCAGTTTGGAGAAAGATCACCACAGAGTCCCAGGAAGCACCAGGACTGAGCTGTGTCTGTCTTTATATGGAATTTATGATCTGGTTTAGTTCCTGGTGATAAGCATTTCATTTTAAACATAATCTCCCATCCTTCACAGCACACATTCTTTGCACGCGTGTCCAGCTTCTTAACTGATATTTAACGAACTCTGTTGTTTCCTCTGTCCTCCTCAATCAAAATTAACCAGCTGGTACATCAGAAAAAAAAACCAAAAAAAAACAACAGGAGGTTTGTTCATGCTTGGATTTGGAAGAGGAGATTTAAGTGACAGACGTTGGCTATGAGTAAGAAAGCAGAGTTTCTGAACATACACAACTCGGCTGCACTGTATGAATGAAGAGATAGATGTGTTTAAGCTGATACCCTAAAATAGTTATTTCTTCAGCGAAGATCCATTTGGCCTACTTATCAGTTTCTAAACAACTGAAATACCATTTGTTCACTCAAGATAAAACGCGCTGCACGTTCACCTCCTTTTTAAACGTGCTTTGAAAGCAGCTTGGCATTCCCCTTCTCCAAAAGGTACTAAATTTATGTTTCCCAAAAGAAAGCAAGCTCCAGTTTGAGGACCGCACGGAGGCTCACAGGAGGACTAAGAGAGACAATATTGCAAGACAGGACCGTACGCTTCTCACCTTCCTCGGGGTGTTCTCTGCCTTTGTCATGGTAGGAATCCTGTGCTTGAGTCTGCCTGGAAACCTGATTGTGGGGAATCCACCATCAGAAAATATGAAGAAAAAGAAGAAAAATCATTGTATGGATGCTCGTTTATCAATCACAGCACTACAGTTTCTTGTAGAAAGAAAAAGTTAGGGCAAGAGATAAGCATCTTTCTTTTCCCTCATAAGTCTCTTGGAAGGCCACTGCACCAGAAATGTTTGTGTAAACGATCATTTTATGACAATGTTAGTAACTATGGGGTTTTGCCATGTATTTCTAGCAGAAGTGCCCTACGTTTAACGAAAGGGGCTTTATTTCTTGAAAACATTTGGGGCTTTGGTGGTCAAAACACTCTTGGCACAAAGATACCAAAAATAATAATGAAAATCGCGTTGCCCTCATTAATAAATCTTTAGGGGAAAAAAAAAAAGGAAAAGGAAAAAAAAAGAAAAATAAAAACAAAGGAAAAGGGGAGAAAAAAAAAAAGAGCTGGTTTCTTAGTTGCCCTTAAGTTGTTTTATCGTTGGAAATTTCTTCCCAAACAGTTTTATGCAAATCCCGGAAAGAGTTTACGGCTAATGCTCCGACCTCGCTGATTTTACCGAGGAAATTTCAAGGCTGCTTCAGATCTAATACCACCGCACCGTCGGGGGACTCGCGGGAACTTTCTCGTCTCCGGCCGAAGAGCGGAGGGGGCCGCCCCCCGCCAGTCCATCCCCGGGCGCGGAGGGGAGCGGAGCCCGCCCGGCTCTGCCCGCCGCCACTCTGGAAACGGTAGTTGGACTGGAATGACTTTTTTTCTTTGGGGGGGGGGGGGGGGGGGGGGATGTCGGAATATAGGGGTTTCCCTGGTGTCCCGCCGAAGGTCCTTCCTTTGCCACCCTCCCTGCTGCCGGCACCCCGCATCCCCTCGCCCCCCTCCTTTCCGCGCTGCCCCGCGGAGCCCCCGCGGCCGCGCACCTCGTGTCCGTTGGCGCCGGGGGCGATCTCGGACTCGTTGACGAGGGAGGACTTGATGTCGGCCAGGTCGCCCTCCTCCTCGGGGTGACTAATCTCGGCGAAGATCTTCTCCTTCTGGGGGTCCCCCTCGTCCTTGAAGGGGATCATCTCGTCGGTAGCGCAGAGCTCCGGGTCCCCCCCACCGCCCCCGGCGCCCGGCAGCTGCGGCATCCTCACGGCAGCGCGGCGTCTGCTGCGGCCGCCGGCCCGCCGCGGGAAGGGGAGCGGGAGCGGGAGGAGCAGCGGGGGGAGGAGGAGGAGGAGGATAAGGAGGAGGGAGGAGGCGGAGGAGAGAGGAGGAGAAGGAGGAGAGAAGAAGGAAAAATCCCGTGAAGTCCTCGGGGTTGCTCTCGGCAGCTGGACACCCCCGCCCGCTCCCTCGGGGCCGAGGTACCCCAGCTCCCGTACGGCACAGGCCCCGCGGGGAGCCTCGCCCCGCCGCCCCGCACGGCCGGAATGAGTCGAAATACACCCGCTTATGTCCCGCCCGCCCCCAGGGACCGCGCCGGGCCCGCCCCCCAGGAGCCCCGTCCCCCGCCATCCACCCACCCACCCACGGCCCGGGCTCACCCTGGGGGTGATGGGACGCGGCGGGGAAGAGGAGTTTCGCCTCCGAGTGAAGTTGCCGCCACCGGGCGGCACCGAATTAAAATGGCTGGGGGGAGAGGGCAGGGAGGGAGGCAGGCAGGGAGAGGGGGCGCCCCGGGGGGACGATGCCGGAGCTGCTCACGGCGAGCACCCACCGGGCCTTTGTCCGCCGCTTCGCCCGCGGCACCGGGGACGGCTGGTCTCGGCTCGGCGGCACCGCGGGGGGGGCGGGGGAACGTGGAAGAAACAGTCCCGGGAGGGAAGGAGAAAGGGAGGGAGGGAGGAAGGGAGGGAGGGATGGAGCGCGGGGGGGGGGGGTGGGGGGGCACACAGACAAACACACACACTCTCTCCCGCGCGTCACTCCGCGCCCGCGGGCAGGGAAAAAAGTTGCCTTCGCGGCGCCTCCGCGCCCCCGGGGCCGCCCCCGCGCTCAGCGCCCAGCGCGGAGCCGCCTGCTGCGGCCGGGGGGCGCGGCGCCCCGCGGGGGGGCGGCGGTGGGGCGCGGGGCGGCGGCGGCGGAGCAACTGCAGCATCTCGCCCGCCCTTCCCTCCTGGCCTCCCTCCTTCTCTCCGCCGTCGGGGCGGGGCGGGGGCGGTGGAGACGGCGGAGATGAAAGGAGCCGCCGCCGTGACTGACACGGGGGCCGAGGCCGGCGGAGAAGGGGGGCCGGGCGGCGGGGGCAGGGAGGGGGCCGGCGGCTCGAAGAGTGTGGGGCTGCCCGCGGGCAAACTTTGTTCGGGCTGCCCCGAGTGTGTGTGTGTGTATGTGTCTGTCTGTCTGTCCGACTGTGTAACGTACATGCGTGTGTGCGTGTGCCGCACCGGGAGGGCTTCTCCGGGGCACTGCCGATCCTCTCGCTCCCCAGCCGGGAGCCCGCCGAGGAGGGCTCAGGCACTCGCCGCATCCCCAGGCAGACAGACCTGCTTTTTTTTTTACAGCTGCTTTGTTGAGACTTACCCTCTTTTGGGGGGGAGTAAGGTGTGTGTGTGGGGGGGTGCGCTGCGGCCACATGGCTCTGCTCGGGTAGGGCTAGAGGGGAGCGTGCGAGGATTTGGACGAGGGCGGAATTAACACATCGCCACCAAATCCAGCAAGTGCCCGGCGGAAACATGTAGTAGCCCCCGAACTACGGAGAGAAAACCAGCCGGGCTGAGCTCGCCCCGGTTTCACACTGGTAAAGGGAGGCAGCGCTGTAACAGGGATTCACCCCTCCGCCCCGTCCCATTCCTTCAGCAGCTGCGCTGCCCCGTTAGCTCCCAGGTGATATGGCATCACCCGGCACGGGGTACAAGTACATTAAAAAAATAATAATTAAAAAAATCATCCAAACAAAAGCAGGCGCTGCATTTGCGAAACGTCAGGATCCGCAGCATCTTTTATTTTGCGAAGGCGATGGGCGCGCGTTTTGCAGGAAACAACTTCCCATGATTTTGGAGTCGGAAAAGTGCGCTTCGTGTTTTGCACATGCCCCGCGAGGTTGCTAAACCTTCAGGCGTCGGGAGACGGAGAAACGGGAGCATGCGGATACTCAATCCGTTTTCAGGCAGATGCTCGGTCTGGGCGCGGCGGGAGGAGCGGCCGGTACACGGGCGGGCTGAGCCCGGCTGCCCGCACCGCGGATCGAGCCTCTGCATCACTGGCCGCTAAGGAGTAATTAAAATCCAACTCAGAAGTGAGACCCGCCAAACCCCGAGGAAGGGAGCAAGTAGTGGGAAACGGGGGATGGACTTGTCAAGTCGCACAAGTGCGTAAAATAAATAATAGAGAAAGAAAGAAATTAGAAATGTAAACCCTGGGAAAGGGGTTTAATCGTGCAGCGCGCCCCGGGTGGAGGGAAGCCACGTCTCTCTCCCCAAGGCGGCTGGAGAAGCGATCGGGAAGTGGTTGGAAAACGGCGACTGGGGGATGGTTTGTGCACGGAGATGCCGCCGCATCCCACTCGCCCGTCTTCCCTTTTCCGGCTCTCGGCGGGCACCGGGCACGCGGGCTGGCGGAAAGGTGTCCCGGGACGGCCCTTTTCGGAAAAAGAAAACAAATACCCCCTCCCCAAAAAAACAAACAAACAAACAAAAACCAAACAAAAAAAACCCTGCGGCGACTGCCCGAGCGTTGCAGCTCACTCTCCCCTCGACGGGGCGGCCCGGCCCGGGAGCAGTCGGGGATCTCCCCGCCGGAGGAACCGGCAGCGCGGCCACCCATGGGTCCCTCTGGAAAAGCAGCCTCCCCCGGCCCGTCCCCCGTCCCGGGGTCTACCCCTTCATGTGGGCTGGAGTTTTTCCCGGATCGTTTTTTTTTGGTGGAAGGATTTTGAAGGCAGAAAAGGGCCGGGGTGGGGGCGGGAGGGGGAAGGTGGAGACCGTAATGATTTATGACAAGAGGATAAACTCAGGAAACCTCAACTCCAACGCCAGATTTGACTGGAGACAACACAAAGCTGTCGCTTGACTCCCAGTTCGCGGGGCACAGGAGATGGGCACGGCCCGAGGTTGAAGGGGGGGGGGGTTGCCCCACCATGCCCCCGCCGCCGGGAGGGCGCCCGCCGCCGTGCCCGCTGCCTGCCGGCACCCGGCTCCGCACCGGCTGCCGCGCGGCTTTAACAGGGTTTATTCTTGCATGTTCGGTATTTTTTTTTGTCTTTTCATTTTAGCGTCTGTTTGTATTTTCGCGTTTGGGGTTTTTTTTTTTGTTTGGTTTTTTTTTTTTTTAAATTTGGACGCCTTTGAGTTTTAGCTGCCTTTTTTTTTTTTTGTCGTTTGAGTGGCTTTCGGTGTTTTAGATTTTTTTTCCTTTTTTTTTTTCTTTTTGTTTGTTTTCGCATTTTAGCGTTGAAGGGGGTCTGCATTTCCAGCACTCCTCCGACGGCCAGCCTGGCTCGCCTGGCTCCGGAGGGGCGGGCGGAGGTGGAGGGAGGCGAACGGGGAGGGAAAAACCGCCGTCGGCCACGGGAGCAGATCGAGCACCATCGGTCGGGGCAGCGAGACGACCCTCACAGAGTTTCAGGGGGGCTGACAGGGAAGGAGAGGGGGGAACTGGGGTCCCCAAGGACGACTACCCCCTCCCCGGGCGCAATAAGCGGGGCTGGGGGGGGCACACACCCTGGCGTGCGAAGCGCTGCAAGCCGCCGGCGCCCCCCCTATATAGGGGAGGGCGGGAGCGGGGCGGGGCGGCGGCGCCTTTGATGTCCCGCCGGCGGCCCCTTTCATCCCCCTCCTCGGTCCCCCCCGGGTCCTTTGTGTGACTAAATTTGGCAGGAGCATGGAGGCGCGCCAGGGCGCCCACGTGTGCGCCGAGCTCCCAGCTGAGCGGGCAAGGGTTTTCTTCCGGGTAAGGAGACAGCGGGGGAGATCAAAGAGTTTGGGGAGCTGGAGCTGAAATGTGCGGTGGAAATAAAATAAAAAATAATAATACAAAAAGGAAAGAAAAAAAAAAATCCTCCGGCTTGGACGCATGCCAGCCCGGAGGCACTGGGGAGAGGGGGGGAGCGCTGCGCACATGGTGGGGAGGGACCGGCGGGAAGGAGCTAATTTTCTCCAGGAGGGAAAAAAAAAATTAAAATAAAATACATTCTTGCAAAAGGGGTTGCAGTTATTTTCTTAGAAGAAAGAAAGAATGAAAAAAAAAACCCACTCAAAACCAAACAAACCCCAACCCTTTTGTTTAAAGTCGCCGGGCTGTGGAGCCGGGCTCCGCCTGGAAGAGCCGCCCGACGGCGCGTCCCTGCTCCCGGCCGTACCGGGGCTGCGCTGCCCGGGGCGGAAAAGTCCTTCATATTGACCGACAAAGGAGCAAACGGCGGTAAACCATCCCCACCCCATGCCGCCCCCTCCCGAGAGTCCAGTGCCAGTTTGGAAGGTGTCCTTCTGGGCAAACCCTCCGCGGGTTTTTCTCCCCCGGGGAAGAAATGTCGAGGGTGGTTCCCAAGGGGTGGGCGAGCTGGGGGTGGGAGCCCTTTGCAGCACCCCGCGCTCTGTCCTGCGACTCCCCGACGGCACAGGCGTGCACCCCGCTGCTGAGGTGCACCACTGGTATTTTGTGAGCTGTGATGTGCATGGGTGGCAGAGCTGGGGTGCAGGAGGGGAGCCCTGGGGGCCCCATCGCAGCCCTGCGCACTCTGCCCGCCCCGGGGGGGGATGACCGCCCACCTCCGGGCTTCTGCTGCTCCCCCAGAGCTCCAAATCACAGAAGAGGATGTTGGGTTTCAGAATTTCTCTAATCAAGCTTCTGCAGTGTTTTCTCGAGGCAGTGACCAAATTATGCACGTTCCCTGCGCCTGTGTTTGCCACCCTATTTAGATAACATCCGTGATTTATGTGCCAGTTGAATATATAGGCTGAATTCCCAAATTCCTTCTGAAGGAAATAAATCCTTCTCCGTGAGGACACGGGGTCAGCAGAGCCCAAGGAGGGTTGTGACGATCAGTCCTGGGTCCTGCAGCGTTATTGCTGCAACCTCCCGCATGTGCCGCTTTTGCGCAGCTCCACCGGGCAGCCAGCCCTGGGCTGCCTCAGGATGCGTGACTGTCTTTAGAAATATGTACCTCTTCTTCACCTCTAAAACAAGGAAAATACTTCTAAGCCCCTTTTTTCACTCTCTGGGAATAAATGCGATGTTGTATATAAGTGGCCCATGTGCTTCCTTGATGAATGCCATAGGAAAAGCTGTGAATCTGGATGGTTTGGGGGCAAAAACCAAAGTGCCCTCACTCTTGTGTTGTACCAGGGAAAAGATCCCTTTGGCAGCACAGCCCCCTTTCAGTGCTTTTACTAACACAGGGTCCAGATAGCTGGTGTGGCTTTGGATTTGGGTCCAGTTTTGGGTTGCAGACACTATGGCCTAGAGCCTCACATCCAGCTGCTCCTCAGATGGGTCAGCTGTAGTGGCCTCTGGATGCTCCTGGCTTTGTGACGTCCTGGATGATAAAGCAGCGGTGCTGGTCCCCAGCAGCCTCCAGGGGGGCTTAGGCAGGGGTGGTGTGGGGAGAATTTCTCACCACATGCATCATCATTTCCCTCCTGATGGCTAAAAGGGCTTCTTTCTGATGGTCCGTGGTTGGGTGAAGTCAAGAGGATGCTACTGAGTGAAGGGAACAGCTCTGTATTTGCTGCAGATTTGTGCTTTGAATGGAGATAAAAACAAAAAGGGAATAATGTGTGCTGTTTTTGAAAACTCAGTTATTATGTGTCTTTATGAAACGCAGGCTCATTTTTTAAAATTATAAGAAAGGGCATCCCGGCTATGTTTCTAGCAGCTATATCAAAGAGTAACTGCATTTCTCATTTAAAGCTACTTTGAAAGAGATCACATGTAATAGGTATTAGGATATTAAGAGTGTATGTGTGCTTTTTGCTTTTTAATTTACACATCCAGCTTTCCAGTTCTGGGATGCCATTAATGTTCTTAGCCCAGAATTACTCTATTTAAAGAGCTAGGTTTTCTTAGCCCTTGCAACAACACAGGCTTTATGAGATTTGAGTGGGCAAATCTCACCAGCATATTTTTACTTCAAGAGCTTTTGTTTAGAGGGAAGCATCAGTGGCTCAGATCTCACGAGTATGGTAAATTCTTTTACCTTGAGATTAAAATAGTTAGCAGTTCAGGGGCTGCTTTCTTCTTCATTCTTTAAGCACAGGATAAAATGCAAGGGAAGTGACATGGTTTATTCAAATAAATGGTGACATGAAGTAGTTTGTGAACTAACCCTCCCATGGAGGACCGCTGGTGCAGGATTATTTCTGATGACTCATCAGATCAGATAATCCACAGCCTGTGGATAAAAGGGGCGGCTGGACTTGGAGTAAGAACCAAACCCGAAAAGCCAAGCCTGGGAGAATGCAAAATGTGAGGTTAATATTGTATTAAAGGTAAGACCTGAAAAGAGCACAGCAACGTGCTGCCCCCCAGCAGGGATTTTTAGGCTGGGATTTTTGAAAGGACCAAAGACATGTTCAAAGGGAGTAGAGCACTACATCCCTGAGGGAGCCTTTGGAAATCCAGACTTTAGTAGTTTTGTGGGACACTGCATTCTGGCTGAAGAAGTGTGTTTTAATTGCAGAGCAGCAGTTTTGCCCATTTGCGTCAACATTTCCTACTTTCTTAGAGGGGGAAGTTGTGCTCCTGAATAAATAAATGTTATACGTGGCCCAGAACGGATGAGATTTTCTCCATCCCTGAGAGCCAGGATGCCGCACCCCGGGGCATTGTCGGTGGGCAGATTTTCAAAGGCCCCTCTGGCCGAGTTCTGCTTTTGCTCCTCTGGCTTTGCACCCCAGAAGTGCCGGTGCATGTCTCATGCTGTGACTTCTTGGATGCACCGGGGAAAGGCACTGAGGGGATTTTGCCAGGGGTTTTGTGCATGCGTTGTTGGAAGCCTGACGTGGAAAATGTTTATTTCTATCGGTTCTTGCTTGTTCCGTGTAAATTAGTATCTGTAGCCCCAGAAGTATGTGGGGTGCTTTGTGGAGAAGTCACCCTTCTACAAAAGCCCTTGGCATGGCTATAGCTAGGCTTGTTTTGGAATTCAGCATAAACCAGTTGGTATATTCTGCCAAATACATAATGAACATGCAGAGCTGACTCTGTGCACCAGCGTTTTTTCCGAGCTTTTGAAACGGCGACTGTTCCCTTTCTGTGCTCCCAACGAAATCAAAGCATCTTGTAATCCCTTGCTTGTTTTTAAGTGACAGTAGTCCTCTGTGCCCTGACAAATATTGCCGGCAGAAGCCTGGTAGCTCCAGACAAGGTCCTTTGAAAGAGGTGGGAGGGGAGGGAGGCTCCGCGGGCAACTTTCCAGCGGCAGCTGTGCGCTAACGGCATGGGAGTGTGGGAGGCTTCTCCCGGGTTAGTAAGACAGCTCAGCAATGCAGTGAATGTGTTCTCCCAGTGCACGGCTCCTGTTTACTTTATTTTAATTCTCTGACCTCTGTCTGACCAAGTCCATCGCCCATACGCAGCTGGACAGGGAGGAGGAACAGCAGCCGAGCTGTGCCAGGGATCTTGGAGTAACGCGTGGCACTCCCCCGGGGAAGCGTTTGAAGCAAGTAATGAGGTGGCGAATTTTCCTTCTTGCTGAGGAAGTTAAGTTGAGGTGGGTCTTAAAGTACCATCTCTTGCTTCTCAGGGAAGTAACTGCCATTAATTTGCCCAGCAGAGTTATTAAACAGTAACAGCTGAATGCCAGTCAAAGGCAGTGGTGTTTGCTAGGGAAGTGCCAGAAGAAGACAATTGGGACTTTGTAGGAGTCTGGGGTATTGTTCAGAGCCTTGCCATCTCGGCGTCACAGCTTCATGGTTTTGGGTGTGGTAACGATCCAAAACCACGTGTCTTCACAGAGACTGGAAGGCAGAGAGGCACTGCACATGGGGACAGCAGTTAGGGCTCACCTTTCCATGAAGAGCAATATCAGTCCCAGTTGCAGCTGGCCACTTCACCTTGAGATCTGTTCTCCTTTGTGTGGGTCTTGTGGGCTACTGTGCCCATGTCCTGGGGAAACAGGCAGTTTTGGCTTGCAGTTTGGAATTTCAGAAAGGCTCCAAATTCTCTGTGCTGGCCTGAGCCCCTTCGACCACTTGCAGCTCCTGCTGAGTCCAACCAGAGCTGTGGATGCTCAGCCCTACTGGAAACAAGCCCCGCCTAATGAGGAGGATGGTTTCTGCCCAGATGAAGAAGGATAATGAGAGAGAGGGGGACCTGTTGAGACCAGCCAGACAACTTGTGGAGGGTTGAAGCCAGACAGGGTCCAGATTGTGGCTGTTGTTGCTCATCTGCTGGCTCAGGCTGTTACGGTGTGATTGATCAGCTGTCTTCTGACTTGCATACCTCAGCAGAAAGCTGTGCTTTCTCTCCTGTTTCTATCTTACCTCCTCTCCTGCTTTGTGCTGGCCCACAGGAAGGACTAGCTGCAAAACTTGCGTATCTGGGTGAACTTCTGGCAGCAGAACTGACCGTCCTTGCCCACCCAGCAAGGCTTTTCAACAAAACAAGAGACTCCACCTCATAATACTCTTCTTGACTAAAAGACATAAATAACTTCTACCAATTTCAGTACCTTTTTACACAATGTGTAATTAAATTATGAAACTCCTTCCAGTAAGATGTTATGGAGACTGAAATGATGAATGGACTCAGAAAGGGTTTAGTCAAATTCATTTTGGTTATGAAACACAACTGGTTGGATACAACTTCCAGCTTAAAATGTCCCTGAACTTCCAGTTGCAGGCAGTCCTTCCAGGCACACGAAGGTAATGCAGCAGTGGTGTTTGGAGTGGGAAACTGAAAGCTGCAGAAACTGACCCAAATGTGCTCTAACAGAAAAGTCAGATGTCTGTGATTCAGTCTAACTTAAAATGAGATTTAATATACCAGTCAAGAGAATCACCTTTTCTTCCTCCAGAATTTGAATTTGCAGCATACCGTCAGTCACTGACCTCAAGCTATAACCAAGATTAATACCAGCTGATGTGTGTATGCCTCTACTATGTTGATAATGAAATAAAACTTTCCCTGGTTTATTTGTCTATCCCTTGAGGAATTCAGTCTTTCAGCCAAGACTACTTTTTATAACATTTATTTATGTTTGCTGGCCGTGAAGCATCTAAATAGTGTTTCATAAAAAAAAAAATCTTTATACAAGAAAGATCAGAAGTGTTGCATGGTATTTATATTTCTTTAAAGAGGGTATCACTGGCACACAGGCTGTGGCTTGACATATGTTAACAAAAGATCAGTCATGAAACATTCACTGTAACAAAAATAATATTAGATAACTAGAAAAATTAGCCTTTAATGGGATTTAATTTATTTTGTGATATATTATTTTGACTTCCAGTAAACCTTTCTGATTTTCCTTGAATGCAAGCAAACACCTTGTTATGTTGAGGTCTCTTCTTTTCCTCTTATGCACCCTGCATTTAGCCCTGATATGAGCGTAGGATTCACCAGATTGTTTTGCATTAGAAGAGTGCTATCTTTAGCGAGAGCAATTAAAGCAAAGGGGCTGCAGGCCAAAGCACTAGAGCTGCGTAAGGATAGCAGAAGCTGTAGATTAAGCTATATATTAATTACTTGATTCCCTACTTGGAGCTATGAACAGTAAATTCTTTACTTTTTTTTTTAAGGTAGTTTGTGGTTTACTAAACCTAACATGTCAGGAGGTTTTGTATGTAGATATTAAAATGGTGGTGCTTTAGGAACCACTATGGTATTTTGAAAAACAGCTGAGGCAGATCCAGAGGAAGGGTGCAGAGCAGCTTTTGGAGATATTCCGGTCCTTTGCTTTAGGCAAGCTCTTGCTCAGGATGGAGATGAGCTGGTTTTATTTCGTCTGCACCCTGACCTGTGCTGATGGATTTGATGTTGTGGGTCCAGATGAAGGTGTGATTTGGGCAAGAAGGTCTCCCCACCTGTCCCGCCCCTGCCCAGCTTATGGAGGTGCCCGTGCAGCTTCTGTTGTGCTCAGGATGCTCTCCGAATTAGCAGGTCTGTGCCCCAGGGGGGCTTCTGCTTTGGAGTAAGCTCCTATCTGTGAACTTATTTGAATTATCCTCATCTGGGGACATGCATTACACTTCGGGTCTTTCTCACATCTCAGAAGCTTGCTGTTCCCTCAGTCACACTTGCCGCTGCTGCACGTCCTCCCTATGAACTCTCCTTGCAGCTGGGGAAGCTGTAACATCCCCCAGGAGCCGCTGCTGATTTCAAGCGGGGCACCAGGACAGCTGCCTTGTGCCCAACACCCAAGCAGGGGAAGGGGTCCTGTTAATGTTACTTTGTTCAGTTGATCTGGATCTTACAAAACATATATGCCTTCAAAAGTCCCGACTCTGACCTGGGAAACAGGTGGCACCTCATAAGCCTTTTCAAAGGAAGTTCTCTTCATCTGCTGTGTAATTTAGGGCTCGTCATTAAATATAACTCGGTGTGGAGCAATGTCTGTAACTATTGCGCTTGAGCCAATGTTGGCTGCGTGTCGGTTCAGTGGGGCTCTTCCTAAATGCAAGAGACCCCACCAAATACCCTTGACCCAGGCTAAGGGCCTCTGCCTGTGCTGTCTCTTGTCCATCACATGAGCAAGAGGTCTTCTGAACCTTTCTCCCATCAAAAGTGGAAACATCCATTTGCTATATGGCAGAGGAGGAAACAGCAGCATCAACAGTTTTATGCTGATTCTGAAATCCATCCCTATGATAATGGAGAGATTAATATAATTTCATATAATTTAGTGAGCATGCAATAGTTAACATTTAACTTCTCTGCTCCTTTTGTTCTGCCAGGAGCCTAAATGCCATCCATCATGTGGGCGATGTGGAAAAAGCAGGGCTTTTTCCAGAACGTTGACTCAGGTGCTCAAGCTGATGTTGACCCAGGTGCTCAGCTCCCTTCAAGATCTCTGTTTGGCAGGAGGGTCCCGGAGAGAGGTGTGAGCTACCCTCAGGCCCAGGAAGAAATTGCCCGTGCTCCATAAAGATTGTCAGAGGCTGTTCTGGGGGAAGATGGGCCAGTTTTTGGGAGGACAGAGATTGCAGGGCACACTGGCGTGCTTGGCAGAGGTGCAGGAGAGGAGCCTGGCTGGTGGGCAGGCAACGGGAGCCAGAGCTGGAACAGCTTGCTAGGTGTTCAGCTCTGAAAGCAAAGCTTGTCAGAGGCTTAGAGGAGCCCTGTGTCCAAACACAAGAGCTGTCATAGCCTTTGCAATTGCCCCTCCTGGGGAGTCTTTCCCTCTGTGCTGAATATATCAGGAGCTCATGCCCTTTTGCCTGTGAAGTTATGTGCAACAGATGGATGGTCTGGAAATTGCCCCAAGGTAACTGACTGTCTCTTGGTCTTAGTTTTATGAGACTCAGACATGAGGCCAGCAGAGGGAAAAAAAACAGCATTGACCAAGACCTAGAAGTATTTAATGTCAATTGTTCCTTGGTAAAATGGAGAAAACATGAACTCTTCATGGAGGACATTCAGGAGCAGATTGCTGGAGCCACTGCAGTGCTCCTGGGCTTAGGGTCTGGTAAGAAGTCATTTGAAGGAGGCATGCATAAGAAATCATTTGAAGGAAGAGAGTTGCTCATTTGTAATCTCTTGGCCTCCAGCATAAGAGACAATGAAAGAGTTTTCAGGCACATGCTTTCAGCAGTCTTGGCAGCAGTTGCTTAAAATGAATCCTGGCTTGTGGTTTCAGAGACTTGCCTCTTGGAGCATGTCCATGGTATCCTTCGTGTTTGGACCATAAGGAACACAACAGCACTCCAATCCCAATTAGAGTTTGAATATACACCTATATGTGCGTATACTCCTCTGTGTGTATGTATATGTATATGTATAGCATGTCTGTCCAGGCTGAGCAGCTTGGCATGAACATCTCTGTGGCCAAGGCCAAGGCAAGCAGACCGAGGAGGGTCTGGGCTAGCCTTGCTGCAGGAGAAATCTTGCTGTCCCCTTCTCTTTGCTCAGGTGAAACGTACTTGACATACCTTTTTCTTGGCAGTTGTAACACTGCAGTTCCATAATAGTCACAGATACTAAACATACATGTTATTTCAGTTTGTAAGTGCTGCTTATGCTCTCTCTTGGAGCAACATCACTTCATTTTGGCCATACAGCACAACACAGTGTGTGGTACGATTTTGGTTTTGAGGACTGAAAATGTCTGTATTTCAAGTAAATGGCCAAGCTGGCAAGCTGTGAGGTGTTTTCCTAAGAGAAAGATTTCTGCCCCCTCCCTGGGAAAGTGGGAGGCTGCCGAACCAGGGTATTTTATTTCTTGTTACCTCCTTGCCCTGTCTGACTTTAGTTCACACAGGTGTGGGGCAATGCACATATGCCTAATTGGGCTAGATTGTTGGCTGTGCTTTTCCTTTCCAATAGAAGGTTTTCTTCTGTGCAAGTTATTGTATATGAAAACAAGCCATTGTGCTGGGCTATATCATTAACCATACTGAAGCTAGGAGGGTTTCTGTAAGCGGTAAAGGTGAGTAGGTCTGGCCATTTGGACACACCAGTGTAATGGGAAGGCTTAATCAGGAGCAATTTTTCAGGAATACTGATTTACTTAATTTACACAAAACTTGTAAGGACAGCTCTCTAAGTTCATAGGACTTCAAATGCTTAAACCTAATGAAACTATTAGAAGAATACAAAACTGCTCATCCAGCTCTGTTAGCCCAGCTGCTCTTTCAGAAACTCACCTCCGCAGACGGCATCTTTTATAAATATATATATAAAATCTTCAGTGTGTGGAGAGTCTTTGCTGATGTTGTCCCGGGAAAGGCAGGGAGAGCTCTCCCTAAAGCTGAAGGAGCCTCCCAGCAAATGCTGTACCCTGGAGCCCTTCTTCTTTCAAACTTCACAGCATCTGGCACAAGCACTTCTGCCAGCTGTGGTGGTGATGGAGCATTGCAGACAGAAAAGCTGCAAGTCATTTGGAGGAAAAAAAGAGTAGGACACCTGACAGTAAGATGTCGCATGAAGGTGTCAGGGACACTCAGTAATAATTGCACCTGTGTGTTATTGAGCAACCTCAGTTGTGGGATTGTATTGGCCATTTTCTGATGTGCAGGAGGATCTGCCCCACTTCTCTGTTACTACCAAATTCCGAAATTGTTTGACATAAGAATTGGTCAAACATGCCATCCCATCATGTTCATGTACTTTTTGGTGTGTTTAAAGTATTTTTTTTTGCAGCAAGGTTTTGGCACAAGATATATCTTTAATTTCTTTAAGGCAATTTGGAGCCAGAAACAAACAAAACCCCTCCAAATCCCAAATGAAACGACGCCACTGAACAAAGGGGCTCTTGTTTGTAAACTTCCATTTTAAAGTGTTGGTGCATATTCTACTGAAAACAGTTTTTCATCTTTCACTTACGCAGTCCAGCTTTTTAAATACTGACCTATTCAAGAGTCAAGTACTTCTAGGGCCTTTTTGAATATCTTTTCAGTGCTGCATCTCTGTTTCCCAGAAAGCTGAACTCACTTCTCTCCCATGTATTGATCTTCTCAGATAATGTCTCCAAAAAGAAAAATAAGAGGGTGTTGCAGTTTGCAAAGAAAGTTAAAGCAACTGAGCTGAATCTGTCCTATAACCTGTCAGCTGCAGAGCCTTCATCACTTAATGATCCTTGCTTCATGTTTCTGCCACTTGCAGCACAAGAACAGGACTCTGTTTCAGAAAAATACAACCCAGGAATAACAAAAAAAAATAAATCTCCCTCCCTCCCTCCCTCCCCTCTCAATTTGCCTTTGAATCTAGACATGGTCTAGCCAGGAAAAATTTTTTCTCTACACTTCTACCTTAATATTTCTGTCTACATTGCTTTGCCTTTCTCTGCCGCCAAAGCTAAGTGTTTGCTGAATTAAATAAACCATGCCGCGTTGACAGAGCTTGTGAATGCTGCTATTGTCACCAGAATCCTTTTGCTGATCCGACCCCAAATCCTAATGCCAGCTCTGTGCTTACTGGTGCGGTAGTAAGCGAACAAGAATCGATCACGCTGACGAGGCTAAGAGAATCTCCAAAAAGTCATTTTGTAGGCTGGTTTTGTCACCACGCGGCAGAACTTCTGGTGCGTTACATCTGGTCTGGTTTGGAATTAGTCCCATCTGTCAGGAAAGGTTTTTAAATTAGTAAATGCTCCGCAAATTAGCAACATGTCAGAGAAGAGCTCTTTGTCCTATAGCTGAAATAAAAATAGTTGAAGATTTCAGTTGCAAGGTAGCTAATAATATTGGATTTAATGGATTTCCAGTGTTCGCGTAATGCAATGGGGAATGGTGCAGGGAACTTGATTGTTCCTCTCCATATTGTGGTGAGGAGCTGTAGGTCTGATGCAATGTACAGTCTCTAAGATGAAAAATTAGAGCCATTTCTGATGAGATGGTTTCTTAAGAAGTTTCTTAAGACATTAATATAGTTTCTTAAGAAGAAGTCCTAATTTTCAAAACAAAACCATAATAATTAAAGTCCCCTAATTTTGCATGTCTTCAATGCCTATGTGCTGTTATCTATTCCCAAACCAAATACTACTGAGAAGTTCACATAAAACATTGGGTCTACTGGTTTTGTGTGAGGTCCAGAAACAAACGTGTCCACTTTAGACTCCAGTTGGTCTTTGTCAAACTACTCAGGAAAAGGACATCCTGCCTCAAATCCCGCGCCAGTATTTCCTCTGACACCTATTGTTTCCTCTCCTTTTGGGAATTCTGAGCAGTAGCAGCAGGAGAAGAGATGCCTTGGGGAGTTATGGCAAGGAGCTGATGGCTCAGATCGATATTGGAGTCCCAGAAATGGTATTGACTTAAGGATTTCAGTTTCTTTTCTTACATATTTGCATGAGATAGGATGACTGCCTTTTTTAGCAACGTTTTCCTTTTTGCTTTTTTTCTCTTTCTGACAATACAGTGCACAAAACCTCAGTGTGGTTGCATAGAGAGCCGCCGTGTGAGTAATTCACGCTGTCTCCAGACATTGTATTTCACTGACGTGAGTCCTAATCCGAGAACTATGGTCTCAGCCCTGTGGTTTAGGTGAGTCACGCTCACCCCAGCACCTGGCAATAGGAGAAAGGTGGCTTCGTTGACTTTTCCCAGCTTGGCTCTTGCCAGGGCAAACTTAGCGCGGGGTTACCCCTGATCTTATGGAAGCAATCTGTCTGTTGCACTCTTAGGCAGGATCCTCTGGCTTTATTGATGCTTTGGTGTCAAAGGAGCTTGGAAGATGCCCCAGTTTCTCCAAGGAGTGGGCCCTTTCTGTGTGAGTTTTCTGGCTTATAGGAATAAAGGGAATTATATTCTTTCTTCTTAAGGCATAAGGAGAAAAGTATCATAGTTGCTAATGCTTTCAGGTTCATAAGCAGCATTTCTGGGCTGTCAAGTCTTCTTCTGTTGCGACTCTGGTGTCTCGGAGGACTGCAGGACAGCTGGCTCCCATGGGCTCATGGGCTTTTGAGTCAATGCAAGAGCATGGTAGCAGCAACTAATTTTCTTCCTCGGCCAGGAGAGGCCAAGAGACCGTGGCTTTTACTAAATCTCTTGTCCAAATGACAATGCCAACCTTGCTACTGCAGCGACGAGCAGAGTCCAGGTTACCATTTGACTCCTGCTACGCAAGCAGAGGCTGGTACAAACCAGACTGATAATTCACACCCACTGGAATTCAGATTGCAGCTCAGAAGTGACTCTTTAAAAACTCCAGAATAATTACTTCACCTGGAGTTGGAATTTTTTCTCCAGGCTCAACTTACAGTTTATAAATATGTGAGATAGGAGATTGGTAATTCAGTTTATAGTTTGTATGAACCCTGAAGCTTATGTCAATGCTGTTATCTATTATAGAAATGCAAACATGCTCTTTGATGTGTTATTCTCAGTGACTTGGGAGGATAAAGACAGAATACTCTATGGGCATTTGTAAAAGAAATTCAGAACTTGCAAGTCTACTAGGACCTAATAACATATTTTCATTTATTTTTTTTTCCCTCTTTTGCAGTATGCTTGCTTACAGTAACTTTAAACCAAGAGAAACGGTGCATCTGTCTAGGTTTTTGGAGTAGGAGAGCGCAAACTGGTTTCCCTACTATGTCAAATGCCATTTTCTGAGTATGCCAAATGTTTATTATACTATAGTGGACAGGAAATTTGGTGCCATGTATCTACGATTTATTCTGTCGGACATATTTTCTTGCTATAGGAGCACCTCCTGCTGGCTCCGCACTGCACTACCCTTGGACTACTGTTTTCCAGAGTTGGGAAGAAAAAAAGGAAGCCAAGCGAGGTTTCTTGAAATAAGGTACAATGATCAGAGTGGAACCAGCTCTGCTGCTGCGAATCGTGACAGGATGGCTCTGGTGACTGACACTACCCAATCTGCTACAGATACAGATTTATATAGTCCCTAATGGAGTGTTGGTGTTCCACTAATCACAGTTCAAGAGGGTCATAACACACTTTTTGTTCCCACATTTCCAGCTAAGTGACCCAGCTGAAGTCCACGGAAGAGCTGGCAGTAAAACTCGGTAATAGTGAGGTGAGAAATAGCAAGACAGCATTGCGCTTGTCCCTGGTAGCTTCAACTACTCCATAAAAAATAATTCAGAGTGTTTGTCCAACAAACATGCCATTTTTATTAAAAAAAAAAAAGAAGATAACATCTTGTGGGTTTGTGACCATTTCTGTCAATTTTATTTGAAAATATAAATGCAAGAGATACATCCCTTTTGATTACTGCCACAACAAGTGGCTTCAGCATTTTGTTTCCATGCAATTTTTTCTTGAAGGTTTGGTTGTGGTTTTTTTTTAGGAAACAGTTGAAAAGTAATTTTAAGAAAAGAAATAAGACAAAATACAAATGATATGTTAAAGGTAAATTAAATAAGCTATCCTGGCCAGAGTGTTTTGGGTTGTTTTTTTCCGTGAAAATTAAAACAATTGAAAATACTTGCTGTCATTCAGATGCTCAAGAAAAATAAGTTCAAAATATCAACGTTTCCCCCAGAATAAGAACACTGTCAGGTCTGACATGTTCCCTTTGGTGATCAAAGCTCTTGGGATAGATGGAAATGACATAAAGAAAACCTGGTTTGTTCATTTAAATGCAGTGGGTGGGGAGAATGAGAGAGCAGAGTGTTGTAGGGAGTAGGACTCAAACAGAAAATAAGCAGTAAAGATCTGTTCATCAACGCCTATTACTCGTAGCAAACATTAGCACCATAGCAGCACTTAAAGCCTCCTGTTATTTATTGTTTTTCGAATAGTATATAAAGAGGTTGTTGAGATAGACACAGGAAAGCAAGCACAGGAAGACACAGACCTTGTCTCTACAGCAATTAGGCTTTTGTTTTACAAAGGGAGGAACCATGGTTTATTACAAAAACATTTGCTTCTTTACTGTCCTGTTTTAATATTTTGACACACACCCTAATGAAAACACAGCATGACACTACAATGCCAAGCTGCACTTTGCTATCATGTATTTTATGGCTTTGTGTACCCTCCAACCCATTTCTGCAGCCTCCTCCTTTGGTTAATTGTCACCTGTGGCTGGCTGGCTGCTCCTAGGGAGGATGCCCCCAAGGTGATCGATAGGGTTCAGGTGACACCCATTCAAAACGCACACAAGTCAGACCAGACAAATGCTCAGCCGGGACAGTGCCCACAGTCCTATGCCCTGTATGGGACACATTTTACAGAAGGAAAAGCTAGGAAATAATTTGGAAATATTGTAGAAAATGGTTTAAAACTTCCCTGGGGCTATTGGTAAATCCTGCTGCTTGTAAAGCCGGACTCCTTTTATCTCATAGGGACTGAAAGGCAGAAGAAAATTATGACTAATACATTTTTAAGAATTAGAAAAAATTACCTAACCCCACATATTTGGAGTATCATAATATTACCATCTGAGGCTGTGATTTTCAAAAGAGCTTATGGGAGTGTGGCACCCGGACCTACTCCTACCCCCACTGAAATGCATATTAATTTGCTATCAACTTTCATGTGAGGGATCAAAACTCCTGAGCTCTCACTGAATTTCCCTGGGAGTTTGGTGACTGCTGCAAAAATCCCAGCTCAAACCTCCTAGCTGTCACTCTTCTTTCTGGGGGAATTGGGTGCCTGTTGCAAAAATCCCAGGCTGAACAGCCTGATAACTCCTGGTTTTCAGGGTGGGAAACAAGCACTGTGCATCCTACCCAAAAGCCAGCAGGAATCTCTCTTTCCCAGTGCAGAGGGTTTCGACATTTTGTCATGAGCTATGTCCCTCAAACTGGATGGAGTATGACCTGTCAGATGGGTTGTGATGGGTTTCCTTTATTTGGGGATCAAGGATAATCTACGACTGGGCCAGAGAAAGCAATATTTGATTTGGCTGTGCTGGTCCGTTTCTGTTACTGTTTGAAAGGTGCCCAGAAATGTGCACTGACAGGTCTTGTGAGATGAGGTTGAGGGGGCGAAGATGGCTGGGGCAGTCACAAACATATATGGTTATATATTCCCAGCCCATTTCAGTGCCACTGTAACTTTCTGAGACGTGACTTTCTGAGATTAAAAAGTGATGTTATTTCATGCAGAATCACTGCAACAAGCTCTGTGCAGTGGTGGCTTTACAAGTCAGCACAGGATATAATCAGCTGCAGCTGGTGGGGTGCTGCGGGGGCAGAAGTAGTCACTTGTACAAATCTGATGATGAGACCATTGTATGCATAGAATCATAGAAACATTCAGGTTGGAAAAAACCCTCGGGATCATAAAGTCCAAGCTATAACCCTACTCTGCAGAGTCCACACCTAAACCATATCCCCCAACACTACATCTAAACGACCTTTTAAACACCTCCAGGGAAGGTGACTCAACCACCTCCCTGGGCAGCCTATTCCAGTGTCTGACTACTCTTCCTGTGAAAATTTTTTTCCTAACATCCAGCCTAAATCTACCCTGTGGCAGCTTGTGGCCATTCCCTCTAGTTCTACTACCAGTTACCTGTGAGAAGAGACCAGCACCAACCTCTCTACCATGTCCTTTCAGGTAGTTGTAGAGAGCCATGAGGTCTCCCCTCAGCCTCCTCTTCTTCAAACTAAACAGCCCCAGCTCCTTCAGTCACTCCTCATAAGATTTATTTTCTAGGCCCTTCACCAGCTTTATTGCCCTCCTCTGTACTTGCTCCAGCACCTCGACATTCCTCTTGTATTGAGGCTTGCATGTGGGTATGTGGGGGTGCGTGCCCCACAGCGTGCACGTGCGAGTGCGGATGGACGGCAGCAACGAGGGGAACTGCTCCTGGAAGAAACAAATCTGCTGTAACGCTAACAGCTCCAGGTCTGTGTTTTGTTTAGAAGAAGTAATGCTCGTGCATCAAACAAATAAACCAGCCCTGCTTGCCAGTGCTCTCAGAGCGACGGTAATTACATAGATTTTTGGTCAGTCCTGTCATATTTACTCCACTAAGTTGATTAACCTATGCAATGAGTATGGGACTGTGACCAATACTGACCCCACATCAAAGGCTGGTATTGCTGCTGTGTGCTGACCTGAATTTTAATTGTTCACTAGGTTTTGTAATTAAACCACAAATGTGCTAAAGAAGAGATTAGGCATTTCAGCTGGCAGTGTATGTGTTTTCCCAGGTGTGCCCATTGTGTACACTATAAAATATCTGATGCCTGCCTCAATACACAAGTATCTAACGACATGCCACTTCATGGATACCTAAAGCCTCTTTTTTTTTTTTTCCACTTGATACTTTAAAATGGGAAACAAATGTAATTTATATGCTAAAACTTTTCTATATACATTACTGTGTATCACTGAAGCTCTTGCATAAAGGTACATAAATAAATCAACAATGAATAAATTAGGACTTTGAGTGTATGTGAAGTTCCCACAGGCTTACACACTCAGTCCTCAGAGTCCAAAAAAGCTACTGCAGACAGATGTGCTTTCCTTCTTCAGGATCATCAGCATGGTACATCTGTTGCTTCAGCCAGTGGCTATTCCAGACTCGAGAGAAAACACATTGCTCCTTATATGAAGACAACTATCAGAAATAAATAAGAGCATTTGGAAAACTACTCATACCTCACTTTTGTTCAAAAGACATTTCTCTTTTGGAAGCTCTTGCAAAATAAAAGAAGGACTGCACTGCCTCACTCCACACAACACCTCCCTCTTTCATTTTGGACAAAAACATGTGTTTTGACATTTGAGTTCTCTGCAGTGTGTGCTCACAGTTCTGCCTCACACACCTGCTCCTTTGGTGAGAAGTCCAGTCTCTGTTGTCACAGCTCCCTGCCTGGCTTCTGACCACACAGAGGAGATGGAACTAGAGCGAACTGGGTTATTCTGGAGTTGGGTGGGTTGCGCTGGAAGGGAACAACTGGGGAAGAAGATCCATCTTCATTCATAACATTTTGTTCAAAACATATGGGAAGAATTAGGAGCTACATTTTCATCTTGATGAGCAGAGACTTGGGAGCATGTCTTGAGATTTGTGCAAGACTGTGAATTTGGTCTGAAACTATTCTTCTTTGGTGTGCTTGTACTTCTTCCATCTTTCTGTGATTTAGTCCTCCTGTAATCTAGCAGCGGTGGATGTTGTCAGGATTCACAAAAAGCTGTTGACGCTGCAGATTTGATTGTGAGCAGAGAGCTTGGCTGAAGAAAGAGCAGAACCCAGATTTCTTTCCTACAGCAAGACTGTAGGACAAGATGACAAAATGTGGCAGGTTTGGGGAGCAGCAGTTTCTGAGATATAGGGTATTTGTCTCATACCTTTGATAGATGGAGTTCTTCTAACACAGGCAATTCGCAGTTGTCTACTGATACTTTAGAAAAAATTATTTTGTATGTGGCTGTGTAATTTACTGGGATGGCGACAGTCCTAGCTTTCTTTTTTAAAAATAAATAGTAAAAAAAGCCCTAAACACCAAACACTCTGCAGCCTAAAGAGTATCCACCTGGCACTGAATAGTGTCCTGTAGACACTGGTCCTAACGTAACATTTGCAATGTACTCTCCAGGGACAATATCCGCTTTGTTTTCCTTTCCTGTGTGCTGCCCAGGAATCCCAAAGGCATCCCTGGGAAGATTTTTCTTTCAACAGGGAGATTGTTTGTTCAGCCACATAGTTGAGTTCGCCAACTGGATAAGTTTTTCCCTTGCAGTGTGCTCCAGTATTCCTTGATCCGCCCTGAGAGCCCCAGAAGCCAACTGAGTGCTGCTTGGGTGTGAACTTCGCTGCCTGTTTCCCAGCTCAGGTTGTTCTCAGGAGCAAGACTTTGCAACCTATTCCAGTTGGTCCTGCCATAAGGTTAATTTCTGCATGCCGGAGTTTTTAAGAGCACTGATTTATGTTTTACTGGCATTGGCATACTGATATTTTTCTGCCATCTTGCAATAGTTATTCATCCATTTAAGCATGTGCCCAGCCTTAAAAAAGTCAGTAAGAACTTTCAGGTGTTGACTGCTGGACTCTACGAAGAGTGATGCCTTGGTTATCAGACCTGAATATGCACATTAACCTGGCTTCCTCATTTAGACGCATCCTCGCCTTTACAGAAGATACCTTAACTGAAGCCTGCTGTGTCGGCCCTTCTTGAATGTATTTGCAAGGACTAAGCTTTAAGTAAAATACCTGCTTGCAAAAGAAAATAACATAGCCCTGCTTGAAATACTGATGTGGCGTATTCATTAAGAGTGCCTGCGAGCACCTGTAAGAGCAGATTTCAGCTGGTAAATAAGACCTCTAAGTTTTCCTCCTGTGTCATAAGCTTGTAATGACAACAGCCCGCGCAGCACATAATGATGCCTCCAAACAAAGATACATAAATGTGCTGAAGAAAGAAAAGTATTTTCTTGCAAGAAATCTCAAGCTTTATGAGAGAAGTTTTGACTCTTAAATTCAGACAACAGTATTTAAATAAAACTAGGTGGGGTAACCCAATATTGAAATCCTAATGCAAGAATTAACAGGGAAGAAATGTCATAAACAAATTACTGAAATACAATTTTAAGGTAAATATGTTAATTTAAAATAAGTTTACATACTCATTTGAAAGATGTAATTTCAAGACAGAATAATCAGTTTAAAATTAATATAATTTATTAACAATTAAAAATTATAACACAAGTGGAGGGAGATTGGAGGTAAAATATTGAGTTTCCTTTGATAGGTAGAGTAATTATGAACTATGCTTTTGAAGTTCAAGAAAAGAGCCTTAGGACACAACATTTTTTAAAGTAAAAATTGGCTTGCACTCTGTTCAAGTGATTTATTTTGCACTAAGAAATGGGTGTGAGACATGATGTGATTTAAAATGTCATCCCTTGATGGAACTGCTTGAGGGTGACATAATTTTTTTTTCTTTTTTTTTCCTCTCTTTTTATTTATATATTTGGCTGCTTGATTTCTAAAGGTTTCTATCTTAGGCAATCTGCTGAAATTAGGTAGAAATTAAAAAAAAAACCAAATCACCAACACCCCCACCCTTCGCTAAATAAGCCTTTCCCGTAAAGTTCAAGAAGCTAAAAGACTCTGGAGGGAGCCACCGGGAAGGAATACATTTTTCAGCTTCATCTGTGTCATCCGTGTTGTTTACCTGGTGGCTGACTTTGAGGAGTGCTGCGTGTACATGCCACCCAACAAATGCATCTAACAGCTGCTGTAGGAGCGCTGCTTGTCCTCAAGCCCAGACTGTCCCACACATCTCTGGATAGGGAGGACTGCTCCTCCTCCCCCCTCTCTATGTGTCTTCTTGAAGGAACGCTTCTAAAAGTCGGGATTTATGTGACAATCTCATAGATTTAACTTTACGGTGCGTCTTACGATGTTTTACGTTCTGCTAGCTGAACAGATCTTGTGGGTCATGAATGGTCCAAGCAGCTGGACACACAGTAGCTCAGCTGGGCAACTGTAGGGGACATCCACCTGCACTTGCTACCTATGGAAATTTCAGCCAAATTAAACAAAAAAAAAAAAAAGAAAACAAGAAACCCATCAAGTTTAATAGAGATGTGCTCTGGGAAGTCCTGAGATGTGGATGCTCTTCTGCTCTTCTCCTTCTGAGCTCCACCAGCTCTGTGGGGCTGAGCGATTGGAAATGAGGGGAATGTATTTCATCACCAGCATGAATAAATTATAACTGAATACATGCAGGGCATAGATCTGCCAAGTAAGAGAAGCCACTTTTTTCGTTGTCACTTTTCAAATAAAATTGCCATCTAAACAAAAATATGTCAGTCTTGCTGAAAGTCTGTGAATTCTCCTTGTATGAGGAGCTGTAGCAAAGTTTGTAGCCAGACTTGTTATGAAAACACAGAAGGTAAAAATAGCTGTGCAGCCAGGGAGCAGGATCCAGCTCTAAATGGGTGGCCCAGTTTGCTCACACATTCAAGTATTGTAAACAAAAATCAACCGTTTTCTTTTCAGGCTGCTGCTGATAGATTTTTCTCTTGCCATGGGGAAATGCTGGCACTTCCCTATCATCTGACAACTCTAGACTATTTTTGTGGTCTGTGTTCATGAATGGTCTGTGTCAATGAAGTGCCAGTACCATTTTGACTATGAGCAGCACATGACCAGGAAGGTGTTTGTAGTGGAGGAGAGGGAGCAACTTTTTGTTGTTGTTGTTGCAGAAGATTGGAAAGATTTCTGCAGGAACTTTTATACTGGGCCTTCTGCAAGACTTGCTGTTGTTCTGGTTAGTAGGGAGGATTGGTGCTGCACTGGGAGATGGGTTGGCACCTCATCCTGCTCTGACAGCCATGAGCCCTGCATGAATTACCCACCCTGGGGTTTTGGGTGGAGCAATTCTGGAAGATTCATCCCAGCTGTGTCTCACACCAGGTGGCAAAACAAACTATAAGGGGCTGAGGGGCTGGGAGTGTGAGTTCCCGTCTTCTCTGCTGTGCCTTGGGTAAGTAATGCTGTGTGTGATTGCTGCACTGTGGAGAGAGTAGACTTTGAAAGAGGAAAGGGCTAAGAGATATCTAAGCTGGTATAAGTCTGCTAGAACTAGAGGTTTGTTGTTTTTCTGTTTTATTTTGTTTTTTTTTCTGAAATGTTTGGTTGAAGAACTGAGGCAAGCTTTCCATGTTTTCTGGCTTGTGCTAATCCTTAGTATTGCTAGAGCCTGTGCTGCTTTAATTTGCAGGCCTTGTGTATGTCTGTTAAATTTAGCACAGAGAGGTCTGTCCATCTGTGATACTTACTGATCTCACAAGTTTTTTTGGATACAAATTTTTCTCTTTTTTTTAACCGTAAGCCATTTGGTACGGAGTTCTTGTCTTTTGTCACTGCTTGGTGCCAAGCAGAGGTCGTGTTAGAGGCAGACTGGAAAAAGTACTTAAAAGTCCCTGGATGTGATGACTAAAGAATGAAAAGCCATTCCTTTAATTTCTTAAAATGCTGATAGTCCACAGAAAACTGTAGGCATGTTCTCTGTTACTAACTTGCATTTTAATGTGTGATCTTAAGCGAGCAACAATATTGGCCATTTTCCTGAAAATGATATTCCTAATAGCTTACACACCTCTGACACATATTTTAGCTCTATCTCTCACACTAGCTGTTGCCCAAGATGTGTTTAATGGTATTGTAGCCTATGGTGTCCTACTGCTGAATCATCTCTTGCATGAGGCTTGGAAAGCTATTATGAAGCTGGGAAGCACACGGCTAATCCATAAAAATCTTGAATATATGTAAAGCAATGTGCAAATGACACCTACAAACTGGAAATTGCTACAGATAAAAGAGATCTGGCAGCTGAATCACAAAATATTATTCAGAGTAAATACTTACACCAACTTAATAGCCTAGAAACAGTTACACCACTTGAACAGCTTTCAGAAGTATCAACTAATTTGAAAGAGTGGGCTGCCATTAAAATAATAATGAAACCAGGCTTGTCCTTTCTCCAGGCTTTCTTTTTTGTGTGTGTGTCTTTTTTTCTTTTTTTCCTCCGGTCTGATTCAGTAAAGCACTAGGCAAATTTTAACCTTAAACATCCTTCTGGGTTCAGAGTAGTGTTTCAACACATGCATAAAGCTTGGCATGTTGTTGACCATGGCCTGTGTCCCCCTCCACCAGCAGCAAGCCCCAGCATGGACAACCACATGTTGTCTCTGGGCTATTGAGATGTTGAAGTAAGGGGTGGTAATCCTGCTCTTCTGCTGCTTACTTGTGAAGAAGCACTTGTGTGAGTCTAATGGTTTGCACCGTGATGGCCAGGTGGGATGGCTGCTGCTGTCAAGCAGTTTTGGCAGGTCGTGGCTGGTAACCCTGAGCTTGCACAGGGCAAATTGCCAGCACGGAAGGAGGCAGAGGTGTCTCATGACCCAGGAAGTTTGCTAGTGTCTTTGAGTACCTAATTACACGAGCACCTATGTAAAAGCTGTTCCTCACCCTCGCTGGTCTGAGCTTCCCAGGTTTTAGTTGTGGGTTGTGCTTAGGCCACTACACCAGCCCCGGCAAGGTGATGGGTGCCCTTTGCTTGAGGGTCCCCTGCTCTGGTAGGTCTGGGTGGCCACCTGTGTGGTCTGTAACTACATTTCTCTGGTATTGGGGTAATTGCCCTGTCTTACTTGCTGTGAGAATTTAAAAGAACTGTCTTATCACTGATAAATATCAAAACTGGTGAGACTGCTATGTGTGGCTGAGGGTTTGCAATGTGAGAGCCTTAAATACTGATGCTGTAGCTAATACCATAACAATTTCAGCTACTCTAGCAAAAAACGTCCAGGAAAGATCTCCAGTCCTTTCCCAGAGAGGAGTGGGCCTATTGAAACTAATGACTAAGAACCTGCTGTGTTGCTGGCATAAGTCATTTGCATATTTAGCTAATGAAAATCTGCTCATTTTAATTTTGGTGAACTTTCTGCTGCCCTCCAAGCTTGGTATCTTGCTTTGCAGTTCATAAATTGCCAGCCATGCAGTGCAAGGGAGTTGTTCTGTTCAAGTGAAAAGGATGCTCTAGAAATTAGGATGGTGATCTAGGACATGGCAGGTTTATGTTCATCACTCTGCTCCCTTACTGAATGTATATTAGGCTTAGCCTCCTTGTACATCATCTCCCTGTTAAAAAATAGACTTAGTGATGACAGTGGTGGTTTGTGAAGAATTGCATTTTGATAGTACAGTCGTGTTATGGTATAAGGTAACTTGCAGGTGAATATAAGCTAGATTCTGTATACTAATATACAGAAAGCTTGGCAGTGAATTGCACAAAAGCAGCTCCTACCATTCTGAAGAAAAGTAACAAGAATGTTACTTTACTTTTTTTAGTTGAAGGCTACTGGATGCTGTAATTGCAACAGTACTAAATAAATTCGGCTTATCATTGGTCTCAGTGTTTATAGAGAGGTCACACAATCACAGAGTTGCCTATGTTGGAAATGACCTTTAAGATCGAGCCCAGTCATTAACTTAACACTGACGAGTCCTTGCCTAAACCACATCCCTAAGCACTGCATCTACATGACTCTTAAATATGTCTGGGGACAGAGACTCCAGCACTGCCTTGGGCAACTTGTTCCAATGCCTGATAAACCTTTTGGTAAAGAAATTCTTCCCAATATTTCATCTCAGTTTCCTTTGGCTTGCTGAGCTTTATGCTGCCTAGTGTAGGCTGCTTCTGCTATGTGAGCTGGTTTGCTGGAAGCTGGATATCTGCACTGTGTTGCAAGGTGCAGGGGAGATGCTCCTTCCGTGTATGATTTCCAAAGCATTGCTCCTTCACATGCAGCAGATACTCCTTGGAGACCACTACTGCTTCAGGTTCTCTGTATGTAATATATAGGCTGGGCATGGGTTATGTAGAACACTATTATATAACACCTTTTGAATTTCATGCTCATAAATGGTGTGAAAAGCTACCAGATTTATAAAAAGATTGCACATCCCTTATGCATTTCTTCCAGTAAGTGTAGCGAGTGCTCAGCATCTCTAAGGACCAAGTCTGTCCTTCTGAAATAACAGCTAAGTTAAAGAAACAAACTTCTAAGGCTGAAAAACCTCATTATAAGTATTTGACCTCATTATTTATTGAAGAACACTGACAAATTTTAAAAGGAAGAAAATAACTGATATTATAACTGTTACAAGTAGGAGAACTCCATAGATGTGTGTAGCCCAGCTGCTGAGCTGTTGGCTTCGCTTCTCTTGAAGAGCTACGAAGCCACATGGTGTCTCCAGGTACTGAATTTTGTACTCGGACCTCTGTATTAAAACTCATGCAGAATGACAGCTCCCTATTGGATACACATCTGAAGAGCTGCAAGAGTGCAAGTCATTCCAGCAAGGGTCTGGTATAAATTACATTCAGTAAATTGGCTCCAGATAAGTCTATTTTGGACTGTAGAACATGAAAAAATTGTGTGATGTACTAAAGCCTGCTATTTCTTGCCCAAATGCTGCCTGTTGGCAGGGAGCTGCCATTGCAGTCATAGAAATGTGGATGTAGAGGCTGGCAGGTTTTGGAGGGCAAAATCCTACTGGACCATGTCTTGCACAGAGACTGCTATTGGCCTCCTGGGCATATTAGTTGACAACAACCTAAGAGCTGTGTCAGATACTTCATTTAGCTGTAGCAAGTTGTCTTTAAGTGGCAGCATACATCTTGATTTTGATATATGCAGCCTGAGATTATAGAAGAGGTAGACATGGTATAGTTGTTTAAACCTCAAAATGCATTTTAAATAATTGATTTCCATCCATCTAAAGTAAAGATCAGTTATTCAAAGCATATTTATATTTGCAAAAAAAACCCCAGTATGACAAAATAAATACTTATAAATAATTTAAAACATATTTGAAAGCTTTAATGTTGCAAAATGTGTGTCTAACAGTGTTAAAACCTCAATAAATATTATTTAATTCTTTGTGTATTTAGTATGTAAGCATGCTACTAAGTAGGAAAAAAAAATCAGATTTAATTAGAAGTTTAGCAATGGAGGGATGAGTTCACAAAGCCAGCTTTTAAGATTACACCTGCTTTGTGAAAGTCATGCACAGCTATATAGGAGAAGAAACTGCTGTTTATGTTAAGAATCTCTAATTATTGATCCAGTGCATGTACAAACCAGTGCTTCATCATCTGAGAAAGCTGTTTCAGGGGGGGTTCAGGGTGGACATTAGGAAACATCTCTTTATGGAGAGTGTGGCCAGACACTCGAACAGGCTTCTTAGGGAGGTGTTCAGTGCATCAAACCTTTTAGTGTTTGAGGCACTCGGATGATGCTCTTAATGTGTTTTATCTTTTGGTCAGCCCTGATGTAGTCAGGCAGTTGAACTAGATGGTTGCTGTATGTGCCTTCAAACTGGACTATTCTATATCAAGTGAGAAATGTTTGTCAGTGCTCTCCAAGCTCTTAAAACCAAGAAGTGCAAGGAGAATTTTAACATGAATGGAGGTACCTGAAGGAGAATTTCTCTAAATTGTTGAGGTTTTGAGTGGTTACTGTATATGCCAATTACATTCTCCACCTCTGGAGGAAGCCGAGATGTGTTTTTAGGGGACATGTCAGTGTAAGAGGTAAATACTGCTAATCTGTTGCCCACTGGAGTAAGGGCTGGACCACCTCCTAGGAGAAGAAATGATGGTAGGACTTCTCAGCTCTACCCTTCCCAGAAGCTGAGTAGCTGGCCTCAGTCCTGGCACAGCTTCTCTTCCCCCTGGCAGCTGTGCACACTCTGGTCCCATTGCCAGGGAGTTCTAGTTCCATGTCTGCATCCAACCTACTGATGCAAACAAAAGGTCAAGTATAAGCCTTGATTTACAACAACAAAAGAGTAGGCTGGCTGCCCTTCTTTGGGCAGAGCTTCTGCTGACTTCACTGAGTGCTTCCTTGGAATGCAGACAGCAGAACCGGCACCAAAAGAACATTTAGACACTAAATGTTTGGTGTCACTTTATTCTCACTTGTAATGTAATTAAGCTGCCTGCCTGTAACATGCTCCCTTCCCACAGTAAGATAGCTATTATTTGAAATCCACTTCAGGTATTGAAGTTCCTTTCCCATAGTGAGATCAGTCCTGGCAAAACCAAACATAGACGGATGCAATAGTTTTGCAGTCTGTAGTTTTTGATCTGGTTTTGACTCAATGCCTCTATTTATATAGTGTCATAATGCAATTGGCTTCCTTGGAAATAGTTGTTGATTGCAGTAATTTGGAGGCTTGTCTATATTAAGTGTGTTTAACTAAATTAGGGTGTGAATGTAAATAACATTTAGCTTTTCTTTCAGTCTATGTGTGGATACTCTTGCTCTGAGTGCCTTCGTAGAGGTTGGACTAATCCACATCCAGAGTTAATTAGCATCCTAATCTGTTCTGAGCTAACTTTTTCCATGGCCAGCAGGCTAAATCAATATTGCTCCCAATATCTGTAAGCTCACAAATCACCTGTTTCTTTCATTCCCATTATATGCAGTATGATTATATATACACTCAGTGTTTCTGAAATAATCTCAGCCTGGAATTCCCTAGTTAAAAGTTAAATGTTTCATGTTGTGTATTCTCTCTCTGTCTCAGTGTGGTGATGAGGGTACCTATGCACATGTGAAACTCCTAGGTCTCTACAGTGAAGAAGTTTAGGTGAGCATCTATCTTCCACACTATCAAATGCTATTTTGCGTGCTTTTATGAAAAGGGTAATGCAACACAGAATACTGTACATGGGTTCTTCCAGCTCTGAATTAGTCGCTTTTATCTGTCTCTGACCACAACAGATGTTGGCAGCCTTTCTATTCCATATCCTTAAGTCAGACTAAGAATATCAGTTCCGCTTAGAGAAGCTGTAGGGGGAAAATTTAACCCTTTCAGGAGGCTTTTTCTTATTTTTTTTAAACTCTTGACTTAATTTAAAGGAAGAAGTCAGCACATCTTCAAAATAACATACATCTTTGAGGTGTCCTCAGTTAAATTTCATAGAAGGGCTCATTGGTCTTTGCATTTTTCATTCAACTTCCCCCTTATTGGGGACATAGAGACAGAGATTAAAAAGATAACTGTGAATGTTTCTAATACGCAGTTAGCAAAAGAATTTGCATGGAATGGCAGCAGTGCTGTAAGACTTGTGAGTATAATCTTCAGCATAGACATGATAGACAGTGCTGGCCATCTCTGTGGAAAATTAGCCCCTCTTGCCTTTCTCAAACAATCAGTTCATTCAGTTGCACTGACTATGGTATGCAACACTATATTTTAAAGGTTTGAAGAGGAGCAGCCTATTTTTCACTATAGCCAGTATTAACAAGAGTTTTGCATACTTAGATTCTCTTCAGGATAACCTTGGACTGTTTGCTTTCATCTTGAAACTCAAACAAAAGCAAGCAAGAAAAACAAAGCCATGAATCTATAATTTAGAATAATTATAAATATGCAGATATTTTATTTCTATGTTTTACTTTAAGCTCCTCAGAAAGGCATAATGAAAAATTGTTATTTATATGCTATAATAATTTGAGAAGTGTCAATTCTACCTCCACATAGCCCTTGCAGCCTGTGCACCACTGCTCTCTTTGAGATGACCAGCTATTGGAAAGACCCTCTCAAGGGTAGAACCAAGCCAGCATTCTTCTTACCGTTCTCCGGCTGCGCTCATGCCTCTAACAGAGCCCTGTACAGCCTGATGCGTAGCTAGTTATATCTCTTCAAGGGAGAGGGCTGTAAGGATCTAATTTTATTGACTGACATGGACTACAGAAGCATACACAGCTTGCTCATATCCTTTGTGGAGTTGGAAGTGGAGCCACCTTTTTGATTTCATCCTTTTTTTTTTTTTAAATACACCACACAGAGACGCCATCACATATGTTCAGAGACTGATGAGCTGAAAAGATCTGGGAGCCACATGTGACCAGCAGAATGAGCATCAGCCTAGAGTACAGTTTCAGCGGGAGATGGCTTTTGGGAAAGTTCCCACAGAAATGCCGTTGTAGCATTTCTGTCCTTGCTGGGCCTGACTTCATTTACTCTGAGACTGCTTTAACATGTCCCTGGCACTGTGAAAATACCTTAAAGCAGGCATAAAGCACACTTGCAATCAAATTGTGACTCTCTGGCATTGCCAAAAGGGTGCCACAGGGCTGCTTGTGTCAAGGCAGATCTGGCCCACCGTGTTTATTCATACAGTAACTTCTGCTGAGTCACAGCGCCTGCCTCGCAGCCAGGAAAAGGAAGGGCTTGTTTTCGTTAGGGGACATCAATGCTATCTGGTGGCTGCAGAGCACCAGGGTGCAGACCATGCCGAGAGAGGGTCACAGAAGGCTTTCTGGAATGCCGAAGTAGGAACATGTTAGTGTGATGAGCAGCGCAGTCAAAAAGATAATATTTTCATTAATACACTGCAATAGCCTATCCTTAAGGCTTAACCTCTGAACTGTAGAGAGTGGGGGCTGATCCCTCCTCTCCTCTCCTCTGAGGACAAAACCAAGGAAGGACCAGGAGGCTGGGATGACTGCACAAGCAGGCAAGTCTCCAGCCAGTTTTTGTGACACTATGGGCATCACCTTCTCGGAAGGCAGACCTGCAGGTCCCCTGGCTTGAGTCAGCCTCTGAAATAGTTGCCTCTTCAGAGAAGGGAGCAATAAAAGCAGGCAGGAGGAAATGTAGAGGGAAGATAGTATTTTTCCCAATTTCAGTCCCTTTATATCAGGTGAAACCTGTTATCCAGCTTATTACAGACTTTTTGGGTAGTCATAGTGTATGGAGGGAGGGAGTGGTGATAAGGCAAGGGCTGCTCTTGGAAAACATTGGTCTGTGTCATCTTGTTTGGTGCAGGAGATGGAAGCCAATGGGTTCCTGCTGATGGAAATGTGAACAGACAGTTGTAGCCTTCCAGCAACCTGCTAGTTCTAGGCAGGAGGCAAAAAGATAAGCAAAGGCATCTCTCAGTCCTCCCTCCTGATGCTGAGGGCATAGCGAAGTCTGGAGCTGAGAGGGCCTATCTGTGAGGCAACTGTCCTGACCCCTGGCTGAGGGAAAAATATTTGATCCCACTGATTTCTCAACTGATATTTAAATATCTTATATATGAGACTTGTAATTTGGGGAAAACTGCAAGCCAAGCATTTCAGAGGCAGTCACCCCCACTGCTGTGACACTGTTAGGACACAGCAGAGAGGTTCTGGTGTATGCCTCTGTGACTTGGTTCCCGATTTATATCGGACTGTGCAGTACTCGCAGGCCCCACCTTCCTGAGTTCCCATCTCATGTACTGCCAGTGCATCATGAAGGGCCTCTAGCCAGCATACTCCTGTGTATGTGATGAGGATTTATGTCCTCTCAGGCAGAGAAGGGATATTTGAGACCGAGTGCATGCTCTATCCACTTGTAAATAAGTGGGACATGCGGTGGCCTTCTGCAGTTCTGTGCATCTAGCCCTTTGCTTCATTTGATTTTCCTCCAAGCACCCGCAGATGAAGTGTTTCATACTGAAAACATGTTCTGTGTCCAGTGAAATGGCTTGCTTTCACTTGCATGAGAAAATAAATGAACATTTCAGAAGGGCTTCAGTCATGACCCCTCCCCTGTCCTCCTTGTTTTATTGCCAACCTGAAAAATCAGTTACTCCTGTAGTTCAACTCCAGGCATAATGTCAACATGTAAGGGATGGATCATGAAATGTCTTACTGTGGTGAGTGAGGGCTTTAGAGTTTCTGCCCAAGAGGCTTCTTGCTGGGAATTGATCTCTTGTGCTTGGTGTGCGATTTAAACAGCAACATATCCTGCAATTACTCTAGGATAATGTTAGCTTATTTTAGAGCATGCCAGGCCTGTTGGTCAATGTTGCCTAATAATTGATAGTCGGAAGGTTTCTTAGTTGCTTGTGGTAACGTGGTCTTCCTATTTACAGGATTATTGGTCTTTTAAGTGGGATCCAACTTTCCTCAAAAGAGTGGAATACTAGATTCAGCCAAGAAACACTTTGAAATGATATTTAACCTAAGGCTGCCAGTGTTACAGAACATGAAGGGATAATATTCTCTTTCTCTCCAAATTCACATACACATGATTAATAGCATTATTTATCCATAGCTAAATACCGAATAGAAAGCTCCATCTTTATTAATCTCCATTGCAATTCAGCAGTGAAATATTTTTAGATGTTATGTATGGTCTCTACTCAGTGTTAATTTCTTTGATTAATATGTACTTTTTGCATATATAAACTTCTAATATACTGTAATTCTAATGATTATTCTTTTTATGCTTGATAAACATCTAGTATTCACTGAAGAATATGGAAAAAATCCTTGAAGACCAGCCAAATGGCACAACTGAGAGCAGTACCTGTAGTCTAATCTGTGTGTTTGTGGGATGGCTTTCCTAAAAGGATTCCTTTAGGAATCCTAAATTGCTACTACCTTCTTAAGAACATGAAAAAGCCTCATTGTCCCCAGGTTTGTTTACACTGTAGTGTGGGACATACATACTAGAGAGAGCTCTAAATAAACTGGATTGAATTCCAGAAGCATTGGAGACATAGCCTGGTATGTTTAAAACCTGTCTAAGAATAACACTTAAATATAGAAAAGGTGTAAAGGAATGAATTAGGTATTCAGATGGTTCTCTCTTGTCTCCATGTTAATGCACTCCTCACAGTGGCCCGGTTGAGTTTAAGCATGGACTTGACACAGTTCTTCCAAGTGTACTTTATGACCTTTGTACTAACTGAGGCCAGTTGATTTTTGTCAAGTAGGCTATTGTGTCAGGTAAACGGGCCATCACAGGTGCTCCACTCGACTGGTTGCAAATGAGTGTGTGTGAATATTCAGAGGTTGGTGAACCTGAAAAAACAAAGCCTCCATCTTGTTGAAAAAATAGGGATGGAAGAGAAAAGGAACTCCACTCTCCTATTTCATTGCCATCTGATGTTTTAGCTACAGATGGCAGCTGACTAAGGATGAACGTCCTGTTCCTTTCTGCTGCAGGAAGTCCACAGAGGAAAGAGGAGAGCACGGATGCAACCAGAGCCTGCTGGCCTTCCCCCCGGGGCTCTCTGCCTCCCCACTCTTGAGTAGCTGCAAGCAGCAGTTCTGTGCTGAGCCCTCAAACTGAGAACAGCACCAGATTTTGCCATGCAGCTCCTGGTGCTTCTTGGGCACTTGCAGGGGTGATGCACCTGACTGACTGGGTTTTTTTAGTGTCTTTTTTTAAACTAAGTACTACAGTTTTCTGAGTTTGGGCATTTTAGTCCATTGTTTGAAAATTTTTATGGCTTTATGTGAGAAAAATATACCACTGGTGACTGTATCTCTGCTCAAAAGTGACTATTCTACTGAGCAAGTGCTAGTAAAAGCAGTATAGATCTTCAGAGCAGTACAATTCTTCAGACTGGAGAAGAAATCCCCACAGATTTCAACTCCCACTACTCCAGTGTCTTGCCTGGGTGGAAGGAGTGAAGAAGTAAGGAGCCTGTGAACTGTTAAGCTCAGCTGCAGCAAAGTCACCAGCTTTTGCCTGAGAAGATGCTGTTTCTTGAGCTGTGCAGAGAGCTATTCAGCCTCCCTTGAGACAGGAAAGCTCTGAAATCTCCAAACAAATCCTCAGTTTAATCCAGTCCTGTAGTCTCTGAAAGGACAGTGAGCAGAACTTGAAGTTGCCTGAGCTGGATGGGCTGAACTACCCTTTCTGCTTCTACCAGCTTGGAAACTTGCATCTGTCCAATTTCAGGAATATTGATCCTCAGAAGTGATAGAGCCTTAATGCATAAGTCATTTCAGAAAGACGTACAAAGATTATATTCACCCCAGCATGGAGTTGCTAGTTAATATTATTCAATGAATAGGAAATTACATTAAATTTGTGGGCTAAGATATTCCTCTGTTTTAATGCTCCATGGATTCCTGTGTTTGGCAAAGTAAACTTATGTGGTAAATTACACTTGTAGTTTGTTTTTACTTGCTCCACCTTTGCCTTTATAGTAATAAAAGTTGTATTAATAAAGTCCTCAGAACTTATCTGAAAATCTTCAGAAAAGAACTTAAGTATCCAGCTAAGGAGTTTTAGCCTGAGTATTTTCTTTCTGCTACCTGGTTTTCTCAATGCTAAAAATGCATGATGTACAAAAAAGAAAAAAAATAGGGATAAACTGAAGCTAGATTTAGGAAGCTATATGTCACAAGCACGTGGACCTAAAAATACGGTGTTTCTTGTATTAGTGATGGATATTCTAACCCTCCTAAAGGACTACACAAGAAGCATTAGAAAGGAGCAAGATGATGGATGTTAAAGTAGTGTCATTTTTAGGCATTTTTCAAAATAAATGGCTATTTTTCTTGTCATTTGGGAGCTACGCAGCAGGATTAATGGTAACTAATGCAGTGTAGGTTTAGACAAAAAAGTCCCAGCAGGCAATTTCAAAAGTCTTTCCAACATTATCTGATATTGTAAATAAATAGTAATATGTGATCACATGATCTGATTTGTTGGTATGAGTGTGTGATACTATCGTTACCTTAAAGTAGTATATCATTTAAAATAATGTAAAAAACACAACATTTTCCAATGCTCATACTCGAGCATCTCATATGTACTGCATTTCACAGTATTTTTCTGTATATTGTGCGTTTAACATGTGCTGTTGTTCTGGCAAAATCTATCAACAGTTAGACATTTGACAAGTGTCTGGTTGTAGATGCATTGCAGTTGGTGATCCTTCCATTATATTAATTTTACTTGAGGTCACAGGGGGAGCATTGTTTCTATGCCTTGGGAAAAAGTTGTAAACCTTATAATAGAGTTGCTTTATAAAACAACAGCTGCAAATACTTTTTCTCCAACCCACTTCTTTTTGTCCTGCTTTTTAACACCCCCTGCAAAGGATTAGTAACTTCTGAAAATGAAAACATCATAATTCTATAAAATACCTAAGATCAGAAGTTACATTTGGCAATTTTGACTTAGTTTAAGCCCTTTCCTCACAAAGATGTGAAAATAGAGGAAAAAGAATTGAAAGAAATATCCTACGCAAAAAAAATTGCAAATAATCAAAGTTTGATGAGAAAAGAATGCCACTTTTGATTTAGAAAATACAGCTATTAAAACAAACAAGCAGTAAACTAATTATAGTTGTGGGGCAGCTATTCCATGAGTTGCAAAAATGAGGATAATGGCCCACACTCCGGGGAGAGAGAGAAGGGGAGCGGAGATGGAGGACGCTCAGTTGCAAGTCAGGCGAATAATGATACTTCAGCATGTCTAATTGTCTAATGCTGCAGTGTGTATAAACTAGGGCAAGCCGTATATTCTACAAATTAAAAGCAACCCAAGGCTGTCTTCTTTTTGTGTGAACTCTGCTCTACTGGAAAAGAGGTGGCTTTGATGGGAGCTGTTTTTTCTGCGTTGCTCGCCGCTTGGCTCTCGCAATGTGGAAGCGGAGGAGTCGTTCATTCGGTTTTGAAAGATGAGGTTACATCAGCACTGTTACTGTGTTACTGTGAGAGACTGTTTCCTATAATTTTTGTCTTTGAATGATCTTCAACAGTCCCTCTGCCTTGCCTTCTGAGATTTGAGCTGGCAAGTGCTCAGTGTTGCTCTAAGTCGTGTCTTTGGATGTGAACTGAAGGTTTTCCTTGTGACCTTCCAAGTTGGCTCGTGGAGTGCTCTGCACGGGATGTGCTGAGGGGAACGGGAGTGGTGTTGGAGTGGGGAGGCTTTGCATCATCTGGCTTCAGGCATCAGAAATGCTTTGATTTGGAGCTTAATCTCCCTGTAGTGAATGCAGACACAGGCTCTTCAGGGGAGAGACTCAGAGTACCTAGACTAGAAGCCTACCTCTTCAAATTTTTTTTTCTTTGAGTTTTGGAATTACATGATCTGTAGCATCCCTCCTAAAGATATTAAGACCTGAAAAACTCTCGTCTGTGACGTTTCTGAAAGAGACTGGGGACTAACATCTTGATGAGAGGAAGAGAGGAATAATGGAAACTAATAAAGTGTAAAAAAAATTGCAATAAGCAAAGAAAAGGTAGGTTGGGTACTTTGGTTTTGCTATGCTACGGTATGCTGCCTTCCAGATCACCAAGCTGTGTAACAAGAAAGGAAGGTACCAGCTCTGTTCCTCAGTTGCTTCTGTGGATATTTACCTCTACTAAGCATCACTGTCTGCCTTAAACACATGCCTTAAACCTATCTTTTAATCTTAATTCAGTTCCAGGGTTTTGGTAATCTTTAACTATCTTGTTAAAGATCTTAATTTAATCCATATATTGTCTTTGAGTGGTAGTAAAAGCTGGCTAATAAGAAAGAAGTTGAACTGAACTAATTTTTCTGTGGTGAGAAGGGCCTGAGGTTTGTGTCGCATCGCATGTTTTCCCGGGCTTGGTCATTCAGAGCCCAGCTCTGTTCCAAGCTTTTCCTAGCACAGGGTGCTGTCAGCTGCTCATGTGGGATGCTAGTGAGCAGCATCCTGTGTCTCAAGGACCAAAACTGCTTTGTCTCCAGCCTTACCAAATGTTAAATGTTTCTATAGAAATTTAAACCTGTGCAAAAGTTGATGTAAATTAACAGGATACTTAATATGAAAGGCAGTGAGTCAGTACAACATCCACCTATGGCATACAAATAAAACAAGCAGATGCTTCTTCTTGGTAGCATCATTTTAACTGGTGCTGAAGCATGGGAACAGTAGTGCTCTCATGCAGGCAGTATGTGAAACGGGTGGTTTGTAAGCCTCACATAGGATGAGAAAATTCTAGGTAAGGAATTTAATCCCTCAGTAGCCAAAGTAGAGTTCTGATTTTGGTTATTGTGCTAGAAACTAGGAAGTTTCTGTCCATTTTTCACTGTAAAAAAAATAAACAAAAAACAAAACCACTGTAGAGATATTTTGAAAATCCTGATGCTTGGGAAAGGGTTAAAACCCTGCCTCTGCTTCCCCCTGTAACAGAGCCAAGTTTATCTGTAATTTTTATCTTTATAGTGTCGGGCCCTTTCTGGTTCTGTTTGGGACTGAGGAGTGAATAGGAAAATGCTGAAACCTGTGAGAGGGTCTGAACCCAAGGGGTTTCCAGGTTCAGGCTGAAAGCTCACCAGATGGAGGTTATTAAGCAATAAATTGGATGGTGTTTATCAGAAGTAACCAGACTTCTGCACTGCTTGGTTATCCTGTTGGTAGTTGAAGGTCACAGGTTAGTTCCTTTGTCAGGTTTCCCTGCAACAAGCTTTCAAAGGTGAAAGCCAGTACTTTGCAAACTGCCAACATATAGATCTCCATTCATATAATGCTGGCAAGTGTCCGTGTATGCAGATATATGCATGTGTCTCTAATTACCAAAACTCCTTCCAGAGTAAGAGTAAAAAAAGCCACAAAACCGTATCTTTAAACACTGATATAAAACCACAGGTCTCAGCACACCCGAACTTTGGAGAGTTTGAAAACCTTATCCCAATTTGGATTTTGTCTGTAACTCTCATCTCTACTATAGCCACAAGTTCAGTATGATTGTGCCTTTTAGTAGTTATGCAAGAAAATACCCGGAGACAGATTTGTGTAATTAAAATCCTGATTACTGAGGGGATCAGCATGTGATGAAGCAAGAAATGGTGGCTAATATCTGATCTTATCTTGTAAAAAAAGTGCCCTAAAGCTTGAATTTGTTTAATGCTCATTTGACTTTCCTTATCTGAATGATACTGATCATCTTTTGACAAGCACTGCTGAGGATAATGGGCGAGAGAGCAGGAGTGTTACTTGTTTTGGTTTGCATTGCCGTGCATGACATTTAAAATCAGAGAGAGGGATTGGTTTCAAGCCTTTCAAGGAGTCAGTTTTCAGAATCAGTCTTCTTGAGCTTTACATTCCCCCTACTGTGGCACCAGGGGCTTACAGCAACCAACTAGCTCTGGGCCAGCACCGCTTGCTTGCATCTTCTCTAGTACCACTGAAGGATGCTTCTGTAGCTGGCGCTGTTTTCAGTACACATTTATAAGAAAAGTTGTAGGATGTGTTTGATTTCTGGGACATAAGGCTGGATTTAATGACCTAAAAATCCCTCTTGAGAGCTAGATATGCTAGTATGTTGTCAGCCCTTCTCATGAATTGGAAACTTGGCAAAGAAAATGACCAAAATTACTTTATTCCCTCTGAAATTTCATTGCTTCTGAAAATCACATCCATAGAGAGCTCTAGTTAGACACTGACAAAGAATCATTGCCTTTAATTAAATTGTAAGTATTTCTTGGTACTGATTAGAGTTATTATTTTAATTATTTCCACAAAGTACAATACCACTGGCTCATGCTGGAGCTTTTCAAAATGCGTATCTCTACCTAGAAGGACAAATAGTATGCTCCGATCAGTGAACTCATGTGATTTGGAGATACTGCAGTTAATAGAGATTAGTGTTTCTATGATTTTAAAGATTTAGCTGTCATCTTTCATTTACTTTTAAACCTCACTTTTCTTCTTTTTATCCTGAGGGCATTACGGAAGGAGTTTCTTGTTAAATTTATCTTGGAGTTATCCAAACTGAGAAAAGAAAATTAAAGAATACCCACAGTTCCCATGAGAAGTGTGGAAAACATGGAGATTATTCATGCTTTATTGGGGGGGAAAAAAGGACAAGAGAAGAATGAAGAAGATAAACAATTCTACCGTGTAGGTTAAGAGGGCATCCCAACTTCCACAGAACATTGTGTAAACTGAAGATAGCACCCCGGTGCCTGTGGGCTGGGTATGACTTGCCAGAACTCCCTTGTGAGCAGTCCCCTGGTCCTGCTTACCTACGCTTTGTTGCTCCAATCTCAGTACTGTGCAAATCCCCTCCTGTCACATGAGCAAGGGGGTCTGCTTCTGCTCTTTGAGCAAAATGACATCACTCACATGAGGAGCACGTGTGGTGCCATATGATGGAACATGTGCACCTGTATTAAGCTGCCTGGTCCTGTCCCTGGCTAGGGGATGACTGACATGGGACCCAGTGAGTAACTCTAATTTTGAGTAGTACACATCAGGCCACATGATGAAGGAGCCCTGGTGTAGATCTCACAAATAAGACTGTCAGAGGCAGTATATCTCAACAAGTTGTCTTCCATGAATGTAGGCGAGCCACTGAATTTAGCATTCATGCTATTAGAGCACTAACATTTTTGTCTATTCTATCCACAGAAAAAAAATTGTATCGTAAAGTTGCAAATGCAAGATAAAAAAAAAATTCTTTGGCTTAAATGATTTTACAAGAAACAGACTGCAAATAGCATTATTACCTATTCTGCTCAGGTTTTCATAGATGGGGCTGTTCCTAATTCACTGAATTCCATATATCTGTCTATTTCTCAAGAAGACAAAGAACTGCAAAGTCCTTATCCCAGCAGGGCAGTCAGGAATACAACCAAGTATTGCACAAGTCCCAGGTGAGAACACTGTCCTCCAGGCAAGCAGCACCTAAAAATGCCAGCTCCAAACCCCTCCCTTACCTGCTTGAAAATGCCTCACCAGGGGCTGATGGGCTACCCCAGACAAAAAACGGAGATGATTTGCCCTGGTTAGGGCTCACTGGGTTAGATACAGTAATCGGAAAACTTCTGCTCAAAACCATTACCAAATAAAAAGGGAGACAAGAAGATTTTAAGATCTATTTAATAATTCCAGCAATATCAGGAACTTAAGCTTTTTAAAGCTGGTTACAAGTAATGTAAATGCTCCAAGGTGCTGTTAAACATAGCAGATGAAGGAAAAATTCCCAGATAAGGAAGGAGGGGGACAATTTCTTCTTCAACTCAAAGACAGTTCTTGTGGAAATGTCCTGTTCAGTTTGTATTAGCTGCTGCAAAGTAGTACTGATTCAGTGGGCATCATGCTATCCCTGAGGGCTGGTCTCCAGTATTAATTCCTGTATTTTTTTTCTCAGTTTCTGAAATTACTAAGTATTTCTTAAGTGCTCTGCTGGGTGACAATTGCTGTAATCACTCATTCTTTTTTTTCCAAATGTAGTGCATTTTCCTCCTGATATTTTCCCACTTCCCTAGTGCTCTTTTAAAGTGTTTCTCAGAGGTTCTCTAATTGTCTTCATGTCATAATTCCCCAAGCCCATTAAAATAAAATGTCATCCCAGCCTGTAGCATTTCCATATGTAACCTTGCCTGTAAAATAAATGAACAGAAATCAAATACTACTTCCCACTTATTCAAGGTTTCTGCCTCTTGCTAGACAATTTCAAAAAGGCATCTATTATGGTAATCATTTTAGTTATTCATATTGACTTTCAAAATTTGTTCTTCACCTCTTTCATGTTCTTGCAGAAACCTTTCCTCCTTCCATCCATCCTCCAACTCAGATCAACTTGGTTTTCCTTTTGTTTTGATTTTTTTTTTTAAAATTTATTTTTTTAGCCATTTTTTCTTTCCTTGCAAACCTTAACTGGCTCTGCCTTTTCATTTAGTTTCTTCCTCCTCCTCCATTTCCAATACAGATTATTCTTTGTCCTTGGAGCTTTGAGTGGTCCCGTGTGAACACTCATCAGTTGCTACTGCTGCTTTGCTGACATGAGTGTTGCAGTGTGCAGAACGGGAGAGTCAGCAATGCTTGGACCCTGATTATGAGAAGACCCTCCCCCTGCTACTTAAAACCTCCCTTGCCAAACACTGGAGGGGAGGGGAAACACATAGTGGAGCTGATACATTAATACACATACAATAGCACCAATTGCCTGCAGGAGTGAAAAAACCCTGAACACCTAACTTGAGAACAAAATTAATTTTAAAATGTAGGTCATATGCTAATACAGCTCCCAGTGTAACCTGTGTAGCACCACCAAGCACAACGTAGGAGTGGATTGTGCCTTCTTGTTTTTCTTGCTCTTTTTACTGCTTTCTCTGACTATATGACTAAATTATGTGTCAGACTCAATGACCACATTGGAGTTCCTTCGTCTAATGATCAATGGCAAAATGTTTTGTATTATGGAGACTGTTGATACTCCTCCTTCATTACTAATGAGTGAAGGATTTCTCCCGTGATCATGCTACTCAGTGGGCAGGCTGTGTTATGAGAGACATTTACTGTCTTGTCTGTTTTGTGCTCTACAGCAGTTGTGGACAGATGTTCTGGCCAGGGGGGCTAGAGAGCTTGGACGTACCAGCAGAAGCAGGTTATGCTTTGTGGCTGCCTTCTATGTGGTGTGAGCAGACTTAATGCATGTGCACACTATGATTTGTTTTGGATTTGCGTAGAGTAGACCCAGTGCTTTCCAGTTAAAGTGGGATAACCCTTCTTCTGCATGCCCCTCACAGTTTGTCCGTATATGAAATCTCTGACTGCTGGATGATGGTTCAGTTCCAATGGGATGATTCCTCTAGCGCTGTTGAAGTTGTATCTTTACGACATGGTTCAGATCGTTGCAAAGTTCAGGACATTTAAATGGATGCTGTGACAGATTTAGAGCTGCACAGTAAGAACTTATGAATACCATATGCTGACTTGGGTTATTGGGCTGTTTACTGCATAATGATATTATTTAATTTAATACAGGGAGATGGAGAGAAATAGGTGAGATAAAATGATGCAAGATATGCTACTTGTCAAAAAGTTTAATAAGGGGCAATGCTAAAACAAGAAAGCTTGTTCTTGTCGAGAACAAACAAGCAAGCAAGCAAGTGCAGAAGTGACGTTTGGGAGGCAGAGAAAGAAAAAGTGTCTTACCATGTGTGGGTGGTTGGCTCTTTGAGCCCCTAGAGCACTTATCTGGTAAAAGGCTCAATATGGGTGTCTGAGAAAACTGAGCTTACCTGTGTTAGTATCTGGAGGCAGCAAGTGTGTGGGCATATAGCAAACATATTGGCTCTCACTTGCAGAGACAAATTGTGTAGTGTGTGTTAGAATGGTAATTCAGTGACGCAAATTAGTGTTGTAGGAGTTTATTTTTGACTCTTGATTGTTTAAATAAAAAAAATTGTAAAAGGATTTGCGCTTTCTTCTAAGACAGTTTTAAAACATTGTCCTTCAGTTTTTGTGTCAAAAGGCTTAAGAAATTATTAGTCAAGCAAGACATTGTTTAAGGCCAGTAAACTTTTTCCTGCCTCAGCTTTTCACTTCATTAAGGAGAATAAGGGGACTTACGCAGAACAAGGTTTTTCCTGGATCATCTAGCAAACCATAAGAAAATCAGTCAGTTCATACAGATGTTTATAGTTGGTTTAGTACTTTAAAACCTCCCTCTTCAAAACAATAACAATAAAAAACCTCACGGATTTTCTTAGACTAATCACTGGCTAATTGCAGTCTGACTTCGGAAGAACTGGGAGTTGTACCTGATAAATGAGAGCAAAGGCTTTAATGAATGCTCCCACCCAGTAGAGCAGGCGCATCAGAACAGCGCATGTTCCCCACCCTGGCAGCACTGGGCTGCAGGCTGCTTGCCTACCTGACATATCCCAGGAGCTAGGGTGATGTTGCTCCTGCTGTGCACAGAAAAGCTGGATTTCTGGGCAGACTTGTACAGCCCACCTTAATCTTGCCGTGTTTGGATGTGGAGTGGTTTGGTACTGCTGGCAGCATGTTACAGCTGGCAACGCAGGCGCAGCTGAGCTAGTGTAGGCATTGCTGAAGGCAGCAGAATACAGAAGGACTGCCATGAGAAGATATAAGCAGGCTCCTTGCAGAAAGAGCAGAAAATAGGTGGAGATGTGGCCTCCCACATGTTGCCACTAAATGAAGGGCTCATTAAATTGGGAGACTCAAGTGCCAAGGACAGACAGACGGGGCTACTTCTAGCAGAGATAAACATATTGCTCCTAGCATGAAGCATGTGAGGAGACCCTGACAGATCCCGTATTTCCTTTTTGCTACTGCAAAAAGCAATTGCTGCACTTATTTGTGAAAGCTGGCTGGGTGAGGTGGTAGTATGAGGTGTTGAGAAATAGCTTAGGTGTTTGTACCTGGTCATCCTACTAAAAAAGCAATGGCCCATTTAAATGTCTAATTATAGAGGTGCCAGTTTGTCTCATGTTTGTAACAAGTTGTGCAGACATTTTTACAATAAACCTTCATTATCTAAATTTTATCTCTCTCCGTAAAATATTGGTCTAAGCAGATATGTGATATCTAAGACAGGAGGGAGGAAAACCATAAATAATCATTAGAACTCAAGTTAGAAGTGGGTACCACGATTTTTGAAGAAAATATTGTAGCTTAGCCCTGTCTAGTAAATTTGCAGTAAAGGTGTGCCTGCTGTGGAGAAGAGCTGGGCCCCTTGTAGTCCTGACTGAGTGGAAAGTTGTGTCACCTTGCTTGTGACTACCCAGTTGGGTTGTGTGATGCTTGCTTTAACTGTCCAGGACAGCATGGCAGCTGGCTGTAGTCCTGCATACTTTGGTCTGCTAGCCCTTAGTTGAACTGGAGGTTACCACATCTGCTGTGATATAGCCCTCTGACAAAATGATTTGAAGTCTCCACTAAATTTCCATACCCTCAACCCTTGCATGAAATGGCATGACACATTTTCCATCCCCTTTAGCTTCTTTTGTCTTTCCCCTCTGCTTTTATCTTTTGGTTTTCGGTTTGGTTTTCTTTTTTTCAAAGTAGGCAAAAAAACAAGTTTTTTTTTCATCATGTCTCCCAGCATCCTAAGAACACACAAACAAAAAATTCAGCAAACCAGTGTTACTGATCCCTCCACACCCATAGGTTTTTCTGTAGGTCTATGCTTTCTTTTAGAGGCATCATTTTCAATGTCCTATCAAGGGAGGAAAAAAAGTCATTCAGAACAAGAAGGTCTTTTCCTGGTTGACTTTTCTAATCTGCTTGACTTTCCTGCCTCTATCTCAGCTGTCCAGGTGCTTCTGTAGTTCCCTCAACCCAGCTTTGACTGACTCACATCTGTTAAAGGGCCTGCCCATTTGCAGCACTCTTGTGACATGCGGAAGTGCTACTGCCCCCATTTATTTGACTAAATATAGCCCAAATGAGATGTAATGACTTGGCCAAAGGAGAGCAGCATGGACAGCAAATGACTGAATCTGATCTGTCATTAAGAAAAAGGCAATTTTCCTTCTTTTCCGTGTAAGTCATTGTTTATACAGAAAAATTTGAGCAAAATATTACTGAAAAGCACTAAATAAGATGTTCCAGTTGTGAGAAAAAGCATGTGAACCTTTTGGTATTTCATGGTGTTCTGCATTAACTTGTCATAAAATGTGATCTAACTGTGTGACATCTAAGTCAAGAGTATTGACAAATAGAATGTGCCAAAAATAATAACACTAAAACAATTCTGATCCTCTGTGTTTTTACTGAACACGCTCATTCAGCATTCCAAATGCTAGTGGAAAAAGTGAACCCCCTTGAGTTGACCTTAAAAAAACTAATTGGAGTCAGGTGTTAGCATACCTGGAGTCTTGGTAAGAAAATGTGTTTGGAGATGTGGACTAGAGCTATGTTGACTGATAAAAACCACTCAATTTTTGAGTTTGTTCCACACAAGATGTATGCTTATGTGAGCCATGCCTTGCCAAAATGAGCTTTCAGAGGATCTATGATCAAGAATTGTTGATTTACATAAAGCTGGAAAGGGTTACAAAGTGATTTCAAAGACCTTAGAAGTTCATCAGTCCACAGTTAGGCAAACAATCTACAAATGGAGACACTTTGAGACTGTGGCTACTCTAACAAGAAGTGAGTGCCCAGTCAAAAAGACCTCAAGGGCACAATAAAGACTCATCAATGAGGTAAAGAAACAGCCCTGAGTGGCAGCCAAAGACTTGAAGGCATCGTTGGAGCTGGAGTAGAAGGCATTGTTGGAGCTGGCTAACTTCTGTGTTATGAGTCTGCAATACGTAAAACATTGAACAAGCTGGGTGTCTATGGCAGGACACCATGAAGGAAGCTGCTGCTGACTACAAAGAACATTTCTGCATGCCTGAAGTTTGCAGAAGAGCACGTTGACACTGCACAGTGGTATTGGCAAAATATTTTGTGGACTGCTGAAACAAAGATGGGACTATTTGGAAAGAACATGCAGAACTATATCTGGCGTAAAAAGGGTGCTGCATATCATCATGAAAACATCATCCCAACTGTAAAGCATGATGGAGGAAGCATCATGATTTGGGCCTGCTTTGCTGCCTCAGGGCCTGGCCAGCTTGCAGTCATTGAGGGGAAGAGGAATTCCCAAGTGTATAAAAAAATTCTTCAGGATAATGTGAGAATGTCTGTATGTCAGCTGAAACTATGTAGACGTTGGACAATGACCCAAAACACCTGAGCACGTCCACAGCAGAATGGCTTCAGAAAAACAAAACCTGCCTTTTGGAGTGGCCAAGTCAGAGCCCAAACCTCAACCCAACAGAGATGCTATGGAATGACTTAAAGAGCGCCATACATGAGATGTCCAAAGAATGTGACAGAGCTAAAGCAGTTCTGCCAGGAAGAATGGGCTAAAATCCCTCCTGAACGATGTGCAGGTCTGATCCACAGCTACAGAAGGCTCCTGGTTGAGGTTGTTGCTGCTAAGGGAGAGCCAACCAGTTGTTGATTCCAAGGGTTCACTTAGTTTTTCCAGTAGCATTTTTGAATGTTGGAGTGTGTTCAATAAAGACAGGGAGGATCAGAATTGTTTTTGTTTTATTATTTTAGGCACATTCTATTTGCCAATACTCGAGTTAGGTGATGTCTGGATCCCATTTTATGACAAATTAATGCAGAACACCATGAAATTCCAAAAGGTTCGCATACTTTTTCTTGCAACTGTGTATGAAACTATTGTGTCATACCTTAGTTTATAATCTCACAAGTTGGGTTTTTTTTCAGATTTGGAGTTTAAAAGCACGTTGTCACTTTTGCTCATCCATTTTTTTACATCTGCAGGTGTTCACTTCTGTTATGTTTGTGCAAATCAGGTACTTAAATGTCAAAACCCCTGATACGATCATGTCTTTGGTTCATCTTCCCAGTGTTAAGGTAACTGCAGGGGTTTCTGATTATTAAGTAATGGGAATTAACAAGACAAATGTAAACATTTGTTCAAAGGGATTGTACTTGGAAACCTTAATTAGAGGGCATGAAGCCATTAAAGAGTAAAAGCTTGCTGGCCTGGGGCTGGTGGGGAATGCTGGCCTTCACAGCTACAAGCCCAGCCAGTTTCTCTGCTCTCTGTCATTTTATTTGTTTTTACAGAGACAGAGGTGGAACAGTCCATTTTTTTTTTTCCTCAGTTAAGGCTCAGGCACTCTTCTTCCCCCCCCCCAATGAATTTAAATACTTTATACAATGTTTACTTTTAGCATTGTCTCGAAATATATCCACATGCTTCTTTCTGAAACCTAGTGTGGCTGGCGTTGATCTTTGTAGAAATTCTTATTTTGTAGAAATCCTTCCATTTCTTTTTTTTAAAACTCATGTGAGTAAATGAAGGATAATCTTAAAAAGCCATAGAAGTTTCTAATTACATAGGAACAGCACTGAAACCTCAGTGGCTGGTGATTTCTCTAGTTCAAAACATTCTACTTAACACTTCAGCATGTATCTTGCAGGCCTTTTTGTTGCATTCAAAAAGCATGACCAAATGGGGAAGGGGAAAAAAGAAAAAGCCATTATTTTTGCATTTCTGTAGTTTCAGGGAAAAAAAATTATATTATACTAGTGTTTTTATGGTTGTGAAAAGGATGTGTATTGGGTGTGGCTAGGATAGAGTTAGTTTTCTTTGTAGGAGCCTGTATGAGGTTACATTTTGGATCTGTGACCAAAACAGTGTTGATAATGCAAGGATTTTTCCTTATCGCTGAGCAGTGCTCACACAGCATCAATGCCTTTTCTACTTCTCACCTGACCACACTAGTGAGCGGGCTGAGGTAGTACAAGAATTTGGAAGGGGACACAGCTGGGACAACTGCCCCCAACTGACCAAAGGGATGTTCCATATCATATGACAGTGCTCTGCAGGGCGTTTGGACTTAAGGTGTCCATCTTTTCAAATAACTGTTGCACGTGATGGAACCCTGCTTTCCTGGAGATTGCTGAATTTCTGCCTGCTAATGGGAAAGAGTGAATGAATTCCTTATTTTGCTCTGCTTGTGTGTGCAGCTTTGATTTACCTATTGACCTGTCTTTGTCTCAAACCGCGGTTTTCACACGCACCCTCCTGAATCTCTCATCCCACTTGAAGGGTGTGTGGGAGAGAGAGTGGCTGTGTGGGGCTCAGCTGCCTATCAGGGCTAACCCACGACGGGCAGAAGCACATCAAGGGAAGAGTAGGTGCTGGGTACTTGGCAGCCTGACTAATGTGAATCATCAGTAGAGGGCATGTGGTCTGAGACTGTGGAGCGAAATTTCACACCTACCTTTGCATTTGGCGAGGCTGCTTCTCTGGGATAGCTGGAGAACATGCAGAAGGTGAGGCAGGAGCATGGTGAAAGGAAGAAAATTGTGGATAAGATGGTATAACTGAATACAATTTGCAATGGAATTGTCTCCAGAGCCAAAGGAGTGTCTTTCCGAGTTGTGAGGGCATTCTTCAAAGAGGTCAACATGAATGTGCTTACAGTCTCACCCTTGCCAAAGTAAAGGAAGTAGATCTGAGGCACTGCAAATGGGTGTCCTTCCCTCCTGTGATGCCAGCAATCCACAGGGTTGTTGGATGGTGGCTTAGTTCTCTGTGCTGAGTGCTAATATGCATGATCAACTGGTGAGCTCTTGGTCACCATATCAATTTTTTTATACTTTGTGTTTTCTTCTGCTGCCTTGTCCCAAGAATTACATGCAGCAGCTCCAAAGGCTATGCTAAAGCTCTAGTTATTTAAGTAAAATACGGTAAGAACTTCTGAGGGTCAGAAATCATTCCTATTGAAGGTTCTTATGGGATTAATATCGGTCCCTTCATTAGGGCCTGACCAATGAAGCTGTTAGCTTGCTCCAAGAAATTTAATGTCTGTTACACAGTAGCAAGTCCAAGTGCTGGTGCTGGATAAGGAGGACTGCCTGGATAGTGTTGCATTACTAACTATGCTAAGTGAATGCGGTCCCTGGGTGACTGTTTCTAAAATGCATAGCGGAATGAATTATAGCACATGATTGAAAAGCATGAATTGGGTAAACCTACTTTGATGGCAAAATGGCTTCAAGTGCATGCCTTTTTCCCCACTCCAAAAGGCTTCGCTGCATCTGGTCTGTAGTCTGTGATCTGCACTCTGAGCCCGTGGGGTCATTTGTCCACCTTGTTACTTGCTGTGCGTGCTCCCTGCAGTTTCCTTTCAGGTGCCCTTGCAGTATTGTGTGTTAGAGATTCATGAAGAAAATCCAGCAAGTGCTGCATGAGATTTTTTTCAAATGACAGGCAGATTGCTATTAGCATTAATCCTCTTTCTGTATTCTCCAAAGAGCTCTTTGACAAGGGTGTGTGCAGGACAGGAAGCACTTGACAGGATTCAGCTCCCACTCAAATCCCTCCATTACAATTGAAGGAAACAGCGACCCTCCATCATCATCCCCAGCATGGTGCAGACAGGCTGCACTGGGAAGCAATCTTTCCGCTGGGATATGTAGTGGGAGGACAGTCTCCAGCATCTGCCTGAAAGGCCACCCAGGAATTATGTTGATTTAAAGAATGATAGACACTGAAATTTTATAGCCAAGTCTGCAGCCAAGTGCCCTGAAACAGCACTGGGATTGTGTGGGCTTTCTGATCCCCAGCATCCCCATACCTCTTTTTCCCTTGTGTGTGACGGACAGACAGCAGTGAGGTAGCTCTCCCACCACTTCTTAAAGAAGGGTGATCCCCACTTGATCAGCTGGGCACCTTCCAGTCCCACAGGGCTTACCCAGTGCTGTCAGCAGCTCAAGGGGAAGGAAGATTATAGGGGAAAGGGCTTTTCTAGCTTGAGAGGCTCTGCCCTTTTTACTTGGGGGCAATATGAGTCAGTGTTATTTTGAGAGGACTAAGAATAGATTATCCCACTGAGGTTAAGTGGGACTGAAGGTGAGGTCGTGCCTAGGAAATAAGGGAAGTAAAGCTTTTCTGTCCAGAAGGCAGGCAGCCAACTGGCATGTCCATGTCTGGCCATCAAAATGCCTCTCTTCCAGGGCTGTCTGGGACTGGTATGCTGCATCTCACAGCTGTGAGACAAAAACTGACTTCTTGAGAATTTGCCCTGTTCTGGTTTTCCTATGTAATGAACTTCATAATGCCTCTTGAAATTAAGTTACAAGTTATGTATCTTCTTTAAAATATCAAAGGGAAGAAGTTGGCCTAGTGGGTTGGCTATGGTAAAAATAACCTCCCTGTGTTCCATATGTATAACCTGGTGTACTGTGAGCATGAGAGCTTGCAGGATTCTGATGGTAGTTCAGCTGATGTCAGTGAAGTTACAGATTATAAACAAAATTGTGATCTGTCTCACTATGGCCTACTTTGAATCCCCACTTCCTTGATCCATGGTTGTATCTGATTTACAGTTAGTCAATGACTCCATAATTCCAAACTTTTCTGCCAGAATCCATCAGCCTTCCCCATGAAGATCTAAGCTTTTCTTTGGGAAGGAAATAATTTAGTTAATTTGCTGAATAAGTATGTGGTAGAGTTTTGTGGGTAAGCCTTAGGGAGAAGATTAAAATCATGAAACACATTTGAACATCAGCTGGCTATAAGAAATACAAGACAATGAAAGTCAAGACAATGACAACAGCAATTTAAAAGTTTATTTAAAAATCTGTAGCATTTTACTACAAAACTGTATAGTAATCTAGGCTTTGAAATGCTTGTGTGTATGGTGGTGTATTATAGCTTGTGTTATATCAAGACTTTGAATTAAACATAAATGGCAACTGGAGGAGCAACACTTTGTTGAAAGTTGAGGATGTTCTTCCTGCATTTGCTATCTAATGATCGTTCTAGCTATCACCACATGTGAACTCTTATTCTTACAAATTCATTACCTCAAGGACATTGCATTCACATTTGCATTAAAGGATTTCTCTTAAACTCTGGCAATAACCATGTGATAAATCCTGGCTTTCCAAAAGGTTGATTACTGTCTGCTTCTGATTGCCCTGCTGGCATTGTATCTATCCCATGACACTTACAACTGTTGACCACAGCTTGATGTTTCAGACATGATGAAAATTTGCCTGTGAGAGTTTCACCAGACCGCATAGCTCATATGAGTAGGGTTAGCAGATCTTGGTTTCCCTTGCAGGAAAACCCAATCTGAGAAACAAGGTTGGGAAAAGATGAGAGGGCTCAGGGTCTATGTGGGGAAAGAGTGTTATGGGACCACCATATTCCCTACCGCAGTTTTTAAAACTAAGCCAAAGCCTCTTCTGGATAGAAGTGGCTAATTAAATTAATATTACTTTATGTGAATGCAGTTGGTGTTTTTGACCATTAAGTGACCAGCAGCAAAGGAACAAGGCTGAAGTTGAAAGGACAGACAGGCAGGTCCCAGGAGTGTGAAGAAACATCATGCATTTCCCTGTGTTTTGGGTTTACTTCACCAGTTGCTGTGTGGTCTCATCACCACAGATGGACACCGTTAATTCAGCTTTATCTTTCTTGTATTCTTAAATTATTCTGTGAAATATCCCAATTTCAGCCTCAAGGGTGCAACAAAAAACAAAAGCAATTTGTTATGGTGGCCTAGGAAAAGGAGGGAAATTAAATTGCCTGCATATAAAAATAAAAAGGTAGACAAAGTGGGGCTTTAGAAGGCTTCAAGGACAGAATCTTTTGTATTTGCCCTGAGAGCAGACAGGGATTCTTGAGGTTATACTGGTAGAATAAGATTTGTAGTGATGCTCAAGCCTTTTAAAACATGAACTGAGGTTGGGACCAAGACTTTCCTTGACATTGCTAGTAGTAACAGTACCTTTGTATCTGTGGAGATTGTTTAAAGGAGTATGCTGAAAGAAAAAAGCTGAATGTGCGGTTGCTGCTGCTCTTAGCAGTTTCAGATATCTCAGGTTAAGCACAAAGAAATCACAGGCAAAAAAATAACTAACAGACCTGATTCTAGAGTGTTTCATGTAGGGGGGTCTCAAAACCACTTTTTCTGTATGTGGTATTACAGTCTCTGTGTTCAAAGCAAAACAAGCTCTTAGATTAGTTCATTGATAATGTGGCCACCTCTCTGGTGCCTTCCTAAAAATTCAAGGCTTATGGCATCGCACTTTATAGTGAAGGAAGGGTGAAACCTATTTTAAGCAAAAGATGAATACTGTGACTCCAGAAAAGGCAATGAGAAACTTTAAACAAAGGACTTGAAGTCAGTCAAGTTTGCAGTACTGTGTATTATATTCTGCTTCATCTTTGACCACAAGGTAATCAGGTTTCATTTGCCCGTGATGGGGAAGCTGAGACAAGGCACAGTGATGTTATTCCTCCCAGGATCACTGTGTGAGGACAAACCCTGTTATTCCTCACGCTGACCCCATTACACTGGCCACTGAACTAAAGGCCTCTGAAGTGCTCTGCTTAATGATGCTTGCAGTTAACTGCTAGGAATCATTCTGGGGTTTTATTTTGGTTCTTACAGTGCTTATTGTGGTTTAAACTATCAAGATTCAGAGTGTGCAAGAGTGGCATTTTTGTAACTGAAAGGTGTTTTCCATTTCCATTTTGTTCATAGCCCTTGAATTAAGTCACCATGGAAAAATGCCAAATAATACACTCTTTTTTTGGCAAATAAATGTAAAAAAACCTTGATGCCTCAAGCATATTACATGCTTTGCAGGAAATTCCCAGACTCTTACAACAAAGAGAAAGCCAGGCACCGTATCAGCTCTTCAGAGCAGATCAAAATTGCAGTTACTTGCAGGAATTGTGGAGCTGAAAGTCAGAGCTCACCCGTTTGAGTGTTGTTCACGTGAACCCCTTTCTGGGTTCCTAGTGTCTGAGATACGTTCTGTGACCATTGTTTGTCTTTAAGGGGCGTTACTATGGCTACTTCAAAATGCTAAGAAGAAAAATAACATGTGCATTTGTATTTGTCAGTTACCTCAAGCCAGAGAGCCCAAGCATATAAGAGGTTACTGAGGTCCAATTGCATATTTCATATTGGAATATAATATAATATTTTGGAATATAATATAATATTTTTTATATTGGAATATTTGAATGAGTTTGATGTGAATAGGTAACTTCCATCTCGGAGCAAGGAATTTAGGAGCTGGGCACCCTATTATACAAAGGCTATTTGATTTGTATCTAAACAGTATGTGTTGATAAACCTAAATGCATTTTGATGAAAAGTGTTTTATGTGGGATCAGACAGTGTAAAGCAGACTGCCATAGACAGAGGGCCGAGTCTAAAAGCCACGTTCTTAAGTTGCTTGTGCTCTAGCAGAAGAACATAAATTACCCAACCTGTGTTCTTATTTCATTGCATCAACCTTTGGTGCTTGTGTCCGGCATGTCACTGAAAAATCATGGGAAGTTGGGACCCCATCTTGATGTGGTGCAGCATACAGCGAGGGCTGAACAGCTTGCACATGTACAACCCCCCAAGGCAAAGTGAGGGGGATTTGGCCTTGATTGTCTCCATTCTCTTCCCATCATTTCAGGCTTATTACAGTCTGAAGGGTGGGATTCTCCCCAGGGAGACACAAGACCTTTGTGGTGTATTAGGAATTACCTCTTTGACATAAGCTTCAAGCTGAATTAAACTCCACATCTGAGCAGCTCTGATTTTGGGAGGTAAAAATAGTGGAGCTAAATCCAGACTTAGCAGTTTGAGGCCCTAGGACAGCTTAAAACAATGGCTGTATGTGTACTGTGACTCATACTTGGGGTGTGTGCTGCTGACTCTTGCTGAGTCTGAAGAGGGAAAGAACACAAACCCCAAACCAAAAGAAACCCCAGTAAGGGCAAGACTCCTCACCTCATCCTCATGTTTCATTTATAGATAGCAAAATCTTGATCAGAAGCTCAGTGAAGGTGATACAACAGGATCAGTGGGCCTTGGTTCATGCCACAGCTGCAGGCAACCATCGCATGCTGACCTGGACAAGCGAGGCACATCCCTAAAGGCCACACTTGTTTCATGCCAGGGAAATTTTTTGGATACAGCTGATCAAAGGGAGAAGTTATTGCCCAATCTTCACAAGTTTACCTGAAAACTAACTTCTGTAATTTCTTTTATTGCTCTTATGGCCTGTGGATTTCCTAGAGCAAGATTTTCTTGCCTGCTGGATAAAAGAGCTGCCTGGATGCCCCAGAATCTATTTCTTCTCAAGTTAAATGTCTTGCTCAAGATGGAATGACCTCCTTTTTCTCTTCTTGCTTACCTGTACCTTTTTTCATGTGATTGGGGACTGGAGTATCGCATGGTGATGGAAGAGTTTAAGCTATGTCCTTCCTCCTTCTTAGGATCTCAACGCTTTTGTTGTACACGCATCCTTCACTTCAGGCTGCTTTTTCCTCGTCACAGCTTTTTGAAGACACTGCTAAAATTTGGACTTTTAGCATTTCTTGTAATGTACAATGTTATCAATGTGGACCTCTTATAGAGCTTAATGATGCAAAGGAAGGCAACCGTGACAGAGTGCCAAGTTCGGTGCAGGGATATTAGTAGTTTTGATGATAGTTCATGGTGGCAACTCTTTGTGGGAGTCCTATGTCACTTAGACACAAAACCTCCTCAGTCTGACAGCACAAAATTATCTTAGACTTCAACAGAGCCAGGACTGAAAGTTTCAGTTTCAAAAAGAAGCTGAGAACTGAATTACTGATATATACCCGTGTGAACAGGAACCTGAATTTATAGCTTAAAGACTTAATTGTGCAATGTAGCAAAAATGCTCGGGAAGGGGCTGAAAAACATCCCTTTTCCCTTACCTTTTATTCTTACTTATTTAATAGCCTCTGGAGTAGTGCCTTTCAGTTATTCATCTAGGAATGCCTAAATGTTTGAGACTTCTTTTAGGACTTAAATTCTGGAAAGCACTTTATGATTCCAGAGTCAGGTTCTGCTGTTCAATATTTGCGTGGAGCCTTAAGTGATTTACATGGCCTCTCGCCCAAAGACGTTGCAATCTAAATTGAACTCTACAGGGCAAGATGCTGAGGGAGATAACAGCAAGCAAGGAAATGGAGGAGGAATCTGCTGGACAGGTTTATGGGCTGCTTGGGAAGTACCATTATGCAGCATGTCAAAAACTTTTTTTACATTTTTAAAAGTAGGGCAGTGATTAGCCTGTTATTATGTGGAACAGCGTTGTGGATTATGGAGCTACAGGAAATAGTCTTAAGGAAGGGGTTGCAGGAAGCCTGTGGGAGCAGATCCATAATAATCAGACTATGTGCTGCAGAAATAAATATCCTATTTCACTAGAAAGCCTGGGATTTTTTTGCTGTGCTGAAATAGAGCATCGTGCTGCTCAAGAGTATTTGAATCTAAGATGAACATGTGAAGCACCCAACACACTTGGGTTTTCTCTTCCAGTTGCTTTTGAATTCAACCAGGAGCTAGATAAAAAAGGACCCTGCCTCCTCTTGCTCCATAAGGATCAGCTCATACTCAGAGTAAATCTTTCTGTAGGTTAAAAAAAGAATGACTGTTTTTATTCTTTCGAGGTCCCTTCCAATCCCTAACATTCTATGATTCTATGATTCTATGATTATTTTATTATTGACTTTTTTTTTCCCTTCTGAACCCTTTGCTGCTTTGCTTCTTTTTACCATGCTCGATATGTCAGCTCAGACTTTCTGTAGTAATTATAAGCTTCTGTTCTACCATGCTTTTGGACTGATGTCCTTGAGAGCTTCAAGCCTTCTAAATGGTATTCCTTGAGGAAACAGTCAGTTTTATGTTCCTCACTCAAAATACCAAGAACTATCTGCACTGTGCTGACACTTTTGGTTACAAGGCAGGATCAGTCTTTTAAACACACACAGAGTTCAATTTTAATGTTTTGTGACTATTTGGAGTTCTTTTAATGTACATTTTATCAGGCATGTATTATGTCTTGTAATCCTGCATGCTTGCAAAATATCAGTCTTCAGCCAGGGAAATAACTATTGTTGAATTTAAAAAATGACCTTTTTAATCTGAAAAAGATTATACATGTAGAAATACACCGAAGTAATTAGCATTAGAAGATGTCTCTCCAGCCTGGAGTCAACAATGTCCTGGCCAAATTACACCTATAAAGCAGATCCAGAAAGATTTCCTCCAGCACTGAGAATTTTATTCCTCTAACAGATGACTGCGTTAACTCTTTCTCTGTTATTTACCCTTATCTGCTTTGATGCCTTATGTGTCCTACTGCAGAGTGCTTATGAGCAGTATGACCTAAGATATTCCCAAAAACTTGACTCCTAACAAGGGCATAATTCTCCAGAAGTTAAATGGGAAATCAAAATAGCTTATCTACCTTGTTCTCGCATCTAGCCAAGGCTCTGATTTTAACAAGAAATTCTGTTTGAGGAAGGAATATCTTACCTAACAGTCATGTAAAAATTCAGAATGTGAGAATGCTTCTACTTTATTTTGATGACAAAAGCAAAGCTTACTGCTGACTTGCAATGGGAGTTTTCAGTTGCCCCAAAGTAAGTATCAGCATAATACTCTGAAATAATTTTCTGGTTTAGGCAAGTTGGCTTTCTATTATTTACCAGTTGATACCGCTATTCTTATTCACTGTTAAATCCAATTTGGGCTTCTGGGCCGAGGGTGCCAATTTTGGCTAATCTGACACATTCATTTTGCTATATTGCAAAACACACAAAAAAGGATGCCCCTGGCTGCCCTAGGAGTGCTGGACTCTGTCAGAGATCCTGCAGAGCCAAGCTGTCCCTCCTGGGGATTGCAGCCCAGGGCAGGGGAAGGGAAAGGAGAGTGATGGGAGACAAAGGTGGTCTTGAAGCATCTTCACACCCTTTGTTTTCCTGCTGCTCCTGCAACTCTCATGGGATATGCAATGGTTTGTGTCCCAGTGAGATGGCCCAGAGTAGTCTCGAAGAGCGTGTGCTGTGGGACTTTGTTTCTGCCAGTCTAACCTCTGGTATGCTTTTGTGCTGAGGCTTCATGGGAGCTTGCACAAGACAGCCTGTGGCTGTAACTGTGCAGCGCTCACCCAAGGGAATCGGCAGTAAAAAAGATTGTGGTTATTTGCCTTACTTATGGGAAGAACTTGGTCAGTTTTAACTAGACTGGCAAAATTTAGAGAAAGGGTCTTAATCATGTCCCCTGACATATGTTTTTGTAGAAACTGCTGTTTGGTAAGGGCACTGGGCCTGTTTGCTGTGCTGTGTCTCTCCTTACGTTGGTAGGTGTGCAGATGATGGAGTGAGTGTGTCCGGCTTGTACCAAACCCTCAGAATTTGAAGCATGCAGTAAAATGCACAGGACCATTAAAATGTTACGGATTTCCTGGCTGTGTCTGTGAGACTGGTGAGCTCTACACCAGCACACCATGACTCCATCACTGCCTCTTCACCTGGGTTTTCTTTCAACAGAGAACAGGAGGTGTCGGATGGGACTGTGTGCACCCGAGGCTCATCAGCATCCAAAGGAAACCGAATCTGAAGCTGGGAGGTGCTCTTAGGATCCCCAGTGTAGTCAGACCCACTGAGGCCAGGGTTTGACTGATTTCATTATGCCATCCTTGGCAGAGCTTGTAGATGCAGGAAGGAACTGCTCACTGATCAGGGAGCATGAAATACGAGCACAGCCGGGGGTTTTTCTCTTCCTACTGCTTCTGCTTGGAGCCAAAGCAGTGTTGTCCTAACTCATAATTTATGGCTGTTCTTTACAGCAATAAAAAAAAAAAATTGGAAAGAAGCTTTCTGGCACCATTTGCTGAAGTTCTCTTTCTATTAAACTGGCAAATGATTCATAATTAGAAAGAGTAGTATACTTTACTCACTCCATTCTGGTTACACAGAAACTCATTAAGCACCATGTATCCAAGTGCACTGTTTTATGTAAACAAGACCTCTGAGAGAGATATAGATGTCTGATAAAGATGAAAAGGAAAACAGACTAATACCAGGCCACATTAATAATGGCCATGTCATGTTCTTAGAAAACAAGAGTCATCTGCTGTGCAATTATTGCACATTACACAGCAGGATGAGGACAAGGTAAAGAGCAGAGATGTATACAGAAAGTCCAGCTATAGATTTTTAGGTCCAAATGATTTAGTTGCAGCTAGGTTTGAAACTTGGCATAAATTTTGTTCTGTGATGAAAAGGGAAAGTCTATGTTGTGCTCCCAAGTGCTTAAGACTGGTATTTTCTGAATGTTCTTCACTGAGACCTTCAGGATGCAGTTCTATTTCACACTGAATTTGTCTATCCCTCAGCAAACAAAGCTGGCAGAATTTGTCTTGTGGCTAGGTAGGGTTTAGATTATTGATGTATTTAGCTGTGACTTCTGCTGTTAGTGTATTTAAACTTGATGAATAGTTCAAGTTTAACACTCTTCCTCTGGCTGCATCCCTTGGTGGTGCTATGTGGATGGTTTGAGCTCTCTGATGCAGTTTAGCTTCAGTCTAACAGACAGAGACAGAGGCTTTGACCACCTCAGCCTTGCAGTCCTGCCATGTTATCTGTGTTTTTTGCATGGAGGTAGCCCTCCTGAGCTGGAATAAAATTTTGTTCCTTTCAGGTTCTTTTTTTTGGTGCATTGTAGTTCTTGCTTCTGTAGTTCAGAAACCAGAAAAAGTATGTAAGAAAAGATGAAGTGGAAATGGCTTGGGGAGGCTTTCAACCTAGTTTCATGGAATGCAGAGAAAGAAGTCTTTCCTTGTGTGATGAGTACGTTGGTTTGCTTAAATATTGAAATAGGAAGTCAAACCCCCAAGCTCCCCAACCTGTCAAAGATCATGAAACTTGCATAACTTGAACTAACCAGGTCTAAAGATCTTAAACACCTGTATATGATATAGTTACACATATATAGTTTAATGCATTTAAAAAGTTATATAAACCTATACATGTATATATACAGATGCACTTAGTAGTACACTTTTTTTCTAATAAAAAGCATAGTTTTGGGCTTGACCAGTTTGAGAAGGTAAAAAACATGATTTTCACTGTATGACTTGTTCTGTTCCAAAATAAGCAGAATTTAACTTAAAATATGTCATTAACATCAGTTTGCATTACTCACATAAAACAATGTAAAGGTCAGACACTTCCACTGAGACTAGATAAACATGACGTAAGTATGCTAGCTTGAATTTTAACTGAGATGATTTTAAAGGCACAGTTTACACAAATATTTGTACTAGTGTACTTATATGAACTGAACCATCTTAACGTTTTCCATAGATGATAATATAGACTCAGTGAAGTATAGCCTATAAGCAATAATTCCATGCCTTTCACTGTCAACAGGTCTCCTGCGTAACATAATAGGCCCGATTACCACCAGCACCAGAGCAAATGGCTCAGCCTCTTTGAATCTCTCTTTACAACCAAACTCTCTAAGATGTTTTCTGAATGAATGTTTGGTTTCTTCCCTGTTCCATTTTCTACAGTTAGTGGCTGTGACTGATGCTACGTGTTCACGATAAAGAGTTCCCAGATTTCAGTCCTTATGTGTATGATAACAACTCGTACTCTTCAAAATGATAATGAAACCTCATTAGAGCAATTGGGCTGTTAAAATAAAAGCATGCTGAATATGACCATAATAGATAGATTCTGGCCAATCCCTTCCAATGTGAATGACATGTTCTTCTAAGTGGTAGGGTGAATGTATTTGAGCTTGCTTTCTTAAAATTGTTGTTAAGCTCTTTTTCTGCCTGTTAAGTTTTTGACAGTCTCTGTATAAGTGACTACAGTACTCTTGTCTATTAAAATATTTTCTGTCATAAGTTATCACTCTTTGTGCATCTTTGTGGTCAGAGGCTAATGGTTGCAGTAGTGACAAAAGGTTCCCCAAAAAATGGAAAAGTATCTGCTTATCCCCTAGAGCCAGGCGGGTTCAAACTTCTGAAAAATTCAGTTTCAAGGAGTCCTCTGTTTTCAGTTTGGGTCTCAGAATAGGTATTTAGGAACTGCCCTGTAATCCAATTGTGGATGGGAATCATAGCAGAAAGCTTACCTGCAGCCCACATATTTTCTGCTATTGAAGATGCATAAGCAATAGATTCTCAGCTTCTATGCAAATGTTCCAATAAAAGATCAGTAGCTCTCCACTGCTGTCTCTGAAGGACATTCAAGGAGAGAGTGAGCTATTGCTGGAGTGTTAACTTGAACGGGTTGAGCAGAGACAAGATAAAAATTGCTTAGTAGAAAATTACTCTGCTGGTGCTAAATGGTTAGTGGACAGTTCTGCTTTACACAGAATGAGTCCCTTGATTTGTACTTGCTCAGTCTACGTGTAAAAATATGTATTTTTTAGCTGCTGGCCTCCAGATGAGATGTCAAATGCCGTTCCTCCTGTCACGCCCAAGAAGTCCGACTCAACAGAGATATGCACTAGGTGAGCATGCTGACCAAGGGCAAGCAATTTTCCTCTTCCAACAAGCCACGTGCCAAATTTGTCAAGCGGCTGAGAGCCATCAGACTTTTATCTTGGAGACCCCAAGGAAGGGGAAGCAGGGGGTGCAGTTTACCAGCAGGAGATGGTTGTGGCCTCTCACTGCAAAAGCAGGAATGGAAGGCATAAAACCACATGCCAAACAAACTTAGCAGTGAGAGCAGAGGCTAGTACTGCTAACTCACTTCTTGCTACAGCCAGCAGTTGTGAGACACAGGAGTTAATGTGATTGCTGAGCTTTGTTGCTGGCTGTATAATTTATCCTCAGACTGAGAGTCCACTTGAGCTCCTTGCAGACTGCACGTACTCCAAAGGTAGAGCTGTACAGCCCTTGCACTAACCTAGGTCTGTGCTTATGAGACTCAAAATGTAGGAGCCACTTCAATGGAGATGAGTTAAGCCAATATTTAGTGTGCTTGAAAATCTTCCTTAGTCCCTGATGTATTCACTTTTCACTGTTCTAAAATGTAGCTGACACAGAGACACTTCTGTGTCTTCCTCCATATTTTCACTGTTTTTATTATTCTTCTGTGTTCCTATATTTCTATCTTTATACTGATACACTACTAATGATATAGTTGACCTAAGCTTGATGAGTTGGATCTTGAGGTTCTGTGAGCCAAATTTTTTTTTTTTTTTAAATCTACTGATAAATTAGACACAATGAAAGTATTAGAGTTGATAGGTTGCTGTTATTTCAATGCAATGCTTTTATGGAACTTAATAGTAAAATCATAATTTTCTGCTGCCAATATCTTGCAGATGTAGTCAAGTGAGTTGCTGGAAAGGTGGTGAATTAAATATCCAACTCCCAGTCAAAATGAAACTGAAAAGCTAAAAAATTGATTGGTGATTTTGGTTTTTTTAATTGTTTGCAAAGATTGAGGCAGCTTGAAGTAGTAAAAGTGCCAGTGTTTTCTAGTGGAAGAACTGAAGTGGGCCATGTGCCTTTTCTAAGTATCTCCAGAGGATTTACTTCAATCACAAATCAAATGTAACTACAAGTAAGAAATGCTGCATGCCCATAAGATCCAACCACAATGGAGTTAACAATGAATTGATTTTATGCTAAACTGTGTTACATCCCAAACCAGCAGCAGAATTCAAAACCACTTCTACAATGGGAAACATTAATGCAGCTGCCTGAATAGGATTTTTCCCCTCTCCATGGTTGGAGTGCTGTGTATGTTTCGAGACAGGGGCTCTACTTTTGCCAAACAAATTGTCATTTTGATTGCAAGAAAAATTGGTTAAGAAAGGAAGGCAAACAGGTTGTGCAGTGTGGTAGCAAAATGGCCCTCTGTACATTGTGGAAGGCACTGGGCAGCAGAAATGCGCTGGTGGCAGCTTTTGTGGTAGCCCTGGTCCCCTGTCCCAGCACCTCTCTGACCCCTGTTGAATAGTGTACTGTGAAACAGCGCAGTTTTTCCATCCAGTGCACTAAAATTAAAAGACCGCTGCATGTTTGACAGGTGTGTTGCTGCTAATCTTACAGATTTTTAAAATGAAAACAGGAAAGGAGAGGGTAATTGGTCAATTTGTAGCCGGGAGGTGGTACTCATTTGAGATACATGCACATGATGCTTTTCTCTACCAGTGCAAAAATCCCCACAAATGATCTGAAAGAAAAACCGGCACTGGGGTGAGGACACGTGTGCGTGCGGGTGTGTGTGTGTGTGTGTGTGTGTGTGTGCGTGGTGTGCCTGGTAGGGTTTTCTACCCCCTCTTGCAAAGCACAGGCCTTAATGAGTTCCAGGGGGACAGTGACTTGTCAATCACAATATACTTTTCAAGTAATAGTCATCTCTGCCCCATCACACAACCACAAGGCATGAAATAATTAGAAAGCCCAGAGTAACTGCTCTGTTTTACAAGAGCAAAATCCTTGTGTGGATCATTTACATAAACTTGTCACTTCCCATTACAGTTCTAATGCAAACTGGGTAATAATCATGGGACCAAGAGAAGGGAGGTCAAGGTATGATGCTCCTCCATGTTTGAAGCACAAGGTACGCATGTGCCCATCCTTCCATCCCCCACTGAATTAATGTAAAGTATCTTTTATTTTCCATTAAATAAGAACTATTCATGCTGCTATGGTAGCAGACCATGTGCAGCCTTCTCTTCTTAAGAGAGAAAAAAGGCTTTTGCGTCAAGCCATTGTTAGGGGAGAATTCACTTTGAGGAGCATTTCAAAGCTGATCCGATTGGGGAAGGAATAATGTTAAATATTTGGTATGAAATATTTATAAGATGCACACGCGAACATCTGACAAAGTAGCCTGGAAAATACACATTCTCGTCTTTGACAATTTTAGCTCTTTCTCTCTAAACGAGAGGGTGGAGAGAAGGTGTGCTCACAGGGAGAACTCTGTATGTGTATAAAATGCATCTAAACACGCGCACGCAGACACGCATGCAGACACACTTGCGTACCAACGCCTGAATGGGTTGATGGGATTTAAGGCAATCTGCATCTGAATACTGCTCTCCAAAGATGGCAGCAACAAGGGCTTGCCGTAGTCTGTTTTAATCATTGTGAACTGGAGAGCTCTGCCCTAACGCCTATCGCAAGGGGCATCCGTAGATAACAGAGGTGGTGGCTGCTGTTGCTGCTGCCGCTGTTTTGCAGCAACCATTTTGTTGGTGTTCCTCACGACTGTCGCAGGGCACCGTTTGCATTTCTGCCACAAGAAAACAAGCCTCTGATTTTTGCGTGGGTTGCTTTTCCCCGCATCCAACCCTGCATGGCTGTTTCATTTTATTTTAAAAAAGGAGTACACTTAGAGATGAACAAAAAGCAGATTTGTTATGGGCAACCAGAACTGTGGGGTTTTTTAACCTTTTTGTCTCTTTTGGGTAAAACAAGGCAAAATATTTTTTTTTTCCCAAGGGTCTGAGAGAGGTTTCAGAAAAATGGGTTATCACCTCATTCTCAGTCCTTATGACAACAGATAAAGAGAGAAGGTAATGGCTCACTCCTTACAGTAGTCACAGTGAAATGCACGGGGATAGCATACATTAAATAACCAGGATAAAGGAAACCATGTGATCTACTTTCCTTGTAAAGGGATCTAATATCTTTCTCTTAGAAACCTTATTTCCTTTTCCCCTTCTTCCCCCCACACCCCATGTCTGTTTTGCATACCCCACTTATACCAGCTGTAGGCTGCTGTTGTTCGCTGGTGTAAATGCCTGTCTGGTTTAGGCTGTAAACAGGTTGGAGCAAAAACCTCTCTGCCTGTAAAGATCCTTTTTCACACATGCAGTGCTATACACATATTAATCAGCAACAATGGTTCTGATGAACTAATGGGCCATGTATTTCTCTTCCTATGGGCTGGGGATTCACTCTCCCTTTAAAAACTGCTAGATCAAATGCCCCAGGCAGGCTCCATGCATTGTACAACAAGTTTTTATGTGAGCAGGCAGCTCAATAGCAAGGCAGCATCGTTTGCCCTCATCTGCCAGCTTTTGTCTTTGAGTGGAAGTGTGGGGCCTGGTGAGAGGTAGGGTATGAACTGTGTCCAGACTCTGTTCCTTATCTCTGAGATCACCAAGAGGGAGAGCATTGTTGATGGATTTAAATCAGCTTTTTCTCCCCTTGTGCACAACAAAAGTCTAAATCCCTTTTCAGGCCAGATTGCTCCATTTCGCTGCATGGGCTAGGCAGATTGGAAACATGTTTGTCACTCAGCTTTTCTCCCAACCTAATCAGTAGACACTGGGGTGGTGGGATTTTGGTGCTCAGTGTATCACCCTTTAATCTATGGAGTTGGCCTTTAAAAGCTGCTGATGCTGTTGCTGCTATGTGTGAGCTGCTGCTGTCTTTCATTTCTGAAGACAGATATAAAAATAATGTTAACCACGAGTGTAAGCAGAGGGTTTAGCAGGGATTTGAATCTAAAATGTGATACTTAACACTGGCCAACTTGATTTGGTCCAGCAGAGCTGAACCCCTTATTCTGTTATAATAAAGTGTGTTGTATATGGAGAGGATTGCAGTGGGATTTACTGCCTCTGTGTTTTAGTTCTGCTGCTGAATGGACCTAAATGGTGAATAACCATAGGACATAAGGAGCGATGGTTGGAAGAAATGTGGCTCAGCAGACCTGTCCACAGGTTTCAGAGACCTCTCTGGTAACACCACAAGCTCACCGGTGTCTTTGCTTTTGCTGAGGTCCGTAGCATGCTGACTCCATCTGTGCCTGATACAGCTGTCCTAAATGGACAAATGATCATGGTGAGCAGGTGTAAAGAAGCAGGTTAGCTCTGGTGAGTTTGCAGGGGTCAGCAAGGTGCTAAGAGGGAGAGTTATGTGATAGGTGTGATGAAGGATGTTAAAAGCTTTAAAAGAATGTTGTAGGCTCTTCAGGGCAGAGGCTGCAGCTCTGTTTACACATGAACAAGTCTGTATTTGCACGCACACAAGTACCTGTTGTGCTAAGTGCAGCCTGAAACAGATATTGACAATTCCTTGCAGAAAAGGTGTATTTCACTGACAAGGTGTGCAGTAACATTTCTAATTGGTTCTGCCACCAGAATATGCTGTGGATAACCTACCTCATATCCCCCTGAAATGCCTCTGTACTGTTCTGTGATATGGAAAGGTTCTGGTAACACACAGAGTTGCATGTACCAGCTCCATGTAATGTCCCATATGGCCCACGAGAAGCTGGAGTATGGAAAGAATGTGGAACTGGGCACTTGGGGAAAAAAGGGTGGTTCAAAATTCCAGCCCAAATATTCAAACTCAGCACTTTTCTCTGTGTGTGGGGAGGCTGGATGAAATCAAACAGTTTTTCAGGGGCCCATTTTGTTCATTAACAGATGGGGAGGAAGACTTGCTGGTACTCCTGCCAGTCTGGTGTCCTAGATTCCCACCAGCCTGCTCCTGGGGGTGTTGGGTCCCTGCCTGGAGATCCAACCTTCCTGAAATTCAGAACAGAAAACTTCTTCATTTTTCTCCTCCTTTCATCATTTAAAATGCAAAAGAATTTTGAGCTAAAGTTCCGTTTTCAGCAAGCTAAAGTTCTTTCTTTTCAGTGGTTGTAAACTGTGGCCAATTGTTTTGTTTAAGTGCTGAGTAACTCCTTTTAGTTTTGGCTACCCAAGGACAGCAAGAAAAATACCAGTCTTCTTTCAGAAACCATCCTTTGTTTTTGGGAAAGGACACAGATTTTTCAAGACTTTCCAGATTCTCTCTACTCCTTGAAGAGCTGGAGGAGTATAAAACAGGCCATAAAAAGGCAAGTTTTTCCATGTGTCTGTCCTGGTATTGATTGTCCCAACCCCTATCCCTGCCTGGATTAATATCTGAGAGTGTTTTCAGCAACTTTCAGTATCTAAGTCCAAAAATTACGATGAGACAGACATTGTCAATATCTATGGCAAGAACCTTTAGCTTGGTTATGCATGAATAATGATCTTTCTGAAGATGCCATTCCAGTGGGTGAAACTAGAAGTGGGGGCTGAGGATTTCAGTGTCCTGAGAGATTGGTCAGTAGCAGAGAATAGTTGAGATTAAATCCTAGGTAGGGTCTCTGAACAGCAGGAGCAGATGAGAGGTCACGATGAAGACACTATGAATAAGAGACAAAATGTAGAGTGGTGACCCATATGTCTCAGAAAAAGAAACTTTTCCCAACATGACTGGAAATCATGGACACAATTTACTTAATGGTACAAGTCCAGCTGGCTGGTAGGACAGGGGTTTAACCCAGTTCACCAGTGAACCATGTGCAAGCAATCCTTATGAGGGCTGTCCTATGGCAAGAACCTGGTTCCAGCAGTGGGAAGCAGGGAAACAGGTGGTCCCCTGACTGATCTGTCTTCTTTAAAGCAAACTCATACACACACGTGTATACATATTTATATATATGTATAGCAAATTTAATTAAACAAAATTCCTTACAAGCTGAGACTGCACAAGAAAAAATTCAATTGAGAACTGCTTTTTTTTCAATTCCCATGTTCAAACAGAAGTCCCTAAGAAAGGAGGGCTGGATATTCCACATAGAAAAAATTTGGCTTTTCGAACAGAGTGTTTACAGAAGGTTTTAGTTAAATCATCTCACTGATTAACAAAGATTTGGGCTATGCCTGTGTGAATCACTAATATTACAGGTTGGTTGGCAACTAAATGGGAAAAACTCGAGAAGAAATTCAGTTCAGCTTAACTAGAAGTTTTAACAAAAGTTTAACTTCAGCTAGGTAAAAATTTGTTATTTTTTTTTCCACTAGGATGTGAATGGACTTTTCACATTCAGGACAAAATACTCAGTGTCAAATGTAATGTTTTGTTTTATGGCACTTTAGGGGGAGGAAGCAGATGCAATCCCTTTAATCCAAGAACTCGATGATTAGGGCACTTATTCTGTATGTGGGAGGCCAGGATTACATTCCTTCTTCACCTTGAGGACATCTGAATTGATATCACTCAGATATTAGAGCTTTATTTAGGTGAAGGAAAGAGAAGTTCTTAACTCTTTTTGTTCTACTTTTTTTTGGGAAAATACTTGAAATATTTTGGAGCATGGGGAGAATAACTTTGTGGCTTAGTGCACTCACCTAGGACAACTGAGATCTGTGCTGCAGGCTGTGTTATACTGACTACTTAATTTAAGAGTGTGAACGTTTCCTGGAGCAGGGACTACAATCTTTCATTGCTTCCCTATGTCTTGTCTTTCTGTATAGCAATGAAGTTATTTTGTGGACTGAGCCCTACTGAGTGATTTACTCTATGTAAAACAGGTTGAACAGGAGAGGCTGAGACAGCCTGACCCCAGCCAGACAGCCTGGCAGGAAGGTTAATACCTGGCAGGCCCTGGCTCATACGCTATCCAGGCAAAGGCAGAGATGGGACCCAGCTTTGCCGCAGCCCAGCCTAGTGCCTGGGTGACAGCTCTCCAGCTACTCTGGAAGACCTACGAATCTAACAACAACTTTTTTTTCCTCTCTCTTTTTGCCCCAAACAAAGCTAAAAATATTGGCCTGATGTTGAAAGTAACCATGGGAAGATAAAAAACCACAGTTAGTCAAAACCCCTTTTGCCTGGTTCTCTTCTTGACATCCTAGTCACAAACTACAACTTGAAAAAGATTATAACTCATAGTCACCTTGATTACTTGGTTAGCTGTATGCTTAAGAAAAGAAAACTGAACTTTGCTAAGACCCTAGGCCCTCTTATTAGATCAGACAGTACACTAAAAAAACCCATTGTGACTATGAAGTGAGTATAGAAGACCAAAGGTAAATGAGCTTTCCAATTACATGAGCACTTTTTTCCTTTCATTTCCTTGGTTTTGGGGCTGAATTCTGGGGTAGAGCTACAAGAGGCAGTGCAAGAAGCATGATACTAGAAATGGAAACTTTTTTAAGCAAATAAAAACATCTCAAAGATAGTACCAATGGATGGGACAATTTCCTTCCATCTGGAGTCTGAAGGGAAGGATTGATGAACCAAATTGTGGTAAGGGCAATCCTGTGTAATCAAAAGGATTGCCTAGATGACTGTATCAAAACTTTAAACTGTGTTTTATTGCTTTTCTAGTCTTCTTACTTTCCTTAAATGAAAAACACTGGAAGTCTGATGAATTTTATCAGTTTTCCCTGCACTTGCACTGTAAGACTTTCTTCTGCTCCCACGTTAATGCTTACCCTGCTTTTTTCTCAAAGAACAGGTTCCTTCCAAAGTCACTCTCATCAAAAGATTCCCTAGCTGAGAATGATGCCAAAATAAACTGCTTGAGGTTCCACCTCCCAAGACTCTCAGGAATCCCAGCAGAGACTGATGAGTTAGATTTGGCACCCATTCTGTATTTTAAATATATTATTTTTACCCTCTAGGTCATGGCTATTTAGACAGATGTGTTTAGAGATTTGTGAAAATTAAGGGACTCCCAAGGTTAGCTTTGTGTTCTTCAAGTGACCAAAAAAAAAAGTCAGTGCCACAGCAAGTGAGCAAGACATCAGGGCCCAGATGTTGCAGGCTGTGATGAAGTTTATTTTGTTCTTTGCTAGTAACAGACTGTATTCAGCAGAGGTGTTGAGATCCTTATGGGCTCAATTCTTTCCAGTGCCATTTCTTCATGATACTAGTTGGTACCTTTGCACTGCCTGAGATGCTGAAGCATTTGCTCAGGCCTTGTGAGAGGCTAAACTGGGTGTCTGATACCACCTGTGGAAATCCCATTTGTGTTGGCTACACCTTCACCTCTGCACTTCTGCTGGAAGCAAAGCTCTTTTCCTAAGCAGAGGTGTCACTTTCACTGCTGTGGCTGCCAGAGAAGGAAAGCCTTTCAATTGTAGTGTTACACCTGAATGACTGTTAACCCTGCAAGGAAAAAAAAAAAAAGAAAAAGAAAAACGAAAAAAAAAAAAAACCAAACCCAAACCACACTCTCATGGGACCAACAAATAACTAATGAGTCTGTCTACTGAGGAGCAGCAAGAAAATCATGTCACCTTGTTTTGTTTGGCTTGGCAGAGCTGGAGCGCTCGTAAGACATGAAGCTGCTACAACTTGCCTCCCCTGCCAAAAGCACTCTTCCACCGCAGCATGCGGGGCAGGTATGTGTCTGCCAAATGACAAAATACAAACCTCCTCAGGAGCAGCTGAGAGTAGGGTGGGGATTCCAGGGAGAGACAAATCTGTGTCCCTCAGGAGATCTGGAGCAAACTGATCAGTATAAGAAGTATTTCACTGCTAATTAAGTCTTGATCCTTTGGCTTCACTTGAAACGGTTTGAGAGTATATCAAGTTTGAGAGCAGGTGCTGACTAGCTTGAAAGCACTGGCCCATCAAATCAGGTAAGGGTTTTTTATTCAGAAACTCCCCTAAAATGGAGACTATAACTTGCTAAGTGATAGATAGACCCAGGCTCTTTCAAGTATAATGAGTTATTGACAGAGTTATAATGCTTCTGACTTATTCCCCAAAATGCTTGCAAAATTCCCCTCTGTTCTGAAAGAGCCTCTTCTGTCTCATATTCTGTCCTTGCCATTCATGTGTATGGAATGAATGCCGAAGGAGGCATCGCCAGGTGCGGCTTGGAAATTTCAGGAATAGTTGCTTCTGCTCTTCCTGCCTTGGTTTGAAATCCACATCCAAACAGAGAAGTCTGATTTTAGAGAAGAGGCCACCTCCATTCCATTGACTTCAAAACTTTCAAAGGTTAAGAGCAGAAGAAGTTTGGATGTGTAGTACATCTCCCCAGGTGATGGATTATTTAGAGGAGTGGTCACCTTTTATTAGTAGCTCTTAGGTTTTCTTGACTGACCAGAATAAAGAAAGGCCTAGGAAATGTGCAAATGAAAAATAATTATCTGCATATGTAGTGGGGAACTGAGATAGAGGGGTCATTAAAAATTTGGGTTATGTTTTTCTAGATATGAAAAAAATCTTTCTTAATGATCTCCATGCTGCAGAAAACAACAAAGCAGGTTAGAATAAACAAAAAGCTGTTCCATGCTTCTCTACTGATACATCTGCCTGAGGACAGAAAGCAGAATGGTACATACTTACAGCAGCTTGCAGTATGACCAACTCCAGTTGCTTCCAATCATAAGTTGCCTTAAAATCACAGTTGAAAGATACATTTTTCTCATAATTTGGCCCCTGAAATTTGTGTCTCTAACATTTACTTAAAGAAAAAATTTTCCAGTGTCATAGTACTGCTTTCATGCGGCCAAAAGAATTTTGTATCTATCTCATCAGTTGAACGGAAGGGATATTAAAAGATAGAAAAACATTGGTAAATACAGCAGTCATTCTTTTTCTTTTTTTTTATTCCTGATTGCATTGTCAGTGTTCTGCGAGTAAGCACTCTTTAAAAATTCTGCTATACATTCTAATTTCTGCTGCTTATACTGAGAATCAGAATGTGTTAGTATACTGGTGATCAATACTGCTAGATGCATTTTCTTCTTCATAGTAAGGTTTTAAGTGAGGTCTTCCCTCAAGTATTGTGGTAGTGGCTACCAGCTTGCTTCCAGCCTTGTGGAATTTTGCAGACAGCTGACAGTTGGAAATCTCTTTGGAAAGACAAAAAAAGCAGCACAGGATATCTTGCCTTGTCATGAGAAATCTTTGCATGGTTTTCTCTGTCTCTCCTGCTGCTGTGTAGTGCTCTTCTGTGGCTCAAGATGTGTGGTGCTCTCAACATTTTCTTAGTTTTTCAGGCTCCTGAAGAGTTAACACTAGGCTAGTTGGCCAGCTGCTGTCTGAATTAATAGCATTGTATGGTTGTAACTGGAGGCAAAATTTCACCATGCAAGAGATAAAAAATCTTAGTCCAATGTGCCTTGCATTGTGCAGCAGATCGGTGGTCTTCAAGCTCCATTAGTATTTGTCATTCACCCAAATCACTTACGCTGTAATGAGGACTCTTCAATCATGCTTCTTTACTGCCTGGGTTTAATCTTCCTAACTGGACAGAAAAGGTGAAGGGTTTTCATTTTCTATAATCTGCTATAATTTTCTGTAATCTGCATTAAACAATCCACTAATGAGTTGACAGCTACACCTGCTAAAGAGTATTTTACTGAGTTTAAACATCACAGAGTTGCTCAGTATGTTTCGTGAACAAGAAGTGGTTGAAATGCAGCAACAGTTATAATATAGGGGTGCATATCCACGGCATTCTTATTCAGATCACAGAAAATCATGGCGTCAGTGCAGATTTATTGTTTTACAGTATCTCTAATACAGAGCTGTGTGATTTCCTGAAGAATTTGAGCCTAAGTAGTTTGCAAGGTGAAGCACCTTGCACCAAGGTGAAGACTCCTGAGGACCTCTTCCATCTGAATCATGTCACCACAGGCCTGATGTAATTGTGCAAATTAGCCTATTCTTTTTGGCAGGAGAGGAAAAAAAGGGTTTAGGAAATCAAGCAGAACAATGTCACAACACTAGGTGATCAGTTCTAGTGCTTATACCTTTCATTTGCTTTTAATCTGGAACACTGGATGATTGTTAATAATGCGAGCCCAGAAACAGAAGTTGGAAAGGAAATATGAACATAGGATTATGGTTCTTTGGCTAAAATACATTCATATATGTAGGTTCTCTGTCCTTCTGTAGTCCCTTTGTGTTCTACCAGTGAGGATGAAGGCTGCTTAACATTGTCTCCATGGGTTTGATTTTAGGGTGGAAGGACTTGAGTATGAGACTGCAGTCTGGGAATACGAGCCTTCCAACTCAGCTCCTTTGAGGTAGGACTTTTTCTAGTGGCAGAGCATCGTTACTTCCTATCCTGAGGCCCTTTTTGGCAGGTGAAGCTAGCACAAGAGGTCACAGAGCAAGAGAAAGGCTTGGTGCCAACTCACAGAAATGTGAAATGTATGGGTGTTAGGAGATCTACGTAACAACTGAAACGTAGAAAGTGATCTGGCAAGCCCCATGAAGACATCTTTTGAGCAGAACAGACAGTCCAATGTGCGTTTTCAGCACTGCCATCATACAACCAGTAGTCTACGATGCCTTGCAGGATTTCTGGTTGTCTGAGTCCCTCTTTGGATCTAATTCAAGTTATTGAGGCTGTTCAAATGTGAAAGGGGTGAGAAAAGGTCATGAAGTTTGCTTATTCTTTTCCTCCATTCCTGTATTTGGCAGAACTTGGTTGAAATGGAGAATTGGTGCCACTAGCTCTATTGCTTTCTGAAGTGGTTAGTGCAAGGGTCAAAGATTTGGCATGTCTAAAGTTGACTCATTTAGCATGTCTAGAACTGAACCATTGAGTCAGCCTACAGTCACACTGGATGGCTCAGCCAATGCCATGTCAGATATTTGCAGCAGAAATAAGCTGTATAGCCTTTATGCTCACACATCCGTCTGTTAAAAGACCATTCTCACATGAATTCACTGAATTGTCTTCTGCACTAGATTCTCCTGCATGTCTGAAAATACATTATGCATCCAAATTAAATGTTAGAGGCCAATGTGTCTTTTCCAGCCAATACTGCCCGAGGCTTTTGACGCTGATCAGGATGTGGATAATTTCCTGTGAAGGTGGAATAATTGCTAGATACTCTTCAAGTACCAAGAAATAATATTTAAACTGTAGTGGTTCTTACTGCACAAAAGTTTAAAAATGTTGTTTGAAGCTGGTGTGCTGAAGGAAGCAAGCAAAAAGCTTGATTCTTCCTCACCTTAACTGCAGTCCTTTCCTTGAAAGGGGAGAAAACCCCACATGTTGATGTACTGTTCCCAACAGGAACATTAAAGCAGTCAGCACTCTCCTCACCTCTGTCTTCCGGCCTCTCTTAAGGATGGATATACAGCACCTCCAAGATATGGCAAATGTCCAGTTGCTTGCGAGGCCACGTCCCCACATTTGAGCTTGGAGCTACCAGCTGGCAGCGGCAGCAGCCCTGTGCCGTGTCCGGGTGGTTACAACCAGTGGCTTTGAAGTTCTGCCCTTCAGCTATCTCCTGTTGCAGGCAGCTTGTGATACATAAGTCTGTGTCCTGCAGCTGTCACCATTTAAGTCAGCAGGCATTTGAAGTGGTGCTGGCCACCCTGGGGAAAGGGGCAAGAGTTGAACAAAGTGTTCATCTTCAATTAAACTGTTGGAATGCCAGTGCGGAGACTGATTCCCTGCCACTTTCTCCTCTAAAACCAGAACCGTGTTGGAGATTTTTAATAGGAAAGAACAGAGGCAGCTGCCAGGTTCGGCTAGTTAGTATAGGTTTGAACCAGAGGGAAAGGTCAGTAATGTTGGTAAGTGGGATGATCTGATTTTTAGGTAGTGATTTTGGTAAACTCCAGCTCCCCTTTAGACTGCTGTCTTTGTTTTGATACTTTGCTGATGAATATGTTAGAGGAAGCCAACAAGATAATACCCCGGCAGCTAAACCAGCAGAAGGGTTTTATAATGTTTCCTTGCAGTGAGCCAAATTCAGTTCCAGTCTAAGTGCAATTTCTACTAAAGCCAGTTCTGAAATTGCTGCTGAAGACAGGTTGAAACCAGTGGTTCAGACGTTTGTCTTGCATTGCACGCTGTCTGGTTGTCTTCACCAGGAAAGACTTCATCATGTGCAATATAAGCAAGAGAAAAATATAACCCACCTGGCTCCTGCACTCATTTAGTCCTAGGCTGAACTTGCTCAAGTATCTCTTTTTTGTCTTTCTTGTATATCGAGTATGCCTGCCTGTTCTGAGCCACAACAAAAGCGGTAACAACAGACTTTGACACCTGTGCTTCCTCCAGCTGTGAGCCTCATCTCTTCTCTGAAAACCTCTTTATCTGCTTCAAAATGCAGGGCCGGTTCTCAGAATTACAAATGTTACTCTGCAACAAATGGTCTCTTAGTTTGCTTTATCTGTATGAGTGTGTGTGCTGCTTGGTCTTATTTGACTGTTTCTGTGAACTATATGTGCTGCAGGGTATGCCCCTGACTTACGGAATGAGTTTGATACAAATGCATAACAAAACAATTTACAGTGCAGGCTCACGTGTTCAAATCCATGGGTTTGTTCTCAAGGATCTGACTTTTTCTTTCACTTACCAGCTGTCCTCTGTTAGTGACTAGTGCTGATAACAGCCCTGCTGAGAAAGCAAATGGTAGAGAGCAAACTGCTTTTTACCAAAAAAGAAAAAAAAACGGGGGAGGGAAAGGGGAAGGAGCGAAGAAGCGAAAAGGAGAAGAGGGTCAGAAAAACTTATTCTAAAATGCAAACTGCTGTTAAGCCTGAATAACTAGACTGGCAGTCTTTGATAAGGCTGGAATCATTGCCACGTAAATGAGTGGAAAATGTTGTTGTCATTCACGGCAGAAGAGCAGCAAAGGAATTTATGGCATGAAAGTTGTCTGTCTTCTAGTGCATCTGTATACACCATGTGCTGGGCCACTTGGCAGGCCAGGAGATTATGTAAAAAAAAAAACAACTTGGAAAGTCTACTGTCTTTTTTTAATATATCAGAAATGCTCTTCTTCCATAACCGGAGCCACAGCTCTGTATTAGAATTTTTAATACAGAGTAGGGAATATACCCATAAAAATGCTGTCCTTCTCCCGTTTCATGAACTTTCAAAAGGGCACTGAGGATAGAATCAAAAAAGTATGGTGGGCAGTAGCGTAAGAGTAACTTCTGACCCACATCTTACCCTGTTAAAAGTCTTTAATGTTTAGGAGTAGACAACCCAAATAAACTCACATCATATGGACTTTACCTGCTGTATTGCAGCAGGAAAAAATAGTACAGGTAGAAGAAAAGTCATTGCAAAGATTCAGATGTTGTAGCCAAGACAACAGGAATGTGGGATGTAGTTGAAACCTCTTGGACAGCTTTGAAAATCTCACCCTTAGTTTCCAACACTGAACCAAATTTAGGTCAGCCTGATCCACCTGCTTCCCCTCAGTGGGTCTGAGTGAGGAATTCTGTCTGGGTAGACACATCTCCCAACCTAGATAATTAATTACATTCATTTTAATTTAATTATAACAGGAATAATTTTACATCACAAATTAGTTGTCACTTTTTTTTTTTAGTGTTTGCATTTAAGTCATCTGGAAATATCAAATAGACTTGTTCATTTCTCTCTTTGCTTGTAGTTGTTTTTCAGTCCACTTCCTGTTCAACTTCTCATGCATGCTACATTTTGCTTTTTACATAAACTCTACTGTATATTTTCAACTATACTATTTAAACTGTGTCTAATCCTCCAAGATTTGTTTGTGCCATTTGTGGTCTGCTAGACTTTCCCATCTCTTTCATAATTATTTGGAGCCTTTACCATGCACTGGTCACTTCAAGTATGCAAAAGGATTCACTCTTCTGGTTAGGATTTTTTCACTTGGGAGATGTTTGATCCATAGTACACCAGCTGATAGCTCGAAAACCCAACTTATAAACAGAGAGCAGGTGATTAAATTTGGAGAACTGCTACATCATTGTTTTGGGAATGAATAGGCAGCCTGGGACTCATTTAAGCCAATCCTTAAAAGCCTTCATTCTGGCAAATAAAAAAGGGTTATCCTGCTTCAAATAACTTCTCACCCTACTCTCAGCCATTCCTTTCCATATTTTGACCGAAAAGAGCCCGAACTTCACCAGTATTCTTAGCTTACTCTGGCATATTTGTGTATAGGTAATAAAAAGCTCATTCCTAACCTGGCTGCGTCTTCTAGCCTCTGTATGTTACTTTGCCGTATAATGTGTGGAACATATTCCAGCCTCACAAATATATTCATAAATGCCTCATGGTCTTTATGTGACCACATGTTAGATGCTTCTTCCCACAGCTAAGAAGTAGCTCATCAAAAAGTATCAAGAGAAAGTTATTTGCATAACGGATGCATCAGGTAAACTTGTGCTTTTGGAAGAAAAGTATTACTTCATTTATTCTGACAAACATGGTAAAATTATTGTCCCGTCACACTTAGTCTCAGAGAGCCTACACAATTTCATGTGCTCTGTGATAGTGTTGCATACACTTTTAAAAGCTATTTATAAGCAGCTTACTTCCTCTTTAATTATTTCACAGTCTGAAAAACACTACTTCCTTCATATAAAATGTCATGTAATATAATCAGGAAAATATTTAGAATTTTCCTTTTTTTTGAACCACTTGAAATGAAATGTTATTTTCTTTCCCTAGACCTCTGCACCAGAATAATAAAATTGCACAGAAAAAGTCTTTCTGCTTTATAGGTGATGAAAGCAATTTTTTTACAGAAGTGTATGAGCTTTCATCTCACTTGAATTTTGTAGGACTTTTTTGTAAGGACTGTATGTCTGTAAAATATTATACTACCAAAAAAGGGGATTTTTCTTCTTCAACTGTTTTCTGTCAGAGCTAGTTCAGATAAATTGGGCAATGAAACTATCTATTGTAAATTACTGTTTTTGCATATGTTTCTCTCTGACTTCTCATCTGGCCCTGCCCATCTCTAATGGGCAGTGGCATCTAGAGATGTGCACTTGCCTCTGGGTCTGTCATGAGGCTTGGCTGGAGCTGGACCTTCTGAGAATTGGCACAGCACACTTTCACACGCTGCAAAAATAATTTCTTGTGCTAATCCCTCGTGGCATTTACATATTACACAAGACCCTCTTTATAGAAGAAAAAAAGAACATTTTCCCATGACCATAGTTAATGTACTGTAAATCTGTGAACTGCTGGATCTCTGAGCCACATCTCGGGATACTTTGTCCTCCAGAAAAAGACGTGATACAGCACTATGCTCTATATCAGAAAGAAAAGCTCTGGTGTGGTTAAAATGTTAGTTCTAGGCTCGAGAGGTCTGAGTTAAAATTTATGCTCATCTACTGACTACTGTGTGACTAGTTGTTAGGGCACTACATAAGCACAAACCTAAAATAGGTCCTCTTGTGATAGGCATATAATTCCAGAGTTTAAGATCATCTATCCTGGCTTGGACTAAGGGTTCACTGACCCATCTACCCGGGTGGCTGTAGGGAGATGCACAGGGAAGACTAAAAATAAGGAAAGAAGTATGCTTCCTCCAAGTACTCTCCCAACTCTCAGCATTTCATGAACTTGATGTGTGCATTTTTTTTTCGTTCTATTTGATAACCCTAGATGTCTGTCTCTTCAGGGTTCTTGTACAAGTTTCCTGTCAGTCTGTACAAACTTTTTCTATTCACAATATCCTTTCGTAGAGAGTTCTGTAGTAAGCTGAACTGTTGTCTTCTATTTTTCCTGAGCCTTGCTCTTGCAAGTTTCATTTAGTGTCCTTTAACTCTCATGCTGGAAGACACAGCGTACAGTCAATTTTTATCCACTTTTTCAAAGACACTCTTTAATTTGCTCACCTCTCTCATAAATCACCTACCCAGGTTGTCTCTTTTCCAGGCTGACAAGTCTCAGTCTTCCCAGCTGTACCTTTGGTTGCATGTGGTGGTAGCTCTAATGCTTTTTTTTTTTTCGCTAGTGGCAATCTTAACAGAAAATTTTGCTGCAAATGTATGCCTTGGAGTGTACATGTGCAGATATATATGTTTATACACAAAATATATATTTTTATGTATAAAATGCAGTAAAAACTTGAGAGCAGTACTATACAAAAAAAAAAGAATAGTGTGAGATATTTATTCCAAAGCTGACATTAGCAAGATGCCACTATTTAAATATTCTTCATAGGAAAAGAGGAAAAATGTGGCCCTTACTTTGTAAAGGGCCTTGTAGGTTTCTCCTGTGGGCTCCCCTTTTCACCTGAATGGCTACATGCCCGTTTCTGTGGAAAATGGAGCTTCAGTAAAATGCCCACTGAGGGCAGCCACACAACCAGACCCAAGAACTCAGTAATGCATTTGTTGAACTTGTCTTTCAGTATAAACAGTCTGCTTTGTTCAGTCTTGTTGAGGAGAAGGAAGGGTGAATCTCAGTGCTGCGCAGTAACTTCTCATCATTCACATGTGAAATCACAGGTCAGGTGGGGTGTCAGGACCTTCTAACTTTCTCCTGCCACACCAATGGTGCATTCAGCCTGAGTGCATCGTGTCCACCTCTGTGATTTTGGAGGTAGCTGGGGAAATGTTCACTGAAGGCTTCTGTGCAAGACACAGTGAACATGTGATGCTGGACTTGGTGCTAGTACCTGCGCATTCGTGCTCTGTGCCAAAGGCAAGTAAAATTCAGAAAATAGTTACAGAGGCTCTGAAGATCTCGTTTCTTTCCCACTGACTCCAAGGTAGAAGACACCCTGATTCCTCACCTGGGCTCATCCTTGTTACCCTTGTCTGAGCTGTTGAACCTTTTGTTTTTGCAATGAGGAATAGCGCAGCGCAGGACACATAGTGTGAGCAAACCATGGGTATACATAATAATATTACTTGGCTAGGAACTATGGCAATTCCTAATATCCTGTGGTGTTTTTTGGCTTTCTGTTTTTTCTGCTGTTCCCGAATGCTGAGCTGATGCTTGCAACGCAAGCAGGAAGAACAAAATAGACCCAGTGTGGCAATAGGACAGAGCATAACCCACTGCAACCTAGTGGAACAAAAGGATGCCTTATTTAAAGGAACAAAAGGATGCCTTATTAAAAAAATAAATTTTTGTCAGATAATTTTGCTTAGAACTCTGTAGAATTTGTGTAATTTAATAAAATAATTTTTGTAGGTGAATTTGGCTAGAAAGAGTTTTGTTTGTTTTCCCTCCAAAACCAGGCATCTCTCTTAGAGGTAAAGATTCTCTGTACTAAAGCAGGGATCTGTCTTCTAGTAAAAAAAAAAAATATTCTGGCAATTTTACCTCCACTGTGAAATCTTATCCTTAGTCAGACTAGAAATGGTTTCAGCTAAGGAACACAACCTTTCTTAGTACTCAACTGAAAGTACGTAAAAATACATGCCTGTGTGTTTTTTATCTCCTTCTGCTCCAGTTTAACAATAACCCAGCATATGACTGCCTTGGTTGGCAGACTGCTTACAAGAAGTCTGCCATTTCCATTGCTGACATATCTCTTGCTTTTTACTCCTCCAGACTGTGCAGCGTATTTAATTACATTTTGAAACTTCAATATGAAGTTTAGGAAAAAATAAAGATAATGTTCATGGGGAGCAAAAGGAATTCTTTTAAAGTCAGCTTCATTAACTATCGGGCTGTTAGAGTGAGGGTCACTTTGCCCAGACTGAAATAACTGGATCTCTCTAATTGCATTTTATTTGAATTATTTCTTTATTTCAAACATGTTATGCTTGTTAGTGATTTAATATGACTGGAAGCAGAAATTAATTATACCTAGCAGCTAATTGTCGGAAAGTTATGGTGATCAATGTTTATGCTGGTTCTTTTTTAATGTCTACCTTTAGTTTACATACTTGGATCAGTTCCCTCCCAATCATGAATAAATATTTGCTGCTTATATGTTCCCATGCAAATTGGATTAATTTTAGCATATTCATGGAAGAAGACATCACTGCCTACCCTCTATATTAAGCTAGCTGAACAAGCAAAGGTTGAGGTGGGTTTTTTTTCCCTGTTTAAGTAGTGAATGAATGACAGACAGAAAATTCAGCACAAGTTTGCTTATCCCAATTGGTTTGGGGGCATCCAGGGTATTTGGAGGGATGGAGGTAAAGGCAATCAAAGAATTGACCGGGAATGTGACTCTTCCTGGGGCCCTAACCTTGAAGAATTTCAGTTAAGCGCTGCTCAGCTAAATTGGATGGTAATTGGATAAACAGAGCGGTAAATGTTTGAGTTTGGACATGGACAGAGCTCAGCACATGCCTATATGTTTTTCTCGTGCAGCCTTCGTGTCTTCTGTTACACCACTCAGCTGCATCTCATCCTGTGGTGTAAATGCACTGCAACTTTGGCTGCACAGACTCTCCTTCCTCCTTGTTTCACTCACTGCCATTTCAGGTGGGGTACAAGGAAATTTTCCCATGGGGCTGTAAAGGCAGAGGGGCTGCACCTCTTTTCCTGTTTTACCAGCATTTCATGTCACGCCCAGCCCCTTGGACACTGACTCTGGGAATATGGGCAGCCAATTCCATAAGATGCTGACTGCCTTCTTGTAGGCCAATCGTATCTTCTTCACAGCGTTATGTCCCGATAGTGCCCTCTGAGTCGTATTCTCTTCAGGGGATTGCTTCTCTTTCCCAGTTCTCCTAACAATAGGGGCTGGTCATCCCTTACTGGAAACTGCACAATTGAGAAATCCTCGTCTTTGCATTTTTCAACTGAACTGCATTGTGGAAGAAGCCTTGAAGTGGAAAGCCCTTTTACTCAGAGATGTGACTTTGGGCTTTTTTTTTTTTTTTTTGGCAGATTAATTGGTTGTAGGAATGCAGTTCCTTTTGAGACAGCAAGTTGCTGTGGGCTTGCACATTGTTCTTGTGCCGTAATATGGTATCAGGAACGAGCTGGAGAAGAAGGCACAAGGGTCAGGCAGTGCTGGAGCACAAGAACCAGTAGACAGCTCTGTAAGCTCTGTACTGCAGAGACTCCTGTTATTTACATAGCAGGCTGTTTGGCTGGGAAAGGCATCATCATCGTACAACATTTCGGTGTTCAGCACTTAGGTATGGTAGTGTGCATATGAATTTTAGGGGCCCAACTCTGGGCATCGGACTGGAAAACCTCAGCCAGGATACTGAAAACACCTGAGAAAACAGCGTGATTTTGTATCATCACTGAGACTTACCTTTTTGATGGTTAAGGTAGCTGCATACAAACTGTATTTACTTGCTTCCTAATGTCTTAGAGGATACAAGACCTCTAGGCCAATGCAAGAAAGGAAAGAAACAGATTCAATTTGGGGGTTTGAGTCTCTTAGACTTGATCTTTGACCCCCCAACAGAAGTTTGGCTCTCCTTCTTTGACTGTAGTGAGTGTTGCTGGTAGTCCCAGAAGATGGGTCTGGATGATGTCGTAAAGCTCAGCAATGAAGCAGCCACTGTGTCATAATTTCTATCCTCTCCAAGCCCCAGGACACCAAATCTGACATCTCTGTGTAAGCACTTGCACATGTATGGGGTCCATGCCTGTGCAGCTTCTCCAGGGTGTCCAGATTCACTGTACATGCACTCCAGGCAGCTGGAGTGCCTCCTGTGATGTCTGTACCTCTGAACTCCTGGGATGCATCACAGGCTTTCGTGATACAGAGTCGCTTATTGCATGGTTGGTGGCCGATTGAGGTTTCCAGATGTCCCAGCTGCTAATTGTGTGGAAATCTGGTGGAATACTGCCCAGAGCAGCTGAGCTGGCAGGCTTAAAATGTCTTTTACATGTCTAATTAATGTAGTGTGTATGTAAAATGTCTTCCTGTACAAAGAAGACCAGGAAAGAAAGGTAAAAGTTACTAAAAAGGCAACTAAATTAGAACTTCAGTTCTTTGTGTGTCTCGCAGACCTTCCTTTCCACATTTCTTACATCAGTGCTATATTCTACCGACGTGCAATAATAAATGCTCCGCAAGTGTGTGTACTTGTAGTTACATGGCATATTCTGTGACATCTTCAATATCTTGTATGTTTCAAATTCAGCTGCTGTGTCATCATAGTGTTACTTGCACTTTTGGAGTCTTTTAAACCTTGTCTTGTGAAGCCTTGTGCCCACTCATTTATATCAGGCTAAACATACTGAGAAAATCTATCACACCCAAACACCAGAGACTAGTCTATGTTTTTTTCCCAGCTTTTCAAGGAGAGGTTTTTAGATCAGATGCTGAGTGTATGGCGTAATTTCTATTTGCTGTTTACAAAGAATGATTTGAAGCTGCCCCTTTGTACTTTTTTTGTAGTTATCTGTTTGATGAAGTTCTGCAACTTTGCTTTTTGAGGGCTATGGTAACTGGTGTAGTTACTCTGTTTTCTTTCTGCTTTACATAAGTTAAAATATTTAGTCATGAGCAAAGGAGTCCAGGAGATCCTGACTGATTACTTTTGCAGGTGACACAGAACTGGAAGAACTAAGGATTATGAAGAGGCCAACGATACAGACCTTTCCACGTGAATTGATAAAGTAAGGGAAACTTAATTATTTGAATGTTTATACAATCAGGATAGGATGAAACATGAGAGGATAGTGTTAAGGCTGTCATGGCAGAATGGGAGACTGTGCCTGAGAAGCAGCGAGTGCAGAATGTGGTGTAAATTTTCTAGATAGCAGAAAACAAATTCCCAGTGTAACACCATCTGACTTAACGGCATGCTTTTAAGACAATAACCATTGTTGGAGATATGAGCAAGGAAACTTAAAAAGCAAACAGAGAATGTCATAGCAGATATAATTGGGAATTCTCTGGGATAAGGACTGAGTGTCACATTCTGCTATCAGCAATTCAAAGAAACTGATGTTAAGTTGGAGGCAACTTGGGAAGAGATGTGATTGCTCATGGAGAGTAAGTTCTGTAGGGTGTGTAGGAACTCCAAAACTCACTGTCTCCTGTTTACCTAAAGGAAAATAGCATGAATTACCTTGGTCAGAGTCTGCCAGGACCTAATATAGTGCAAAGTTTGGAAATGGACTCTTCAGTTTGGTAAAGGATTTAATTGCTGGAAACTGAAGCAAGTAACATTTTAACTAGGCAGAAGGTGTGTATTTCTAACAGGGAGAGTGATTGAGCATTGGCACACATATTCCTAATTGAGAAACATCTACAGACTATGCAACTTATTTTAAAAAATAAATCGGCTTCATTCCCTTGAAAGCAAAACTAAGGGGAATACTGTTGCATGAGAAAGGGGTTCCATTCCCATTTAACAGGAATGCATACTCAGCTGAGCTACTTCAGTTTGTTCAAAATTATATAAGAGGATTTTGTTGTAGTAATTTCTTTAAGGTTTCTACTGTCATTAAAAAAAATCCTGTAACTGTTTAATGAATTTGTGTTGTTTGGTGTCTGTGAGTATTTTGTGCCTTACCACTGTACTGAAGTACTGAACTATGATAGGGTTTTAGTGAGAACCTCACCATGAAGTTTGATTTGGGTGTGTCATGTACGTATCTCTTTGTGGCCAATATTGATCCCTGGATCTTCAGCCAGGAGGAGAGATTATTGCTAGTGTCTTTTGCTGGTAGACTATTTAGGTCTGACATTTAGAAAGGAGAATAAGTGAACTGAAAATTCCTACTCTACATTATTCTAGAAGTACTTCTTTGTATTTTGAAGCTGTATTTATGGCAGATGTTTAGTAAGGGCACATTCATAATTTCGTTTTGGGAGCTCAAGAAGGGGCAACCTAGACATGCTGGAAGCAAAATTTACAAGAAATGGAGGGGGTTTTTGAGTGCAGTTAACACGGTTTACATGATAGAGATGCCAAAATAGAGAATTTAGAATCATCTGATAGAAGGTTGAAATCTCATTTTATGAAGAAACATATCAAAAATATCTCTCTTTAAACTTAATCAGCTGAAATTGAATTGAGATGTAGATTTTAAAACATAGCTTTTTCTCATGCTCAGTGATAACAGTTACTTCAGTGATCTGCATATAGGAACAGAAATTGTACACTGTCTTTTTGCTGACTATAAAAATATGTTGGAAAGAATGTGAACATGAGGAAGAACCATGTTTTCCACATTTTAAATTGTTGCCCTTTCAGAGTTTATAAGCAAACAAATGCTTTCCCTTGGTATGCTGGCCTTGAAAATTCAGTCTGGATCAGAAATTTGAAGAGTATCTTATCTCTTGGCCCTACTTTATTCTCCTGTTACTCTTTTGTCCAAATGGGGGAGGAGGAGATTAAAAGCTTGCTTTTTAAAAACTTCTTCTCAAGTAATGAAAAGTTATTCTAAGTAAAACTTTTAAGTGATAGGATGAGGGGTAATGGTTTCAAACTATAAGAAGGTAGATTTAGGATTAGATATGGGGAAGAAATTACTTACTGAGAGGGTAGTGAGACACTGGAACAGGTTGCCCATAAAAGATGCAGATGTCCCCTCCTGGGAAATGTCCAGGGCCAGGTTGGGCGGGCCTTTGAGCAGCCTGGTCTAGTGGAAGGTGTACCTCCCCATGGCAGGGGGGTTGGATGATTTTTAAGGTCCCTTCTAACCCAACCCATTCTATGATTGTAAGGGGAATATGCATTGGGAGACTCTTTGTCTCCCAAAAGCTGTGGTGAGAGCATCCACAGTGGGGAACCTTACTGTCACTCTGGGAGCTGTTCTTGAGGTCACTTCTGTGACTATGAGGGTTAGAAAGTTGTTGCAGTTTTTCCAGAGTGAAGATGAGAGTGTCTTGTATCTAAGGGACTCTAAGGAGGAGGAATTGAAAGAAAACATCAAACATAGTAACACTCATAACAAAATCATGCAGGTTGACTGTGCTGTTTGCTCTCATGGTAGCAGTTGGGTGAATCTGGGAATTACTGTGATTTCTGCTTGAAAAAAGAAAACGGCTACTCACTCTTTCTCAGGTTGAGGTAAAAATTATATTTCATTCCACTTGCCGTCTTTTGTTTGTGTATGTCGGTGGTTGCGTTACACATGGACATTCTCACTCCCCACGTTTTGGCAGGTTGCTGAGTGTGTTTTGTTCCTCGTGACAATGCTTGTGCTCCTGGAGCTGGCTGTGCACTAGCCGTTGGCACGAAGGAGGGAATGGCCTAATTCCACTGACAAGGGAGAAGGGATAGTGTGCCTCTGACTTCAGCTCAGTGGTTTTGTTAAAACGAATGCGTACTTTCCTGTTGATATACCTGCCCATCAGATAGGATCCACCAGGTCTGGACTTGACCCATTGTTCTACCAACAATATAGTCAATTCAGTAGCTAATGCATGTGTAAGATGAAAGCAGAAAATAAATATCTCTGCCAGGTACAGTATATGTTTTTAGTGCTCTATGAGTTACCAAGGGACCATACTTTAGAGTATTCAAGTCAGGAGTTGTAGCAGTTACCACAGTGTTTTTTGGTGTCACTCAGGTCTTCTAATCTTCCATGATAGTAAAACTACATTTGCCCCGATGAGAACAAAAGGACATAAGTTTGCCCCAATAAATTAGCTTTTAAACAAGTAGAGTTTAACTCGTTGTTGGCACTTGCATGCAAAAAAAAGAGGCAAAATTAAAATTTTAATATATAGTGTTGAATCAACATGAATGAAGGAGAAAACAAAAGTAGGCAAAAATAACTCTCAAGTGGGAGGTACTTAAGGCTAGACTTACACAATGTTTCAAAGATGAATCGTAATATGTGTTTAAACTATGACTGTTGCTTTACTCTCAGCACGTGGGTTAGACTTTGAGTATGGAACAAGAACTTAGCCTGTTTTCAGAAGCTGCATTCTTAACAAATTATCGATAAAATGAAAGCATTCAGTGAAACTACTTTTTAACTGCTGTGTCACACCATTACAGATGGCCATACATAGTACAGCGTAACACTCGTAACAACAGTTCTTTTAGCTCATTCTTTAACACGGTTTTGAATTCTACCGCTTTTACTTGGAAAATATTACTGGGAGAAGCACCGTCCTTGCCGGAGCTCGGCGGCAAGTCTGAAGCACAGCTCCGCCAGCACAGCCTCAGTGCTGGGGGGCTCCGGGCGCTCCGCCGTGAGCAGGTGGGCGAGCGAGGCGTGCACTGCAGGGCAGATCGCGCAGCTGTAAGGTGCGGAATTCCCCTCAAAAGGATCGGCACGTCTTTGAAAATGAATTCAGCACTGAAATAAAAGAGATTTCGGACACAGGGGAAGAAAACGGCATTTGATTAGTTTTGAATTAACCTTTTTGTGTTTGTTTTGTCTCCATTCCCCTCCCACCCCACCTTCTCACCCCCTTTCCTTCGAGAGATGGTTTTCAAGACAGAATGCAGGGGATGTTTTAATCTTCACAAGGTGGTGGTGGACTGTTAGAATAAACTCTTCAGTGCAGCTTGCTTCCCTGCAAACACTGAGCAGGCTGGAAGCTGGTGCATCTGGAACGTTAGATTCTGGATGCACAGTGTTTCCTCAGTATCTATTAGGATTATTTTCTCCTTAGTATGCTTGCAGTAGATTCCTATGACTAATTATTTTTCGTTGTATATTTTTGTGGATGGTGACAGCACACAAATTAGGAAGAATGCCTACAAGGCATTCAGTGCTCCAGTGCTCTAAGGATACTTGCAGGTTTGCAGCACCTAGCAGGATTTGTCATTATGTAAATGCTACACAGTATTCGTATTTATTAATCCATTGACTCTGTGAATGAAGATCCTGAGATTCTAATCTTTCCTTATATTCTTAAACTTACTGTTATGAACAATTCAAAAGTCAGTTAAAACCTGAGCAGATGCCTCCTCCAATTTTTTGGCAAGTGCCTCAGAAACTACAGTAGATGCTAGCTAGTGTTGATAGGCCACGCAAAAATAAATTATCTGCAAAGCACTTTCAGAAGTTCTTGTTTTATTTTGCAACACCAGAGCTTCCTCTGCTGTTGCTGATCAATGTGAATAGTTTCACAGCAGTGAAAGTCAGCCAAAAAAAATATTTCTCTTTTGCATCTGATAAAAATTTTATTGCCATATCAAACTCCAAATAAAACTCCTACTCTTTAACCAATTCCCGAAGAACACAAATTAATTTGGGTTTGAATAATACCCCCAAACTATTAAAGCTGCCAACTGAAAAAGGAACAGATAATTAGGAGATGACAACAGACAGCACAAAGCCAACAGAGGAATAACTGGAACACAGCTAGACAGCAACATTGGCCATCTAATCCATTAACAGCCTCCTATAATTATGTTTTGCTTTTGCATTAAACTGGTATAAGCACAAAAAGACGTTACTGAAGTTTTAATCTCCAGCAAAAGAAATCTCCTCCTGCCTAACAGCACGCAGCGCACACACAAATGTGACTTCAATTAGCACTACCGTAAATTTTAATTTAGCACTTGGTAGGAGCATTCAGCAATGCATGTAAGAAACAGGGGCTGATGCTCCATTAAAGACATTCCATATGATTATCCCATTGATCCATTGATCCCTTGATTCATATTTGTGGGCTGAGTAGGAGGGGGAGGATTTAGGAATTTAGAGCTCATGAAAAACACCAGAAGACTTTCCTGCCCCCAACCCCAAGTCTTCTACTCCTTCACCTGTAGCTGCGCTTTGCCTGTTATGAAGGTGTCACTGTCACCTCCACAGTGCCGAGGGACTGAGCTCTCCTGTTTCTGTGCAGGCTGGGACATCATGGCTGGCATCCCCACGCTGCCCAACCAAGCCCCTGACCCAAGGCAAGTGGAAAGCAGCTACAACCCGCCCAGTGTCCTCTTTGCCCATTTACTGACCTTGATTTTTGTCCCATGGACAAATGTCTTCTGTAAGTATGACCCCAGGGACATTTTCATTTCTTGCAAAGATGACACACAAAGTCTCCAGTATCCGGCTCCACCACGGTGCAATTGGTTTTCCTTTTCTTCAGGATTAGCCTGAGTAGCATGCAAGTTTAGCTCTACCAGCTGGCTGTGATTTGGGTTTAGCACATTAGAGCACCAAGAAGTTGTTTGTTGTTGTTTAAAGTTATTCCCTGGTGGCAGCACTTATTTGTGTTTAAACTGCAGATGCCCGCGCTTATACAATTTGCATTGTTTAAAATGTCACTATTATTTGCTTTTAAAAATTCCGCTAGGTTTGACAGTGTATCCTGTGATTTATAGTACAGCCCTGTGCTATGCCATTTTAGTGAGAATTTGAAACAGGGCCCTGTGGTTTTTTTTTTTCCCCCTTTTGCTGTTTGTTCTGCTCTTTAATTACATTCATATCAGCTACTTTGAAGTTAATGAGACTGTTGGGATATGTAAAAGAGAATCCTGTATTGATTTCAGTCCTAATATCTTATCTTTGCATCTTTCTCTTCCTGCATATAATGTGTTCTGACTGAGTCACAGTTGCTGACATGTTGTGATGGGTGCAATAGCTTTGGCCTGACTTTGTTGTACAATCCAAATGTAAGAGGAAATAGATAAACACAAAATGCCGTTTTGCTTTTTCATTTACTCATTAAACTTGGCATATAAGGAGTATAATTTATTAAAGTTGCTAGGTTTCATACGCATCCTAGGTTATTAAAAAATATTTTTTCCTGTTTCTTTAAAAAAATCCTTCTCCTGACTTCTTGTCTCCTTCCTCTGCTCAGAAAAAAAGAAAAAAAGTAGTATAGAACATGGCAGGTGATAATTATGAGGTTAGGATATACATCAATCTATGCTAAGATTCAAGGCCAAGTTAGCACTTGAGTTCAGGAAGAAAGCAAGTGAAATGTTTAATTTGTCTTATGACCATCGACGAGAGCTAGGTTCTCTCATACAGTCAGAAGATCACAGAGGATGATCTGCTGATGTTAAGTGTACAAGTCTTCCAACACCAGCTGCTCACATAACTGTTTTGGTGCCTGGAAAAGAATTTCGTAAAGTGTAGCTAAGCAGTAACATTTCATCTGGCATTTTTTTCATCCAAACTTACTCAAGACTCACTTTACTGTTTTGGAGCTGTTTCCAAAGTTGAACCCTCTGCATAAGCTCAGGTTTCCCTTCTCCACTGTCCGGTGGAAGTCCCTGCAGAGATGTTACTGAGAAGCTTTTGCTCTCTTCCAACTGCCGGATTTGGGTGATTTTTTTGTTATTGTTTGGCAAATCAGAAATGCCAGAGACCAGGAGCTTGGCAAACATCCGTTCCACTCCACAACCTCATTGACCAACGGGAAGTGAGTAAAAACTAGTCACATATTTTTAAATGGAAGTCTTAGTAGGCTGCCTTTCAATTTTACCATGCTATTGCCATGCACGCTCACTCAAAAAAAACCTGTCTTATTAAATTTTGGTTTTCTCTCATTTACAATTAAAACTGTCATTTGCACTTGTGATACCAGACCATTTGGAGCTGTGCAAGAAGGCTGTCTTGGCAGCAAAGCATCCTCATGTTCAGCTTGGTTTCTGTTTGCACGGCATTGCCAAATTCACCCGAAACTGATTAAAACAACTTGGGCAACAGAATTTCATCCTGTTTCCCACCAGAAGGTTGCATTTAGATATGAAATAGGATCAGTAGTGCCTTTCGTTAGTGCTGACTCTGAAATGTGTAATGACACCTGAGGCCATGTTATACTCCCGGTATTTTGCCCAGATCACTGTGAGGCTTATTGTACCTTTGTAAGGCATCCGCTTGCATTTCTTGTATTAGAAAACTCATGAACCTGTGTTAATTGCTTTTCTAGAGTATAGTTTGAGAATTAAAATGCAGCAATAAGGTTTACAAAGTTCTCTCCTCTCTGCAGAAGTGCTGCAGGGGTGCCAGGATCCTGTACAGCAACATATGAGCAGAGCCAAGAGATGGCAGGACTGTAGGTGTCTCTAACAATATCTTGTTATATTCTCGGTCTAGTAAAAGATTTAGGGATATTTTCAACCTGAAATAGCCAAGGATTTTTTTGTTCTGTTTTTACAGAGTCATGTTCTAATGCACATATGCATTGAAATGCTTTGCAATATTGGAATCTAAAAAAACCCTAAGTCCCAAAGGGTATATTATACCCAAGGTTTGAAGGAATGTAAATGTATAGTCAAGTTCTTTTCTTGAATATTCCAGTGGCATTTTCAACTTCTTTGTCTTTTTTGCACTGAAATTACCTGTAGTTGAGAACAACCTAATTAATATTGTAGGAGAAGAGAAGCAGGATGTTTGCAATCAGGTTCAAAACTAAGTGCAGAAATCACCTGGTCTTAACATGAGAGTGTAGTTGGGCTTCTCATTACATCTGGAGGAACTATTGCAGTAGTTAGACCATCTGTGAAGTTCTCTGTAACCTCGTCAGGAGCGATGCTACCAGTTAATCTTATCCAAACTTCCTTATCTCGCATGAGGATGCTTTGCCCCTTGGTGCCTGGGTTGCTGGGCCACAGCTTGAGGGAAGAAGCTGCTGCCTTGCAGCTGAGTCTGGCAGTGGCTGTGGGTTTCCATTGCTGCTGAATCACCAAGCACAGGATGGCTCCTTCCTTTGGAGTTAGGCTCTGGGCATCTTCTGCTGAGCAAGGGAAGGAAATGAAAGTGGAATGGGAAAAGGGGAAGGGAAAAAGCAAGAAAAGAGAAACAAAATAGAAATACAGCAGATAAACTGCAAAGCCTTGCAACAACTCGTAGTTTTCATGCATTGTTCATCTGTGTTGCGGTCTGTCCACAGAGCTATCACTTCCAGAGTTTGTTTCTAAAGACACTGCTGGTCTTGCTGTTACCCTATCAAATCATGTGAATTAGAGTTAGAAAGGCTGTCCAAAGGTTGGCAAAAGTAAGGTTCTGAAAGCAAGCTCATTTGTTGTCCTTTCATCATCACTCATTAGTCACTCCTATTTCCTTATGAATGTGAAGTTTTCCTCCAGCAAAATGAAGCAGCTTCAAATCCCAGAAAAGGCAGTATTGGTTGGAAACCAGGGTAAGAGTTGCTATATTGCAATCTATCAATGTTTTGCTGCCAGAAATATTCCACACGTTGAATACTGCATGTTCAGTGTAAGCTGCACGATAAGTCCAATGTAGAAGACCAGGCTGTAAGGGAGGACAAGCCTCTTTCATCCTCTGCTGTTTGGCTCAGTAGATCTCTTGAAATGTCACTTCAGTGATTTCCGTTTCCTTTGCTCCCCTGCAAAATGATATTTCCCATCTTCCAAAGCTCTTTGAGATGTCTGGGAAAAAACCTCTACACCAAGTCTTCAGTATTTTTTTTTATTACATATATACACACTTGCCAAACTTATTTGGCCAGTGTAATATTTTAATAATTTCCTTTACTGCAGATTTCTGTGAATTCATTGTAATTGCTAAACCTCTGTGTTCTCCTATTCACCAAAAAAAAATCCGCTCTCGATAGTCCTGTGTAAAAATGAACTTTATTCATCCATTTTATTTTTTAAAAAATTCAAATAAGATTATGTCTACTATAATTCTATCTGTAAAAAGTGTTTTGGCATCTGCTTTTAGAAAAAGTTTAACTGATCTATTAATCTTTTCCTAAACTCAAGTCTTTCCTACACCATTTTGCAGTAAAAATATATTTCAACACAGAAGTGAAATTCCCTAAGTGCAAAGTGTTGTTTTATTCTGTAAAATTATGTTGTCAAGCAATGACAGAAAAAAATTTCCCCAGATAGACAGAAATGCTGCAATGGCCCAATTTATTTCTATTCTAAAATATGGATTTTATATATCATTAATCATATTTTTGTTATGAAGTGGCAGGAAGCTGGCCTAAAAGTCTAAAATAAAATATACTTCATTGTCACGAGGAAATCTACTCACCACCTGAACTGCTTAGGATTTTGATTCCTATAGAGTGAGTACGAGGCACTTCAGGCAAGAAAAATTATGACATAATTGGCAGAAGTCCCATCTCCAGATGGAGGAACTTCTAAGACTGACACATTAGCCTCACATAATTTATGTTATGGGAGAAATAAAATAACTGAACCCCCCTCTGATTACTCCACCCAGAAGCAAGGTTTAAGCAGGCGTGTTCTTTGAATTAAACCCAAATTCTTCCCTGAAGTCTTCAGCAAATTCAGAAAACCATGTTCTGGAAGATACACAAAGGGCAATTGCTGCAGTTAAGCCTAAGCTGTAGGACCCAAGAGTGTTTTGCAGAGTTATTAGAGATTTGCTTCTGCTCCTCCAACTACATCTTACCTCCTGCTCTCCTAATATCTGGGTAGCTACCAGTGTCTATTTATACTTACGACTCTTCCATGTAGTAGAAGAAGATTATTTCTCAGATGCGGAATGGCAGCATAGAATAATGAAGGAACTTGTTAGGGAGAGGGAATTGAACATGTATCTCAAGCGCTAGACCTTACTCTCTCCTTTAGGCAGCAGCTGTTCTGGCTTATGCAGAGCTTGAGCTGTGTAAGACCAGCCTGCCAATGCACAGTGATGCAGAGCACTTGTGAGCCAAGCCAGCTGGATGTGTCTGTGCAAAACAATATGCTTACCAACAGTGGAGGTGGCAGGCAGGAGGAGTACTTGAACTAGCTAGGAATTGTGATGATGGATTAATGAAATGTTCCATTCTCATATAGCATCTTTTGGGGATTGCTCAGAAGATGTCGATTTTCTTCCCACTTCTGATTCTTCTTGGTCACAGAGAATACAAACCAAAGTGGAAGAAATACGAATATGAAGCCACGAAGGGTTGGGTAGCATCTTTTGATACATGTTGCTTTTCTAATATTCTGTCTTCAGTAAAGGCTGCGCTTGGTTTTGTTCAAAACAGTCACTGGAGAAGGTGTAAAAATTTTTCACTAGCACTCGATATCTGGATGCCAGTGTCTCTCACACTTAGGTAATAAGGCATATTTCATTGGCAATTGTGAAATCAGGGCTTAGCTAATTTGTTAACTAATTTAAGAAATAATTAAGGTGCTAGCTTGCCCCAATATCCGTGCAGATATGAAAAGAGATGGCTCTGAGTATATGCTGCTGCTTACAGGAGGCACTAATATTGGGTGAGAGGCCAGAAGTGATCCCCCAAAATCTACTGTTTGCCTGCTGCCAACATGGCAGTCTTGCTGTTGAATACAGTCATTAGAGTTTAAAAAGGAATTTCCTTGTTCCTGCTCACTGGCCTCTGAAGTATCAACTGTTCATATGAATTTATATGAATGTCCAAACTAAAGGTGTGACATGCTTTGTCTGCAAAGTGGCAGGAAGCTGGCATTCTGCCTAACTTTCTCTCCATTCCCAGCTTTTATGTGGTAAAGAGATTTACAGGGTTTTCAGTTGCTGTTTTTTCATTCCTGTTTGGTTTACTTTATTTTTTAAAAAAATTATTTAATTTGTGGTCTTAGCTGAAGTGTGACGCCTCGGATTGGAGGGTGCGAAGGGTTAACGGGACAGCTTTGGTATGCCCCACTGTGGTAACCTTCACACCAGCTGTAAACTCTGTGCTTGTCTGCAGCCTTCCTAGAGCTGTGGTGCTCAGCCACCCCCTGTTCCTCTATCCTCTGTCTGACATCGACTGGCATGTGAAATTCAGAAGATGTTTCAAATTCTGAGGGTGTTTCTGACACACCATCACAAGTGGGATGAGGAGTGTAGTATGAAGGCAGAGCCAAGGTCTTTTGGGTTTGAGCCTGGTAAGAGAAAGAGGAAAGGAGGAGGAGAACGGGCACAACTAGAGAATGGGCACTCCTCTGACTAATAGGGGTTTTAACAACTACTTTGGGAACCACCTGTGATTTTAACAGCCAGTTCCACTCAACGGTACTGAACTGTCTCCAGAAAGCTTTGGCAAACACCTTTACAGAGGCATTTGTAGGATAAATAGTAGATTTTTTTTTCTCTAACACCACAGTTTAGAAATTGGCTTATGCCCTGAAACTTGGAAGATTTGTACTCCCTCCAATTGTCTGTTTATTGTAATAATATTTTATTTTTAACTCTTGCTGTTGTGATTCTTGTCAGCCACACAGCTGTCTGTTCTCTTTTGAAAATGGTGTTTAGCTCCTTGGTCTCTTGGAGAATAAAGTTGGAAGATAGACCATTGTGTTCTTTAAGTGATCCTATTGATGCAGAAGTTTCTAAAAATAAGGTTTATTTCACTGTAACTGATTGGTCATTGCTAGCTCTGCTGACATATCTCAACTCTTTTCTATCAATTTCAGCAATTTTATTTTTATAACGTAACTCAGAAGAGATGCGAAAGGTATGAGCTAATGATCTGGCTGGTCAGGTCTTCTGAACATTTGGTCTGCGTTGTCGTATACTGCTAGACTGGATGATACAGTACTACGTAGGGGTCCTATTGTCCTATTATTATTCCAGCAAAGATTTACTGAAAGATCCTCCACTCTTGGAAGAGGACTCCTTTGAAGCGGATCCTTTAAATGTAACTCTGTGTTTGCAGAATTAAACTGTGGTCTGAAATAGGGAATATCATTCTCTGTTAAATTCTGATGTTCAAATATATGTAAGAGTTAACCCTGCCTTCAACTGTAAAATGCATTTCTACCTGGTAATAATTATCAGAAATGTGAGCTATCTAGAAATCTAAGGAGCACACACTGTATCTGTGTTGCATGACAGCAATCAGAGTTTCAGGAGTTATCTACATACAGTGTGAATCTACTTGCTGCTGATCTAAACAAGACATGAGCAGAGCAGGTTGCAAGACTTTTCTCCATGAAGTGAAGGGCACGAGGCCCTTGCAAGGTCATGTATACCTCACTCCTGTGCTTGGGTGGTGAATAATATACCTCACACCACTTGGGTGGTGAATAATGAAATGTAACAAGGCTGGGTGAAATGCACTGAGATGTTTGTTGTAGCCCAGTGAGATAGCCCTCACTCAGTATATTTGATACCAGGACAAATTTGTCTTTTAAAAGTGGAATCTTGGTCAGGCACTGCATGTGTACTCTGCCGTTGGTTTTCTGCAGTATCTGTAACATGGAGTGTGTTATTGAGGGTTGCTCTTTTATTCTCTAATCAGGTCAGCTCTGTGCAATCCCCCAAAGATACTGTGACTCATGCATTTGTGTTCTTGCTGTAGCTCAATTTAAGATGAGTTGGAGTCTAATTCTCCTAGTTGTTAGCCTCTTTGGACACATTAAAGCCTGGGTGGGATTAGCACTCAGTACAGGAACTTTCATACTGCCTGCTTGAATGATCCTTGAGCTCTTACTATCTACCTTCCTGCAGCCTTTTTCTTCTTCTTTTTTCATTGCTTGTAACTGTGTAAAGCTGGTAATGCATACACTGAAAACTACCAGGAGACCTCTTGTGAGCCTGATTAAGGGAAGACTCAAAACTTCTTTGAGATTAGTTAAAAGTCTGATCAACACGTTCCCCCATCCAAAACAGCAGGAATTTTAATTAAATCATTCTGCATTAATGTTTAGGCACCTGGGCTGTTCTTTATTGCTGTGTCTGTCTGTCATTTGGCACTTTACTTTGCTTAAAATTGATGAAAATTAGTTTTATGTATGGCAAAAATGCATAGAATTTTTATGTAAAGTAAAATTTAATGTATGGATAGTAGATAGTAGACTCGGAGTACAAGGAATCCTGGGAGTCAGTTCTGTACATGAACTTGCTTGTTGGGTTTTGGAGGACAAAGCTGCTACCCGCTCCTTCCAAAAAGGAGTCACACCTATTTCATTCAAAAGTTCAAAATGATGCACTTCCCTGCGACTGAAAGGTCTAGGAGGAAGAAAACATACAGTTAGTACTCTTGGCACTTTTATGATACATTATTTCTTCAGAAGCTTTGTACAAACATTAATTCGTTAAGCTGATTACTTCGCCAGGGTCACTTGACCCTTTGCTTTCAGTTCTAGAGCTGATGCTGTTACTGAATTGAACAGCCAAACACACTCAAAACATCCCACAGAAATAACATCCAGTGAACCATCAACCTGTTGGATGAAGATGTATACTGCGTAAAATTTAGGGGGTTATTAGAACCGCTGGAAACTGTACACAATTCCTCTAACAATGAAGAGGAGGTAACAGGATGACAGAATGGAAAATGATTTTCCATTTGCTCTCTGGGATGACACTAATAACCCTGTTATTTTCATGAGGCCGGTTTTGTTAGAAATTCTATTCCAAGGGCACAACTGGCAACAGCTGTCTCTAGTATGAAGTGTCTCTTTTACTGCATTTAATCCTGTGGTGTCTTAAGCTAAATACATTACACATTCAAAGTGTATTTCTACATACAGTCTATAAAGAGTAGGGAGCACCTCAGCAGAATGGCTGTCATTTATGTTATTATGTTATTGTTGTCCTCCTCCATGCTAGACAGACTGCATTGTACTACATGTGCCCCGAATGAGAGGAAAAACATTGTGCTCAAAAAGCATTTATAGTATAAGTTAAAAGAAAAAAAAAAAAAAGATAGGCTGAGAAAAAAAGGAATAGTTGGGAGAGCAAACAAGCAATAAACCTGACAGGCAGAGGTCCTAGTACGGTAGCTGTCAGACTGTTACCACTTTGCTTACAGTGCCGTGATAACAATCTTAAGGCAGTTTTATCAGCTCCTTCCACAAAGACACGCAGTGCTAGATCAAAAAACAATGTCAAAGTGCTGCAGTTTTCTCTTTTAAACTTGAATGCTTGTGCCCTAAAAATACAAGCTATGCTTGAAGATCTTTAGTCTGTCTAAACCGGTTGCAAACTCATGGGAGCAGAGAAAATGACAGCGGCTCCTTCACACGTTGGCTGTGCTGACAAGGAAGAGGAGTACTCTGCGATGCTGACCTGTGTGGCTGGGGGCTGATATGCTGATTAGTGACTTTTTTACCAGCTTTGCCAGCACTCTGGTCTGGGCTCTCCCTCTTCCTGGGGTCAGGAGGAGGCATGCTCTGATCTTGGAGCAATGCTCAGGAAATGGCTTAGCAAAGGCAAAGAGGCCTCAATGAATTTCCATGTTAGAGAAGACTCTGAAATCAATACCCCAGCCCAAATGAATGGAGCTATTCATTTTGATGGGGTGTGGGTGGGGAGAGGCTGGGATCTAAAAAAGCCTGCCAGATTTTGTAAAGGCCCTGCACTATTCCTTGAAATGTGTGTCTAACAGCCCTGGCCAGCCCCTTCCGTGGCAGGGAGGTACTAGTGGCTTGTGACTTGTGGCACTTTTTCCACTGTGCCTCTAATGATACCTGCTTTTCCTTATAATCTCATCTGAAGCTGACTGTGCCTTCTTCACTGACAGCCTGTTGGACCTCTAAGCCCCTCGTCTCCTTTCCCTCGCCCCCTCACTTGACTTACAAGTCCAGAGCAGCACTCCCACTCACTGAAAGAGCCTTGCTTCTGTTTTCCCAAAACACTGGTCCTCTTCTGATCTGTTTGAACACCACTTTCTCTCTCACCTCTCCATTTCTTTCAACAAAGCGTATTTACCCTCTGCCCCTTGCCTCACCCTGCCCTCTTGAGACCTCCAATCCATTAATGTCTATCACTTTTTTTGTCACTTTCAGCATCCTCTCCCTCCTGTCTGCTCTCTTATGTGACCTCAGCTATTGCTTCCCTCCACTTCACTCTTTCCTTGATCCTCAGCTCTTTCTTCACTGTCTCCTCGTAAAATCTGCCCCATGAACCCACTCAGCCCAGCTTCACAACAACAGCTATCACCACATTGCGCTTGTCATCTTTCCTATTGGTTTTGCTTCTTCCTCCCTATACATATTCTCGCCATCACATAAATGCAGGAAACGCTTTCCTTGAATTGTCCTGTCACTCATCTCTCCTTCAGATCCTTTTCTGAAATTTCCTTATGTTTTGATACAAGCAACATTTAGGGTAGAAAACATATACTGTTCTTCTAAATGTCTTTATGTGTATTATTCTTCCTCGTCCTTTGTCATCTGTCGATTATTTTGGTGTGCTCCTTCGTATTTGAGTAGCATATTCTTGTTGTAACGCAAAAAAATAACAGTGCGTAGATGCATCCAGCCAAGAGAGCTAAGTCTTTTTGTTTTTTCTTGCTGTCTGAACAGAAAGAAGGTACTATACTTTACTCTCCTTCTAGGAAACAGTATCCCCAGTTTGCTAATTTGTCTATCAGCCTGATCATGTACAGCTGCTGGTGGTGGAGATGGCACACTGATTTTCCTCTAAATTCAACCCAAACTGTGATTTCTGTAAATACCTGTGCTCTCCACAGTTTTGCTCAGAAATCTGTTCAAAAGGTTCTACATTGTCTTTTCCATATTAGCAAATGAATTAATACTGCCAGAAGCTGATGATTCCTGAAGAGAGAAGGCACAGTAGGGAATCACTGTCTATCATGTCTCCAGTTGGTTATAGTTTTAATATCCTTGAGACATTACCAAATTTGCTAACAGTATTTAACAGTAAGTCCAGGAAACAAATGCAATTTTCTCTGCCCCTAACAGGTTTATTCGGCAGAACAGCAGTAGCCTGGAAAGGGTTAACGAAGGCTTATCTACCTGCAAAAACTGTGGCTGCAGCCCAGGAAGGATGCGGGGACAGGTGAGTTTTTTAATCTGGTCCTTCTGAGATGCATCCCTGCAAGAAGTCAACCTGCTCAGGGAAGGTGTGAGGCTGTGGCAAGGAAGGCCACCTCTTTTCCTTGTTGTAGCAAGCTTCAAACACTCTTGCCATTTATTGTTTGTTGTTTTTTTTAGTTGTTATTTTGTTTTGTATTAAGTACTACCTCTAGTTTATTTTTATTCTGCTGTATTTGCCATGATCAAACTTCCCTGAGTCTTTACTGTAGAAATACTTCTAATTTATTAACTCGGGATGAGTTTCACAGTATTTCAAATACTTTACCAGGCACTCCAAGTATTTATTTCTTGCTCCCTTTTCTGGAGTTTGTACCAATTCCACTTTATTTATCCTTAAACAAATACATGTAGGATTTATATACATTTTTAGACTTATTTGGAACCTTGGGGTTTTTGACTATTTCCCAGAAAGCTGTCATTAAGTTTCAACCTGGAGCTGGTTCAGGAGCAAACTCTTTTTTCCCTTCTAAAAAAAACCCTTGTCCACAAGACCTTACAGCAAAGGGACTGGAAGTGCATTCCTCCTAGAAAGAGTCTTAGTAGCTAAACTTTGGTTACAGTACTTGCTAGGAACATTTAGCTGAGTTGGCATGAAAAAATAATATTACATGAAATGATGTAATCATAAACTTGAAAATAATTCTTGCTTTCTACTACTGAGGCTGGAAAAATGAGCAGTGAGAAATAATGCTGATTACAAGGACTGTAGAATAAGCTGTGGAGCTCCAGGAAGAAGTCTTGATTAAAGACAGCATTAAGCTCCAAGGAAAATGGAGACTTGGAAAAATCTTTCAAAACTTGTAACTTGAGACTGTTTGCTTTTATGGAAGGGAAAGAAGATGGATGATGCTTGAACTATGCCTGAAATAAAAGAGCCTTTACCCTTTGCTTCCGCTTAAAGCTTTTAAAATTTTCCTGAAATACTGCAATTGTGCTTAAACATATATTGGCTTTTGAAACCTGACTAGTTTCAGGAGGTTCTTTGTCTTAATTTTAGAAGATTTGTGCTTGGTTTCTTACATCACACTCCCATATTATAAAAAAAGGAAGACGGAGTAAATTTTGTTAACCTCTCAACCCAGGGATTACGGAAGGTCTAAAACTAGTAAAATGTTTCAAACAAACAGAGAGAAATTAGTTTCAAAATGAGGAGGCTTAAATATTTCTGCTTTCAAAGCCACACCTCATGAAGATGCTGGTCCAGCTCTTCCCTCTTTGAGGCTTCGTTCTAGCTGCAGCTCTGGCTGTTGTATCGTTGTACCTGCTGTTCTTGATGCATAATAACTTGAAGAGCTGGAAATAGCTATGACAGTACAGGAAATGATGGAAACATCAAGTCTTCATACCCAAATCTCAGCTGTATCTGCTTCTTCACTTTATAACTGGTATGAAGGCAGCTTTCTGAACAGCCTGACCTTCCTCGCATCTGACTCTGCGGTCCTGTTGGAGTTCTACCAGGGACAGCAGGCTTGAGCCTCCAGTCTTCTACCTGAGATGCACTTATCCATGCGTCAGACAACATTTTGCTGTTCTGATCTGTGCGCTATACTTTATGGTGTTTGCCATACGTACATTCACATCACTAGAGAAAAATAGCTACAGGCAGTAAATCGGATATCCCATTCCTGGTAGACCTTGCTGCTTCTCGCTTGGGTGATTAAAGAGTTTCTCCTCCCTTTCCTCCCTGTAGACCTTCTCTCGGCCACCGCTGCCTCTGGCCAGGAGGGCAGTGAAGGTCTCCTGTGTCCTCGTCCACACCATAGTGGTTTCTCTTTGAGTGAGCTCACTGTCCTGAAAGCAGAGCACCTGCCAGTCTCTTCTTCCTGCCAAGCAGGAGCACGGCACAAGAAGTGCATTGGAGCAAAGGGGAAGTCCCTGTGTGTTGACTGTAAGAAACACAAATTGTAACTCTCCACTCTCTGAATTAGTATTCTTACAAAAAAAATGAAAAAAGATCTCATGGCCTGGTACAAATTTACTTTTTTTTTGTGTAATGTATAGATCAGGCATATTTGGAGAAATGTAAAAGAGAAAAAAAAAAAAAAGAGCTATATTCAGGTGCCAGTGAGTGGCAGCTTAACTGAAATATTTGTAGTAGTCCAGACAATGACAGTAGCATTTACACTTTGATCAGCACCTTTTAATCTCTCCTATGATAAATTAAAAAGATTTGTCATCTTCATCTCCAGCTACTGGAGTTGCACCCAATCTGGTGCCCAGATGACTTCAGTCTGGTGTCCTGTCAACTTTAAGGAAGTTTGACTCCGAGACTGTTTTGTTGTAAGAGTCTAGGTCACAGAAAAGCAATACAGATTTTGGATGAATTTCATTTTGATCTCTGGAGATCCAACAAGCTAATCGTGACTGTGAATGCGGCCAGTTTATAGAGAAATTGTCCCATGTGCTGATACAATGTCCAAATCTATTCAGTGGCATCAAAGGGATATTTGCAAGGAAACAAGAAAGGAAGTAAAGCTTAAAACAACTCTGAAACTTGTACACATCTAAAAGGTTTTGGACCTGTTACGAACTGCTGACAGTTTTGCCACTGTGGTCTGCGTGAGAGTAGTCAAAGGTGGTGGAAGAAATCGGAAATGTAAGACCAAAGCAGAAAAAAGTTTGCCTAGGTCTAATGAATTGGAAATTGGAAGGATATCATGTCCATAAGCACATCTTCATTATGTGCATTGAGCATGCCAAAGACTGAACAGAATGGCACATGTTGAATGAATGGAGAATAGCAGTGCCTTACTTAGCAATCCTAAAAAGCAGGTATCACCTGAGCTGGGAAAAATAAATTATTTGGCTGTGGCTGAATTGCAAAAGAAACTATATATATCTGGCCATTGCTCAACACATTATGGGAGAAAACAGCAACATGAATGTTCTTCAGAAACTTTTTTTAAATTATTATTTCTAGGAGAGAATGGGGACTATCTAGTGTCCTCAGACATTGTCTCCTGTTCTTATACCTGTAGACTTCCTGTATTATGTTCTTCTGGTCTGTAAATGACTTACTCATGCCCTCTCTCGAAATCATGTCAAATTGATCTGATTTACTCTTAAGTCCAGATAATAAGCCTTGTAAGAGGAGCAACCATTTGACTTTACTTTGGCTTTAGTAAGATATTTGACATTCTTGAGGGCATAAATTTCATTGCCTTAAGATGATACTATGAAGAAATGGGGGCAAAACTGTTCTCAGGGAATGATGATCAGTTCCCTGCCAAATGGAGGAATATGCAAAGCATAGATGAGATTTGAGATGAGTCTTGTTCTGCTTGATGGCTTTCCTTAGTGAGGGCAGGCAGTTAGGTGATGAAGTAGAGAGAGTCCTTACTGCAAAGACAGCAAACCAGAGAGGAGAGCAAGCACTTCAGAGACAAGCTTTGGATTCAAAATGATCCTGAAGAACTGACGATGTGATCTGGAGGAAGCAGGATGCTTTTCAACAAAGGCAAGGAAGAAGAAGATCACAGCACCAGGAGTAATCAGTTGCAGGAACAGAGAGTGCAGAACTGGGTAGGGAGCAGTGTGTCGAGGGATTCATACTTCAGGCTTGGCATGGTCTCTGGGTGGCTGAGTTCAGAGGGTGTTAGGTTTCTAACCTCGTGGTTACTTGTGTGTATTGTAGCTGCTGTGGGCTGTGTTCTCAGAAGTATTTAGGGACCCATCAACTGAAATTGGTGAGAATTTCACTTTTTAAGACTCTGAATCCCTGTTCCTCATCTGCAAAATGCAGAAGATAGTATTTCCCTCCCTGGCAAGTGTGCAGTTAGCATAAATACATTAGAGATTGTAAAGAATTAGAATGCTTCAGTAATGGGGATCATATAAATACTTTAGAAAAATCTGTTTCTCTTTCCTCATTGCACCTCTCTACATTTCAAATTAGACTAAAATAATCCAATATAGCTTTCTCATCCCTATAGTATTTTATTCAGGCATTTACATGCTTTACAGTGCTTATATTGGTGCTTTTTTGCTTTAGGGCATGACATGTGTAGCATTGTCTGAGAATTGGGGATAAAATGGGACAGAAAAGCTAAACATGTGGATACCAAAAAGGTTTCCTCACATCGCTAGTCATTGGAAGACTCCCAGAACTTTATCTTCTTATATTTAACAGTCTGCTTTTCTTACGTCTTCATAAAATATCTCAAGTTGGACAGGACCATAAGGATCGAGTTCAATTCCCAACTTGTGATAAATACTTCAAATGTGGGATTTCTCTTCCCAAATTACTTCCAATTAAACCTCTACCAACCACCATTTGGGAGTATGCATGTACACTTTTAAGCGTTGTCAGTTAAATCCTTGCTAGGTGCAAACCTCATCTCAGACGGCAAGAAGCACAGACATATTACAGGAATATACAGATATATATATATGTCTCCTTGGATTATACAGTGAAAGGTTCAAGCAGTTCCATGTGTGGTTCTTCAGGAGGGTTCGAATCAGCAGAGGACACTCAGTTATCTAGTGAGGAGACCTAGTGAAGAGAACAAAACAGATGGACAGAAAGTCTGTCTTAAGTATTTCCAGAACAAGACCAGATAAACGTTGCAAAAATAAATGAAAGAATCTGTGCAAAGCTGGGAGAAAATGCTATGAGAAGCCCAAATCCATCTCCTCTTCTTTTGATGTCAGAAGAGTAGGATGGGGAGCTGGACTTGAACATTTTGAAGGACGTTTTGAATTATGGGAGAGTTTGAATTTTGATCCCAATGTCAGTTCCCCAGCTGCTGGGAAGGGATGTAGAATGGTGATAGAACCTGCTATAAAACAGCAGTATCAGGTTTGGATATGAGACTTGCATAGCAGTATGACAAAACGCTTTTACTACTTAGCTGTCTAGTCTTCTGTCCATGACGGTTAACATCAGAAGCAAGGTGACTAATGGTAGTGCTAATAAAGTCCTGGCCTCAGTGGCTCTTTCTATTCAACTCAGGAGAAACAAATTGGACTAAACAAGAGAGGATTTTTATGTGTAATTTCTGGGCGGCAGGAGAGCAAGTGGAATGGCTGAATGTGCTTGAATGTAGAGCCAAAGGGACGAAAGGAAGAGCAAGAGGGAGGGAGAAAAAAGGAAATCGTGTCTGTTTGGTGCTAGACTTGCAGGTGTTGCCCGCAATACTCGAGCAGGAAACAAGGTGTGTGTTGGACAGAAAAGTAAATATTTGTGGTGTTTTGGTTTTCAGGAGGGATGAGAATTGAGACTTCATAAATCTGGTGAAAGAATTAGGTTGCTTTGATGTGGAAGTGGTTCTGGTCTGTAGCAGGACTGACATGTTTTATAGTTTCCAAAATCAGCTTTAATAAATATATGTTTTGCGATGGCCTTGGAGAAAAATATCTTCAGGATTTTAATATTCATAGAGAGGCATGTCTGTGAGGACCCTTCAAATGTGTGTGGGTTGCTAGGGCAGTTTCTGTGCTTGTGACTAGGCTCACTGTTAATACAGCAGCAGACAGAAATCCAGACAGAGCATTCAATGGGCTTTATCTTGTTACTCTACCACACTCCAAGCCTGGTCCTCTGAAGTCTCTTTTAATTCAGTAGTGGCACATCCAGCCACAAGCGAGCAAGCAACAGACCACCAGACACAAGAAGCTACTAAAAAATTTTAAGTTCTTGCCTGTGCTGGCAGGATATAAGGATAGCAAAGCATTGCTCCTGTGTGCTCTAGATTGATTGTGACTACATGTCTTCTAGCACTGTTGGCTACGTAGTGCAGCTGAGACTGCAGCCTCCTGGGAAAGAATTCAAATTCATTGTTATGATAAATCCAAGCCCAGTTACTATGACCTGAGGTCGTACATATCCTGTTCACTGCCCTGACTGCACAAGAAATCCAAGCAAGGCTTTGCAAGAATCACCCCCATGGCTTTTCCAAGTGGGTGTCAGTGTTCTAATGAAGTATGCAATGGTCATCTGCAGTTAAAAGATCAGGGAGGTAAGGGGCAGGATGGACTGCAAGTTCTTTGCAACTTTAAATGGGTTTTAAAAGCAAAAACGTAGTCTTTCAACGCATGGCCCCATTCGTCATTAGGCAGGAGTGTTCTGAGTACTACAGACGAAGGTACTAGGCTGTATTTTCCTTGATGAGCCTGTACAAGGAACAGAAGCTAAGAGCGCTAGGAAGAAAATTTGGAACATCTTAGTTTGCACATATTTTCTGAAGAAAGCTTAGAGAACTTGCCTCACAGAAGTTTCTGCATAAGTCCTGATTTCATAAATATTTCTTCCTTAAACGCAATTTTTGTATCATCTCTGATCTTGAGGCTGGGACGTGTCTGATGTCTGTGGCTGCGTGTTTGTGAATGCTTTTTATGCTTTCCCACTATACAATTGTGAAGTGTCTGAGTGTGCTTTGATTTGCACTATTTTATTTCTTCCTATCCCAATTTTCAACTCCCTTTTGTCCTGAGAAATTAAATAATTTTCTTTTTTGGCAGCAAAGCGACTGCCTTGTTAAAGATGTCTTTTTCAGCTGTGCCTTCTTGCTGCATCCCCCAGGCCAAATTCCCTGTCAGGTCATCCTGTGATGGCACCAGAGCCTACTCAGTAGCCACAGCAGTGTTGTCATTAATGGCAGTGCCAGGGAGGGGACACCGGGGCCAGTGGGCCCCTTGGTGTCCCCAGGGCAGTCTGGGCCATGCCACATGCAGAGTGCCTGTGTTGGGAGGCACAAGGCAGCCAGCAAAGAGCCCACAGAGCAGAAGAGCAGGCTCCTACCGCCAAATATTGTGTCCTTACGCTCTGCGTCTCTCATCAGAAACCCTGCAGCAGAGGCTCAGCATTCAGCCTTTTCATTGCCCTGCCACATCAGCAGAATGTTTTCAGCCCAGGTTGGTAGCCTCCCACACCACACCAGGACCCAACACCTAACCCTAGATGAAGTGAGGGCTTGCTCTCCCCCTGCAGCCTGGCTCCATGCCCCTCCATGTTCTGGAGGGAGGTAGCACAGCTGCAGGAGCAGCATGGCTGGCAGAACAGCCAGAAGGACAATTTGACAGAGCAAACCCTTCCTGTGGCTCCCAAGGAGGTTGCACTGGCAAGCACAAGCTGTCGTCCCATCCTCACCCAGGCATGGCCATGCTGTACGTGCCACAGCCCCTCTCGGGTTGAGTCATTCTGCTCTTGCAGACTTGCTGTTATATTGCATGTTTTATTGCAGCCCCAGTGTCTTACAGGTGAGTCAGGGCTAGCTGTTCTCGTTCTGTCTTGCCTCAAAACATGTGGTCTGGTGAGCAGCAAGGAAGTGCCTGGAGATGTCTGAAAGTGCCCTGCAGGCTTGAGGCATGGGTGCAGATGAGGGCTCTTCAGCACGAGGCTTGTTTGTTGGGACTGTGCTTGGGGAGAGTGGAATGGACAGAGACAGAGAAAAAGGTGGCTCATATCCTTCATACTGTGTAGTAGCTGGGCTAAAATAAGGTGAACAGAAGGCAGAGGCCAAACAGTGCTCATCCTTGGGTGCTGCCAGGCTCCTCAAATCTACTGTGTGTCTGTGGCCCTTTTGGCTAACAGTCCTCTGTGGATGAGGGTAATCCCCATTTTTTGAAAGGATGTGGCAGGCTTCCCCAAGCCCCTTGGTTTGAAACCTGACCCTTGTGCAGTTCTCAGTAAGGACCATCCCACTAGTGAGGTTCTGACCTGGTTGAAGGGTAATGTCTTATGACCCCTGCAAAAGTCACCTTCCAGAGTACCTGGATCACTTCACCAGCAGCACACCTGCCAGCACAACTCCTGGCACGTGCTCACTCCTCAGTTATGAAAAACCCGCAGCAGAACACTTGTCAGACCCATCTGGGCTATATGCTTATACCAACATGCCAGAAAACCGCGGTGTTGACGTGTGTCGTGCAGGTCATGTGCTGCAACAGTGATGTTTCAAGTGATGGGCGTGACTTGCTCTGGCAGTTGGGGCAATGCGATCCCATGGTGAACAGGTAGGACAGCACGTCCTAGTGCACGGAAAGCAGGAAAGATTGACACACAGAGCACAGTTTCCCTCTCTATGAGTTACCCCAGAAGCAGATTAGTGCCTCTTGCTTCTTCCAGTCCCTGCCAGTCCACAAGAGGAAGAAACACAATGTGGGAACAAGATGCCACTGGTATGACTGGATTGCTGTCACCACACAGTCAGGCTGCGTCTGTGAAAAGGGAACACTGCCTGCTCCTTGCACTGTAAGGCTGGAGAGTACGTGTCCCCGGTTGATGCAAATCCTGACTCTAACAAGCTGTGTGGTCTCAGTGGAGACTTTTAACCTCTCTGCACTTCTGCTTCCCCCATGTATAAAATGGGGATAAGTAATAATTAACTGTTCCACAGAGGTGTTGTGTTTTCATGTCCGTAGAGTGCTTTGAAGGGCTAAAATACTTAGCGCTATTGAAGCTTTTCAAATGCAGCTGTATTTCATTGCATGCATAACAGGGAGTGATATATTGGTTTAAAAACATATTTGAAACTCTTGATAATTAGGAAGTCGGGCAATGGCAATTAATGCTTTCAGTCATGGTGTTACTTCTCTTCTCCAAACTATAGCTCATTTAAAATGCTAGCCCTATAATTTATTAGCAATATTTAATACCTCAGTGACCATAAAACTTAGTGTTTTATTACCACTGATTAACATACGTTTGATGTTCTGCCCAGTGTTACACAATCCAAAACAAATTACTCTCAGGAAGCTGCATATTATATAAATACAGAAAAGCAATAAATAATGCATTGGAGAAACATTTTTCTGTGGGTTCTAACATGCCACAATCTCTTCAAATGACTTAGTTTTCTTAGACATTTTCTCAGTCCTCCAGGAGCGTTTGCACCAAAGAACACACTTCACACCTTGTTGGCTGTGACCCTTTCTACTGGTTTGCTGGTGATTCCTGGCATCCTGTCAGCCTCTGATACCACAGGCTACTCATGCCCTACCAGAGAAAACCTGGATTTGCTTGCTGAGAGTGTCTTCAGTTATGATAGTCTCCTTAATAAGCTACAGATGTGTGGGAAACAGAAAAGCTCTTTCATATTCCAGGATGGTTTTTTCCCCTCCTCTCAGTCTGGCATGAAGAAAAGAAGACAAACTTTACAAATTAATTTATTTTTTGTTCACTTGAGCCCATTCAAGGCACAGCTTGGATGAGAGTAAGGGAAGGGAAAGCTGACTGACTTAGGGGTCATGAACTGTTCAAAATCGTTTTTTCCTCAGGTTTTCTTTAGGTTTGATGACGCAGTTGTGATAAGTAAGTGTTGAAAGCCAGAGCCTATCTGTTAGATTTTCACTGATCTTTCACAAAACATCTGTGCAAATATCAATGGTTTCAGAGATTCCAGCTAGGACTAAGAAATCAAAATAAGATCAGTCCAATTATAGAGCTGATTTATACCTGTTCCCTCCCACAGTTTACTTTTCTGATGACCTACAGTTCCACCCCTCCTAAGACCCGAGTCCACATTAAGACCTAGCAGCTGTGTCCAGCAAAAGGCTCAGGTCAACAGTGTGTCCCTTGAGTAGTGCAGACTTGGGCTTCCTCTTCTGTTTTAGAGAGCTAGGACCTGCAATTTGTAGAAAATGAAGGTTTTGCTTTTGTTCAAAGTTGTTGCTTCATTGGGGGCAGGGGAATACAATTGTTTCAGTCAGCTTGTGATTGTTCTGGAGAAACAAGAAAGCAAGTATTGCCTTTGAGAACAATCGTTCTTCCTGTGGCAGTACAGATTGATACTGAAGAGCCTTTGCTATGGACCAGGTAGATACTGCCCCGATACAAAATAAAACATTGCTTTCTGTCCTGAGGAATTTACAGCTTGAGTTTGCAGTGTACAAGTGGGAAACGAGGAAGAATAAACAGGATGATGATGAGCCGAGTTTCTAACTGCTGTAGTCCAACCCTGGTTCAAGCATGGTGAATGGCTTAATGGCTCCTTTCACGCTTCTGCTCAGCCATATGGTATCTGGAAAAAACATCAACCTCAAAAATGTACTGACTGCACACCTTTCATTTTTCTTAAAACTTTCCATTGCACCCAACATATCCTAGCAACAGGAGATTTGGTCATTAGCCAAATTGGGTCAATAACAGATATCTTGTTTCAGTGGCTAACTCAAAATTGGATTAGGTCAAACAAAACCACGCATTTTCCTTCTTTTGGCAAAACACCAAAATGAGAAAATTTTTGTAGGAGTCAAGGCGGATGGCAAACACGAGGACTTATATCAGTTTTCAACTATTTAGCTTGCTTTCTTGTTCTTACATAGAGCAACCTTTAAATGAAAATGGTATTGCACAATGACAATTGAAAATTTAGTTTTAAAAATGTTGAAAAAAAACAGTTTTGGCATATTTGAAAAGAAAGTGTGAAACTTGTTAAATTTTCTTCCCTGGCTTTTGAACAAACCCCAATTTTTGAAGGCTTTACTAACAGAAGTGTTGCCGATATATTCATAAGCCATCTGACAAACCGTTTCCAACACTAGGCCTAAGCAATTCCCTCTTCAGGGAGATTTCCGGAAGATCAGTAGGTGAGATCAGAAAATGTATTTTTTAGAATCATGTTGCAGACTGTTCACTACACATCTTGAAATTTTCACTTTTTCCTTATGTAGCAACATATAACAGAGCATATATATATATATACACACACATATATATGTGTGTGTATATATATATATACACACACACACACATATGTAGGAGCATATAACAGAGTTTTGAGTTTTGTGTTGTCAACAGGGAAAAGGGTTAAACTTCTGTCTTGCACCGTCCAGGCTCAGGTCAATATTGTCTCCCTTCTGCAGAGAGAGACCAGATGCTGCTAACCCAGTCTTGCAGACTTTATACATAAAACCTAATGCTCACACAAATGTAGGCCTACTTTTCAGCCTCCTTTTCCAGTCCTGGAGAGTATATTTTGAAGGTGACAAAAACTAGGAGATTTTGTTCCAGTTGCTGTTAATGTAGAGGACATCCAGCTCTTTCTCAGACTCACCCCTTAGACTATCTGAGAGATTTCTCTCTGTAAAACTCTTCTTGTGAACATCTGCTAATTTCTCTTAGAAATATCAAGAATAAGGTTGTGAAAACACCAATTAAAAATTCACAAAGAATTGCTAGTGACTTGTTTAGCATTTGCTAAGGCAGATGAGAGATTTGGGCGCCAAAAGATAAAAGGATTTTGACACTGTGATTTATATGTTAAGAAGCCTCCCCCCTCCCCCATTCTCTTTTTATTTTTGAAACTCCCAGTAGTCCTACTGCCCTGCAGCATTCTTTTTTAAGAGAGGCTAAAGCAACTTTGTATTTTCTCATGGGTGCATGTCAGTGCCTGTTCCTTAATTCTACATCTGGCTTAAGTGCATTCAGGTGACTCATAACTTCATCTCTGTGCTAAGGTTTTTCTCTTTCTTCATTTATCAACAACAACAATACCATGTGGGAAGCTTTTCTTTTTCCTCCTCATCTACTAACTTGGTAGTGAGTAGACCTCAAGTGAGCAAATAATGAAATATTAGACAAGATGGTGGGAGGAGATGAGATTGCCCTTTCATAATAATTTGGCAATGAGTTAAAGTCCCTGCTGCCATTATCTGGATTTATACTCATTCAGGTAGACTAAGCAAACTGCCAGTTTACACTGAAGTGTCTTATTGTTCTTCCATCCCTCTGCCATGGCACAGATCTTTCTGTTCTTGTCACTCCTGATGCCTTAGACTAGGATGCCCGTATCACAGGCTTTGTGCCATGAGAAATGAATCACGAAATTTCACTCAACCGTGGCTGTATACTGGGACTCCTGTGAAATGGAGCACTAGGGACAAACTGCGGGAGCTGTTCTCATTCTAGCATCCCATCCTGGTCTCTCTTTCCTGCAGGAAGAGTTACTACAACTTATCTTTGAAAAATGTATATACAACAACTTGTAAAAAGCATGTGCAGAGGAGATCCCATGATTTGTGCCCTTTCCTTGTTTCTGGAATAGCCATAACTGGAGAGGGTGGATTTTCCTGAGATGTTTGTGGTAGATAGGAACTATAACTTACTCTTGTTGTCTGTGGTATTGGGCTCAGGGGGTCCAGCTTAAGCCAGAATATCCTGCTGTAACATGAGCTTGTAATACCAAAATCTCTTTACCTGCTAAGACAGTAAGCATGGCAGACCCTGGTTTTGTGGGACTTGAAAGAAGTCATCTTTGCAAGGAAAATTACGTGTCTAAATTCATGAGACATGTTGTTCCCATTGTTGCAGGAAGCATCCATTATCACCATGTTCAAACAACAGAGCTGAACTGAGCCTTTGTCAAAATTTGAACAGAATGTTTCTTGACAATTTGGAGAACAACATTTTTTTCCTTGGCTCTCTCTTCCCTATCTCTACTCTTGTTTGCTTAGGTAGATACAGGTGCTCAGCAGCATTCATTTACAAAGAGCACCGAAGCTACTGAGTTAAATTCCTATTTGAATCATAGGGAAAGAAATACTTAACAAAGATCGATGCCTGTTTCAGACAGTTACACTTAATGCAGGACATGTGTGTGTTTGGGAAGGCAATGGAAAACAGAGAGCTTTATACCACATCTTCATTTCCCTTTCTAATCTCATGCACCCAACTGCACCAACCCCAAGGATGCCTTTTGCTCATACTCTGTGTATGCCTCGTTGCTGCAACTTTTTGTTCTTCTGCATCATGTGTCCTAGGCTGGGAGAGCAACCAAGAAGTGGATCAAATTAAATGGATGATACGCTCCTGAAGTCAGTGTTTAGCCAGCAACATGGGTGTATCCCAGATGTCAGAGTTTAGGTAAGTACTCCAGAGAGGTGTCAGCTGCCCATTATGGGTGTGTATAGTGTTTTTAAAATACCTGGTGATGTTGGCTACTGTCAAAGTCAGGTCGCTAGTCAGATGTGGTGTGGCTGTTCTTATGTGTATATATGTGCGTAAGTAGCAGAAAGATTTAGAAATCTTTCTAAAACTCGAGAAAGAACCAGGAATGGCATCTGAGTTCTGCTCTGGAGCTGCCTGCTCCAAATGCTCCAAGGCCCAGGTACAGTTTTTACTCTTGGAACCAATGTATAGGTTTGCCTTGGTACTCACCCATGACGCTACTGCTTCAAGGAGGTCTCAGGAGGGCCTCAGCCCTGGCCTTAGCTGGGGGCAAAGCTTCCTTGCCTGTGGGAGGCTAAACAAAGCCAGATGTCTTCCTGTTTCAGTTATTCGAGGTAAAAGTTTTATGTGGGTCTCCTTATACGCACGAGAAAAAAAAGCTGCTGTTTGTTTTTGCACCTACATATAGGGATCTTACTGATGGTTTGCTTGCCATCCTCCATCCAAACGAGTCATGTGGGAAGTCACTTGGGAGAGTCAGGAGCAAACCAGGTGCTGATATTTTCTGTTCTTGAAATCTATTATGTACAAACATAAACAGAAGGAGGTTCTCCTGGAGTGAAGCTGGCAAGCAAATTGGCTTTGATCTGTCTGCCTATTTGGGAGAAAACATGACTCTTCATTCCAAATATGTCTTGGCAGTATTGTTAAGGATACATTTTATGTGTGAACCTTATGCCATATTCTATACATAACATAGACATGGCTTTCCAGAAGCCTCTTCTTACAGGCAATGGGCTGCAGGCTATGTCATCTCCCAGGTGCATTGCTTAATGCTAATCTTATGAAATCCAATGTTCACACATGCTTGACACATCGCTGTGTGCAAAAGAAATAACTTTCTGAATCCAAACAAATACCTGTAAAGATCAGGGGGAAAAAATAGAAGTTAATTTGTCATCTGCAGCCCCAGTGCAATTACAGCGTACAAGTCAGACAGAATCAAAAAATCCCAACCACCAGGGCATCTTGAGCTCAAGCCAAGTCTCCTTCCTGTGCCTGCCTTCGTTGTGTGTGTTCAAGTATAAGACTGAGCATTGTTAAAAGACCTTCTGAGAGACAAACAAGTTAGTTTTGGGGTTTTTTTCCAAAACCCAGCCATAGTCTTGCAAAATGTCATACTTGAGGGAGCTTGAACCACTATCTGAAATTGCCATCCTTCACAGGAATTTTTAAGGAAGGCATTTGGATCCCATTTTGTAGAGCAGAGAAGCAACTATTCCATCTCCTTTGGCTTACAGTGCCAAGCAAACCACTTGTATCTGCCCTGTATTTTGCAGTTGTTCTAGGCAGTGTATTTTAAAGTAGAACTTGCAATATGAAATGCAGGAAGACAGAGTGCCATCATTCTGTTTTTTGCAGTAACTGCCAATATTTTTTTAAAAGGGGCTTCCTTAAAAGAGGCTGCCAGGCTTCATCTGGGATAAACCTTGTGGGCAAAGCGTCTGGATTCTCAGGGAGAAGGAGGGGCTTGAGCAATGTACTAATTTGTTTTCCCATTCAAATCAAAATGCTGCCTCCTAACCCCTTCAAAGAAAGAAACAGCACCACCCAGCAAATAACCTTTGCTGAAAATGTTCCTCCTCTGCTTTCAGAAGTTGATGGAGTATGTTGGTGTCAGAGTGTTAGAGGCAGCTTTTTTTCACTGAGTGTGAACTGGCCTATTGCAAAAGGATACTTCAGTAGTCCTTTTGTGATTCCCTGGGCAAACTCTCCTCTAGATTAGTTAGATAACCAAGTAGCTTCAAAAAGGAGATGAGCACCAGCAGTTCCCTATTGATTTTGGGCCAAATTACATGAGTATATTCCATGTGTCATGTTATAACTCATATCGAGCTAAGTTCTTTTTCACAGGAGTATGTTTTCAACACAAGGAGCCGTTTTCAGCCTGTTTTATTACTCTCTTTTTTCCCCAAGCACACATACTCATAAGTGCCTACTTCAGTTGTAAGGGTACAAAATGAATACGATGGAGGATTTTACCCACTGAGCCAAAATGGTTGTATTATCCCTGCTCATTAGTGAGGTAAGCCATTGTTAATGCCCGCCGAAGCTTTCCAGGCTCAATTAAGTTGTACCACTGTAAAACAAATGTTTGCAATAGGGCAAACTTCTTCAGCCTGCATCCGGACAAAACCGACAGTGAGTAGTCGGCAGGCTGCCCGTATTTAATTACATTATACTCTGCCTGCAGTGTACCACAGGCCTCTGGAAGAAATCCAGGGCCATATTTATCTTGTTTATATTTGCTCGTAATTTTTCATGATTGATTGAAGTTTAGGGAAATCATTATGTTTTAAACACTATGGCTTTGGAAATAGATGTGTTAGACTCTGTGCCCTGACTTTAAGGAGTTGCACTTTGGTAAAGCTGCCATGGAAAAAAGAGGTGGAAGAAGATCCTCCATTTACACCAACACAGGCACAATATGTTTTGTTCCCGTAGTCACTACATCTTGTTCTTATGTGGCCTCAATGGATTGTGTTCAAAGTTTAGCTGATGTGAGAACAGGATAACATTAGATGTATGTAGGCTTGAGGGAAAGATGGATGGCTTACAAATCCCAGGGGAGTGATAGACTGATGGGGACGATTCAGACTGGGGAGCAGGTGTTGCTGTTGGCCCCAGCTATTTGTCCTTCTCAGTCTTAGGCTGCTCCTGAGTCACCCAAGAACCATTAAAATTAACAGCACTGGTGAGATATTTACAGTGACCATCATGTTCAAATCATGTACTCAGCACTGGTGAGGCTGCACCTCAAATTCTGTGTTCAGTTTTGAGCCCTTCACTACAAGACAAACATTGAGGTGTGTCCAAAGAGAAGCAAGAAAGCCGGTGAAGGATCTGGAGAACAAGTCTTACAGGGAATGGCTGAGGGAACTGAGGGCTTTTAGAGGGGAGAAAAGGAAGCTGAGGGGAAACCTTATCACTCTCTACAACGATCTGAAAGGAGACTGTAGCCAGGTGGTAGTTGGGCTCTTCTCCGAAGTAAACAAGTGAAAGGACATGAGGAAATGGCCTCAAGTAGCACCAAGGGAGGTTTAGATTGGACATTAGGAAAAAAATTCTTCACTGAAAGGATTGCTAAGCATTGGAATAGACTTCCCAGGGCAATGGTTGAGGCACCATCCCTGGAGGTATTTAAAAGATGTGTAGATGAGGTGCTTAGGGACATGGTTTAGTGGTGGACCTGGCCTTGCTAGGTTAACGTGGAACTCATTGATCTTTTTCCAACCTAAACGATTCTGTGATTCTATGTTGATTCCCTTGTAATGAAAACTGTAGTATTTTGGAAGCTGGTTCCTGAGCTGCTGAGTTACGTGTGGACAGGATGGGGCCAGCAGCTGGCAATGGTAACCCGAACAGGCACTCTGGGTTAACTTGACAGTGACACCCAAAATTAAGGGGGGGAAGAGAAGGAAGAATTATTGTTTTGACTTATAACTCTGCCATAATGGTCTGCAGTCTGCCTCCCAGTGAGCATTTGTTGGTCCTTCATGGTTGGCTCAGCAGAGAGATTCAAGACTGGACTTGCATACATGCTGGAGTCATTTTTTTGCTGAATATGGCGTCTCCAAAGGCAAAGCAACAGTGGCCATGTTTAACCTCTGGTTAATGATACCATTGTACCTTGGCAGAAGTCCTGTGCACGTAAGCATAGCAGAATAGGTTGCTTCCATGTTTGAGTTGCATTAGCATCCATTATACTGTACATACAATTCTAAAAACAAAGCTGGGAAAAATTATCATTTTTGTTTTCTTCCCAAGCCATTTTGTGACTAAATTTTCTGATGTAGGCTCAGTAGATATATCTACAAAAACATCTTCCTTCTGCATGTGTAAACCCAGTAAGAGAGTGCACACATTTGCATGCACAATCACCCAAATCACATGCTCTGGTGTGCTGCGCTGTGGTCATCACCATCCACCTGCAAGAACTGCAAACTCCTTGAAAGATGTGTCCTTCTTATACTACCCAAAAGAGTCTTGCTCTGTCTCTGTCCTTTCACAGGTTAAATTGTCAAAAGGAGTGAATAAACCAGGTAAAGGCTATTCCTGGCAGATTGTTATATATGTGGGTAGGTAAAACTGTCCACACGATAGAAGAACTCCTGAAATGAAGTTTGCCAGAAAGAAGGCTTCCAGGTTTTTAGCTGGAATTTGCCTCCGAACAGCTCTTAAAAATGAAGCTCTGTGATGATTCTGAAATAAAGTTTCCAAAGTTGTACATCATTTTGTTTATGAGTAGCCTGAGGGAGAGAAATTCAAGAATCCCTTTCTGGGTTTCTCAGATTACCTGAATTTCATCATACGTAATAAGAAAATTATTTTGTATTTAATATAAAAGGTGGTTTTAAACAGTTAGGACTTGCTATAAGTTTATTATGCTAAAACTTTATTATACTATAACTTTAACATTTTATTGTGTGTGTGTGAGTATGAATTCCATACTTATTTTTTGTTAGACAAAAGATTTTGGTGTTGTTAGTAATACATATTACAGTGCCATAGTACACATGCACGTCCTTTCTCTGGAAGGACTGGACTTGCAAACTTTGGAAAGGCTATAGGGCTTCTGCAGAGTTCAAACTCTGTCCAGGTTCTACATCAATACTCTATGCAAAGAGAAAGGTGGGTGCACATGCTGGCAACTGGGAACATGGCAGTAAAATGAAAAAACAAGGGTAAACTCACCTCCTTGAAAAGGTAAAAAGTGAATATGAACTGTATTGCACAAATTACTCCAGTCCTCCATTATATCATTGTTTCTTGCTTCTGAATAGAGTTTTCCCAGCTGTCCTTCAGTATGTTTGTGCATCATTTGTGATCTTACACTCCTCGCCATCATCAACTGCTAAAGCTTTCCAAATTTCAAAACAAATCTTTTAAAACCTTACTGCAGAGGAAGGTGACTGTCTAGAAAGGATTCGGGATCTTATTCTAGTTATCTAAAGGTCAGCAGGCAGAGGTTAGAAATTTCTACAACTTTGAAGTAACTTTTACAAATGCCCTTTTGTCCTTAGGGATACACGTACGTTTTAGGTGCAGAAGTACTCGAGCTGACTTGATATGAGCTAACTGGAAGCAAGACAGTGCACAACACAGTGACACTGCATCTGGCTCTGTAGGTCATATTTTACAATAGTTATGTCTACTGAGCTTGAGCTAATGATTCTCAAGATATCATGAGAAAGTAGTCTCTGTCAGTGGCTCATTTATATCACAGCTGAAGTATGTGAAGGAGTGCACACACAGTAAATCAGATTTAGCTGAATTTACTAAGCAAGCCATCGGTACAGCTTATTCACAGTAGGTATGGTTAAATCCAGAAACAGTTGGTGTGCTCCAACACTGGCTCTGTGGTGACAATATCTGTATCCAAAAGGTGCTGGAGGAGGTATGTTGCTCTGAGGGGGCTATAGATCTAGAAATCCTGGACAAATCTCCAAAGTTCTTAAATTCTACCTTGACAGCATTTCCAGGATCAAAAAAAAAAGAAGTGGATGTGACCATCAGAGCTGCATATTTTCTCCTAACTTCTTCGGCTATGGTGCATCTGGACCTGCATTATCATGGCTGGGATTCAGGTTTGAATGCAGGTAGGAGGCTAGGGTGAAATATTTAGTACCTCTGCATGTCGTTGCATATGCTGGCCAAGTATCTACAGTAATGCTTGTTGCTTGAGAAACCTCATCCTAAGTCAGAGGGACACTTCTAAAACTCTACCTGAAGACCACAGCTGTTCTGGTGATAAAAATATTGTGGGCTGGATTTTGTTCTTCCTTGTAGTGTGCTCTGTTTTGCCTCCTTTAATCTGCTATAGATTTGTGGCAAGGGTCTGTTTTTATGCCCAGTTCTCCAGCTGGGATGAATAAAACAAACAAAGGTCAAGTGACTAATTCAAACCCAAACAGCTCACCAGCCCTTCCAGCCAGGGTTTTAGAATGAGATTAATGTTTTTTAACTCCTTGCTCTAGCTGCTGCTTTCAACTGTTCCCAGCAGGCTGGCTGTCAGGTCCACCAGGCCGCTGAGGACAACAATTGGCCCATTTCTTGGCATCAAAACCATCATAGTACAAATTACCTTAATCTCAGGGAAAAGTGTTTGTGCCGGTGTATGGACAAGTTCAGCCCACGATTCTGCTTATGTCTATTACACAAATCATACTGGTGTCAGCATTTTGGGGGCGTACTGCCTGCGATTAGTCATCCAAAAAGCAAAGTCTGTGTATTTGGTGAATGTATGACTGATCCTTGAAACTGAGGTGGTTAACTGGAGGGAGATTGTGACACATTCAGAAAGAAAATAGATACTGCCTTATAAGCTGTTCTTTGAAACCACAAAGGCCTGTGATAGGAGCAAGGAGGCAGAACTAAAACTGAGAGGGTTAGAGTGGTAGACAGCTGACTGAGGCTTGTGTTGTTTGATTTAGAGTTGGGAAAATAATTGCCCTGTACATCACACAGCTCCTCTGCAGGAGCCTAGGGCTTTTTTCCATACTTTTCTTAGGGTTCACTTCTCCCTCTCCCGTACATAGTTTTCTGGAAGGGATAGGGATGAACAAAAACTTCTTCCCCTTGTAGTGCTACTCGTTCTTTACACAGGGGGGCCTGCTCCTCACAGGGAGCTCAGTACTCCAAGTGAGATGAGAGGCAGGCTGTCTTCTCCCAGGTTCACCAGCTGCATGGGGAGACAGAGACAGTCCTTTATCAGGATTAGTAACTGTGAGGCCTGGGAAGGGAAAATGCCCCTAGCAAGAAGGCTTTCTACATGACTCCCACCAGAGGGTTGGGTCTAAGTCGCACAGCCTTGTCCGTAGCAACTTGTCTGTTCCAGTTTTATGTGACTCAACAATAGAGTTTCCACTGTTTCCCTTGCAGGACTCAAAAGAAAGCAGGTCTTACAGACCAGATAACCCTTCCTTATTCATGTGGAATAATCCCACTAAGAAGTCAGTCATGGGTAAAGCAAAGAGAAGCTGTCCCTAAACCAGCTTTCTGCATATGTTTGAGCCAATGGATTCCTGTGTGTACACTGTTTGTGGAGCAGATCACACAGGCTAGCAGCAGCCTGGGGTACATAAATGTAACTTTTTAGCAGTGTGAGCAAACCACCACCACAAACAGTGTGTGTGTGTGTGTGTCCCATCTTCTTGGGTTCTGCTTGAACGCAGAAGTAGAAAAATAGGTCATGGCATGAATTCTGTTTGCACAAACAAGGAAACAGCATCTCCCACCTGCAACATAAAAACCTTTAGTAGGTGTTCAGAGTGCATGAAACCAGGAGGCCCTCTGTGTATGTTTTAGGTGATATAATAATCCATCTGAAGGAAACAAATTTAACTACTCTGTGGTTTGCACTCTTTCCTGTTAGGAGTCGTGAGGTCTGTGACTCATTATGAGCAGAAAGAAATATTACACACTTGAGTAAAGACTTTGCTGAGCTCTGACTATCAGGTTGTGAATGCAGTAACAGTCCCAGGCTCTGGAGAGAGGCCCCTGAGGAACTAAAAGACAGGTGTCTTGTCAATGGGTTGACACAGCAGTTCCAACTTATCCTTTGGCAATCTGCACTTCCAATGAGTCAAGTGCAGTGGCCTTGATAACAGAAGGGGCTGCCTTTGGCACAGCTCCGTAGCTTTGAGCAAATACACTCTTGTAATGCAAAGGAATGCCAGGTAGATGATGTCAGAGATGAATCCAAAACCTGTTCCTGCTTGCGTTGCAATCCTTCAGATAGATTGGGGTTGCGACGAGTGAGGCATGGTTTGATAACTTGTCCAGTGGGACAGCTTCAGGGGGCTGTGTGCAATAGGGAGATGAGGAGTGACATGCAGAACAATGAGGAACCCAGCAAGCCTCATCAGCCAGTCTCCCTTAATAACAGCTTGAAAGGATTAAATCTTTGGCTGGTTGCACCTTACATTCAACCAGACCATGTGCTTGGAGACAGCACAGCATGATAGTGACAGCTCAAATTAGCGTGCTTTTGGTGAAGCTCTTAAAATCACCAGAGTTAAAAGGAGATCCTAGGGTCAGATGTGACAGTATCCAAGAGCCTGTTAAGTTCCATAGTTGAGAAAGAGCAGAGACGGTTGCCCTAGCTGTTTGTGAGGAGAGCAAAATCATGTCAAGCCTTGCCTAGATAAAGTTGAAAAGTGATTTCCAAGAAATTGATTATGGGATTTGGATCAGAATTTCTCTGGTATTTTTAAAAGAAATAGTATTGGAGCTTTTGGTTACGTCACGGATCTTGGCAAGTGGTTAACTCCTTTAGGCCTTCTTCAGCTGGTGTCAGTTCTGGGCTATCAAATAGAGAGCATCAGGCCACCACTTCCATGCCCATGTTTCTTGGACATGGTATATTAAGATAGCAGAAGTGTTGACTGCTTTGCTTGAGAATAATGGGATTCTATCCCCATGAATTCTGAGCAGACAGCTTGTTTTGTCATGTTAAGAATGGATTGAACGTCTTGGACAATTTCTTTGCTGTCCCCTAATGTCAGTTGGAAATATGGGGCAGTGTTGACTCCTTGGTAGCCAGTCTTGCTACCCAGTCAGCATGAAGAGACAAACCAAGGAAATATTTCAGCAGCAAAGCTTGCAGTAACGACAAAGTAGCACAATCTGGGAACACATCTGCAGCAGCGGTTTGCTCAGAACACTTGTACTAGGAGTTCTTGCTGGCTTGCAAAAATGATAAGGTTTAGGAAAATATTTCACTTCTGTGTTCATATGGATTTAGCAGGGAGTATTTTAAGAGAATCAGAGAAGTGACTTGTGGCCTACACAAACCTCAATTTGATAACTGTATATGTTAACTATGGAAAATTTTGCTTCCTGCAACAGGAGGAAAATCTTCTCTGTAATTTATGCATAGTTTTATCTGTTGCTATTAAATCCCTTGAATAAGACATTAGGGACTTCTTTCCTATGCATGATAGAATTACATTAAGGCAGTAAGACAGCTTTTCACAAATAACCAGAAGTGGTGTCTGTTGCTGTGAACTACTTGTCAAATGGTTTTGAAGACCTCTATGTCCTGTCAAGTCTTTTGCCGTGAAACTCACGTGATGAAAAGGTGCTGAAGTTCAGCACTTGTTTCCTTCTTCTGTGGTAGAAGGCTGTGGTAGAAGCTGAGCTAGCCAAGGAATGTCTGGCTGTGTTTTGGCACAGGGCCTTAATGGATGGTCCCTACCAGTATCTGTGAGATTAATGCCAGATGCAATGATACAGCAGTCCGGGAAGGATGGCACTAGCCCCACCAATTTTACATGTTTCCTTTATAGCTTAGATACTTGGTTTCTCAATAATCTCCAAATTTCTTGGAGTTGCTCAGAAAATATGACACAGAGACGCATGCATCTCCCTCCCCCACACACACCTCCCCAGGCAGAAACATTACTGAAGCATGTCTGGAAAGCAGAATTTTCAGAATTCATTGCGAATTTTATCAATGCAACAGAAATTTCAAATTGGAGAAGCCCGACTCCCTGCTGAGATGGTAGAGTCAGTCTTAAAGAATAAGGCTGCATTGATAATAGTACATGGATAAATATGATCCACTGAAAAAGAACCAGTGTGCACTCTGCAAAGGGAAGTCTGATAGCATTCTGTGAGTGTCGATAATCTTGTGGATAAAGGGGATCCAGCGGACATGCTCTGTGAGGATTTTCAGAAGGTCCTTGATGACATTCCACACCATAATATTTTAGTGACATAAAATTGCCATGGGGTTAGAGGAAAGGTTCATTTTCCAACTGAAAGCTGATTAAGGTTTAGGAAGCTAAGAGTCACCATTATGGTCACTTTTTGTGATTGAGGAAAGTCAGCAGTAGCATCCTTTTAGTATCACTACTGGGATCAGTTTGATTCTGAATCTTTGTCAGTGACAGAATAGAAGGTCAAGAGTGAAATCTAATTTTCAGATAAGCAGCTTTGGGAAATCAAATGCTACATCAATGGTGAAGAATATTAAGAGGACCTCATAGGACTGAATGAACAACAAGGTGGTGGATACACTTCAGTTCAGGTAAATGTGAGGTAATTCATCTAGGAAAAAAGCACTCTTAATCAAACCTACACTGTGCTGGACTCTGAACTGTAAGTTATCACTTTTGTGAAAGAAATCTTGAAGTCATTACCAGTGGTTCCCTGAAATTCTTGGTTTAATATGCTCAAGCAGATAGAAAGCCAACAGAATCAGGGGCTTCAGCAGGAATCATACTGTGAACAAGACTGAGGATGTATTTTGCTCCAATGTAAAACTGGTGTGTCCATATCTTGATTTCTGGTCTCTGCATCTGAAGAAACTTATCGTGGAGTTAGAGAATGCCCAGAAAAGGATAATTGAGGCAAGAGAGCAATCATCTTACAAGTAGACGATAGAAATGCTGAGAATCTCCAGTCTGGCAACAAAAAGACTCAGTTTGGTGAAGCGTAAACTAGATGAGGAACTGTTACTCAGTAAATCCTGCAACAGAACTAAGAAGCACTTTGTGGAACTAGTAGGAGATCATTTAAAAGACATAAAGTAATTCTTGGTAAGGAAGGTAATGAACTTTTGGACTTTCTTACCCAGGATGTTTTGGAGGCAGTGTAAGCAGGTTCGAGAAGTGATTAAACAGATTCACAGACAAAAAGAAAGGATATACCCTCTAGCACTAACTGCGGTTCCTGGAGGGAAAGATCCCACAGAAAGTGGCTAGCATCTCTTGATGTCCTCTGGTGTCCTTGCCATTAATCAGCTATTCGTATGCTTGAGTTAGGTCTAATTTAATGATGAGTTTTCCCTCAGCAGTAACACTGCATGGCCAATTACAGCAGGTGCTGGCGTGAGGTATGCTTAAGATTGATAATAGTGTGTTTATGATTACCACACATTGCATGACATGTTGGCTTATAACTTGGTACAACTGATGTAACATGTTTCTTTTGTGTGGCTTGCTCTGGTGCTTATCTGACAATTGGATGCTCAAGTTCTTTGTCAGTCTTTGGGTGAAGAGGAAGAGATGTTCTGTATGGACCAGCACAGGCAAGATACTGTAGTGGAACAGTGCCAGTCTTCCTTAATAAAGTCCCCATTTTCAGAGGAAATTGAAGTTTTTTCTTAGGGACTCCAGGTGGCTCTTGCTGGAGGAGCTTCTCTTTGAGCAGAGCCGTAGTGAAAACTTCACCTTGTGACTTCCAAAGGTAATGACCCCTGTAGTATCAGAGATGAGACAGGGTGATATTGACCCTGTTATACAGGATGATGCAAAAAGGAAGGATTTAAGGTATCTCCGCTGGAAGTTGTCACCTCTCACCTGGGTCTGACTTCCATTTTGAAGCTTTTTTATTATCCGGTACGTGTCACTGCTATGGACTTGTAATAAAAGCGGCCTCATTTTCTTGCTGAAGAAAATAATTGTTGCCCTTGGATCAGCACACATCTGTGTTTCCTGTTGTTCCTTTTCTTTCCAGAAATGATTCTCACAATCCTGGATTGGTGTCTTGCTAAATAAAGACTACCACAAATGCCCTCCCCAACCTAAAGACCTCAAGTCTCAAGACTAAAGTTCCAGTGAGTTTCTCAATGACAACTGCGATGACAAAATGTGTTTGTAGGGTTTCCAAAATATTAATTTCTTTTACACACATCTGCATTCATTTAGTGCAAAAGGCCTTTTCCTGGGTGACTGTGAAGTAAATTGCACTAAGAAAGGAGACACAAAAATCTCCCTCCATCTCCCTCTCGTCTTGCCATCTCCAGAGAAGGCAATTTCTCAATTAGCTGCTGAGCTCTAGTTGTTCGGATATATGATGCAGTCCCATAGGCGACACAGGTGACAACGGCCTCGTTAGCTTGCTGATTTTGCTTTTGAAATTGAAATCTGTGGCCAACGACTAATGATGTAGTAGAGAAGAAATGTGCCTTCAGCCAGGCTACAGTTTTGCTGTGTTTCTCCATGTGAGGTGAAGCAAGAAGTATGAGCAATATTATGATGACAAATGTCTTAGTACCACAGAACTACAAAGGGAATAGTCTGTTTCTGACTGGGACTGTCTATCTAGTTGGCTTCAAGATGGTATAAAAGTCATGCATAAGAATCCCATGATACGGCTTGAATTCCTCAGTCTGTCCCAGAGTTGTCATCTCAAATTGCAGGAGGGCACATTCACCTGTATTCTGTGGTGGCAGAGATTTTATTGCAAGTGCTTGGTGGTTGAAGACTCTGTTCACCTCTCAGTGGCTCCAGAAGTCCTGCTACTTGTCCCTATTCCTCTGCAGGATCCAGTTCTGATGACCAGAAATTTGATGGCATATTTATGGAAAAGACTGCACAGGCTTGAAGCAGCAAGCAAACATATATTTTTCGTTGTCAGTACTATGAACCACAGCAGTGAATGAATGGCTGTCCTGCATTCCCCTGGCTGTTGCTGGGTAGAGAAAGAAGGGAAGGAGGAGAATACAACATGATTTTTTTTTTTGGTATTAACAAGAATCAGAAAACCTCAGATAGACAGGCATTAATGCCACAAAAACCTGAGGTGCTCTTACAATGCTTACAAACCATATATCTGCAGCTGAGAGGAATGAAGAAAGACTGTGCACCAAAGAATTGATTATTGCTTCTTTGAAACTGGAGCGATTCAAGTGTGAGCCTGCTTGAAATGCTTGTTGGAAACCTCTTTCTGACTAGAAAAATTTAGAGATAATTTGTCACATTGATCTTTGCCATCAAGAGCCAAAGGATAGAAAGACAATTTAACCTCTCAGTTTCCAAAGAGAAGCCCAAAGGAGGGGAGGGAGCTGCCAGCTTCAGCATCTTCATGAATGAAAGAGGGACCTACCGTGGGCTTCTGTCACCTACTTTTAGCCACAAAACTGGGATGGACCAAAAGCAAGAAAACCTCTGCACATAAATGTGGGGTGAAGTGGTTTGGTTCCCGTCTAGCACAGGACACAAATCCAGCAAACATACATCTACCAGTCTAGTTATCTTCAAACAGTGAGAGAAAATCCATTAAATAGAAGAGAAAAAACTACTACACAGGTGGTATGCAACAACTGCTTCTGGGGGGTATTTTTCTTATGGAAAAGCCCAAGAGTGACTTTACTTCCCGACTATCTAGACTGTCTAACCATCCCTGTACTGATAAGTTGGTGAACAGAAAAAGCGTGGGGGATGATGCCGACAGAGGAAATCGGAGCAGAAAAAACACACACTTTATTTATGCAGAAAGAGTAGGCCCTTAAAGCTACAAAACAGGCTAATTGTTTAATTTAATGGGAAATTGTGGGAGAAAATGCTTATCGAAGTAAATTGCCACTGGGAGAACAAATTTAGAAATTTCTTTACTTAAGTGCCTTGCAAATCTGACTGATGCTGAAATATAGCTTCGGAGTCTAATTTGGAGATATCTTGACCTGAAAGAAGAGTTACCAGATAATACCTGAAGTGCCTAAAGAAAAGCCCTGGGGAAGCTTGTGTACAGTAGTTTTGGGTAGTGCGGTTTTACAACAGGATGCGACAGCCAGTTCTGCACCTGACAGCCGTCAGGTGCTCTCCTCCCAAACACCCACAACATGATTTCTTCAGCATTTCCCAGGTGGTAGGAGAAAATTGTGATTAGGTGGGGTAAAAGTTTCTGTCTCCCACACTCCTCTGAGGGTTTTTTTTTCAAGGAAGATGTGGCAGGAAAGTTCCCAGTAGCTCACTGTAATGATTTTTATCCAATGTTTAGTGGTGGTGTTTATTCTAAGCAGTATTACTTTCATCTGCTTAAAGCATGGAATAAAAACAGTTTAAATTTGTTATGGGGGCATCTACCTTGATTAGCTCTTGGCAGATAGGACTGCCCATTATTCCCTGCCACCCGCCCTGAGTCGTATCCCCCCATAAGCAGTACAATATTTGATCATTAAAGCCACAAAAAATATCTCACATTACTCAAGTAAGACGGTACTTTCCATTTTAATTTACCTCAGGCAAATTAAACAGGCCCCCTTGAAACAGTGACAAGAAGAGTTATAGGAGCTTAGCACCAGACACCAATTACAATTTGAGAACTGAATGCCATAATTAACATGCCGCATACTTTAATCTAAAGCAATTCAAATATGTGCCTGGATAAAGAAAAAAGGTAAGGGTAAACTCTGTAATTATAATAAATCGGTGTACTGAAGAAGTGTGTACCTTTGAGGTATATTCTTTTATTCTGCAATTAACTTTCAAGTGTTGGGATAAATACCGCCTGCTTCCACGCACACATACAAAAACTTCCTTGCATTCTCATTTTCCTCAGCCCCCTGAATCACTGTTTATTTCCATGGACACTTTTCCTCCTCACTGTGGATGAGAGGTGTGCCAGGAGCTGCGCATGGCAGTTTTCCCCTTAACTGTGGACTTCTCGCAGACACTCCGTAACTGCTCGGTTCTGCCTTCAGGAACGGCAGCAGGAGCAGTATCGGTACGTGCTGCTCAGCGCAGAGCAAGAGCGGTGCCAAGAACTTTTGAAAATCTCATCACAAACTTCTCTGACATAAAGGAAGCTTCGAAGAAACACATTTTCTCACTGTTATATGTGACATGTATTTGTATACTTGGCTTTACATTGCCATCTGATATATAAAATCATTCTTTTTCTGGTTTTCCTTTAACATATTTAAAGGACAGTCTAATACATCCTTTCAAGAGCCTTTGTTTATATGCTTTTGCCATATTTATGCCATCTGCAATAAAGTCTTAGGATGTATTAGTTATAAACCATCTTGATTTTCCCCATGCTCTTGCTAAAGAAGATAAGTGTGAATTCCTTTTCTTTTTAAGACAGAACAGTAGCCTCTTCTAATTTAGAAAATTATGTGTCAGAACCAGACAAGTGAAGAGGAAAGGAGAAGGAACTGTTAAAAGTGGAGCTTTGTGAGTATAAAATGAATGTGTCAAGGTTAAAGTATTCCTCTAATCCCGGAGTCAGGAAGGAAAGCTGCAGCTAATAAAGTCCATCCATGCAGTTTTATTCACTTGCATGCACTTTACTAAAGGAAGAGGTGCAGCCTGGAGACCAATTACAAATCACTCGTCTGATTCTTTTAATCCTTTTATTTCCATATCTGATCAAAATAAAGATTATTTTTTCCCCCAGTGTCTAAGGAAAGAAAAAATCCCAAGTTTTTTTGTGCAATGTGTTGTTTTCTGTTATTGACAGGCAACCTCATTATTCTATTCTGAAGCTTTTAGATTCTTCTGACTAACAGTTTCTTGTGGTTATGCATGGATCTAGATTTCTGTTTGTTCATTTTTGATGGTTTGGAGAAATTGGGACCATAAAACTCAATTCTGTTAGAGAGCCCCTGCTTTAGACTGCCCCTTGGCTATCCCAACTGAGATGAGTGCCTGGAAACCTGAAGGAGAAGGATATGCACAGCAGCAGACAGAACTGATCCCTTAGTATTTTCTGGTTATGCAAATATGTTTCTATTTTCAAAATACCGTAGTGTTTTCTAAAAATTTGGAGATGAATTGTGATACAGTTGCACCCACAGTTTCAGCTACAGGCAGTCAGAGACAGCATGAAGGACTTGCAGTATTTAGAAAGAGTAAGAGCAGGGGAGAACGCTGCACTGCTGGGGATCTACCTTCGACAGATCGTGTATCTGCAAATGGTACATGGGACTGGTATAGGGCAAGGCAAGGGGTGTCCCTTTCCTCACCTGAGGGCATTTCAGCTGTTGCTGGTCATCAAGGAATGCAGTGAACAGTTCGGAAGCTCCAAGCAGTTTATTCAGCACTGTGATGAAGGACAGAGAAGGTTAAAAACACAATTCAAAGAATTTGAGTGCCGAAGTCTGCAAAAGCCTCAGTGTATGTGGTAGTGTTTGGACATACATAGAGGCTTGTTCAGGAAGCTCCTGTCTCGACTGTAAAAGGATGGAGCACTTAATTGATCCTCTCACTCATCAAGGATTTATATCCTCATTAAGGTTATGGAATATCATTCTCCATATTAGAAATTTGCTCTCTGCCTTTTGTTGGCCCATGATCTCTTCAAATATGTTTTGTTATACCCAGTCCTAATTAATAGCCTATATTATCTTCTCAGTAGTGCAGCATGAGTGAACATGACAGTTACTTCTGGCATTCAGTGTGGTAGAACATGTATTTTATTCTCTTAATCATTATGCTCCAGACAGATGCAAGAGATGCCCCACATCAATGAAGTGAGTTTCAGCATAAGTCTGCTGTGCAGGTGCTAACTCTGCAAGTTCTTTCTGCTCCTTATCACTCATTCTCTCCCTGTCATTCTTTCCCTCTGAGGCTGTGTGTCTAATGCTGCTACCTAGCAATGAGAATAAAGTGGGTGCCTGCGAGACAACAACCCCTGAAATCTGACTGTTGCGCTGCTCGTGATAAGATGTAAGCTAAGATTGCACAACTCTTCCAGCAGAGAAGTCTAGCCACGAGTGAGATAGTCTGAGCAAAGCTCACAGGGTTTGATTCTGTCCTCAGATAGGGAGAGCCCCAGCGACATGGAGTATCTTATCAGATCAGCCACCTGATTTTACAAGATTTGCAGAATGCTGTGCCCTTAAGCTAAGGCAGATGCTGAGCACTGGGTATGCAGTTGCATTCAGTGATGGCATAATTTCTTAACACCTGACACTTAACACCTTGCCTTAATCACTTACAAATGGTGAGTCATGTTAGAGGGACTCACTGTAGCGCTGCACCAGTCACCCCAGCTGACTGGGCTCTGAATATTGTGAGTTAGTGAGGTGAAAAGCCAGACAGGATCTGTTTGGATGCCCAAGGAAAAATCCAGAGTGCAAAAAAGGTTTGTTTGCACCTTGGAGTCATGCAGTGGTCAGCTGTTTGCTCTGGGCTGGTGTATTTAGCACAACTTGCTTTACATGTCCAAGAACAGAGCATAAGTTACTTATTTAAGTGATGTGTGTATGAAGATAAGGAGAAGCAGTGAATGTCACTTAAAGCTCTTGCACTGTGGTTTGCTTAAATGTTTAGAGAATCACTCTCTCCTGATATTTACCTGCTTTCTGCCATTTCTCTCTGCAGTATCTTATTAACCCAAATGTACTGTGAGCCTGATCCACTGGTTGAATCAAGGAATTGTCATCGCTACTGAGCTTATCCATTTGTATGGGAATATTGAATATCTTCATTAGCTTCTGACAGTATTTTCAGTCTTTACTTTTTCCTGGTTTTTCACACTTCTGTGACAAGTATGAACCATTCCTTGGTTTGGCATTACTAGGCTAGGACAACGTTATCGAAACCTGTTGGCTGGTCACTCTTCACGTGCTTGTGTTTCTAGTGTCTGTTTTTTGTTTAGAGAGGGAAATAAAGTTTGCAGGAAAAAGAGAGAATGCACACAGCTGCTTATGTTTGAATTTGTAGCCTGCTCTGTTACTTGTGGGAATAAATCTGGTATGATTGTGGATGAAAGTTTCAAAATCATGTGGTGGATCTATTACTTTTGGAACATACATGTCTAAATTTGTGCGACCTGCTTGATGTTCTCAATCTGCGCCTTGAAGTATTTGCAAAAGGTGCCCAAGCTGGAGCTCCTGGTCACTCCTTTCATGCCGAGTCATCTCATGACAAAGTTTTCTAGACACCCAAGCCGTTTCTGAAAGTGGGATGAGGATCTAGAGCCGTTTCGATGTCTTTACTCCCCGTCAGGTATCCAGGAAACAAGGTCTGAGCGGTCCAGAACAGTCTGTGCCTAGGGCAATAATTGACTCCAAAGCTTTCCTGTGTTACCACATTCTTGCTGTTTCTGCCTTTGCTCTGAAGCGTTTTGGTTGTGTCTCTGTGCTGGACCCTGTCAAGATGCTTTCCTAGTCCACTGGATCCATTGTAGGAGACCTTGTGAAAGGGCATTGGCACGCTCATGAGATTTTTGTCTGTGTTGCAGAGGTGATGATTCTAGAGGCACGAAGCTTAACGTGTCTACAAGATGCTGGTTTAGAAATAAGATTTAGGTGTATAAATCATTTTATGCACTTGAAAATTTTTACTTTTGCTCTTAATTGCATTTCCAGAATATTTTTGTGTTTGGCATGATTTCTTTCCTTTGTGTGCATGAAATACTTGCCCATATCTCTTCATGTATCTGTATTTATACATATGCTACAAATGAAAGTAGATTTGAGGGAAAACATTGTAAAATATTGCCTGAGGATTTAAGATGATATTGTAATATGTTACTTGAAGGCTCTGGACAATATTGCTTAAACAAAGGAACTCTTTTAATCCAAATGAGTTTGTTTACAGTAATGACTCTCAAACCCAATCAATATTTGTTTTATTAACCTATTGGGTGGATTCAGTTTAAAGTCTTACTGTAGTTTGTTTGAAGTGGTTTGTACTTGGAAGCTCTGTGAGAGATAAACAATGCTGAGAGTCACAGCAACAGTGGCCTATTGTATTGAGCTATTCCCTTTTGTACAGAGGCTGTTGACCACTTGTGTTGTTTTTGAGGATATCAGCACATGCTTCTTTCCTGACACAACCTCAAGCATTCAAAAATCCCAAAGGTTGGTAAATATTTATCAAGATGCTTTAAAAATATTTTTTTCGCAAGTGTTTGCTGGCTCTGCTTTGCAGTTTTTTTTTCTCTTTTAATATTGTGGTACAGATGCATGAGGAGGTGAACAAGATCATAGTTCACGAACATCAAGAGCAAAGCAGCTGTGCCTGATTATATTAAATCATATGATGACGTACCATTTTTGACATATGCAGCTTTTCTTTATTGTAAATTAATCACCCTAAGAATCTATTTTCATTAGTTAGAACATTAGTGTTTTGCCTCTTTATGTTTTGCATTATTTAGAATCATCATGGGCTGAGTTGTTTATTTACATAATTATCTCCATATGTCTTCACTACGTTCAACATATGGTTGCAGCTATGCTGGTCTCCTGTCTCCTTAAGAAGCTGTGCTGGCCCTGAGGGCAAGCCTGGGAGATCTCCTCTGGGCATGTTCATGAGCCTAGAGTCTTCACCAGCTTGAGTGGTGATGCAGCAACCACTTTGAACTTAGAATACACCTTTCATCTTTAACTGGGGTAAAAAAAAAGAAAATATCTGTGCTGGTGATTGCCAGTGATAGCACCGCTTACCAGGGAAAGTTGAGTGGCAAGGACCAAACCATTCTGCAAAACCCTGGTATTGTCTCAGCTGCAAGGGAGCAGCTTCTCAAAAGCTGACTGTGGCCTCAATTCCTTATGATTTTGAGGCATCTATAGTCCTGTCAGACTTCCATGCTCAAATATCCTGAGCTACCCTCCAACATAATGTGAGGTTGATGGCAAGATCATGAGATTTAAAAAAAATAAATCAGTTCTGGATTCTTTTATTTGCCCTTTGATGTTCAAGCCCTTGGTGGTTCCCATTTCCAAGCTTTTGTCTGAGAATATGAACACTAGAAACTTTGCTTTAAACGAAAGCTGAGAGTAATCCAAAATTACATGATCCCCGGGACCTATGGTTTTGACCTTCCCCTATATCCCAGATTTGAATATTGCAGCATTTGAAATCCCAGCTTGTGGTCACTCTTTGGTTGTCTCCATTACTGCTGCTGCGGGTTGTGCCTCGTAAAGCAGCCATCCCGCTCCTCTGATCTTCCATCTGCTCCTCAGCTGATCATCAAGGGGATGAAGCCTACGTGCTCCAAGCCGGGGCAGGGAAGTGCCAAGCGGAGGAATAAAGCAGCAGCGGGTTTGTAGCTCAGCAGGAAGGAAAACTGCAGACCTGCACGCAGAGAATGTGTGAAAGGGAAATATTAAAAAGGGCAAAGGTTACAGAGGAGGAACAGGCAGCCTAAACATGCCTAGGTGCAACAGGGACCCACTATTATCTTCAGTTTTTACTTTGTTTCTGGGAAGTGCCACTAAAACAGCCTTGCTCTAGCATTGCCGTTTTCTACGTCGTTATCAGAGTTTCCACGTGTGCCTGTGGAGTGAACGATAGTACCCAAGTGCTGGCAGCACCTAAGCTGCCCGACTGAGTTTAGACATTAAATTTAACTTGGTTATATTTATGGTTCCCCAGTGCATGTTTCAAAATAGTGAAGGGTGCTTAAAGGTGTGTTAGTCAGGGGATGCAAAATTCCCCTGTAGCTGCTGTTTCCTCCTCATTTTGTATTCTGTTTCATGAAAATACTAACTGTGAGTGCCCCAGATCTGCAACATGAATGCTGGGTAGTTAGAAAGCAAACTCAGTACAGCCAGGAGAGCTGTGCCAGCCAGCGTGTCAGTAGCAGAGTGCTGCTCTGTTATTTACCAATTTTATTCCCCAAACCCTCAGGGATTAGGGAAGAATTACGGCCCCTTTCCAAAGGATACCGACACTCAGACAGATTAAAGACCTTGCTCAAGGTTGCACACAGAGTCTGTACTTAACCTGACAAATGAATTTAAGCCTCCTGAGTCCTAATCCCGAGCTTTTTCTACTAGAGCAAAGATAACTAATCTGAGCTCCTGAACTGCATGTGCTGTGAGAGTGCTTTCAGCGAGGCTGGCATGTGAAGGCAGCAGCACACTGCTGGCATGGGATGGCCAGAGCTGGCTCCCAGCTGCAGGGTGAGGTGGGCTAACTCAGAAACAGCCCTCTTTATTCCCCAGTAGTAAGGTGATGGAAAGCACAGAGCTTTTCATCCTTTAGAGTTTGCACAGGGTTTCCTGTTGGCTGCCCTGTTGAATGGCATCATCACAACCAGGGGCCCAGGACATGGTTAGTGCCCCAGCTGTGCTCTCACCACACAGCAAAAGGTAAGTGATACCCACAGAAAGGAGATGTAGGACTGTGGACTAGAAAGGGGCTGTGGGTGAGTTTAAGTACAGTTTTTGTGTCTTGTAGCTCTGCCCCTAAAAGAGTTTAATATGCAGTTAATAAACACAGTAATTTTTGCCACACTGCTCTGAATCATATTTTCCATTCTGCACTTAGCTTATGTATGGTTTTTGGGCAGATCTAGCCCATCTATGACTACAGTGAAGTTACAAACTGTACATATCTTCTTCTCCTCTGTATGCTTCATCCTTGAGCTTCCAACCTGATCTTTTGTGCCTCAGGGTTTAGTTCCCTTGCAGTGTTGTAGTGGCTTTGCAGGCTTGGCTGATACGCTGCTACAAATGTCTGCAGAGAAGCATCCTGCATATGGTCGATGTGATTCACGTTGTGCAAGTGAACCTACCGTAACAGCTTTAAGCATTTGGTAATCGCCCTCAGGCTCTACCCATTCCAATGTCTGCCACACCAGCAACTACAAGACACACCAAGCATGATCTTCGGCACACATGGGCCAGAGGATGTTGTCCTGGGCTAAGTATCGCTGTCGGTCACGGGCCATCCCACATCTGCTCACAGGGAACACCACAGTGGACTGTAGCATTAAATCCTCCCTCTGCAATTATACTGAATGCCATTCATTTTGGACAATGCACAAGAATGGTTTTTGTTATTCATTAACAAGTCCTCTGAGGATTTGCCTTTTTTTCTCTCTTTCTTCTGGTGATTGTTCTAAAACCCTTGAATCTTTAATTAGAATGAAAATTTGCTTTATTGCTCAAGAGTTTCAACAATATAGCAGTTTGGATGAAATGCTCACAGTCCAGACACAGCTCAGCATGCTCCCTTCTACACTCTTCTCACCCTACCACTCTCCCATGTGCTACGCATACGTGTCCACTTTTCTTGCCCCCCGTCAATAACTTCATTCCCAAGACTTACACACAGAGGGATGCCATACAATCTCCACTGCACATCCAGCTATCTTCTCCATCTCATTCCTTTTTCCCCCTCAATCGCTCTGTGTATTCCCTCTTCTTACTCCTCCTCTCCCTAATGCTTCCTGCACTGGTGTCCTTACACTGTGACTACCACTGCAGAAAAAAAGGGCATGACACCTGCTTCTCAGTGTCTGGGTTTTTCTCCTGGCTGGAGCATCCCTTTAATGATGACTTGTTTTGGACTTTCAGAAAGAAACATATTTCCAGTGGACTTGAGCTTAATGTTGTGAACCTCTGCATAAATTAGTAAATTAAGAAAGCTATGCTCTTTACTGAAATAATATAAAATATTTTCCTTTTCAATAAAATTACTTCAGTAATCATATATCACCTTATCATCCAGCCTTTACAAAAATGCTAAAGGGGGTGATAGTCTCTAAGTCCATTTGTTGTGTAGCTCTTCTCCCCTGGCACATCAGGACTGCTCATTCATCAGCTACTTCTTTTTCCCTTCTTGTAAAAAGGGATAGGAAAAGTTGAAACAAAGATGACTTTATTCCCGTTTTCTGCTTTCTCAGTGTATTTTGTCCAGGGCTCAGGTGGGAACGGTATTCCAAAAAAAAAGAAGAAGAAAAGAAGTGTGATTGAGTACAAGCTCCTGTTTAAACAGGATACGTTTCAGTCTGCCAAGAGGATTTTACTTAACTAAATACAAGGATCTTGGAAAAGGAAAATTGATTTAATATCGTGACACGGCCTTTATTTTTATTTATTTTTACAAGGGGCTATTCAGGTGTGTTCACTGTTTCTTAGCCTTACATCAGTGGCGTGCTTTTCTACATCTATAAATATTCAGGTTAGCCGCACAAGACAATGATTTTATGGGTGATAGCAAGGCCTACATTTGTTGCAGCAGGGCAAGTCAGATGCCTGTTTCGTAATTTTTGTGGTGTTTTTTTTTTTTTTTTTAAACATGTAGTCCATGTGTTCCCAAAGCTGCTTTGTTGTTGAAGAGATGGCCCGAGAAAAAAAAGCTCGGCGGCTCGGATTTCGAGCAACCGGGCTTTCACCGTCTCGGCACTAAGCAGAAAGATGAGTCTGCTCGTGGTGTTTACCCACCTTGGGCCCGTGTTTGCCTAATATATATATAATATATATATATATGAAAGGGATTCTGTTATCATCAGGCAGGCATTTCGGAAGAAACACTTTTAGAGGCGAGGCGGGGAGCGGGGGATGCCGGCTCAGCGGCCGGAGTGTCTCCGTCTCTCCAGCACCACCTAGCGGGACCCCCCGCGGGGACTTGAGATTTAGGGGGGCCGCACCGGTGGTCCTCACCAAAAAAAAAAAAAAGAGAAAGCATAGATGTGTTCCTCCTGGTCGATCGTAATTTTTCCAGCCGGCGCTGGTATCTGCTCCGCTTGATCAGGGCTATCGCCAGATACCGGCGCTCACGAGTGCTTCCTCCCGGCTTTTACTGCTGCTCTGCACGAGCTGAGAAAACCGCTGAGCTTATTTTTGGGTTTTAGCTTCCCCATCTGTGTAACACGTGCCGTGGTTGAGCAAGGTTAATAGGAGGCATAAATAATCCCTAAATAAAGGCAAATGACCAAGAAATCCTGAACGCAGATCTTCCGATAAAGTTTTGCTACTTAGGGTCCGAATCGCTCTCGGCTTTTGGTGCGGCTCTCCTGGCCCGCCTGCCGCTCACCAAGCGCACGGCTGTGCTGGCACCCCGGGGAAGCTGTGCCGCATGTGCCGTGGCCAGACCAGAGAGTGTTTATTTAGTGTTTGGTGGGTAGGAAGGGGAGACGAAGGAAACAGACTGGGGCAGGGCGCTTCTCTAGCAGAGCAGATCGGTTGCTTGAAGATACGAGGGAGTGGCTCCCCTGGCTTGTGACGGGATGGGACATGGGTGGTAGGAATATGCCCAGGGCTATGACACCAGAAGTAGACATGCTCCAAAGCAGAAACTATATCAAAACTGAAGCAGGATTTCACCCTACATTAACTGAAGAGCAATAATGCCTGAAATTCTTCTAGAATAAAACCTAGCTGACAGATTTATTATGGAGTTGCTTTGGCTTTTCTCGTTCTGGGCAAGAGGCAAGGCTGCCCTGTAGCCTCCATGGGCATGTTTGACACGGGCCGTGTGCCCAGCATCCTGCAACAAGAGTGCACAAGATTGTCACGCTGATGTTCCACTGCAGGAAGCTGCTAGTTTCAAAGAAAAATCATAGTCTCTGGGTATTTGCATAAGGCAAGAAGACTTTCTGGCAAGGAAAAGTAGAAATGTCTTTCCCCTAAATGCAAGCAGCGTTTGCTAATCAACTAGTGTGTTGAATTTTTAGTAGCAGCTCAAAGAGACCTTCCCAGTGAACCATGTCAGCCTGCTAGTAACATGACGATGTCTTCTAATAGACGGGTCATAACTGGGTCTTGGGTTAAATATATACTCAGAGGCTCTAAGGATATGATTAAAAACTTGTAAAAACCTACCACCTTAAGCTGCAATTCTGCCACTTCTGTCCTGTGTCTCCTAAAGGGAGGAAAAACAATTCATAATTTTCTTCCAAGTCTCATAAAATTTCAGGTTTTGGTGTGTATTATTAGAAACAAGGGCTTGAGTTTAACTGAGCAGATACAGTTGTGAACAAGTCAAACTTCCCCACAGGCATGGCTTAGCTGTTGCCTCGTATCTGAGGCAGGCTCCACGCTCGTTGGCAGTGACCGTGCCTAGTAGCATCAGCTGCCACGTGAGATGCACACCTATCCAAAATCATGCTTTGGAGGGTGCCAAGCAGATGTGAGAAATTTATGTTGTTTTGTCATAGTTTCACTACTGGATTAAGTCTCAAGTAGCTCTAGACCTGTGCCCTACTTCAACAGGGCACACCAGCAGGCAGTACTTTCTTCAGCATAGTCTTGTGTTGTACTAGAGAGTCAAGCAGATAATCTTTTGACAGATTATGGAGGCAGCAGCCTCTCTTGACTTCACTGAGTTTTCTCTTATGTTTAGAGACCTTGCCCGATTCAGGGCGACAGGCATTATCAGTTCCCTGATCTGTTACTTCTTTGTAAATTCAGTAGTAGTTTGGGGAGTTGTAAGTTGTCATCCAGAATTTCTACCAAATCGCATCTACCCTGGATTACTGATCTGTATTTTTGCAGATCTGGCAGAGGATGAAATTTGCATCTGAGCAGCTGCCAAACAGGGCATCTGTCAAGAAATTTACATACTGTTATATTTCTGTAGTTCTGCACTCTATGTAAATAATATTTGCCTCCTGGCATCTTCCACACAGAACTGATTTCTTCCCTGTGGTTCCTTGCCAGAATCTTGGCCATTTCAATAACTGAGACTCACACTGAGACCTCGGAAATGTTAATACCCAAAAGCACTAAAACCACAGAACACTGCATGATTATGGCTATTCTAAAAACCATAATAAGAATAGAATATACCATATCTAGAGAAACATCATATTTCCTTGCCCCAGCTCTGCGCCCTTTTATAATACAACAGATGGAAACTGGATCAACACCTGCTTAGTTGATATTTGCACTCTGGAGGAAGGTGGAGCTGCTTAGTACAGCTACCACCCCTCCATTTCATTTCATCCAGCACCAAAATAAGGGGATCAAGGGACGCATGGGAGTGGTGAAAAGGTAGGCTCATCACCATTTTCGCCAATCCATATGTGATGCTGAATATCCCATAACCCACAACCAGCTAGTATAGTGCTCCTCTAGCTTAGTTCAGGAAATAGAAGCAACCTGAGAGTCAGGAATTTATAACCAGCTCCCTAAGGGTCTCTTTAATCTTGATCCAGGAGGGAATGCATCTCCAGCCTTTATCAGCAGGATCTTCTCAGCCAGGGTCTGATTCTTGTCTCTGTGAGTGCTGCATCAATGAAATCATATGTACATCTAGGCAGCTAAATAAAACTGGGCCAGGGAGCAAGCTGGACCACAGATTGCCTTTGCTACCTAATTATTAGCACACTCCTGACACGAGCCAAGGAAAGATGTACACGAGGACTGTTCTCAACTATAAGTACGGGGAATGCCACACCATTTGGCTCCTAACAGCTTTTGTGGTTTGCTTACCTCCATCCACGACACCACCCTCCCTGGCTTTGCACCCTCAGGAGGCCCTCTCTTGCCTACTTACGCCAGGGCATGCAAAATGTAACCTCAGCATCTTGCTATGAAATCTGGTAAGCTGCAATACATTACTGAACACACTTTGAATTGAAATAAACACATGAAAAATAGTAATTATGTATTAGACTGCAGGGCATCTGCGGAGCCTGTGAAAGACTCTGGCAAGTGCTACACTGTGTGGTTAGGCCATAAAAAGTCCCTTGCCCGGTTTTATTAGCTTTATAGGAAAAGGTGCTGGCATTAAAAATGGTGTTACTATGTTTAGCATGCTCCAAACAATGTAAAATTCAATGAGCTATGTAATCCACTAAAAACCACACAAACCCATCACCATACCCCAAAAGAAGTAGAAGGGTTGTGTGATAACTGTGCCTCTCCTCTTTTGCACAGTATTTCATGTTTTCTCTCGTGTTAGCTACTCTGGAGAGGCCATTCTGTTTTCAGAGGAAAAGATATTTTATTATTTAAATGCATAGATCACAATATTATCTCTCTATCTTGATGAAGTATGTTTTCTAATGAACACATGCATGTCCGTATTAATTGACACTCGTCGAAGGGAATTTGGTCCTCATATTTTTGAAGCTGAACTGAAAGGCATTCATAATTCATTCTCATTATCAATTTAGGTTTGCAGGGAAAAAGTGTAAGAGATAGGAGCTTCTTTGCTTTTTTCATGCCTTTTTGGGAAAGACTATAAGTGATATGCAATGAGATACAGGGAGTAAGTGTTTAGAGAATGAAAATAGATCGAATACCTAGACAAACTTGAACTGCTTTGAATTATAGCACTACAAACCCAAACCCACTGTCTCTTAGTGAAGCTCCTTTGCTTTTACAGGGGTTGTTTTTTTCTGGGCTATTAAAGTACAGACCAAAGGGTGATGAGAAAACCCACCAATGTTGTGTCATATCCTAGCCACATCTCTCTGAAAGGGAGGATTTCTTTGCTTAAAATCTGTCTGAAAGTTAGCTGGCTTCAGTCAGTGCAGCACAGTGATATGGAGGCATCTCTCTGACCCGTTGTGCCCGTTTGTCTTCTGGCAGCTACAGCAGGAGCTCACCAGGCAGGCAGAGGTTAATGCACCTCAGTCCTGCCTGTTGTGGGTGGGAAGGGCAGGCTTGGGTGAGGCTCTGCCCTAGCAGGGAGCATAGAGGGACCTTCTCCTGTGAGGCCTGATAGGCAAGGCACCAATGTGGGATGAAAGCACACAACCATCTTGCTCCACCAGATCTGTGTCCACGTCCTGCCGAATGCAAGTGGGGTGGGGAGACTCCACCCCAGTGGGAGCACTGAGAGCAGCTGGATGTAGCGTGGCCCCAAGATTGATCAGCAGTAGACTTGGACAGGATCTACTTAATTTTCAAAGTGTTTAAAAGAGGCTGATGGTAGAAAGATTTTTACAGTGGCCTCCTTCCCTCCCGCTTGGAGATTGTCCTAGCCTGTTTAGCTCTGGGGGGTGCAGATCCTGCTGCTCCTTGCGTGACTTCCCAGAGCACAGGAGTTTTGCTGGGGTTCTCTGGATGAGGGGTGAGCAGCATGCTGTCTTGCTGTTATGTATTTTTCTGCTGCAGTTGTTTGTGGTAAATTCACATGAAGCAGTGAACAACTGGCCCTCATTATTTTTATAAAAGTACTAACAGAATCACTTGAGTCTTCTCTTTCTATTAATTGGTTTACGTCTTCAAAAGGGATTTTATTTTTTCCGTGGTTCCACTGCATTTTCTGTGTATCTTCTGGAGCAAAACCAAATCAATTCTTTGAACAAGTTGCTTCTTTCAAGAGCTCTTTTCTTGCTTAAGTGGGCTCCAGTGTATTAAGAACTGAGCTGGATGCTGCTAAGTTAACAACATTTACAAACATATTCTGTGGATGTTTCTCTACACTGGTTAGGTTTAGGGAGTTGCCATGGAGGTGTATTTGCCACTAGATGAGTCAGAATTATTTAAAAATGTCTGCCTGGATCAGAAGGTTTTATTCCAAATTACGAAATGTGTGCAAGCCTTCATCTCTGAGCAGCCCCTGCCTCTACAGCTTCCTTCGTGCCAGTTTGCAGCCACTTTCCCCTTTCATGTCCTCTCCTGCTCAGTGCCTTTGCGGAGGTGTCTTCTCTGCTTCCTCCAATTGGAATTGAAGGCAAGGAGCCTTTCCACCACCGACCTGGTGCAAACTTTTGAAATCAGTGGAAATCTTTTCTTCCATTGGCTTCACCAGGTGTTTCATTACCCATGTATGCCACCCTTTAAGGGAATTAAAAATAACTTCAGGGTTTCTCCCTTCTGAATCCCCAGTAGATGTGGAATGACTGAGATGACACCTCTTTTCCTGTGCTTTTGCCCTGCCCAATTTCTGTATGATCTGTTTCTTCAGAACTGGAGACTCCTCATCCAAGGAAATGTAAACAATAGATTGAAAGAATGATTTAGGGAAAGATTCCCTTTGCTGGGCATTGCATCCTTGGTTACCTTAAAAATATGCCCAGTAAATCAAAGGCATGAGTGGAAGAAAGAAATATTAATAGAAAAGTGATTTTATGTGCTGGGAAACCTTTCTTCTTGTCGAGGGCTGTGAACTGGAACACATTTTAAATTCTTCTGTCACTTGTAGAGAGCAGAAATAAGTGCTCAGACCTACTACCAACAGAGCCCCATGTTGTTGTGAGTTTGCAATTGCAGCAGCTCTCTTTTGTCTTAGGTGGGCTCTCCCCAGTCTACAGGAATGTTACATCTCCCTGAGCACGGAGGTGTTTAGTGAGCAGTCATAACCTAGCTTCTTTTTATTTTTTTCCACATCCTCTGAACTCTTACGCTATCAGAAAAGATACTATCAGTTACCCCTTTATACACACATCGGTTCACCTTTGTAGTGAGTAGTGTAATTGCTTATGTCTGTAGAGATGCACATACAGGTATGAAGACCAAAATAGTAAACAGATGTCAAGCATAATTATGATATACATGTGTGCATGTCTTCATATGTATGAAAGAAACAGTTTCAAAAATATTTTGGTTGTGGTTTTAATCCAAACTCACTTCACCAGCCTTGGGTTTTTGCAGAGCCACTTATCTCTTAATTCTGCATCACCTAAAAACAGGGATTTCCCATGTTACTTTTCACAATGCCAGAAGCGCTAGTCAGATGGAAATAGGTCTGCTGCAGCCATATGGAACAGCGTGACCTGGAATTGCTTGCTTTTGGCTGTGGACAACCTTCCTTTACCTTTCTGAGGAAGTCTAGAAAAAAACAAAAGTTTTAAAAGGCTGCAGCTGCAGCAAGATAGACTCTGTGGTGCTGAAGGCACAGAAGGGCAGATGCTCAGCTGGTGTCACTATTCTCAAAATTTTTCTGTAAGGCATTTTTAAATGAACCTCTTTTTCCAAATACAGGGTTTTTCAAATTGCAGGCAGGACAGTATGAGCAGCAGGAGTGGTACCTAATCAGACCAGGTAGACACTCAACTCTCTTTCATGAACATAGATTTTAACACAGTATTTCTTCTGATTAACTTTCGCACAACAGAAAGCTAAATGTAATTTTTAATTTTCATTCTCAGCAAAATGATGAGGTAAGGTTTGATAGGAATATGTCTACTAAGCTTTCTTCAGACACTGTTCTAGGCATATGCATCTTGACTACCTCCTACAGCTTGTGTTGTCAGTGATGTGTTTCTTTTCTGACATAATCATGATGTCAAAAGCAGTATAAACCAGGTTCTTCTTCTTTTTTTGGGTCACATGGGTGTCTACTGAGGGGAACACACTCTTACTATTCATGTAGATTCGGCTGTACTAGCACAGAGTAGCTGAGAGATTAGTGACAAACTGTTATGTCATTAATATGCAGAGCAAGCAGGACTGTAATATCTGTGGCGATGTGCTAATTTTTGATTGTGCTTTTTGTGGAAAAGGTGTTTCATATCTGAAAAGATTCCTTGCTCTCACAAAGCCCCTCTTCTATCAAAAAGTTTTGTATCACTAAACAATACTGTAAAATTTAAAGGAACTGAGTTAGGATTAGGGTGACCAAGCTGTCACTCTCAAGAAATCTAGGAAGAAGCCATGTAAACATGATTGGTCTGTGATTATCCCTGCCTGCAGCAAAGTCAACGAAATAGTTAATTGTCCAGCAAATAGTTAATAGTTCACCAAATGTCTTCTTCCTGCCTTGGAAGAAAAGCACTGGATGTGCCACCTTTTGCAGTTACCTCAAACATGATCTCACTGCTGTGTATGTGCTCAAAGTGCTGGTAAGGAATGGGGCAGATGAGTTGTTCATCTTTCACCATATCCCAAGAGGTCTGGCGCATTTGGTCTTGTAACACTTGCAGCCTATGTGGTCTTGGCGGTTGGGATCCTCTGGTTGTTTGGAAATGGGACTGACCCATTTGTCTTTCTTTGCCAGGGTGGGGCTGACTGGCAGCTCATACAGGTCTTGGCAGTTTATTTGTAGTGCAAGTCACCGTTGGCAGAGCTTTCTATGGAGATACGGAATGCCACAGCCTGAGGTGTCTGCCACCATGACAATCTTACTGTTGATGTCCTTCAGAAGTGGCTTCCTGCGAGCAGAGTATTCTCCATGTTCTTCTGTAAGCTAGGAGAAAAGGAAGCACAGAAAATTTAGTAACTGCCTCCCCAGATAAGCACAGATTTACTACTTTCATAGATTTGTGGTCAAAAATCAATTTTAACTCATAATTATATTGCTTTTAATTTATTATATTCACCCTGTGTAATGACCCTTGCTTGCTGATGCTGCTAACTACGTTGCGATATTGTCTGTTCTGTTGCTCTTCTTTGGATGTAAGAAAAGTACATAAACTTCTGAGCTGGAAACATTGAAATATCTTTAGAGGAGAAGCAGACTAACTGAAGACCTCACTTCCAGCCAGAAAGGTTGTGTCACCAAAAGTATTGTAGAATTGAAGGGAATTATCCTTTTAGTTTGCTTATGCTCTTCACTTTAGAAACTTCAGAGGTATTTAAGTTACAGAAGTTCAGGCACCTACCTGAGTTGTCTAAGTGAGGAAACTTGGCTCCCTCTGTAGTCAGTGAAGAGAAAGGATGAATCATCTACAGAATGTCCAGCCCAGGCGATTCTATGATTCTATGATGAAAGGAGTTCCAGCCCAAGAGATCAAAACTGATTTACTGCCATCAAGATTTAGGCATCTTGCACCATAAATACACACTGCAGGTTTTTGCAGTTTGCTAGTGCATGACAAATTTGCTAATGCTTTCATGCATCTTTCTCTTATTTTCTCACTCAATGAAAAAATAATTACAAAAATACTCAGGAATCAGAGAAACTTGTGTATGGGATTTTTCACGTTCTAAGTTCCGATCATGTATAAAGCTTTCTCTTCCGAGAATTTGGATTCATTATTCAAACTTTTAGGAGAGTCAACACTGGTCTCTGAAACTGAGCCTTATACCTTGTGTCACAGTCAATTAATGCAAAAACCCCACAAAGTCGACTCATCCATGTTACTTTATCTATATGAATGGGATTTCTGGTAATGGTTTCACACACCGTTCTTTAGCTTTTTTCTGCTGATTTTTCATATAAATATCAGCATTTTTAGAGGACACACAGAAAATTTTGAATATTGATGAGGTTTTCTTCTGCTTTAAATGCCACATGGCTTTGTGCCACATGAAAGCCTGCTTTCCCTCTCTCTAACATGTGAACTTTACACTGAAGTTAAATGACTTTTTTTCATAAGTGGCAAATGTGACCAAAAGGTTTAAGACCCTATAAATCAAGCAAGATCACTTTTAAGTTGTCGTCTACCTTTCTCAGTACAAGTTAAGAAAAGAAATATCATATTATCTTCCATGACAATGTAGCTACAGCTGGTAGGACTGGAAATATGTAACACCTGTCTACTTTGCTCTGGGGCCAAGCACAAGTCTTCTCAGTTTGCTCTTGTGTTAGTAGGGCGTGGGAATTGCTCATCTGCTGAGTTATCAGTGTTACTCTCAGAAGGTTCTTCCTTCTTTCTCCAAGACACACATGAACACACAAACAAACTGGTCTTTTAAGCTACTAGGATTTGTTTTGAGATCAGCAGATATTTTAACTGCAGTGTTTGACAAGAAATGAAAACAAAAATTCTCAAAATTTATTTGGAAAATGTCAAGGTTTTTAAAAGTAGTAAAAGTAAGTTGTTTTTTCTCTTTTCAGGTTTTCAGTAAAAATTAAAAAGAAACATATAAAGCAGTATTTTTTCATTAAAAAAAAATCCGTCCCTACTCAGAGATTTTGTTTGTTTGTTTGTTTTCTTTATTTATCAGTCTGACTTTGTTTCAAGATGGTAATTTCAGCTGATTACAAAACTACACAGAATGAGCCCTGTCATTCTTGCCACAATCACAGAATCACAGAATGTTAGGGGTTGGAAGGGACCTCAAAAGATCATCTAGTCCAACCCCAAAAAACAATTTTCCCTGTAATATTACTGACTTCAGCATGGCTGTTTGATAGTATGGTTTAACTGAGTAGAGTTGGTATATCCTTCTTCCAACAGATGTTTTGTCAGATTCATACCTTAAATCTATTGCTTTTTACCAAGGTAAATCAACATTGCTAATTCCTGAATTATGGCCAGGTCCAAACAGATCTCCCATTTATCGTGTTAGAAGTTTTGCTCTGCTCTAGGAATAATCATTTTAACATCATTACTTATGAAAAGGAAATCTTAACAATAGTAAAATAAGTTTTACTGACTAGTGCTTTGGGAAATTTTTTTTTTAGTAGAACTGAGTTTGCACATCTTCTGACATATCTTAAACTTCTCTTTATAAATTTCTACGAACTCACTGCAACTGAAAAAAAGGGGCATCGGGAGTTAGTATCAGTGATGAGAAGGATAAAAGCAGAAACCCAGAAGCAAATACTCTGCCTGTTCGAGCCAGAGATTTGAAACTTTCCCCAGCTTGTGGGTAATATCACATTTCCCCCTTCTCTGTCCCCACCCTCCTACTGAGATCAAAAGACAATATTCCTGCCTCTTTGTAAGCACTGTGCCATCTGCAGAGCTCCATTTGTAGAAGCAAAGTCCGACTCATCCTCTGTTTCCTCACTCAGATGTCTGATACAGTCTGTACTGCCAGAGATCTGATGTGGTAGGAGCAGTTTTCTTCTGCGTGAGCCTAACAAATTGAAACCTGCCCTCCGTACTCAGTCCGAGTTGAAACAGCTTCCTGCAGAGTCAAGCATCAAGATCACAATCAGTGTTTTGAGGCAAAATATGAGCAATGCATGCCTATTTTTTTAGAATGCCACAATTCTGGTGGACAAAAACCCGCTGTTTATTAAATATTTGTGGCCTGATAAAGTTGTCTGCTCTCTTCCTATGCCGAGGAAAGGTAAGATATATAGGAAGCCACAAGAAGCATTCTTCAGATGGTGGGCTCTCCATCATCGCTCAAATAACCATTGACACCCCAGCTGGCTGGAAGCCCAGCCGTCCCTGGTGGCCAGGACACTATTGCTTGTTCTAGTGTAGCATGGCGAAGCAAAGCTTCCCATGGCTATTTCCAGTAGCACTAAAAGAAGTTAGAGGACGGCCCTTCCGAATGGGCTGAAAAGAGGATTCTACCGTTTTTAAAGAAAATACCTGCAAGTAAAAACAGTGTTTATTCAAACAAACAAAAACCCCAAAAGAAGGTATGAAAGGTAGGCAAAAAGTCCCAAGGTAGTTCACAGCTATCTGTATAACTTAGAAGCTGGAAATTCATGAAACACAGGGGAAAGGGAGTTCTTTCTAGAATAAACATGTCTGGTAGGGATAACTCAGGAATGATTTTGTCTCTTTGGAATCAAATTAGTATGAATATATAATACAGATAAAAATACGGTTTAATATATAATATATAATATATAATTATATATATAAATGCATATTTTATATTATATATATTTATATGTATTACATAAATATATTGAAAATACTGCTAATAACACAGAAAATATGAGAATTCTTGGAAAATATTTCATTATCCTGTTGGGAGTATCCAGACAATATTTTGCTTTGATGTTGGGAAGATCCAGGTGATGTCACCAGCTGTGGATGAAACACCTTTCACTCCAACAGTAGCTCAGGAGAATTTGGTGTTAAACAGGGAGTCTGAACATGGGAATTTTCAGACTGTGGGTCTTATCACAGTGCTCTGTTGATGAATTCAGGGCATTCCATGCTTCCTAATGCTATAGGTCAGCATTTGTTTGTACGTGCTGTCATTTGGACTCTTGGGGACTTCCCACAACACTGCAGGTTCTCAGCTTTGCCATTCTCTTTACCTCAGTGTGTTCTTGTCTTTTAGCTGTCTTGATAAATCAATGCCGCTTCTGACTTCAGGTTCTGGGTTTTGCCCTTTGCTGCCTCACAGATGAAAGCCTAAAACCTTGAGACCCCTCCATGCTGCAATTCTTCCTGTGTCCTCCATATCATGCTACAGGTTTCATATCTGTTTGAATTAGTGGGAATATAAAGCCACCTCTCAGAAAGTATTCCAAAAGTATGGATGTCAGGAAAACCAAGACACCCAGGTCACAGTGGTACGACTCTGTCTGAGACCTTCCTCCAAAGCTATGGAGCTGGCTGTGGGAGAACGAGTTGTGTTCACTGGCACTACATAGCAGAAATGGAGCAGTCTATTGTCCTCTATGAAGACTAAGACGCCAGACCACAAATTGTCAGGAAATGCCTCTAGCTGACAACAGCTCCAGATCTGGAGCAGCAGCAACAATGAGCAGGTCTGGAGGTGGACAGTGAGGAGCTGCAGTCCACTCACACTGTGCCCAGCCAGGGACTGCTCTGAGTCAGCTCTTCTCTGTCACATTCTAAGCTCTGCCAGTCCTCACTGCTCTTCCCAGCGGCAGAGATGTGAGCAGATAAGTCCACCTGCACTTCAGATGAGCTGTTTGCACATCCTAATCCTATATAATCATGCATGAAGGCTGTTATGGCAGGCAGTTGCAGATGGATGCTCTTTCCATGCACCCTATTGCATAGATGCGTCTCCCACCACTCCAACAAGGAGAAAGGCTTGTGTGCAATCTGCTACCTTTCCCCAAGCCTGGCTGAAATAAAACCCTCCTCTGAACCCTGGCAGAGCCGAGAAAGCATCAGTACTATATTCAGTAACTGGCCCACATACTACCCAGTTTTTCTTTATTCAGTTATGTCCTGTTGCACACTGGGTCTGTGCTTGGTTTATGCTATCAGCAAATTAGAAAGGGGAAGTTTGTCAGTGGGCTTGTACAAATTCTCCCGTGATTCAGCAGGAACAAGAATAAGCTGCTTCCATTTGAAGGGACTGTACAAACTGTCCGTATTTTCCTGTCCCTGTTCTTAAAGCTCTTGAGATTGTAGCACATTTGGCTGTTAAGAAAACTTCCGCAAGGTCCTTACAACACAGACAAGAGAAAAAGCAGTCTGAGGTACAGTATTTCGGTTTAGTTCTCTGCTTCAAACAGCTGGCTGCAGCCAGAGGTGTCAGAGCTGCTGTGAAATAACTGATTTCTTGGTAAGAAGTTGAACCCACTACTGCTGCACAGCACTTCATGGAAAATTCAGATCGCCCTTCCAAGCAGATGGAGATGCCTATCTGTGCAAGGAAGGTCTGAGATGCCTCAACTTTATGGGCTACTCTTGGGATACGTGGAATGACAGATGATTAAGGGAATGAATGAGATTACTAAACAGTCACCTAAAATCCTCTCTTGTGGAATTTCTTATGGTTTACCTACATACAGCTGGAGATGCTCATGTAGCAAAGCAGTAATATAATTTATTAAACAGCACAGTCCCTGCCTGCTGCGCTGTGCCCAGAAGCAGTGTGCTCTGCTGTGGTAGTCTCCCGAGGGGCACGGCGAGGTCTAAGTCCTGCAGGACCTGGAGCTGGCCCCTTCTCCAGCTTCTCTTTTGAATCAGAGCTGTGGCGCAGGACATCACCACCTGTGAAGAGGATGACTATTAGCCCCCTCCAGCCCTTGGTTTTGAGCCACCACACATACAGACGCAGAGGGAATTTTTTTTAAATGTGTCAACAGGGCTTCTGAGCCTTGAGGATGCATTGAGTTGTATTTTCAAGTTCACTTCAAATTGAAAACTTAAACGTTTATTGTGCTTAGAGGAAACTCCTATGTAATCCAACAACTCGCTTTTTAAGAAACTGACCCATATTCTTAGCCCAGGATCCCCTCTGTGGATGACTCTTTCTTGGGTTTTGCTGGTTTGTCTTTGTTAAAATCCGCAAACATTAGCAGAGTCTTTGTATGCCCAGGAGAAGACAGAACAGGACCCAGCCTGTTCTCCCCAAGAAGCAGAGCAGGGAGCCGGTGAACTAAAGCTCTGATTATTTCTCTGGCTATGTATGTTTCCTGAGAGAGCTGGAAACAAAATCATACACCCAAGTTATTTAGCTGGAGGTAAACTGTAAAGGTGTAAAAAGAAAAAAAAAAAGGAAAGAAAAAAAGTTGTGGGAGGAAGGAAAGAAGATAGCAGGTGGTGGCTTTTATAGCAGCAGACTATGAAATTCTACTATCTTTTAGAATACATCTAGTTCTATATTACTATCAGAAAACAGATCTCTTTGCTCTAGGCTGGTCTAGTTGCTTTGAAAGAGAGTATTCGATAGCTTTGGCTCTGTGAACAGTTTGCTCGGCTTTTTCGGCAAGGTATAGACAAAACAGTCATAGGTCTGTCCCCATATACCACGTAAGCCTTCCCCTAGACATTCTGATCTGACTATGGAGGAGTGTTTTTTGGGAGTGCAAGCCACATAGCTCTCTGCGAACCTTAGTGATTGCTGTGTATGCATGTGAAACCTTTGGATGAGTAACAGCTGAAAGGGTTTGGTTCTCTTCTCATTAAAAATAAATTGCAAAAATTGTATTGATTTCAGTGCAGGAGAATAGGACCCTTAGCCTCCAAGAGGATATTTAATATATTCCGTTACTAGCATCTTAATGGGATACAGCTATACTATGCTGCACACGGAGCTGCATAAGATACAGCTCCCTCAGGCTGCTTGACAATATGCTCTCCACTTCAGAGACTAGTACATAAATACAATTCACATGCTCTGTCTTTAGTCATGCCACAGTTTTGTCAACCACATCACATTTTTCTGCCTCGGGCTGCGGTGTGTGCTGTTAACACATGTCTCTGGACTCAGGTCAGTGAGCACAGGGACAGCATTGCATTGCTTCTGCTTTCATGGGACTTTCCTGTCTTTTCTTGTCATGCAGTTAACTTGCCTTATTCTTCTTTTAGCTTTTTTTTTTTCTAATTTTATTTTCCTACTGCACAACATATATAGCCACTCCAGCTTTGAGCTCTAGTAAGCACCAAAGAGAGAAATAGTATGCGGTGTCAAGGCCTCATCTATAGCACTGAACTCTGCTAAACCATGCTAATTTCCAGCTGCTGAAGATTTAGCCCATGACAATCAGTCTCTAGTTTGATATTTTTACCTAGAATTGAAGTAAAATCCAGAAGGACAAAATCTTTTTCTTTTAGAAGACTCTAAGACTATATATAATGTAAATACAATGTAATTTGTACAATTCTTCTACTTTATTTTTCAAGTAGATATGAAAAATGCTGAAGTTTAGGAAAAATAAATACCTTTCTAGCATATGACTGTTCTGAGTAAATGAGATCTACTCACTTTCTTTCTCAAATTACCGTAAAATCTACCCATCTTTCTCAAATTTTCTTCCAGAAGATTTTAAACCTGTGCTTCCTTAGAACTGATAGAAATTTGTCATAGGATAATGTCTCAATTAACCTTTGAACTCTTAAAAATTAACAAGGAAAAAAACATGGGCTGCATTTTCAGAAATATTTTCCCCAGCCATAGAGCTTTCCAGTTTTCCGTATAAAATTTCTTTTTAAATGGAGGGAGAGAGAACAATCATCAGTATGTCTTTTGTGTTTAGCTAACACCCAACATGCTGCAGTTATAGGGTGGTGTATAGGGTCAGGGGTTGTTTGCTACTCCATATCTGCATGGGCAAGGTTTCTCCCAGAATGCTGGCATTATTCTGAGATTTCCTCCCCTCTCTCCTTGGACTGACTTTGCCATAGCCTAGTGTGTACAGCAATGAAAAAGATGAAAGCTGACCAAGTGCACGCAGAAGGCAGTACAGCTGTAAGTGCAAATCCCTTTTCCTCCGTTCTTGTTGAGTGACCCCATCCCTCAAAAAAGCTTTTGTCTAAGAAAAGCAGAATCAACATAGGACTATGTAGATGCATGACTTGCTTTGTCTCCAGCAGCAGTAGTAGCTGGGTGAACAAAGAGGCTGCTCAGCTTCCTGTATTTTCTGGATTCAAAATGTACAGTATTTTACAATAATAGTTAATTCTTTTATCTTGGAAGCACACCTTCATGAAGATAACGTGGTTAAATAGAAATTTTAACCATGACTCTTTCTGGTCTCTTTTGTAGAAATTTCGCAGCACTGCTTGTTTCTAACACATGAGAATTCATTTCCATCATTGTAAATCTTTTAAATCAAATGAGAACGAGAAATGTTAATGGCAAAAGGGAGAAAGGGCTTATGTCTGAAATTTCTTTCGGTACTGTAGATCAAATCAAAACATAAGAGATAAATGAGTCTTCAAAACATAGTTGCAACTGGAAGGAGCTTAGTAGTAGGCATACACTCACCGATAGATTCTGGTCTCCAAATACAGTTTATGATGTACCATACAGATGAAGATGATCTATTTACTACTCCATTGTGTTTCTGACTGGAGTGGAGGGTTAGACAAGCTTCATTTTGTCTGTGAGACTCATGAAGGATGTCAAAACTTAAGTAGATACTGAGGCTACTACTAGAACTTTGTGTAGCTCCTTTAGGAAAGTGTCATTTGCAGGGTGGCCAACAGAGTTCCAGGTGACCACTCCTAACACCATCCTGGGCTTTTCCGTAGCCGCTAGCCTAGTTTGGACAGCTGAATGGAGAGATCTGCCCATGCTAGGACAGCCATCCCTTTTACCTGTAGGCTGCTGTACTGCCTGAGGTTGCTACAGCTCTAACATTGTGGCCCTGTCCTGCTCTACCACCTCATGACTGGCTCTGGCCAGGCAACGGTATGTTTGTTGTCTTAAATTCCTTCATCAGTAATATGCTTAACAAAGGCTTTTAGACCTTTTGGTGTTATACGTCTGTTCCCCTGTGCAAAGGGAAAAGATACCCTTATGTGAATAACCGATAGAACAATTGTTTTTATTTATAAGCAATAGTGCAACTTTACTGCAGCCCACGCTGTCCTGATTTCTTCTTCTGCAGAGATAGCTCAGCACAAAACATAAGCCTCTCTGCTCTAGGCACTATGTAGTCTGATTATAGCCATGCTGCGCCACATCCCACTCCCGGGGGACAGCTGACGGTACTACAGTTGTTAGTTCAGACCCTGAAAGCTTTGGTTTTGGAAATGGCACACACGGACTTGCAAGAGACAAAGGGAGAAAATGCCACAAAGTACTGGGGAGTAAATAAGATCTGGTCTGCAGAGACTGACTAGAGATAGCTTGGCAGAAGCACTTCCTAAAGTCACAAATTTTCTTTGCTGACTCTGTGCCTGCTTCCTGAAGGACTGAAGTGTTTTCATGGAGCCCAGATGTAAGGCAGTAGGTTAGTATAATTAAATACCCAAAGAAAAGCATATCACAGTTGCAAAATTGTATGGTTAACACCAAGAGTTAGGCTTCATGTGTCAAAAGTGTCATTTGGATAGAGGACCTTGGATACAAACCCACAGAGCAGCCTCCTCTGCCAGGCAGGTCAGATTTAAGGATCTTAGTTATTGAGGTCCTTATGTAGACTAAACATCAAGTGTGAGAAAGATAAAAGAAGTCATTTTGCTTTTGGTAGAGAAAGTTCACGTTGGCATTTTTTTTGATGACCAGATATTGCTTGAGGAAATATTGCATTCGCTATTTGGTCCCAGTAATGCAATATTCATAAAACCCAGCAAAAAAAGAGTACCCTGGTATACCATAAAATCTATGTGGGATGTGGCATTTTGTGTAAAACAGCAGGGTGGGGTAGGAAAAGCCTCAGTACTAATTCTGAAAAGGGAGCACTCACTTGCTTGAGATGCCCTGCTGAATCAGTGGAATTTTTTGGATGAACAGCTGCTCACTGGCATGAGCACAGGCTGCAAGATTTGGCCAGTTGGTATCAACTGAGCTTCTATAAAAATAAGGCCCAGGTATAATTTTTAATATATCCCATGGGCACCCTTTTTCATGATTTTATCTGTGTGCAACTGAAAGGAAATTCGTCTAGAAATAAAGAGACTGACATGTCACATCATGACATTAGTACTGTGTTACATTTTGTGGCCCATGTTCAATGCAGCCCTCGAGTAATCTGTTCCAATAACGCAGATAACAGCTAGTAGGATGATTCACCCATCAAGCAATAACGAGCAGCCATTGCATCACCTTCTTTTGTTTATTGTACCCTGAGGCTTTTCAGAATACAGTTGCCTTGATAAAAAGATAAAAGAAAAGAACATAAAACTTGGGTGGAAGAAAATTCTTATTAAACTGAATCTACTTCTCGTCTCCTCTTTCTCTGTTCCCTTTAAAGTTGTTAGTAATAGGGCCAGACTGCTTGAGAGAGCAAATGTTTGTGTGAGAACCATTATTCGTGGAGCAACACCTCGAGTCAATGAATAGATGAGGCCCAAAGAATGGATTAGAGCAAAGTCCAGCTGCCCAGCAGTGAGAGACCGGTACATTATGGGCCAAATTCTAAAAACTTTGTTCCATCTACTTGGATTCTACAGAGGTCAGTAAGAACTCTGGCAGCATAAGAGAGATGAGTAAAACCTGAGTGATCCTCTGGGCTTTGAAGCCATAATGATGTTTATGTCTCAACCTCCTCTCAGAGTTCATAATGAGTATTAATTAAATACACCTCAGGGCTCCCTGTGCAAGAGCAAAATACTCTTACTCCCATTAAATAGAGAGAGGAAACCAGTCCTTGCACAGGAGATCTTGGAGCTTCCTCTGGCTCTGGGTTCTATTTCAAAGGACGTTAAGTTGTCAACTGGACATCCAGGGAAGTGTTGATCAGATTTAGGTGTGACATAGAAGATTTAGCTGTGCCATTGATCCTACGGCTTGGTTTTCAAGAAAGTTGACCTCCTCCAGCTCCCCATATCTTCAGGGAGAGATATTGGTACTTGGAGATCCATATGCCAATATTCTGTGTTGTTTTAAGAACATCAAGTAGAACAGTAATCTATGTACTAGACAGTCAGTGCAAGATGTTAAGTGCTAACTTAGTAATAACTATACCTGAACCATCAACCTCAGAGATCACCAACAAGAAGTCCTCTCTAGTCACCGAAGAAATATAATAAATTTGGTTAAGTAATTAAACAAATATGTTGTTCTTGGTGCAAAAATGAAGTGCCAGACTTTACTCTGGCACACAGTGCTAAACTTTCACAGCTTTCTAGTGGGATTGGCAACTTTCTGTTCTTGCAGAAAGCCCCACCTGATGTGTCATCTCAAGCCAGAGCATACGAAGAAAAGATGATGTAGTTTATTACCCGCGAGCCTCGTGCTGCAATATTTACATAAACAAAACTCACCCATTCCTATCATAAAGCCATTTGCCTAGATAAGGTCTTTTGATCAAATGAAACTTCAGCTGCGTATCAGCTGTTTCAGAACCAGCACCCACGAGAACCTTGATAATGGTGAAAACTTGGAGGGTGGGGAGGGACTTATTGTACAATAACAAGTTATCATGGCTCATATTCTCTTTTGCTCTTGCTGAACAGACTCTGCATGTGACCAGAATCTGCTCATGAGTGTGCAGGAGGACTTCTGCTCTTCGTACATCACACGATGGCATGAGCAGTGTTCTCTGTGTAAGCTCACTGTTGGACTTTAGGGCCATGACCAGCATTAATCTCATTAAGAAGTGAAGAAAGCAGAGAGTAATGTAGGGGGGTTTTAGAGAACAAGATAGAGAAAGCACCTTAGATATTTTTTTTTTCTAGAACAGGCTCCCTGTGGGCTGCCAGTCTTGCAATACCAGTAAGGGTTTACACACAGATTTCCCACATCATATTCCTTTGAGACTATCCTACCAATAAACTAAAGTAAATCATCTACACTTTGTGTGCAGTTTCCCTTCATCCTACTGTGTACTCCAACAGCATATGAGTGGACACACTCATAAGAATTTTGTGCCAATACATTTCTTTTTATCCCTCCTAAAACTTTACAGGTTTTACCTCACTCTCCCCTTTTCCCTAGATTAAATCCCATTTATGGCACTCCTGCTTTTCTGAAATACTTATGGTTCCTCCGAGTTTCCTGTGGTACGCTTGAAAGCAGAGTTTGATTTACAATTCGTGAGATTTTTGCTTTAGTATTATCTATCTAATGCCATAAAAACTCACATTTTCACTTTGTTCACTGCCCAAAGTGAGGGAAAAGTTATAAACCTTTGCCCCATGTCTAAGAAAAGACTTTCCTTAAGGCAAAGTGACCGTCAGGAGGAAACTAGCCAGACAGTCTGAATGACAACCTGGGGGGGGGTGATGGAAGCCCCTCTGGGACAATGCTTTTTCCTGCTTCTGGAAGTCCCTCCTATTTCCACGTTGGCTTCTGCATCCGGTACTTTACCAGGATTCTCTTTCACATCAAAGCATCTCTCCTCGGGCTACACATGTAGGGGCACAGCCTTAGTTTCTATGGGAAATAGTTTTATCCCAAAGGAAGGGGAAAGAAATGTTTAGTTTAAATATGCTTAACACTCCCCCTTCTGTATAAGGCACTCTGTTGTTGCACTTTCTCTGGTCCCCTGGGATATCAACATGCTCTTTACCACACTCAAGCTTATTTTCTTAGTTGAGGTGTTTAAAAGGGGCTGTGGGGGAATTTTGCTCTCATCCACGTTGGTTAAACAAACATCAGACTGAAAGCTTGCTAAATTAATTGTCTCAAAGTCTTTTTTTTCGCTTGTCTCACTCTTAGGAAGAGTTGGTCCTAGTTCTACCATTTAAAAGAACTCCATGATGCAGACAACGTGGAGTTTCTGCTTCTATCCAACAGTTATTAGAAACAGAGAAAGAGAGAATGTAAGAGTGGTAAAGGTGCTCCTCAGCTTAGTAAACGGACAGGAAGGATCCATGAATTTGTCTGGAAGTTGAAGTCAAGGAGACTTACTCGATAAAGAGTTCTCATCAGAGATGAGCTGCTGACTCCATATTTTGCTGAGTATTTTGTGTAACCTCAGTCAGACCACAGAAGGAAAAGAAATCTTTGGAAATGAGACTGCTCTTGAGTTGAGTGTGCCTGTTGAATAAACAACCTACAAGCCAAAATTGCAAGGCTCATGATAGCAGTTATCATGGCTGAAGGGTATTGATGTGATGAAGTTTGTAGCTGATACAGATGAATGAAACAGATGAGCTTTTGAGTGCACAAACCCTTTTTCAAGCTTAGTGAGAAGATAAGAGGGTGTTTCTGACTTGACTGTGAGTGTGAGACCATTCAAATCTACACAAGTCCTGGCTGGTAGCCACAGAATCACGGAATCATGTAGATTGGAAAAGAGCTTTAAGATGATATCAGGGAGGAAACAGCCAATGACTTCCATGGCAGGGAATTAAACCAAGCCTGGGCACTCTAACCACACAGACTTCTCCTTATCTTAAACTCTTACAAAACCCATGTAATTTGGTAGCCCAGTTATTCACTTTTTGAAGTCTCCTGAATTTGTTTGTTATTCCACTGTTGATGCCATTAGTGCCTCCCCAATTTTCCTCAGCTGGCATTTAATCTCTTTGGGTTGGTTGCTCATGCCTTCAGGGACACTGAGTTTCTTGCCACACCAGGCTCTTTGATTCTGCCTCTATTTGGGGGCTGGTTAGTCTTTTGATTATTTTAAATGCTTTGAATACCAACTTTAATTACGCTGCCTTGTAAGAGGCTCTTCTAGAATGATTGCCAACTGTAAGGCCCCTGACTGCCTCAGTAGCCATGTTGCCAGGTAGAGAAAGTGTGAAGGAATACATGTAAATGTTTTATGAAGACAACAGCCACAAAACTGCAAAATTGACATGTCACCTTCAAGACCAAGACTGTGCTTTGTTTCGTTTTGTTTGTTTTATTTTATATATATTTTTTTTGTATTAACAGAAGACAAAATGATTCTGCCTACCAGGGCAAAATGCTGAATCTGGAAAGAGGTCTCAGTGTCTCAGTCAGAAATGTAGCATTTTCCTTAGGGACAATATATTGGCTGCGGCCAAGCAGGCCCCAGCAAAATTGAGGATGTAGATGAATTGGAGACTGTCCAGAAGAAAGCAGCAGGAACGATAAAAGGTTTATAAAATGTGAGTGATGAGGAAATGTTGAAGAAACTGCATTTGTTTAGTCTAGAGGAAAAAGACTACGGGGGAAAATGTATGAGTTTTCTAATATGTAAACAAATGCTTTAGAGAGGACAACCATCATTTGTTCTCCATAGCCACCGTGAGAAAGACAAAAATAAATAAACATAATTTGCAGCAAAGCAATTTTAAGATACTCTTTAGGAATTAGGCTCTGGATGTTGAATCCTTTCACCGGCAGATTTGAGGTTAGACCAACACCTTACATGGACGAGGTGGCTAAACCTGATCCTGACTCATGGGAAGGTGTGGGACAAGGTGTTTGCAGGAGATTCTTTCCAAGCTTCACATCTTTATAAATTTATGAAGGAGCGCTTTGAAGGGAAATGGTTTTGGCTGGGTAAACATATAGTTGCATTTTCTAACTGGTCATTCCTGTCACCCTAATGCCACTTCAACAGTAAAAATGATGTCTTCTTTGTGGCCGCTGCATATTGATGTGATAATTTTGGGGCCAGCATTTTAAATTCATACAGCTACTCTGTTTAGCAAAAGCTCCCATTCCTTCCTCTTTGTTCAAGCTCTCAACTTTCTTCCACGAGGCAGAAAATCCTTCTTCTGGGAAATATGTTTCGGTTTCCCTCCTGCAGGACTTGGAGGACCCTCGTTGTACTTCTCCCCACTGGTTAGAAAGACGCCCCCGATCTGCAATCACAACCAATTCCAGTCCTTACAGCAGGGAAAACAGCTCGTGGTGCCGTGGTGGGATAACACAGTTGCATGTTTTCGGAGCCATCACACCTTAGGCTGTTCTGGGCCCTCACTGCCACCTTGAGGAGGTTTTCAATGCCTGTTCATTTGATGCGACGGTATCAGTCTCCTCAGTGCGCAACAGCCGTGGTTGCATGGTCTGATTTGCAGCCCGACTGCAAGAGCAGCAGGAGTGTGGTATTTACTGTATAACACAGAGATTATATCGGAGCTGGGGAAGGGTGCCTTCTGGCCCAGCCACATGGTGGGTCAAGGACGAAGTGGAGGAGCAACTGAAAAAAATTAAATGTTTTAGTAAGGATTTTAAACTCAATAGAAAATCACAAGGCTAATAAAATTAGGCAATAAAAGAGGCAGGCAGGTAACCTACACTGATCAGGCACTGCAGTGCACTGCCCAGGGAAGTGGTGAAGTCACAGTCCCTGGAGGTGTTTAGGGAAAGGCTGGATGTGGCACTTAGTGCCATGGTCTGGCCGATGAGATGGTCTTGAGTCATAGGCTGGACTTGAGGTTCTCAGAGGTCTTTTCCAGCCTCAGCAATTCTGTGATTCAGAAAATGTCATTCCATGTTTTTACCCTAGAAGCATTTTCCGGAGGATGACAATTCATTTATAATTAATTGCTAATGTATTTATTATTATCAATATTGATTTCAGTTGACAAGGCAAGACACAAAGTTAATAAGCATGAGGCATTGTGTGCAAACCCTGAAGTAACTCCGGGTTCATTGCTGTGCCAAGCAGGTTGATCAAGAGCCAACATCGCAACATGTGGCATCAGGGGACCCCTTACCACCAGTCTGCCAGAGAGGACAAGAGTCCTGGAGGCAGAACTGCTGTCAGCAGAGGAGACATAACCAGGCAGCCTTGAGCAGGCCATGGGGGAAGCAGCATACTTCTGAGATTAAATCGTATCTGTGCCTTAATAGAGACAACTCCTCTCCACAGTATCTTTCAGCATCCTGTTAATTAAAAAAAAAAAAAAAGGAATAAAAAAGAGGATAAATTTACAATAAATAAATAAATTAAAGAGAAAGTACCTTTTGCCAAAAAATGAACTTTCATGTTCAACTTCTGCTTGAAACAAACTTCCCAGGAGCCAACTTTCTCGGGGAATAGCCTGTTATCAGATAAAGGAAGGACTGAACAAGAAAGATAATTCCTTTGTTATGAAAGCCACCCCCTTTTATCAAATCCTTCTCCCCCAGCTTTTAATGCTCGCCGACTTACCTCTGATCTCTTGGCATCTTTGTATTTTCCCACCTGTCTGTCAGCCTCCTCTGAGGGTATTTTCCCTCTTGAAGCTAAACTTTGCAACACAACTAAAAGAAAGCAAACAGAAATGGCTTCAATCACTCTCATTGCTTAAAAATTCATAATCATTTCTATAGCCGAAGGCAAAAAAGCGAATTATTTACTGTCCCAACCAGTCTTATCACCTCCCAGGAAAATATGCTACTGAGCTGGCTGTGCTGATATATCTGCAGAAGACAGCTCTCGTCACCAGCACCCAAGTGTACCGGCATCACCAGTGGGATTTTTTCAGCTTTGAACAGAGCTGCTGCAGCAGGTTGGCTATAAGGCAGAGGAGCTCAGCCATCGGGGAGTGGGAAGGCAGCAGTGTCTTGCTTCTCTCCCTGGCGAACCTTCTGGCCATCTTGCTATTGGCATTTACAGAAGAGTGAGCTACTTAGGGAAAGACTGTGATGTGTTGGGGTTTTTTAAGTGCAGTCCATGTAAGCTCCTTTTGGCTGGGGTTAGTTAATTTTCTTCAGAGTTGCTGGTATGGAGCTGTGTTCTGGATTTATGCTGGAAACAGTGTTGATAACACACCTATGTTTTAGATACTGCTGAGAAGTGCTCACACAGAGTTGAGGTTTCTTCTGCCCCTTGTACCGCCCCAACAGCAAGTAGGATGAAGGTGCACAAGGAATTGGGAGGGGACTCAGCTGGAACAGCTGGCCACAACTGACCAAAAGGATGTTCCAGACCATATGACGTTGTGTTCAGAACATAAAGCTGGGGGAAGAAAAAAGAAGGGGGGGCATTTGGACTTATGGTGTTCATTTTCCCAAATAATTATTAGCTGTGATGGAGCCCTGCTTTCCTGGAGAAGGCTGAACACCTGCCTGGCGAGGGGAAGTGGTGAATGAATTCCTTGTTTCACTTCTCGTGTGTGCAGCTTTTGCTTTACATATTAAACTGTCTTTATCTCAGCCCATGAGTTTTCTCTTTTGCTCTTCTGATTCTCTCCCCCATCCCACCATGGAGGGAGTGAGCAGGCATCAGTATGGGGCTTAGTTGATGCCTGGGGTTAAACTACAACAGCTTGATACATACGATATTACGGAAAATAAGGACCAGAAGAATTCTGGATGATGCAGGCAGATACCCATCCAAAAAAATTCTTCCCTGAGTGGTGGCTCTGACTTTCTGCTTATTTGCTTGTTTGCTTTTGCACCTGGAAAGGTGTCCAGCTGTGGGGACTGCTATGTGATATTTAGGGGATTAGGACTCACTCTCACTCTACCTCACCTTATGTTACTGGAAACTCTTCTATATGGACATCCTGTTCTTCATTCTTTTGAAGCAACTGTTTCCCTTTCCTTCTTATCTATCTTCCAAGGGCCTTTCATAATCTGCCTCTAAACTGAGTGCACATCCAACATTTGTAACATCTGCATAACATGTTCCGGACCAAAAAGTCCTTCCCCTTGAAACTTCAGATTTTTTGAACGCCCTCCTCCATCCAAATTCATAATAGATTCTTTCACCATGTCCTTCTCTTTGAGCATACTCTTGCTTTTTGTTGTCAACTGGAGCAGATTTGCTGCATTTCTCAGTCAATAACGAGGCAGATAAACTTGAATACACAGCCTGTACTGAGGTAGCACTGTGGGCTACCTCGGGCACTGTCTGATGTTCTGCATGGGAACAAGGAGAAGAGGCAAAAAGCTACAATACGTAAGAACTTACCTGATCTCTAGCAAGACTTAATTGCTATAGCTGATTAAAAAGACCTTTCATGATGGCTAGCAGTAAGTTGTAGGCGTCTAACCGAAGATAGCACAGCCAGGGGTGATAGATCAGCTATGACACGGTGATAGTACAGAGAAGGTCATGTGGCCATCAGCTCTGGAGCTGCACGTGGCAGAACTAAGAGAAGCAGCAGATCTGAGACAGCAGTGCCCTGACACTGGGCCCTGGCAAGGCAAAGAATGAAGCTGTGGGAGCAAGCTGGGAGGTGGACAAGTGGACACTGAGATGACAAACATATCCATGCTTGGCAGGCAGAAAAAGGTGGACTGATGTTTTATGTTACAAGTGTGTTTACATCCCACCCTTGCTTTGCCCAGTGAATGTCGTGGAAAGGACTGTGCTATTTCTGACACTTGGAACCAAATTATGCCTTTGTGATACACATCATAAGGCAACCAAGCATATACATGCAGGCCAAGCTTTGCACCCAAGAGAGCCTAACTTATGCCAAGGTCACCGCAAAGAGCTGCTTGTGGATGCAAGCAAAAGGCAGGGTCTTCAGCATGGTAGTTAGGTCTAGACTTCATTACATTCTAATGGCTGCTCAAAGGTTTGCCCTGCTTTAGTCCATCTTGGCCTTTCCCACCCTGTCTGTGCCCCAGCTCCTTCATGTCCCAGCTCTTCCCTTGGTCAGGCTTTGATTTCCTCTCCCATCCTCGTTCTCAACACCTTGCTCCCCCTGCTCTGAGCACAGCCATCGCCCTGCCAAGGCCAAAGGCTATTTCTGCCAAAGCTCCCTGCTGTTTGCAAGGGGCAGTCCCATCTCCTCCGAGCACCCAGCTGTGGTGCTTGACTTTCACAGCTGGGGCTGAAGCCAGCAGAGTTTACCAGCTGTAAGCAGAACCTCTAGGCAGTTGCAGTCTGGTACTATTTCTGGCAGAATCATTATACACATGCACGGGGAAGTTCCTACCTTTCCATTTGTTTTCACTGGGAGAATTTAGTGCAGTTTTCCAGGGCCTCTACAAGCTAATAGACTGCAGTCATGAAGCAATGCCAGGGTTTTTCCCTTGTGAAGGCGCAGGACTAGTGACTCTCCCCTTGCAGGGAAACCCTAACTTCCCTTCTTCCCATGCTTTAAGTCTCCCACCCACCCAGCGCAACTTGAGACACTGCATTGATGGAGTAAAGGATACAGAAAGATGCCAACATCTGGGTGTTGGCAGTGTGTCTCCCAGATGGCCAACACTCTTACTTTCTCCTTTTTCAAGATAAAAGGGTCCATTTTAAAGCCAGTTAAAAGAATATTAGATAATTGTGCTGAACACAACAAAGTGGATCAGCAGTTACATTTTCATCCTCTACTGCCCTCTATTGAGGATGGATCCATCTGCAGAAGAAAAATGCAGTTACAAAATACAGTTCAGCTTAGAGCTTTATCCTCACGAAAAACATAACTTTTTTAACCCACATGGTAGGTCCAGAATGCATTTTCACTTGCAAAGCTTATCAATATGCTTTTTTTACGTATTTACTGTGTGCATTATTTGCAGGTTCATACATGAAGGCAAAATAGTCATGTATTAGCCCTCCAATCCCCTGGATATGCTTAGGGAGAATTTGTTAGTTGAATAACCCCATTAATAACTGTCCTGTTATGATCACCCAAAAGAACCCATCTAGGATGTAATGAAGCCAGGTGGAAGCTTCCCTGTAAGTTCTACATACAATGTGTTCCACATAAAATATTGTAAAGGCCCTTTACTTTTGCCCTGACCTAATCTTCCAATTTCAGCAGGTGAAAGAGCAATTAGCCATACTTGTCATGCTTGGAAACTAGAGTGACAATGCATTTTTCTGATAAAAAAAGAACTCAGAAGAAAATCTGCCTCTTGACTTTTAAAAACTTTCTGGCAATGTGATTCCTTGGCAATATTGTTCCTTCTTTGGCAGTGTTTGTGAAAAAAATGTAGCAGAACAGAAAAAGTTATAGTGATGATAAGAGAAATAAAGATAGAAAAGATTATTGTGTCCTGTGTTTTTTTATTACTTATCATCTGAAGATCTCCAAAGGCTTTATAAGTAATTGTTTACAAAGTAATTATTTGCAAGGTAATTATGTAGAGGTAATTATCTCAAAAATCACAATGGACAAGCAAAGATTGAATTTTTTTGTTGTTTTATAGGCAGGGAAAATTGAGGGAAAAAAAATGAAGTCTAAAATATTTAAATCTGAGGTGCCTAAAACTGGGATTCTCCAGTTTCCTCTTATCCTTTCAAGACAAAGAAATTATATCCAGAAGTTGTGTAGCACTTCCAGCTACATAAGGGACGGCAGGCAGGTCACGGTGGTAAACTGCATGACCTAACATTTTTTGAAGTGAAAGTGTCCCACTGCAACATCTTCCTCACTGTGGACCCTAAGGCTGAAAAGTGGTGTGTTCTGGATAAAGCTGTGAGGATTTGAAAATGAATTTGCAAGAAAATGCTACCTATTCTGGATGCTGATTCCAAATAAGAGTGAGAGAAAGTGTACTTTTCTGTGCTTTTCTCGTGTCCCCACTGATGGCTCTAAGTTGTCTCCTGTCCCTGATAGCTAAACTGTGAGAGGCTCCCCCCTGCAAAATTTAGTTTTCCCTTCCTTGCAGACAAAAAGGTGTAATTTTTACCAGAAATCGGGTTTTTCTGACAATCTTCTGCATCCCGTTTCCATGAAATGACAGGTTCACATTCCAGCAACAGCAATCCTTCAGTACAAATCTGAGCTCCCTGAATGGGAAGCTGGGATCTTAAAAAACCAAGGCACTCTGCTACTAGAGCTCTTACAGCTTTTCATAAAAGCAACATTCCGTCCTTTGCAAGTAAGGATTCTCTCCCACAGACCATCTATGTGGTTTCCATCTGCACAATAATTGGAAACTGCTTGGGGTAAAAAAGTATTAATACGTTTCAAATTGCAGCTGTTCCCATGCACTGGCAAGGTGCAGAGAGCTCTCTTCCCACAGTCCAGCCCTGGAAGGAGAAACCACAGTCTGGCTGCAGACCTTGAGCACTGAAAATCTGAAGCGTTTGGGTGATGTCAGCTGGACCGAGGTGGAGACATGTACAGCTCCTTGCTAGAAAAAGCAGAGTGCATGTTTTCAGTAAAGGACTACCCGCTGGGTGGACTTCTGCCTCCAAGTCTTCAGCAGAGAGTCCTCTCTGACAGCTGTGGTTGAAGGATCATGTATTTTGTATTGTTTCTGCCAGGTAAACATCTTTAATGCCCTCAAACCCAATGCGGGTGGCTTCCTGCAGGCATGTGTGCCATGAAGCACCTAGAAGAAACCTAGAAACACAGATGAGCACCCTGAGCACAGAACCTAAGCTGAAAAGCAACAGAAGCTGAGCAGGTAGAGTACTTCAGGGCCTCACTGTCTTACCCAGTCCCTTACTGGAAACTGAAGGTTTGCTCATACAGAAAATTACAAGGACCCTGAAGAACAAAAATGATAGCCAGTAGATAAGGTTTGTGTTGCTCTTATTGGGAGTGGTCTGACAGTGTTTATCACAACAGCTTTCTAGGGAGAGGGCCGCTGGGGTAACATTCACCCTCACGGAGCTCTCGCAGAGCAAATCTAGGAAAGCTTTTGTTCATGTAAAGCCCACTCTGGCATCTCCTCCCTTAGGAAATAGTAGGCACAAGAAGGGACCTAGATGGATTGTATACAACCTGGAAACCAGCTCTGCTGCCTATGCTGATCCGCCTTGCAAACTCATCCTTGGGTGCCCTTAAGAAAAATATACCATTTATAAAATATCAGAGCAAGTTTATCTGTAGCGAGCTTCATTCTATGGATATCATTATAGTGGTGGATCCAGGTGGTGATCTGTAGTAGTTTAGTAATCAGAAAGATTTTTACGCTAATCTGAAGTCAGAGAAGTTTGCTGACAGTCTCTCTACAACAAATAAACAATATAAAAGGAGAAAGAGCCATATGGAATATTTATTAGGATGATTAAAATAGCAGGTTAATTTTAATTCTATGTAAATGCAAGTTTTATGGAAGGGAGAGTACATAGCTAAATGATATGTAGCACTTCTCCATTGCTACAGGGACTTCACCCATTCTCTCTTTCAGCGGGGCTGAAAGCCTGTTAGTGCTCTGAAATGATGAAAGCAAATGAAATTGAATAGCAAACAAAACAAGTTCAGACTTGATCAGTGATGATGAGAGAACTCCAACTGGGTTCTCTTGGGAGCAATGATCAAGAATTAAAGTCTTGATTTTTTTTAAGCTAACAAATGAAGCTTCTTTATTCTACTTAAATGGGATAAGAAAAACCCTATTAAAGAGAGCTAACAGTAGTACTCATCTGCAAGCTGCATCCCTGTTGGCCCCAGTAGGGAAAAAAAAAAAAAAAGAAGACTTCTAAAAGTGTTTAACAAAACCCACACAAAATGAGAAGAGCAAGAGATAATTCAAAGATGTGCAACTTTATATCTGCAAAGGAAGAAAAGTCTGTTTTCATAAGTGAGGGGAGGGGCAGGAGCCAGGGGTGCAGCTCTCATCCCTTGCGCTCCAACCTCTGGAGTTTACAGTCTGCAGGCTGAATGCAGAGGGGCTCTTGCCAGGTGTATGAAGGTGGCCTGGGCTTGGGTGTTTGCATTTCTTTTTTTGGTTTTGACTAAGGACTTGATCGCCTCAGGCACCTGCTTTACCAGGATTACTTGCATTTCTGGCACGAATGATCTCAGCAGGTGGCTATGTGGGGGCACCATGCCCATTTCTGGGCAAGCCTCAGTATTGGCCCTCTCTGCTGTCACACTGGCAGCCTTTAATGTATGCTTATCTCCATATAAGTATTGCTTAGGCTCCAAATTTGGCCAGTTGTGAGATTAGTGTACCATCTGTAATCTGTACACTCTCCTGCCTAGCTTGCTGGCATCCTGCTGTATCTCCTTCCATGTCAATGTGCCATGTTGGTGTCATTGTTCAGCGTTGCTGACTTGACTCTAGCTGGCAGGGAGAGCAATAGCTGTGAAGATCTGTCAGCATCACTGGATGCCAGCATGTGGAGGCAACCTGAATTGCCAGGACTCTTCAGGAATTAAGATTTGGCTGCTAAACCTTGGGGCTGTTTTTCCACAACTGTGGTGACCTGTGCCGGCTAGATTAGTGACAGAGAGTAAGGCTGTAAGGACACCTTCACAGTGCTAGTGGACTAATCCCTCAGCAAGGGAGGAGGAGAGAAGGCACAAGTGGGATGAGGTAGAAGATCCCTTCATGCATGCGTAGCAGTAATTTAAGAAGGAACCACTGGTATGAGAACTGAGGACAAAACACCCTCATTAGCCTAAGACATAAAAAAGATGTGAGGTGTGCAGGAAGGAAGGAAGGATAGAACTTGGCCCCATTGTAAAACTACACAAATCAAAAGTCTTACACTATTCTTTTTTTTTTTTTTTTTCACATGGGCCAAGCCCATCTGTGAATTGTTAGCCAAAATACAATTTCCTCCTTATCTCAGATCAATGTTTAAACGCTCATGATCAGGAGGAGCTCTTGGTATGCAGATTAGCATCCTGAGCTTGTTTAACCTCAAGAAGATAAGGCTCAAGGGGGATCTTATCAGTCTGCATAAATACTGAGAGAAGAGGAGTAAAGAACACAGAGACAGAAATACAGGAAATATTGAAATACAGGGAATTCCTCTGAAACGTAAAAAAAACCCAAACTTATTTACTACAAATGTGATCAAATACTGGAACAGGTTGCTCTGAGATGGTGCCTCCACCATCCCTGGAGATACTCAAAACCCAAATCAGCGTAGTCCTAGGCAAACTGCTCCAGCTGACCATGGTTTGAGCAGAGGGGTTGGACTAGATGAGCTCCAGAGGTCCCTTCCAGATATTTTCTCATTTTCATCCAAACTCGTCATGGACTCAGATTGCAACCTCTTGAAGAGATCAGCACAGTTCTTAAACTACTTCTTACCAAAGACCTGGGATATGTCTCATGAAGATGTGTGCTCCTACATAAAACTCGAATTCTCCAAGTCTTATACTTTTAGTTAAACATTTGCCCCTGAAACCAGAAGTTCTCAAGTGCTTCCTGATTTGCTGTTAATTATTGCGTGAAACAGAGCAGTAAGGAATTTGAGACCAAAATTGGGTCCTGTAGGTGAGTGTCAAAACTTCTAGCTGCTACACATAAAATTTACTGCTATAGAATTGTGACACAGAATAATCAAGTCATTTATCCAGGCTCTAATGGGTCACAGTTTTGACAGTGATTGCAATGAGAGCATGATGAGGTCCTTTGGGCTAGCCTATGTTTTTCAAAGACCCAAACCTGATTCCTAATACTAGGAAGTATGCTCCAATTACATGGCTGTATATTTTAAATAGAAATTCCTTTTAATAACCTGGATTTAATGCATTTTACAATGTATTTATTATCTCACACTGTGATATTTTGTAACTTAGATTTTCAGCTAACGAGTAGCTCATCTAATGAAAATAATGATTTTTTCATGCTGTACTACATGGAAACTTAAAGCATTTCAATTAAACAAACCACCTCATTAGTGTGCCTTGATAATATAGTTGAGTTTTCTTTGATATGGTCAGAAATATCTAGCATGCTTTTGGGATGCAATCAAACTCTCCAATAAACTTGTTGCTAAAGACAGCTGCCTAGCACCATGTATTTCTTGAGCAGTCAAATGACCTAGTTTAGAAGTGTTTGAAGCCATTTTACACCGTGGAAGGAGAACAAATTAACCTTGTTTAACAAGTAGTTTTCAATTTGTGCTCCAGCGCTCTTCTGCACTCTACCATATCCAGAGCAGTAGCGTGGCCTTATTTCATCCTTCCTGTTACGTGTCATATATACTTAATGCTGCAGCTTTGGGAAGCACTTCTCACCTGCTGCACAGACCCTGGGAGGAGGCACTATCATTCTACTGCAAACGTACCTGAAGCCACAGGGCTGGTTAGCTGAGGTCTGCCTCCCTCTTTCGTGCTTTGTGAAGAGCAAAAAGAAAATCATGGCCATTGTTGCCTCACTTTAATTTCTTCAGCCTGTTCGTTTGAAAGCCTTGTTCAAATGAATATTGCAAAGACAGTAGAGGAATCTGCAGCAGAAACCCAGCTTTTGATCGAGCCAAGACTGAGCCGAACTACATTTTTACTGCAGAAGATTTCTGTGGCTGCAGCTAATTCTTGTTGGGATCTGGGGCCAGACCTTTAGCTGTTATAAATCAGCATAGCTCTGTTCAGGGAGCTGGTTTTCATCAGATGAAGATCTGGATTCACATTCCCATCATTTCTCTGAGACTGAGTATTTGTGGGTAATACTCTTTCTATGGGGTTAGTGTACATTAAAGCTGCAGTGAAGTGTTGTCTTTTAGGGTCTCCTTTTGGAAAACTTGCTTCAGGTCTGGCTCCCATCATAGCCAAAATGTGTTGCAGAAAATCTCTCTGATTGTTGAAAGTAATTAGCTACTCCCTCGTCAGCTGCAGTGTGCCATACATTAAACACAAGACAGCTTCACCTTCTGTAAGTATTCACTATGAAGTCAAAGCAAACACAAAGACATTTACTAGCTACAGCTTAGTCCCTGTGCCAGCTTGCCTTTACCTGCAGTAACCTTTCCTTTCACTGTAGTGCCTAGTCAGTTCTTTAAAATTGGACTTTCACATGGCTTTTCATCACTGTTGAAACCACATTAAACAACAAGATAACAAACAAACAAGATTCTCTTACACAAAACTTAACTGGAAAACTGTAATACATTTGGGAAGCTACACAGTATCTCCCATCTCCATTTCCCTCTCCCTCAGCAGCAAGACCAGAGTGGACCATGTTGCGCTTTTTTCTAATCAAGTTAATTTTTTTATTCCTTCTGTTCTCAGCTCAAAGATACTTGTCTTTGCCCTGTTGCAAAGAAATATTTACACCCAAAATACAGGCTCCCATCCACCCACGCCTGCCTGTTGCAAACCCCTAAATTCTAAGCTTAATGTAAGTTGGCAGTGTCCCTTTAATCAAAATTTAATGCTCGTCTTCAATCTCCTCAAAGCACTTAAAATCTAGAGGCTTTAGAAGGGAAAGAATCATTAGCACTGCCGTCCTCTGCTTCCTGGTGAGCTAGAAGTTTGACCACGGGGTGTTAAACAGATGTGTTGCTCTCCACAGAGCCCTGTTGCAGGATTCGTGTGCTCTCCAGAGCGTCCTGTTTCAGGATCAGCCTGTCAGACTTTTGCTCTTTCTGATGGTCACAGGGAGGAGGATGCAGAACCATCAAAAACCAGCTCGAGAATGAGATGCAGCCAGAGTTTTTCTTCAGAAGTGCAGAGGAGGCCCCTTCTTGCATCTGCCAGCTCTGTACAGACAGGTACTAAAATTCACACCTGAGTATGTCAGGAATACTACATTCAGCTGTCTCAGTTTCTGTCACAGGGATATCTGCTAAGAGAAGAATCAGCCAATTAGTCTGGGTTGTTCGCAAAACCTCGGTTCCCATTCAGTCATTTCGATTCCTGGACCTGTGAGAAGCCTGGCTTGCTGCTTGGCAGCTGAGCGCTGGGAAAGCTGGCTGTGAGCCCCTTGGAAAATATGGCCTTGAATCTGTAAATATGCAACTCAGAAACCCCCGTAAGGAGCAGCCAGTCTGATCCCAAGCAGAAGCCAAGTTCATCACAGCTTCATGAAAAAATAACACCTTCTGGGGTTTTTGCTATGCACAGCAAAGTACGGTGTTGCAGAAATATTTTGTAGGCAGCTTTCTGTACAATAACCTGCTGCTCTGCAGGCACAGCTATCTAACATTGATCCAGGTATTTTTTTTCAGCACAGCATCACATTTTGTGTTGCTATCGAGTAGTGTGATATGCTTTATGCTTTAATGTGCTCTGTTGTTTTCTTCTCAAACCACTTCCTTGTTCTTCCAAATGCCCTTCAACCACAGCAATCTTGTGCTATACAGCATCATTTCTTTGTCGCAAAACTTCATAAATATAGTATAAAAGGGTACTTTTAGGCCTTCATTTTTTTCTGCTAAACACCAGCAAAAGTGCATCTGGATAAATAGGTATTTTAATCTGTTCCTAATTTTTAATCTACAGTTTAGGTTGTACTTTGCAAGGAATATCCAAAGCCTCATGTGTATGTACATTCTCTCTCTCTGCTTCTCTCTCTTCTACATTTAAAGCATGGAGTAACGCAGTGGACTTTTACATTTGGAGAATTTGGCTCAGATCTGACTCACATTGTAAGCAAAATTGAGTTGCAGAAGATCATTTGGATTATTGAAAGTATTTGCCTGATCTTTATAGTGTTATAGCATAGTCATTACCATTTACAGTATGTTACAGTTATAGCTTTTAAAATGTGTTCACAGCAGGGCACTGTCTTGATAACTCCTGTAGTGAAAACCAGTGTGAGGGGAGTATATACTGCGTACAATACAATGTGACAGTCTAAATGGCTGTAAATTTGGTCTGGTGAATGAGCAATAGATCATCATTCAAAGGAAAATAATTCTACGTTGTTTTAGGATGTACTTATCTACACAGAAAATGCATCCAAAGAGATTGCTACCTTTCTGTCCTCTTGAAGAAGGAAGACATATATGGAGAAGTAGGATAGAGAGGCACAGGGAGAAGGCAGGGGGCAGCTCCTTTCATAGACTTAGTGCCGAGATACGGATACGTTTAACGGAAGGGAGAATACTTTCTTCCGTCTTCATATGATGAAAATAAAAAGTGATCAGGATAGATTTTTGTTATCCTCTGGGCATTAAAAGCTTAAATGCAAAATGCATGACTTATTATATCTAGCCAGCTCTTAGGGGTGGATAGACAGTGTGGGGAATTAGTTGTTGTTAATTGGACTTCTGAGCTAAATTCCCAGCGTGCTGCACTGCAAGTGTACCCCTTTTGTTTTAATATTGGAATAGGGAGAAGCCAGCTCTGTAACGGATTCATTCCAGTATAGAACAGCAGAGCATCTTCAGCTAAATCATCTTTATCCAAATACTTAGTTGCATTTGTTGGATGTAAATATTTTAGGGTTCATTTCTACATGTACCATAGAAGGTATTTGGTTTTCCATTGACCATTTTAAAACTGTAAGGCAGATCTTTAAATAGCATGAATTGCCTAATTGTTCTGTAACACTTGAAAATATGACTTGCTGTTTCTTATCTAAATATATAAACCATTTTCTATGAAATTTGGTGCTCTTGATTCTGCCGCCAGTGAATTGAACTCTTCAGAAGAGCATGGCAGTGAGTGTAGTTTCAGTGATACAATTTTATTACAAACAAAAAGTGCAGTCTTGAAAACTGTACTTTGTGTTATTTTATCAACATCACGCATAGTTTTTTTTTCTTTATAAAGTTTTAATGACAATCACAAAATAAAACCAAAGACATTTCACAGATTTGGGAGACCCAGAAAAAATAAGTTTTGCTTCAGATTTTTTATTATAGGAGTCAGTCCAATCCGCACACATTTGGAAGACTGATCAAGTAGCCATCCCTGGAGCTCAGGCCACAGGTCACACATCTCCTTCAACACCCCGTTGTAGCTGATCCTCCTTGCATAGCTAATTGCCACTGGCATAATTCAAAAGTTACAGAAAAAAAAAAGGTTAGCTTTGCATGTTCCCATCAAAAAAATGTCACAAAAATATGTTCCCAATGCTCCTGAAGTGCTCAGAAAAATAACCTAGGGAAACATTTAAATGAATTATAAATGTCTTAGAGAATCTAAGCAGCAAATCCTTCTTGTACTTCTTCATGTATCTTTAAATCATGAACAAAGATATATTTTTTTAAAGGTACACTGACACGTGATTGACCTTTAGTTATTCTTTACCTCTGCACTCACTTCGGTATGGTCAACATTTGTCACAGTAGGTAGCCCCTATTTTAAAGAACAGAGTAGAAGCAAAATATCCAAAATGCCAGATTCCTCAACATTTAACCTCTCACTCAATAGTTTGGTCCCAATCAATTCAAAGGAGTTTTATTTTTTATTGGACTTAAAATGGAGTCTAGCCTATACCTTTCTCACCTCTTCATGGGATCTGTGTCAATTTATAGCAGATTTTTTCAGTCATTACTTGTGGTAACCAGCTCTGTGGAGAAGAGCAGCTACTCCTAGTATTTGGTGTTTACTACTCTTCGAAAAGTTCTGCAAATAAAGAATTGCACACTATAATAAAGAATTGCACACTAATTACCTTTACGGAATCCCTAGAGATTTTATTATATAGTAACATCAATTACTCTTATTTTAAAACTGGGAAAGTTGGACTTAGACTAGTTAGGACTAGCACTTAGGTAACTAGATTATCAAGGTCTTTGGGAGGTCACACTGACCCACCCAATGGACACGCAAAATCACAGTAACCATCATCAGTGCCCACACGGCTGATTACACTGCCCTTAATGAAGTCATTTACTCAAGTCTGCCCTAGGAGACTTCCCGTGTCAACAAGGATGTTTTTCGCCTTTGATCCTGTGTGCAGAATGCTGGGAGGCACATTCTCCCCGTATGGTGGTCATACCCCTCACCTAGGGACTTTGCTGTCAGGGGATAGAGTGGTGAGGTGACGATCCTGAGCAACTCTGGAGAGTTTTCCAGCACAAGTCTTCCTGGAGATGTGAGCTGCCTACTGCATTATACACATTGCTGGGAAAAGATTGTCTCTGTGTCCTTGACGCCTGTGTGACCAGAAGGCTTAGACATGTGCAGCAGACAGGATTTAGCTTGCATTTGACAAGGATGAAATACGGTTTTCGCAGCCTGGAAGAGCTGTGCAGATGCCCTTCATTTTGTCATTGTTCTGCGCCGTAGACAGGTAGACCGACTCCACTGCAGCAGGAGGACTGACACAGCAGAGGTCCTAGGCCAGGGACCCCTATTTCACCTTGGGAACTGGATGAAAAGTAGCCGTGAGCCTGCACCGTGCAGAGTTTGTGTCTCAGCTGCGAGCACTGACCACAGGCTCGGAACCCTGCTTGCTCTCACACACTTTCCACGAGGGGCAGGGGGAGTAGGCACAAAGCCCATTTAAATAGGCATCGTGTAGGAAGGATGAACTCCATCCCAAGTGAAATGGAGGATTGCGTGTCTCCTCCAGATGGTGAAATTATTATATTAATTTTTTCCAAGGCAGGAGAAAGTAAGCAGGTGTGCGTACGGGGCCTACCTGTATTGGTTTTAATCAGCAACTTTAAGCAAACTCAGTGTTCTCATCAGAAAAGGGGAAAAATAAACAGCTGAGCACTGTGATTCATTTACACTTCAAATATACTTTGAGTTGGTTATTCCTCAATTAATCAAATAGCTGGTGTATCCCTAAAGTAGTATAAAGTGACACGCTGTGTGAAATCAATTTTCCCTTCCAAAATCATTAAATTCAGTAGCCTGTGACTACATCCCTGCTAATTCTAGTACCGGTCCTTTCATCCTCCATTAACTTTGGCACGCCTAACAGGCTGTCAAAAATAATTTCCCAGAACGTAAATAATTCAGAAATTAAAAATTAATAAATAATAACAGAGAGCTACTGGGAGATAGACTGGGTCAATTAGTCAGCTCTGCATTCTGTTTCTTCGCAGCAGGGGGGCAGCCACATTCGTTACTAGAATCTTTCCTCCGATTCCTAGGTCTGATTTACGGCTCTTCATTACTGGATCCAGTCAGACACAATTACCTCCATCACTATCTCAGTTCCTAACTTCAAAGAAACACACATTTTCTTGTCTGCTTTTTTTCTCCTTGCAGCAGCCTCAGCTTGACGTCCCTGGAATTTCTTCCACGCGGACTAATTAATAAGACTTTGACTTATCATATTCACTTCTCTTCTTTGATGTCCTACCTTAGTCAATCATCCTATTTAATTAGAATTTCAATGATAACTTTACTTATCTCATGGCTAGATGTAAATTAAAATAACGGGATTTTAATTCTCTTTCTTATGGGGTTATGACATTTCTGACAGAAAAAGTTTCAACCCAAATACGATGTTATGTACTTCCTATTCTAGGAGTGCATTCCACTAAATTGTTTTTCCCTTTGCTACAAAATAATTTTGCTTGTTTAACAAGCTCCACTGAAATGGAAATGAGCTACAGTTTCTCGTAACATAATTTGCACGGGTCTGTGTTATGGAAGGTTATGTTGATATAAATTAATATAATCATATTGTGGCACATGCCACATAGTTAAGAATGAAAGGGAATAAGATTTTTTTTTTTAAAAAAAAAAGCTCTGGAGAGACAATGGACCATAGCACTTCTTCCTTCTGCCTTTTCTGGCAGTTGCTAGTACTTTTCCAAGGTTTCTTGCTTTCTTCCCTCTTTTATAGACCTAATCTGGCTGTTGTATCCAAGCGGCACCTGAGGTTGGTTTCTGATTTCAATGAGACATTTCTAAAACATATATCTATCTGCTTTTCATGGAAATGGTGTTGTGACTGCAGCTTAACAGGAGTGGTATATCCCTGAGCTATCTTTTTTTTTTTTTTCCCCTCTCTGAAGTACCCAGCATGAGCTTGCACACAGGCTCTCTTTCCTTCCCCAGTACCTCTGCGAATTTGCCTGTCAAGGTTGATATGACAGCGAGTGAACACAAGTCAAAACAATCTCTCATTTCTCAGTTGAAGCGTATGGCGCAAGAGAGCCCTAGAAGGATCCATGAAGAGAGGTTGATGGAGCAGCGTGGTCCTCCTGGGGCCTGCGAGGTCACTGGGGATGGGACAGGAGAGTGAGGAAAGTAAAGGTGGATGATTTCTGGGGGTCCAGCCTGGCTTATTGAGCCTTACTCATTTGAAATCTCACTCTTACTTTGGTGGAATTTCCCATGTGACCAAGTAAATGGCTGTGAACATAGATACGGACTTTCAGAAAAAAAAAGAGAAGTGAGGAGAGGACCATGCAGAAAAGAAAGCAAGGATAGTCAACATACCAAGAACTGGTCTTAAATTGTGAACTAAATATTCTTCTGATGCAATAAACAGAATATGGTGGTTACAACTTGCTGGCTGGTGGAAAATGCGCCACATTACTATCTGCCATCAGAGATGATTACCTTCCTAATCATCTCTAGTGGAAAAGAGGTTTCCAGTTTTACACTGCAAATAGATCCTGGAAGCCAACCTTTACTTTTTCTTAGGGAAAAAACCCCACACCCTTAGGGTCTATGCTTCCACCAAGATCTGAGAGGGTAAAAAATGGGTTTTATAGGATGACACTGTTATTTTCCAAGTTAATGAGTTGTGTGTTTGCTAGTCCATCCTCTTTGCTGTGTTCAAGGAAAGATGAAAGTGCAGAAAGAGTTAATGAGACACGTTGGACATGGAAAATAGCTGCTACCAAAAGAGATGGTTCAGCTCTGTGAAGAGGTAGGAGTAGCAGAGAACATGAGACAAACACTTGAATAGCACTGATCTGTACAAAATGGGCTTAGTGAGCTCCTGCTTCAAATCTTATCCCCACATTAGACAGCATTAAACCAGTTGTCATAAAGCTAATATTTCTAGATGTTCTGGTGAGCTGTTTTGCCTGATAGACCTGTATTTCTTACAAAATAGACTGAAAATGTTTGAAAAACTAGGCCAGAACTTCATCAGAAGTGAACCACTGGAATTTAATTGGCAGCCCCTAAAATTTACAACAGTTCAGTTTAGAGCCCAAATAGGCTAAGTTGAAAAAAGTATTGGCACCTGTGCCTAACAGTACCTGTTGCATTGATAACAGTGAATCTAAAATACTCCATCATAATTTAATAGTGTTGTTCTTTAACAATTGGATTCTGTTACACTTTTATATTTAGGCATGATTATTTAATCTAATTTAATTGGCTTTCTTATTCCCCTCAGGGTTCAGGGCCTAGAAAGTTCATATTAAATACTCTAATTGCTCTGAAATTTACTTGTTGTCTGAAATATGCTCCTATTTTAAATATACCCTAAAATCTAGTTCATACATATTTTCTCTTCTTTCATGAATTAGAAGAATTGTGGTGTCCATAATTTGCACTTAAAAAGAGTCAATAATTAACCAAAATAATAATTATAGATTGAAAACAAGGAGGATGCAGCACAACGATCTGTGAGTTACAAACCCGTAAATAAGGCCAGGAGCACACATCAAAGCTTTCTGAGCACCCGCTACCCTCCAAAAGCAAAGCTGAAGCCGCTAACGATGGCAGCAGCATCCTACATATTTAATGCGCGGGTCCCTGGTTATCATTATAGAGCATTGCTCAGGCCAGAAGAGCAAAAGACTCTTCGGGGCTTACCCAGCCCTGTGCTCCTTGCAGATGACTATTTCCTGTTGACGCTGTACGATGATTTTGCCCAGAGAAGTCAGCATCAGTTGTGCCGCGAGAAGGAGGGGACGGAATTTGTGGGGCAGAGCAGGACCACCACCACTAGCAGAGACTGCGGAGCAGGAGGGGGGGAGACACATACTCTAAAATCTCTTGGTCTTTGATGCATCAGTGGGTGGGGCGAGAGCAGGATCTATTCAGGAGGCCACCAAATGGATAGCAAGACCCTTCCCGTCACCAGCTGGACACCAATTTCAGAGTGCAAAGGCCAGCTCTGCCTGTCAATGTGCTCCTCAGCTTGTCAGGGACCTGCATGTGTGGGATGGGAGCTGAAACAAACGTCTAGGGGAAGCAGCATAATCCAGTGGGGCTCTTTCCAGCAAGCATTCCTCCTCTCCTTCCTACAAAAGAAGTGCTTAATGCAATTGCAAGGGGCTGAGAGTGGTAGCTTTTGTGTGCTTCTTTTTTAATAACTACAGATTTGCAGGTCTGGCACCACTGGAATGTTGTTTCAGGCTGCTGACAAGCCACAGAATCATGGAATCATTTAGGCTGGTGTTGAGGGTTAGGGCTGGGCTGGCTGCTAAACACTGACATGTTCTCTAGCCCCTCTCTATCCCCAGATGGGAAGAGAAAGAGAATAAGGCAAAGTGACTTATTGGAAAAGAAAACTAAAACAGCTTTAATAAAACAATGATAGTACTAATAACGAAATAATGAAAATAATGATAAATACATACAAATATATACAAAACCAATACCAAACACAGCTTCCCTGCGACAGCAATCACCACTGATGCTGTGGAGCAGGCAGATACTGGAGGAAGCCCCAGGCTCAGCAGCAAAGGGGAACCAGACACAGGAGCTGGATTAGGGAACTCAGGGTGGAGATAAAAGAGGGAAGAACAGAGTCCTTCTCGGACACTGGCCTAGCCCCTGTGATCCCTCAGTTTTATACTGAATATGAAGTATATGGAATGGAGTGGAATGGAATAGAGTACCCTTGTTAGTCACCCGTCCTGTCTGTTCCTCCCTGGAAGTGCAACCTTTTGCTTCCTTGTGACCCTTTTACTTCCCTGACAACTCAAAGATGTTACGTAAGATCCAGCAGTGACCTTGGTCATCATTGAAACAAGTATAAGCAAGAACCTTTCTGCATACCAGTCCTTGGTAGTAACTAAAAACATCAGGCATTGTACCTTCTAGTAGCAGACACTGTCTGCAAACACATGCTGTTAACTTGAGAAAGCTCTGCCTCTTAGAGGAGAATGAGCTGAGCAGTAAAATCATGGAACGGAATTGGTTCTGTTTAGGTCAAACCAAGACAGTAGGAAGAGTCCATCTTACAGTCCCTTAGCTCTTACTGTTTATTTTCTCCGAGATCTACCAGAGTCTATTAAATACGAAAGTCAGAAAACATGATAGAGCTCAGGAGCTTCATAAGATGCCTACTGCTGAATGTGGGGAGAATGTATTGAGTGAAACACCATCTAGCCACGTCCTATTTCCTTTTATGCTTTTCCAAGGTAACTATGGCTTGGAAAAGGGATTTTGGGTCACGTGGACCAGCTGAAGAAGTTTTATATCTTCATAGTCCTGCTTGAACGTCTACCCAGAAACACGTGAGGCATCAGGTACGTGACTTGGTAAAATAGGGAAGAGGATTTTCTTTCCAAGATTCCCAGCACAGCTGAGGAGGTGTTAGGCAAACATCTGTATTACGTTGCTCTCCACGGAGCCCAGTTTCGGGACCAGCCTGGTGCAGCACCCAGGAAGGCAGATGCTGGGCGGCGGTGAGGGTATCTGGGGAGGGAGGAGGCGCAGCAAGGACAGCACTTTGGTGCAAGGGGTTCTTAAAATACCGCAGAAAGAGGGACCTTCTGCCCACTGAGGCTGGCAGGAGAAGGGGCGCGGTCTTCAAGGGAGACCAGCCTTTTCCTCATCTAAGTTTTGTGTTTCCGGGTGTGTTATCTGCTGGGCTGGTGTGGAAAAGCGTGTATGAGGGACTTGTAATTTAGAGCTTAGAACGGCAGACTGAGAAACAGCGCGTGTGCCGACAACTACGTAACTACCGTAATGAAGAACAGAAGGTCTTTTCTGAAGAAAGAAACTGATGTTTCAGAAAAATTACTTTTCAGTTTTAAAAAAAAAAAAAAGAAAACTGGGGGGTGTAGGGGGAGACAGTGTGTGCGTAGGATCCCCAGGAAAAGTGAAGCATCTGCGACAGAGAGGATTTTGCCGTGCTTTAGCACGACCCCCGCACCAGCTCTCCTCCTCCATCACCTCCGCAGCCCCCAGGGTCTGCCCCCGGCCCTGCCGCTGAGCGGCGCCCCGCCACGCTTCAGCCGTACAACATGGCACCATCTTTGCAATCGCTGCTGCCGTACAACATGGCGGCGCCCACCCTCACAGCAATGGGGAGACGCTCTGCAGCGCGCAGGCGCCGCTATTCTTTCGCGTTCCGGCGCGCCACTCTTTCAATGTTGACTTCGCGCATTTCCGCTTCCTCTTCTGGATCCGGCGGCGCCAGGTATGGAGGCGGGTAGCCGAGGGCTGCCGGTGCCCATCCGTCTCCATCCGCGGCCCAGCAGCCGGCGGGGGCGACAGGGGGCCCTGGGGGGCTGTGGGGAGGGACCGGCGGCGACGCTGCCCGCGCTCAGGCCGGCGGCGAGGGCGGAGCTGCGCTGCGGAGGGGCCGGGCCTTCCCAGGCCTCTGCGGAGGGCCTCCCGAGAGGGGCACGCAAATCCCCGGCCGCAGCCACACGGTGCTGGAGGCTGCCGTGCTGAGTCCCGGCGCCCCGGGAGTGCTGCAGGGGGTTGCCCTGAGGGGCTCCGAGGGCTGCCGACGCCTCGTTGTGGCGTTACTACTTTGCGCAGCTGCAGAAGCCGGGTACCGCACGTTTCAGTGCCCTGGTCGCGTTGTGTCAGGCCCGCCGGAGAAGGCTCCGGCCTGGGCTTAGACCGTGGCTAACGCAGTTTGCCGTCAGGTGAGACGGGTGAAAATGGCATTTACTTCGGCTCGGTTTTCTGCCTGGCCAAGGATGTGCGCTCCGATGAGGAAATACACCACTGCCAAAGCTTCTAAGCAAATTTTGTAGAGGAGCGTGACATCATGCAGGCAAGACTGGGATGTTGAACTGTGTTCAAGTTAGTTTGTTAGTTCGGACAAGTCTTTGTTGCATATGACGTTTACCCACTGTCAGGTTTTTGTTGGTTTTTTTTGTGTTGGCTGTTACTGATGAGGAAATGGTTTAATTTTGTTAATGCTAACAGAATCGGCAGCTGTTGATTCAAACCTGTCCCAGTGCTTCAGTGCAGGTGGCGGCATGGAATGTAAACATCCGTGGACATTGAGCCTCTAAACTAGTGCTGCTTTGTTTTTGACTAACTTAGGTGTCAAAAATGGTTCAGCGCCTGACTTATCGCCGTAGGTTGTCCTACAACACAGCTTCCAACAAGACTAGACTGTAAGTAAGACATAGTTTCTAAGAAAACTGATTTTTAAAGAAAAAGTTTTAAATGTTGACTGTGAGATTAACTTGAGCATTTTTCTGCTGTACTTAGGTCTCGAACACCTGGGAACAGGATTGTTTACCTTTACACGAAAAAAGTGGGAAAGGCACCAAAATCGGCATGTGGTATATGCCCAGGAAGACTTCGTGGTGTAAGTATTTGCCTTATTGGCATAAGATTTTTAGTTTTTACAGCAATGTTTTTCCAGTACAAAGAGCCTTTTCAAGTAGTATAATATGCTTGTTGGAGTGACTTTCTTCTTTAAAATATTCTTACCTGAGTGTTGTAAAGCTTAACTGGCAAAGTAAGCTTTGAAAGCTTGAGGAGTAGGTGCTTCTATATTTTGCTTGTGATTCTCCTTATATCTGAACCCTTTATGTTTATAACATGTAACTGGCTGAAACGTTTATTAGAGCTAGACCAGAAATGATTCTGTAGCAGGTTTAAAGGTCTAAATTGGACCTGTTAGGTAGACTTTAAGGAAAAGCAACAAACCATAAACCGAGTTGGACTTAAAGCTTTAGGAAAAAAGGAATTATTATTTTTCTCCAAAATGTTTTATAGTAATGCCATTTCTCTAAACTGTGATGGGGATGCTTGTGTAATGTTGGTCTTTGAACTCCTACCCTGGGGAAAACAATCTGTTTTATTAAACAATTTTGTAACAAATTTGTTGGTGAACCTCTGTGGTAGAATGAAAAGATGAACTTGGGGATGCGGAAGATAACACATACAACAAGCCGTGACTTCACTCACTTTCTTACATCTTGAATAGTCATCTTCAGGTGTTGCTGCTGTTTTAAACTATCAAACTGATTTTGTGATACGGCTGTTACACAAAGTTGCTGTCTTCTGATACACTTCTCATTTTTGCCTTTTGTAGGTTCGTGCTGTGCGTCCTAAAGTTCTCATGAGGCTGTCAAAAACAAAAAAGCATGTTAGCAGAGCCTACGGCGGCTCCATGTGTGCTAAGTGTGTCCGTGACAGGTAAGCTTACGGAAAGCTAGCTTTATTCTTCGGGTTACTTTGTGTGAGATTTATACATCTCACCACGTCGTCATAGTGCAAAGCAAAATTTGAAGACTCTTGCATGACATTGATGTAGCAAAATGGAGAGGTTAAGCATCAGCACATCAACAGTGATGCAAGTGATTGTACAGTTTGTGTTCTTCGTGTTTTCTTATTGCAATCTGTCTTTGGTGCTAAACAGACTGCTCCTGCTGTTTTTTTGTATTTTATATTGACCCCACAGAGTAAAGATTTTTCTTTTCTGTTGTTCTGTTTTGTCTTATGCAAAGTTACTATTGTAAAATTAGTTGAGCTTTTAGCTTTTCTGTGGTGTCTTGGCATTCAGAGATACTAATTGGTTGCATGTAAAGCATCTCTATGTGCTTAAGCTTTAAGATGGTTTTTGCTGGGCCTCGCTGAATTCAGTTTTACTATATAACAACTGAACATCCTATACTTACTTGGCAACTTTGAGGAAAAGTGTGTATTACAAAGAATATGTCATCGCTGTGAATGGTAATCAAAGCAGATCTCTGGAGTCAGCAGTCTAATGCCAGTGTTTTCATCTGTAGTGCAAATCTTGCCAGCTTTTTTTTTTTTTTTTGCTTGTGTGTGTTCTAAGTTAAATTGCATTAGGTGCCGCTTGGAGACAGGTTGTTACAGATGTGGATCTGTAACATAAGTTTTCTGTGTTACAAAGCCAATTTTTTTCTGAGTGTTTCAGCAAACACTTTACAAGCTTGGTAGGTTGTTTTTAATACGTGAGTATACCTTGTTCTGCCTAAACCAAAGAACATAGCCACCTCCTTCCATGTAATTGGCAGGTTTTCTCATGCATCTTTTTAGGCACTTTTGGTAGGTTTGTGTACTGCAGTAGTACCCTTCTGTAACAAATCCACATGGAATGGCATTTTAATGTTTCAAGGTAGAATAGTGTGTGGTATATTTGTGCTTTTAACTTAAAACCATCAAATAGGCTGCTGATGTGTGAGTACTGTCATGTAGGTCCATCTGCATGGTGGCCCTACAGCTCTTCCAGAAGTAATCATCTGTAGGCATGACTTGATCTGCCAGGGTTTTCCCTGTTTATGTGCAAAGAAGCCTGAATCCTGCAAGGGGGACTGTTCTAGTTTTGATAACTGGACTCGCATAAGGTGTTCTGGAGTTCTAAGGAAGAGAACTGACCACTCCTGGCCGCACTTTAAGAGCAGCTAAACTAGTTTGCCAATGAGGAGTTTTGCTTCTTGCTTTTGAAGTTGGTGAAGGTGGTAACTTTTCCACTATTCAGGTATTACCTTGCTTGCCACTAGCCCTTCTTCCTCAAGCCACTGTGTTCACACAGTGCCACCATTCTCTTTAGATGGTGACAAGAACGTCGATGGTTTCCCATTTTACATAATTGTAGGACTTAACACCAGACATGTAGTGAATGTTGGAGACAGCAAAACTATTTGTAACTTTCTCTTAGTTTTGTGTTTTTGCTTAAGTAAATACATGTTCTAAAGCTGTTGTTTTCCCTTTCCAGAATCAAACGAGCTTTTCTTATTGAGGAGCAGAAGATCGTTGTGAAAGTTTTGAAGGCACAAGCACAGAGCCAGAAGTCAAAGTGAATCCATTTGTAGTTTCAGCCCAATAAATGAAAGCTCCACTTTTCTTGTGTCCTGTCATTCCATGTGCTAGTCAAAGCTGGTAGGAGCGGTTTCTCACAGTTTGTATAGTGCCAGATTGGGTTTTGGTGCAGCAAACCCGGTAAGTCAGGATGCTGTGTTCTGCGCAGCCTGCAGATGGGGAAATCAAGCAGGTGGAAGAAGGCCTGGTTAAACAGGACTCCCAGCTCTGGAGCTCTGGCTCACAATCTTGTAGAGGGGTTGGAGTAACTTTGAAAAACAGTTTTTGTGGTTTTTGTCATGGCAACGGTGACTCAGAAGAAAGTTAGGAATCTGAAAAAGAGAAGAAATAAGACCGAAAATGAGAAAAGAGATTGTCAGATGAAGAAGGAGAGACCTAGTATAGGCCTGAAGTAGATTTTTTTTATTATTATTATGTGGTATAGTTACCATTACTAGAGTCTGAAAGTTGGGGGAATAGTCTGACTTCTCTGATCCAGTGCTGTACCCACCAGACACATACTGCTACATCTGAATGTCCTGAGAGAAAGCAGCAGCTGCTGTATGATGTTTGTTTGTTTCCTGAGTCAGTGGTTAGACATACAAGCAGGGCACAGCTAGGACAGACTTTTAATGGCTTTCAGGGTTAGGTTTTAGAGTAGTGATTTAGGCCTCTGGCACTGAAACTTGAACCAAAGTTCTGTTGCTTTGTCACTAATGGTAATTAAAAAGCAACTATAAAAGGTGGAAATGGGCTTGTTTTGCTGCTTTGCTTCCTTCTGTTGTGTAAAGAGAACTATAAAGTATGCTTGTAGCACTACCCAGGAGTGCTTTAACACAGGATAATTCTTGCATTACTTATGGCTGCAGTGGTGTTCCTCACCCTCAGCTCTGAATTTTGGATCTGCTCTTAGTATCTGACAAGAAGTTGGTATCCTTGCCAATAACTATTTTCTCAAAAAGTAGTGAGCTCCGCTATCAGAAATAAGGAAGGAGGAGAAATAATTACTGAGTGTGTGCAGGCTTGTGGGGAGCAGTGAGGTTTCTAAGATCCCTTGTGGAGTCTGCTCAGGCTGTGGCTCTGAGCGGTGCATGCACATTCCTCCTCCTGACAGCATGCTGTGAGTTCGCACCAAGCTTAGCTCGTGTGACAAAACACAAGAGTTGATAAGAAGACCTGCCCCTTCGGTGGCAGGGAGCTGGTACTTTGGGTCAAGTGCCTGCAACCTCACAGCGGTAGTGTTGGTGCCTCCTGGGTTTGACGACAGGAGATGGCAGCAGTCCAGGACAACTGACGTTAACACTACACACGATGAAAGGAGCTGTACCTCCGCAATAATTCCTTCACAGTGTCCCAAGTAACTAAAATAATTTGTGAATATTCTCAAAATGGATCAATGTTGCAGCTACTTCATGTAACTTTAAGCATGAAGCATTTCTTTCTCCTCAGCTCACGTTATGCTAAAACTTGTTCTGAAAATGAGGTTTTAAGGCTGACATTTTTAGGTTCTGTTACTATACTTGTTTTACAAGGTTAAAATTCTACTATTTGTTAACTTACTGTGCTAGTACACACTTTGGTAGTTTTGCATGCCGGAAAAATGATTTTAAAGCAGGAGCAGCAAGTAGAGCAGGTGTGTCTAACCGGCCCCAAAAGTGCTCTTGTTTGATATTAAAAGCTGTCATATTTGAGTTTTCCTTGGAGCTTTTTTCAAAAGGAAGGAGAATACTTTCAGAATAATTAGGAGAAATGTCGTAAGCATCTGTTGACAGGCAAATTGCACTGAGGGAGATTTTTGCGAACAGGAGGGGTAAGGCTGAAAAGGCTAATTATAAATTACATGATTGCACCAAAAGGCAAACAGGAGTTGTCATTTACAAGAAGTGGTATCACCGCTGCAGGCAAAAATAAAAGCAGTCAGTAGGCAAAGTGTCAGTGAAATGGTCATAAAGCCCTTAATTTATTTATTTATTTTTTTAAAAAAGAACAATTTTTCCCTGAGGAGCCGGCTGCAGCATAGGTTTGGGGGAAATCATTCAGGGCTGTTGGTGCCCCCTGTGCTGCGGGTGGTGGGCTGGATGGCTCAGCAAGGCACGGCACGTTCACCTTCAGCGTGTGCTTTTGTATATGCTTACGTACCTTGGAGTGAGGGATTGGTGTTGAGATGGTGTTAAATTCTATCTGCTGAAAGGCATCAAGTCTTTGCATGAATGGGCTTGTTTGGGTTTTTTCCTACAGAGCTGTTACTTCTCTTCAGCTAGTGTTTTGATGCAGTCCCTGGCTGTCAGGTGCCTCTTCTGGAGGAAACACTTCCCATGGTGTTGGGAGACTCGATCTGAGCTCAAAGATGTAGAGAAGACAGGAACTGCTCTGAGAAGGCATCTCCCCTGCTCCTGTTCATGAAGCAAGAGGAACTAAGACAAGCTTCCACTTCAGGATTATTTTCCTCCCTTACATGTTGCCTAGGACCTTCTCTCCATACTTCATGCTTGAGCTGCAAGCATCAGGTTGGCTCTGTGGCTGCCCTGGGCCGACGAGGTGTTTGCACGCTTACAGGAAGAGCATGTAAGCCGGTCAGTGTGCTGCAGGTACCCCGCTGGCTCTCAGCAGCTACTGCCCTTGAGGGACCTTCCTGCCCTACCACCCTGGGTCTCAGTGTCCAGCTCTTGGGGTCTTCTCTGGCTGCAGGCCAGGAGAGATACCTCCTCCTGCTGTCCAGGCAAGGGCCATCCCAGCCCTGCTTCCCTGTGAAAACGAGAGCCTGGGTGAGCCCTACTCGGGATCTTTTTCTTGTCCTCGGGCTGGTGTCTTCCCAGCCCGGTGGTGCAGGCTCACACGTGGGACCTGGGTTGGCTTTCCCTCTGCCAGGAGCTTCCCACGCTGCTTGCAGGTGCTTTCCCCCAAAAAGCGCTCACGACCCTTGGCAGCGTAGCGCCTGCCCGCAGGACAGATTCTTTAAGCGCGGTTGGTGGCCGAGCGCTCGTGCCCGTGGCCACCAGCTCAGCCGCGCGCCGGTCCCCGGCTGGAGCGGCCACGTGGCTGCCCGGCCTGGGGGGAGGGGCCCACCCCTTGCCCCGCCTCCTGCCCCGCCCCCAGCTCATCGCTGCTGCTGGGCACCGACACGTCAGGAGCGCTGAGTCCTGTCAGGTGAGTAAAAAAATAGACTGTCCCGCGGCAGCTCGTCTGAGTTTGCAGATATTTTTGGGCGGAAAAAAATAAATTACTTACCTATGTTACTCTAGCCTGTTCGTTGCTTTGTCTTTTTCGTTTGAGCTGGCTTTTTTTTTTTTTTTTAAAAGTATTAATTTACCCCTGCCAGGATGCGGCAGCCAATTTCCGTTTCCGCCTTCGTGTCCGGTCGGGGAGGGCGGCCGCGGCGGGCAAGGAGCGGTGGGGCAGCGGCTGTCCCTTGGGCCGGGCCGTACCGCGCCGCACCGCCACCATGGAGACGCTGTACCGCCTGCCCTTCGCCGTGCTCGAGTGCCCTAACATCAAGCTGAAGCGGCCGAGCTGGGTGCACATGCCCTCGGCCATGACGGTTTACGCGCTGGTGGTGGTGTCCTACTTTCTCATCACCGGAGGTGAGACCGGGGCCGGTGGGGCCGGCGGGGCCGGCGGTGGGAGCGGGACACCCCATCTAAGGAGTAGCTTTTCCTCTGCGGGGCGCGCTGCCGGCCCCCCGCACCGAGTTTGCTGCTGCTGCCCCCTCGTCCGGCTCCGCGTCGGTCGTAAAAGCCGAGCCTCGAGCAGCTCCCGACGATGTTAGGGCGCTTCTCGCTGTTTGCTGCTGTGGCTCAAAGGTGGCCCTTGCTCTTCTCTCCGCAGGCATTATCTATGATGTGATTGTGGAGCCTCCCAGCGTGGGGTCGATGACAGACGAACACGGGCATCAGAGGCCGGTGGCCTTCTTGGCATACAGGTAGGAGGGCAGGAGCAGCGCTCTGTCCCCCCCGCAAGCGGGGTGCTGCAAAGGCCTAAGCACAAGTGAATGAAACCATCTTACGGGGCTGTGCATCGGCTTTTTTCCAAGCTCTTTGTGCAAGGCACAGTCTGTTCTATATCAGCCCTTGGTTTTTAAGTATTTAACAAAAAACAGCCAACGAATAAACAAAAGCAGCATTGAAATTAATGAACATAAAAACCCGCAGCTCTCTTAAAACTTTGAAAAATGAAAAGTCTGGTAAGAAAAAAGTTTTGAGCCGGCAATACTTCTCTTTCTTTGAAATTCTTGCTCTTGAAGTTGAGTTTTGCGGCATATGGAGACGCATTTGATCATATTTCATAGCAGCATGCATAATGTTTGTGAAATGCTTGGTTCTGTCCATTTAAGCTGTAGCATAACTGGAACTTGAACATAGTTACAGATGTGTAACAACAGTGTCATGGAACCTTTTGCTTCTGTTACTAAAAATAAGGTAGAGACTGCCTAGTAATAAGTAAGTCTGAAGAGGGTTAAATCTACATTTGTAACTGTGTTTCTTAATCTGTGTGGAAACAAACAATGTTTTTTTGGTAAATGCATAAAAAAATTCTTTGAATCTCTAAGTGCTGTGATTTGCTTCATGTACAGGTTTTGACTTCAACTAGGTGTAGTATATGTCTCAGACTGGCATGGATTGTTGCGATGTAGATGAATTGGGCTACTGCAGGGAGTTGACAGCACTTTAGTATAAGTCAGTTAATACACCATGAAAGAAGACAAAACTGTTTATTTTCAGAGTATGAGACAATAATGATAATCTTCATTTCTGTGTTAGCATCCACAGTAGTTTCATCCATGGTAATTTTATAAGGTTGCTAGTATTGCTAATTGCAAGAATAGGAAAGAGGTTCAATGACTGTGGTAAGCAGGAGACTTGTGATCCATGTGCAACATTCTTTCTGCATCTTGAGATCTCTCCCCGTCTGACCTTTGGAAGGAGGAGGTCAGGCTGAGTGGATTGGCAGAGCTGGAGGCATTTTCAAGCTGGCTCCCCACCATCTGTATGCGCTGGCTCAGCGAGCTGGTAGCAAAGCGTGCTGCAGGCAAGAACCGCTTTTGCTGTGTGCTGGAACCACTAGATGTGCTTCGTGTGCTGCCATAGTGCTTTGATGGGGTTTTGTACTGAGATGAGAATTCAGGCACTACTGACTAAATATCAGGCTGGAAGTAAGACTTGGGAAGCTCGGTGGCCCAGGGGTCGTAGTTCCGTGCCTTGTGTCATCTGTGAAACCAGGTGCTACTTTGGACTAGATATTTCTGTGTGGTAGCCATTAGTATATACTATTATGTATAAAACCACTAGTATGCTTGACTGGTCACCTTGCAAATTATTAAAGGCTTGATGTAACTGCATAATGTCAGTTTCCATAGCTACTTTTTGTCAGAAAGTTTGCAACCAGATTTTAATCATCCTATGTATTTGTGCAGCTAAAGCAGGTTGAGTAGATGGTGTTTGGAATTTAAATAGTTTCTTTAAAAGTAATCTTTTTCTGACTCTCCTTTCCTCCCCACTTTTTGTTTTTTTCTTTAGAGTAAATGGACAATATATTATGGAAGGGCTCGCATCCAGCTTCCTCTTCACAATGGGCGGCCTAGGATTCATAATTCTGGATCGATCCAATGCACCAAATATCCCCAAGCTCAATAGGTTTCTTTTGCTCTTTATTGGATTTGTCAGCGTGCTTTTGAGCTTCTTCATGGCCAGAGTTTTCATGAGGATGAAATTACCGTAAGTGATTTGATGTTCTTTCAGCTTTTCTTCTCTTTTGTGGCTCATGTGTTCACATGTTAAATTTAAGAGTAGCAGACAATACAAGGTATGCTAAAGTTGCTTTTTTAAAGCTCTCTTTTTGAACTATCTACCTTGAGTGAGGGTGAAATGCTTTTGGGGTCACTTACTGTAAGTTTGTGCTGTGGTTAAAAAAGGTGGCAGTTTCTGGTATGTCAGAAGATATGGTTAGCGGGTCTGACTCACAATGAATTTTAAGCTAGACTGAGTACATACTGGTCAGGTAAAAGCAATTACAAGGTAGGACGTTGATGGAAAATCAAGTGTCAAAGGACTGGAAGAAAGGAAAGCAAGTTCTTTATAGTGACGGTGTGCATAAGAGATCATAACTAGGAGAACTGATGGCAGCAATAACGAGTGTTCAGAAACATCCAAAGGAATCCTCAAGTAAAGAGAATGTGGGGTTTTTTTTTTCTTTTTTCTTTTTTTTTTTTTGCCACCGGAAAACTGAATGTAACATTAAAGCATTCAATATATGTGGTGTTTTAATACATCTATATCCACGGATCAAAAAGTAGGAAAGATCTGGAGCTTGCAGGCTCTGCAAAACCCAAATGCAGCATTTTCATTTTTTTCCCTCTGTATTGCTGAGTCCCTCTATTTCATTCAGAAGAACTGAAACCTGATGTTTTGACGTACTGGTAGTTACTTTTTTGGAGTAGCTCTATGAAGTGTTGACTTAACAATGACAGTCATTCCTCCTTTCCTAAATATTTTTTTTTTCAACATCTGCCATTAATTCATAGCACAGAGGTGATGTGTTCCCTGGCAACAGGTAGCCAGATAGAGGCTTGCTCTGTATTTTCTTGCTTCATTGAGTACATGTGTGTCTTAACAGTTCTTTTTCTTAAATTAATTAAAGAAACGGGGTTTCAGAGAAACGGGAGAGCAAAAGAGACTGGAGTTGTGTTGAATGCCAGAAAGTATCAGGTTATACTGAATATCTTAATACTGGTAGTTTGTATAAAGGGTACGAATAAAGAATCTTTCATAAGGTGCATCCTGGGCTTAAAAAAATTCCAGACAATGACGGACTAATCCATTTTCAGTGTTTGTTGAAGAGAATCAGCTGAGGAAGGAGCATGTTGTTAAACTGACTAGTTTGTACCTTGAACAGGATTCATTGCTTTAATTAGCCCTTATCAGTAGAGTTTTTGGCAGTCTGAAGTTTTGTTTTAAGACTGTATGTCCCTTGATTTTTGAGAAGTGCTACCTGTGTTTGCTAACTTTTTTTTCTTACATTTTTCCTCTAGGGGCTACTTGATGGGTTAGTGCCTCTTGTTATCTGTGACAGCCTGAGCTGAACTTACTCCTCATCATGAAGTGTTTAAGAAGAAGCAGCAAGAAACAAATTCCATATTCACCACCAAGGGGAAAGAGACATGGCCTTGAGAAACAACTAGAGAAAGTGTGCTTTCTCTGCAAACAAACTCTCACTAGCAGTGGCTGATTTGTAGTTGTGAAGCAATGTTTTATCATTTCTGTTTTAGAGGTTTTTAAAAGAATGAGTTACCTAGCTGGGTTTTTCTTTCATATCCCTACTTGGTATGAAATAGAGAACCTACCTTTAGCTCTACCTGAAATGAATATTAGCCATTGGCTTCACAGTTCTTTGTTGTAGGTCTGTCTCCTCTTCCCTGTGTTGGATGATTATATGTGTGAATTGGGGAAGAAACATCTGAAATGTTTCTTTCCAAGTTATAATTAGAAAATTAGTAACTTGGAATGCTTTACAGTTGAAATACAATGTGTCTGAAATGGTTTCAAAGGCACCTTTTGCCTTGATGTTAAGGGCTCTATGTGAGCAAATCCAGACATGAACTGGGAAAAGCAAACTGTATGAATGTGCATTTCTTTTTGAAAACGTGTACAAAAGGAGCCAAATAAAACTTATTTTCTACAGAATTTTTTTGAATTCTGTGCAATTTCTGAAGCTTTTTCTTGTGTGCATGGCCTGTTCTACATCCAGACCTGAGATGCCATACTATACCACACCATTCTAGCTTTATTTTTCACTATTGGATAATGGGTTTTTTTATATTTTTTTTTTTTTTTAATATCAGGGACAAGAAACCTTGTATTTTCCATGAACTTGTACTGTATCCAAATGACATACTCTTATCAGTAGCCAAGAGAACTTACCTCTGAAGCTGCTGCTTTCTTTGTGCGAGAGGCAAGGCTCCAACTTATTTTGTCTTCATTTCAAAAGGTTGAATATTGCTATCATCTTTCATAGAAGTATTGTATTACATTCTGGGGGAAAGATCCCTCTACATCTCTATAAATGTCTTTTTTGCAAGCCATGTGTGTTTGAAGCACTGCTTTCATCTGTATAATAATTGTCAGTGAGAAATGGTGTTTATTCTGTTAGTTGTGAAGTATTATTGTTCACATACTTAATCAGATTTCTGAGCTAACTGTTAATCATCTGCCCTCAGGATATGTCACTTCCACTCCCTCATTCTTACACACATGACTTCTGCCTTTGCTCTTACACGTTTGTCATTAAGATTTAATGTGGCTTAAGCTGTTTTATGAGGCTTGTAACTGCGAAGCTCTTCAAAGTGGTTATCTTTTGGTCACTCTGGTTTTGGCAAGACCCTTACCTTTAAGGAGGAGTATTGATATTATGTGAGTAAATAACTGGATATATAAGTCAAGTTTTTAATACATGAGGGAGGGAGAAGTTAAACCGAAAAGTCACTTCGCTGAGTACAATTGAGATTCCTATGGCTTAGTACTTGTCTCACTGCAGTTCTGCTTCAATCTCCGAGTTTGCAGCTGAGTCTAAATGGTCAAATTCTTAAACGGTGTTTTAAGAACGTATCTGAAGACATAGTTGAATGTCTGTGGTCTGTGAAATACGTTTGATTATAATTACATGTTAGATGACATAACTTGGAACAAATAACGCAGATTTATAATTGCAAAATAGAAGATAGTTTTCGGAGAGTAAAAATAAGATTGTGTGCAATTGTCTGCAATAATCAAGATTGAGTTATCTCTTATGTTTCTTTGGTCACAGGCTCCAAACTAGATGTGGTGTGAACTTCTGCCAAAGCATGAGGCACAGAGAGAACCAGGAAAACAAATGCAGAGCAGAAGACAGACCACCCAGAAATTAGGAGTGTGCTAGTTAGGAAGATATCAGAATGCACAGCTGGAGATTGGTTCATTTTGGATGTGAGTTAGGGATTTCTTGGTCACCCAAGGAAAAATTTCTATTGAGCAGCGCCAAATAAACTGCAAAGAAAGGTATTGCTATGGATTATAGGAATCCAGTTTTCAGTTAAAGGCTGGTATTTTTAGTAAATGTCTGCTGTTCTTTATAGGTAACAGTAGGTGGCCTCTACTGCAGTAGTTTAGGGTAATAATAAGACTATTTCATTAATGAAAGAAAACTTCCTGTAACTAGTGACAATATCTGTCTGTGTTTGGCGCTCATATCTTCTAGGGTGAACTGAACTAGATTGTGTCGTGGGAAATTAAAAACAAAATTGAAACACTGTGTTAAAGGTAAAACAGAGCTTATAGGAACACATATTTCCATGATTAAAAGCAGAAGCTTGGCCTACTTCCAAATGCAACAAAAAGAGTCAGGCTGAAGTGTAGGGGTCTTGATTTTCTGGCTCTCTTGCTGGAGAAAATACTGAATCCATGGCTCTTCTGTAGGCGTCAATTTAATCTCTGAGTGATGATGGCTAGTCAATATAGTCAGGAAGAGATATATAACCTGTGGAATTTTTGAAAGTTAGTGCATATATATATATGAACCCTTAACAATCCAACTGATCTTATACTTAATTGAGTTAAGCTGAAAAATACATCTAGATAAAAAAGACCAGACATCCTGGTTTCTCTTTTTTTGGCCTAATACTTCTTCCAGACCTCTGCAAATTGCGAAACGGTAATATAGAATCACTTTGGTTGGAAAAGAACTTTAAGATCATCAAGTCCAACATAAACCGAACACTGACAAGTCCACCAATTTCTTCTTTCTCAAGATCTGGTAACTGTTTCTATCCCAAAGAAGGTTGTTCTAAACAAGGTGGCTAAACCCTATGAATAAGTTAGGCGAATCATACTATAAAATTTTAAACCCTAGATTCAGCGCAGTGGGAGTACAGGAGCTCAAAACAAAACAGAAAAACACCCTATGTTTCATTTTGTTGGCCACTTTACAGGACTTTATTGCAAAGAGAAGAAGAATATTCAACAACTGCTACTTTGGACATTTCATACACCTACTGCCCATAAGTGCCACGTCTACATCTTTTAAATACCTCCAGGGCTGGTGACTCAGCCACTTTCCTGGACAGCCTATGCCAGCATTTGATAACCCTTTTGGTGAAGAAATTTTTCCTGATATCCAATCTAAACCTTCCCTGGCACAACTTGAGGCCGTTTTCTTTTGTCCTGTCACTTGCTACCTGGGAGAAGAGACCAACATCCACTTATCTATAACTTCCTTCAGGTAGTTGTAGAGAGCAATAAGGTCTCCCCTTGGCCTCTTTTTCTTCAGGCTGAACAACCCCAATTCATTCAGCTGCACCTCACAAGACTCGTTCGCTAGAGTCTTCACCAGCTTTGTTGCCCTTCTTTTGACATGCTCCAGCACCTCAATGTCTTTCTTGTCATGAGAGGCCCAAAACTGAGCACAGCATTCAAGGTGAGACCTCGCTGTTTCTGAGTACAGAGAGAATTTTGCTTAGGAGGCTGAAAGTGTGTCAGTTAACTACTTGTGAAGCTGGATATTTGTTCAGAAGAGGCTGCTTGGTATGTTTACTATGATATACCTAGTTTCAGTTCTGTATTTTATATGCATAAATATGTGGTTTTAATATATGAATTAGGAAGCACTAGATACTAGACTTTGTATGAGTTACAGTCTTAGAAACTGAGAGTTTAAATGTCTTCTGCTGCTTGCAACACAGGGAGTCAACATGAGTTTGGGGACGACAGCAGTTCTTATTTATTTTCCTGATGTACATGGAAGTGCTGCCTACAATGGAAACTGTTTTCCTCCAGCATAGCAACTTCTGTGACAATGTAATTGATATTGCATATTTGTGAATGTGATAATTGTATTTTTCCTTTGGCATTACAGTTTTCCTCATTAAAAGAATTGCAGCAGTAGCGCTGGCCTATTTTTAGAATTTCTCATTGGTGCTTCTTAATTTTGCGGTTACTTTAGTATATTTTACTTCCAGACATAGTTAAAGAGAGTTGAAACTATTACAAGAAAGGAACTGGAAAAATTGGAAGAAAATCAGAATAAGAACATTTTGTAACTCTCTGCAGTTGCATTGAGGCCTTTTAGCTATACTGATTGGAGAAATCTGAAGACATCTGGATTTACATTGCAGCAAAAAATACAACTAATGCATCGAAGTCTTCCTGAAGGGTGATGTTTCACAGGAAGTGGCTACTAGGAATATGAGAGTTTCTAGGTGATTTGGTTTCTTTGGTAAGAATTCATTGTGCTGGTGTTGCTTTTGTTTGACATGGATACCTGTCAGCTAAGAACTGGACTGAGACCCTGAACTTGTTTTCAAGCAACAGCTGTGGCACTATAATGGGAGTCAAGCATGTTTGACTTGTGCTGTTTTAATTGGTGATGCAGAGATGAGGCACTGCATTCTGATGTGTAGTGCCTTGGATCTATAAGGCAACTTGCTGAGCTCCTGTTTTAATGGTATCAGTTTAGTTACTAATGGTCTTTGGGTATAAGATGCAGTTTCACTTCATCACGTAACTATCCCATATGGGTCCTATAAATGTCAAAGCTCTTAAGAGTGTTCTACCTGCGGGCTGCAAGAAATAGTATTTAGTTGTGAGTAAATCAGATCAATATGGTATCATCTGCTGTCCTATGCATGCAAAAGACTGACATCTGTAATTTTCTTTTTTTTTGGTATCAGTTTTCACTACAAAGATCAATGTTGAGGTGGGGACTGGTATCCCTTTGTTGTTGATGGTAGTTGTACGCTCTTAGCTGGAAACAGGAAAAGAAGAATTTTGAAAGGACTCAGACTGGTTGTGTTACTCTAGAGTAAACCGTGAAAGTTAAACATTTCCCACGTTACTTAGTAGACAGGCTGAAACAATTTCAGAACTTTTAGCTATTCCTGGCAGTTCCTGGATGACAGGTTATTTGTTCACTGTACCCAGCCTTCCAGTACCTCATCTATCTTTAAATGCTGATGGAGAGTGTGAGGGATGGGAAATAACAAAATGGACTTAACTTCAGTCTGAAGAAAAAGTTTTGGGGAGCAGGGGAAGAATTTTAAGCAACTGGAAGAAAATGGCAAAAAGATGAGTAGCCCAATTGGATTTTTAAAAGGTCATATGAAGAAAAAGCCATCCATGAGAGTTATGGGCCCCATGGATAGAAGAAAAGCAGATGTTTAGGCTGTAGCTTTTGATACTGTCTTGTATGTTACGGAAACTTGGCTTAGCCGAAAGAACTGTAAGCTGGATGCCAAAGTACTTCGAAAACCATTTTCTGAGAGTGGTTACTGATTAGTTGCTGTTCTTTATCAAAGTGGAAAGACAGTTTATTTTTGAAGTCTGTCCTGTCAGTAGTTTTATTTGACAGGCAGTGACCTGGATCAGATAGGGAGTACCTACGAAATTATCAGAAATCATAAAACACAGAGACTGCTGGGAGGGCAGAATTAGGATCACCAGGGCAGATGATCCTAAGAGCTTGCAAGGGAAGAATTAGTCATCTTAAGTGGAAAAGAGTGCCCTAAAAAATACAAGCTGGTTTATTCTTTCCAGAAACAAGTGCAAAATGACAATGCTACTCAAGCAAAATAACTGATGAAATGCAGAGTCCCTCAGCGTAAGTCCTTGGATTCTGCTGCACCACAAGCTGAAGAAGAGTGTTTGCCTTTTGTGCAGCAATGCAGCCTCACTGAGATATTTGCAAATCTTTTAACTACAAAGTATATGAAGCATAAAAGTGAGTGTGAAAAGGAAACGAGTAATTTTGGTTTTGTGTCAGTAACAGATAGAGCTTAAATAGCAACAAGAAAGAAATGGGATAGTGCTGAAGCACTATTGGGATAGAGCTGAAGCAGCAGAAGACAGTAACACACTTCTCCAGATCCCTCCTTTCAGGAACTGTGCTTCACTGGCCCTCGGAATTCACCTTCTTTTGTGTGTTTTACCCAAGCGTGTCTGCCTCTCTCTGCTTCAGTTGGTTGTTCAACCAACTCTGTATTACTGAGTTTCATCTCCTTTTGCTGGTCTGCTGCAGGCCTGAGCTCTTACTGAGGGATTTATAGTGTTGGCTTTCAGCAGCTGCCATCCCTTGTTTCTTTGCTGTCATCCTAGACTTCTGAGTTTCAGGACACCACTGCTGGTTTTGATTGCTCTCTTTCTAACTGTGGTGGTATTTCTGTCTTCAAAGGGTATTACTTATCAGTCTCCTCAGCTCTTCCACTTCCTTCTTCCTTCTCCTCTGGTACTTTCTCTTTTATCACACCAAAATCCATCACTTAGCCTCAGCAATCACTTGGCGATCCATCAGCCTTGCTCCTCTTGGCTTTCCTACCTCTGTTCCTTCTACTCTGACTACAGGTCCTCTAATTTTCCCTTCTGACCACTGTCTGAGCTCCTTCGCCCTGCACTGACTCCACACTTCATTAGTTCCTGCTATCTGTGGCAAAGCTCAACCTCCTGGCGTTTCTCAGCCTCTCTCATCCTCTGGTTGTTCCTTTGGCTGTTCCAGGGTTCTCTTAGCTGTCTCATATCTTTACCTTTATTGTTCTACACTCTGCACCATCTGTTGTGCTGCTGCCTGCATGACTCATGCTGAAAACAATAAAAATCCTACTGCATCCCCAAGCATTACACAAGGGAGACAGTGAAGGCACTCCTGTGTCCAAAATCTACATCAACAGCAGTCAGGCCAAGATGCTAATGGAATTCAGGTACATAATTTTTGTTTAAATCAATGGAAGTTCACTGCCAAATACATCTGAGAATCCTGCCAAAGTTTCATCACAACTCCAAGAAAAGGAGGCAATTGTTTCCTGGGGCTGGATTTAAAAACACCTCTGCAGGGATAACCTGAAAGTTCTTGAGTTTCTTAGCGAGTAGGTTGTGTTTTTTTTTCCTGCACATACAATTAGGCATGTTTTATGAGTATAGACAACATATGGTCTGTACACAATGGAACAAACTAAGAAAAATCTGCCACAAATAACCAAGATTCATATACACAGTAGACAAGGCAATAAATATGAAAGCTCATAAAACCAGGGAAATGGAATATTCCATCAGACATTTTTTAAAGGTACACAAGGCACATGCTGCTTAAACCCACTGCTGCTTAACAAAATTATCAATAAACTAGACTTAAATCATCATTTGGCTTGATAGCCTGAGCAGGAATAATTTTAGATGTATGAGGAAGTTTTTTCCCTCTCTTTTAAGAGGCAGTAGAAAAACAGTGACCTTAAATATTTTCTAACACCTGGACAAATCCAGGCTGTTCTTCATTGAAAACAATGGAGACAGACTGGTGCAAAGAGGGAAATCAGGCCTGTAATATTTTGGATGTGTCTTAAGAGTTGTATTTAACAGCAGTTTGTTTACTAGACTGTGGCTAAACAAGCTTCTTTTTACCCACTTTTGATGGTTCAGGGCAAAGTATTGCCTCTGTGGAGCTACATTTGGAAAATAAATGTTTTTTACTTAAACATTGTAAATAGCATCTGAAACTGACTAAAGAAATTCTTTCTACCGTTAGTAGTCCCAGCATCATTATCAGCCACTACTTTTCATCCTTTTCAGCCTCGGCACCTTTAAATTTTACGAATCTGCCAAGTTTCAATCGTCTGTTAAGCCCTGGTTCACCACTGGATGGCAGTCCCTGCAACGGTATTCACTCTGGGAAGGCAGATCTGATTTTAAGTAAAATGCTGAAATCTCATGTTGCTTTGTACATTAATATGTATATGAAATATTACAGTGGTGAGTATATTTGGATCCATTTTTCTTGTTGCTAAAGTATAAGTATGTGAAAGACTTTTCTGTAGGTTTCTTTCACTTAAATTAATTTTCCAGTTGTAACTTTAAGGCTCAAAAACATACAAGAGGATAACAACTCGCACTTCTATGGCAAAGCACTTTATACAACTAAGAAGTTAGTGTGCTCTGAGCAACCTGATCTAGTTAAAGGTGTCTCTGTTCACTGTGGAGGGATTGGACTAAATGCCCTTTAAAGGTCCCTTCCAGCCCAAACCATTCTACGATCCATATATGCTGACTTTATACATAGCTCGTGAAAGGAGAAAACATATGGAGTATTACAAAGCTGTATGAATTACCCCAAATTACAGTGTTTGTGTAGACAGGTGAAAAATAAAACCTCTGTCTTTTGCTTGAACATTCACTGTATGTCTGATAGTGGGGATGGAATTAAATGGCTAAAAGTAACTGAGTGACTAGGTGGTTAAAATACAGTAAGTGTACAGATAAAGACTACTTAGTATTGAAATTATGACTGAAGTCCATAAATTAGAATTAAAAGTCAGAACCTAGATTGCAGAGGTAGGGAAACCCGTGTGAACTTCATCAGCGTGTTCTTGTGCATGATTATAAAGTAGGGTGAGTTATAAAGTTGAATAAGGCATTTAGAAAAGTTCCCACCAAGACCTGGAGCTCTCCCTGCTGGTAACTGGCTTGAAGCATAATGTCAAAAAGTGTTGATACACTTGCCCTAAAATACTGTAATCTATAAGATGCATTGACCTAAGATAGCAGGGATTTCACCCTAGTGTATTTTAAGGCAATGAGAGTCTCTTGTTTCACTTGGATAGAAATTTAAATGACAGCTTATTACAAATTGGTCCTGTAGATGTCTCTTCAGCAGTGAAAGGGAGATAAATGAAAATAGGAGGAAGAATATGTGCATCAGTGCTTGTAAAAAGACCCCTTTCAACACCCTTTACAGATGCCCTCATCTGAGCATTTCAAAGCACTAATGTCTGTCACACAGATGGCTGGTTTTATGCCCCTTTTACAGATGGGATGTGGAGACAGTGAAGCGACTAGCTTAAAGTTATGTAGCAGCTTAATAGCAGAGCTAGGAATAAAATTTAAATCTAGTTGTCAGTTCTGCATCCTACCAACAGCTTTAGGCATTGTCAGTTCAGCAGCAAGCATTCACTGAAGTTTTTACAGTATTTTTCTTTATTCTATATATTTTCAGGGTAACAATGATTATTTAAATGCTTTTGCCAAAGGGCACTTTCTCTAAAAAAAAAAAAATATTTTGCAGCAGCATTTTGTTGAAACTTTAAGCACAGTACTTCCCATCCTGCTTATTAATTTGTTGGCAAGCTCTATCTCTTCTGTTTCCTGAGGATGTTTCAGTGCAAGATCATTCCTGGCATCTCCTTCACCCTTCTTTACATGTCATAAATTATTTAAAAGGTTACTCCCAGCTATCTCCAATTAGTCCATTGTGCTAAACTTTCTCCCTCGATAAATTTTCGAAGGACCCCTGTTCTGCTTCTGTTAGCCCTTTTGCTTGAGCCTCAACAACTTCTGCTGAAATATCACATTATTGTTTTCCAAGCACACCATCCTTTAAAACAGCCTCTGATCCTGTGGTGCCTCCAGAATTAGAGGACCAGTGCTCAGCTCTGGCTCTGAGATCAGCCTGACGATGCCTCTCCATCTCCTGCCTCTCATCTATTTTCAGCCATCTGCTGCGTCTCGCCCAATTGTAATTTGTGAGCTCCTTGGGACAAGGGCAGCCTCTGTTTCTACCACACCTTGTCCACATGAAGAACTCGTTAGCGTTTCAGTTACACCCATAGTAGATTTTACATTAATTAAATTTTATCACAAGCAATCCTACTACCAAATTCCTGACCAACGGTACTGTTTATCTCCATCAGATTGAGGTTTCCGATTACTTTCTAAAGTTTTCTTTGCAAGTCTTCCACAGTTTTCCACGCCCGGCTTTCCTTTCCTTTCCCTTCCCTTCCCTCCACTCCCCTCCCCAGCTTTCTGCTCTGAGGGAGTGCCAGTGCCCTCATTAGCGTGTCCCAGTTCTTTGCATTTCCGAGGCCTTTATTCAAACCCCGGCCAGAGACTTGCTCCCTGTTTATTCTGAGCTTTTCTATGCCTGGGAGCGTGCCCTGACACACCCTCTGCTCCTGCCCAATCCTTTCCCACGCTGACGCAATCTGTTTTTTGGTCTGCTGCCTGTCCCGAAATAACCTCACTCACTGTCCCTGCACGGTCACATCCTCTCACTTAGGAAGAGGGTTTTCTTCTCAGCTGGACAGTCTTGGTTGGGCAGACTGCTGCAATAACACACAGACCATGGGTAGATAATTTGGGAGACAAAGC